>JASGLE010000013.1:3629375-4837500 GCA_030179965.1 Cyperus esculentus | reverse complement strand
GAGAAATAGTTACAAGTTTCCCAAATCGAAGACAAATAGCTGACTCTTTATATTCTCATTTATTAACCGGATTTAAAATGGCAGAAAATATAGGGAAGGTAAGAAAGTTTTTTAAGTAATTGATAGCGTTCCATATTCCTTCAAGGCTTCAAGCAAATATAAGTTTAGGACTAAAAAGATAGAAACGGATATTGCTTAAATGCAATGCATTAATTAGTTGATAGTTAATTGATTCTATATTGCATTCTGTAGAACCATAAATTTATTAAAATTAAAAAAAAAATCTGAGTTGGCATAACTAGAATGCTAGGAATCCTACCCCTCTTTCTGGGGTATGGATATATAAACGCATATTGGAAAATATGGTATGAAAGGGCTATCTTTTTCTAAATAAGAAATATGAGCCGTTGATTATTTTCTTGGATAGATCAGAACCGTTGATTTACGTTAATACCCGTTAACGTTAATGTCTCAGCCTATTAAAATTTAAGGCCCATATTAATTTTCTCAATATAGTGCCCATTACATATTATCTTAAAAATTTATTATAAGGAATAACAGTTGCTTTGGGCTCTTTACTAGTTTTTATTTCAATACATTTTTAGTTGGAAATTTACTTTTGACATACAACAAATACTTTTGACAGTTGTACTGTATATTTAATTCTTGGGTACAAAACCAGGAGGTGATAATTGTCCTCTTTAAAAATTTCTCTTATCTTTATTCTAATATATTTTTAATTGGAAATTTACTTTCGACATAAAACAAATTCTTTTGACAGTTATACTGTATATCATCAATCGTGTAAAAAACTCATCATACATTTACCATGAAAGATAAAAAGAGTTAAGGAAAAAAAAAAAAGAATTATTCAAGCTTTTAGAGAGAGCATGAAAAAAAAAATATATTAACAAATTTAATTAGGAAAAAATGAGAAAGATAAAAGTAGGGGTATCAAACGGACGAAACGATCACGCAAATAGACTTTTGCGTCTTCCGTTACGTTTAACAGACGGACATAAAATTCCTTGCTTCTTCCGTTGCGTTGATCAAACGGCACCAAAAATTCTTGCGTTTTGCAATTCGTACAAATGAAACGCAACACAAAAACGCAAATTTGCATTTATTTGACACGCCTAGATAAAAGGATCATAGGATGATCCAGTCCGTCAATTTCGACTACTCTGAAACCTTATACTGAAATCCCTTCTCCAGTTCTTGGATCATAGGATGGGCCTGCATTTGTTCTATGGGCCTTAACTGTTGTATGGCAAGTGAATTATGCAGATTTTTGTGAGATTGTTTTGTCCCTTTTAATTAAAGTTTGTAATTTGTAAGGAAATTTATGTGAATTTGAAGCATTTGCATCTGAAATTGATTACTGTACTGCAATCAAGTTTGATGCATTCACTTTTTGGAGAATTGTTGACAGTTTATAAATTAAAGAGTTCAAAAATATACACAGCATATATTAACTTCCATCATTCACTTAAAATATATAACAATTCTAGAAAAGGACTATAAAATAAATTAAATATTTATATACTCTTCAACAACACCTGTTGTTGAGCATCTGGACATTGAAATATTTACTATACAGTGCCTGACTTTTGTCACAAACATCTACCAAGTACCTTAATACAATGCCAAAAATGATGTCGCTCACGTCGTCAAAATCGTAATACATCTCTAACATTTTGTATAAAGGAACTACAAAAAGTCGAGTGCGTATGATATTGTCGTAGAATGTTGGAGGTTGATGCAAGGCATCATTGATCAACCAATTATAACAGAGCACTCCAAACGGCGGTTTCTCCTTCACCGCACAGTCTGTGTACATCCTTCAGTTTCTCCACTGATTTGCAAATGCCACTACAGCTCCAATCAAACGAGGCGACGCATACATTTCCAGCTTGCGCCTTCCATTGACAATCTACAACCAAAATTGCTTTCAAGTGTTAACTGTTATGCCTCATACTGATTGTGAACTACATTATCAGCCACAGCCACTCACCAAGTACAGATTTTCATTTTGAGAGTGAGGACAATTGATGGTTTTTCAGAGAGAGAGATATTACCTGGAGGAGTTCCGCAGCACATGTTCCTCTCATCGATATGTTCAACTTCTAGACCGATAAACCATGCACCGAGAGATACATCCTCATTTGCATATTTGTGCAATATTGGCCTGAAACAACAAGATCAATCTTAATCATTTGCTGTCTATTTAATTGATTATTTTGACACTGTTGGAGATATCCATATACAGTACTGGTACCACCATCACAGAATATTAGAGAAAACCGTATTGTTGCCCAATATGGCAGTCGTAACTCCAGTACAAGTACCAAACGGCCATAATTTGTCTAGTATACTGATTAATGTGTCTCAAAGTATCAACAAATTTCTATATCTCTTATACTTCGTAATAATCATTGGTAAAATCCATTACAGCAAGATAACATTGCACAAGTTGTTCAGATACAAATTTGTTAGTGCTTGATAGTTGTATATATGCTTTTTAAGGACTTACTGGTTTATTGAGATATAGGTGGCAAGATCTTTAGAGATGGCATATATCTGGCCAGTGGCATGTCGAAAGTATTTGTTACCATCTTCACCAAATTTCCAGTATTCTGGCTCATGGTACTTCACATTCCTACAAGCAATAAGGGGAAAAGAGACAAACGAAATCAGCAGTCAACTTTGAAGTCTAAGAATTGCAGACTTTAATACCAGTTTCAGTATCAAGTATCATTGTATCAACCACAGATATAATGTAGCAATACTCCCATAATCATTCCCTCTGCTATAGGATGTTCGCCTCTTTTGTTTTACTTAGGTCATTAGAATAATTTCGAACCAATAACGTATAAGTTGAGTTTAACATTCTTTATACAAGCATTAGGTACACCACAGGCAGTCTAAACAAAAAAATTGTTTTCACCAAATATGCTTCCTAATATGATTGTAACTAACTTCTGAGAACAAATGAATGAGATTGATTGAACAGCTCCAATAATGTTTGTAAAAAATCAAGTGTGGAATCCTTATTTAAGAATAGCTAGTTCTTAACTTAAATGATGGCTTATTGGGGCTATTTTTTAATGTCGGACTGGTATTTATATAATGCTGAGTTCATGTCCGCAACTGAACCACTGAAGAATCAAACAAGTTAAAAGTTTACTTATTAGAAAGGACAGGGCCTGATTTCATGCAACCAATGTAGGTCCTTGGTTTCTTCTTATGCCTCGACAGAGTTGTCGCAAGCATGCCTGCATTTAATTAAGAAAACATGTCTGGTCAGTCATGGAAACTTGTACAAATGAATAAATCAACAAATTACATAAACGTATTGGCTGATATTAGCAGTAAGGATAACAGTTGTTAGTGAAACTCACTAAACAAAAAGAGACAGAAAAAACAATAAATAATTTAGAGGAACTCCCAAAAATTAAATTAAAAGGCTAGAAAAATATGCACCTAAATTAACATGAATATCATCATCCACCTTCACATAAAAATCAGCATCCCATGTATCAACAGCTGTGGCAAAAAATGTTTTTGTTTTTGCTGACAACTCATGATATCCCTCCACATGATCCTACATATATATTATTCAAAACATTAACAAAATTTAAAAATTTGATAATTGCAGTGTACGTCACAATTTTCTGTAGTTGTCTACCTCACTGGTTGGCAAGAATCATTTTGGGTTTTCAACAAAAAAAGCTCTAATGATTAGTAAATCCCACTATTGAGTTAATTGAAATAATTAGGGTTAAATTGCAATAATTGACCCTAAAATTTGGGTAATACAAAGTAATTAGTTTTGCATAATAATTTATACGAGATTGAGTTGATTACCAGCCTAAGGAAGTCGTGATGCAGTGCATCTTCAGAATCTATAGCCTTATCTAAGATGCTGTTTGATGTAGCACTGGATTTAAGAGACAAAACAACCAATATTATGAATACTTTAACAGAAAAATTAAATAATAATAAATCCCGAAAATTCCTGAACCTCTATAATTGAATCCAAAGCCTCGCATATTATGTTCAATTATTATAATATCATTTCAAGAAACACTCTGTAAAAACAAATACATCGATTTTCAATTTATCATGATATGTTATTTGAACAAAGTGGTTAAAGTATCGTAAAATGGTATCAATTCTATCACAACTACAGTAAATTCTTGTATGACCAGACCATCCACTAACTGTGTGAGCTTTCTATTTTATGGGGACAAGGAAGAAAAGGTAGATTTCTACAATCATGAAAAACCGAAAGATCTTATCACAATTTTTTTTTTTTTCATTTTCTTGTTTTGGACTCACAAAAAGCAATAAAAAGCAAACTGTAAAAATTTAATGTTGGATTCCAATAGTATAAAATATCAATATAATATATGCACTAGACTGAGCAACAACTAGAACCCACATTACTGATCAGCACACTATTATTTGCCAAGACTGTCTGCTTTTTTCTTTCTTCATTGGGAAAGTCTAGTCATGCAATAACTAAATAATAGTTCTATAAACATAAATGCCAAAAGAAAAGATATTGTAACTTGGTCATCATTTAGACCAAACCGCCAAAGACCAGGTATAATTCTACAGTCTGGTAATGAACACATTCGAGCAGAACACTTTCAGAACTAAGAGTCTGAGATAGTGATAATTGGTAACTGGTTTTTAATATAATATTAAAGTCACAGAAGCAATTTATACCTGTGTCCTATCATAAATCGAACAACGATCCCTTCTTCTTCTAGCCGCTTAAGCATTTGACCTAGATAGAAATTCAATATGTAACCATGAGAAAAGAAGGGCCTTCTCATGTCATTTCAAAAAATATCTTTACGATACCATGCAAGGGCAAAAACACAACCTTCTGGTACTATGTGGCAGAACTTGTAATATTATTTGACTTACTGTCGACTAAAATTGTAAAAATAGGTAAATAGATTTCACCCTTAAGCCTCTGTGTATAAGAGAAAACAATGTTCCGCAAAGCTACAAGGAAAAGCTCTTCTTTGCAAGTGTGTAAAATATGGACCAATTTTTTAAGTAATTTAAGGGAAGAAATGAGATTTTGAAGCAAATAAACCTCCTAAAACAATAAACTTAAAAAGTATCTAACCTTGAGGCAT
Organism: Cyperus esculentus; assembly: GCA_030179965.1. NCBI lineage: Eukaryota > Viridiplantae > Streptophyta > Magnoliopsida > Poales > Cyperaceae > Cyperus > Cyperus esculentus. The sequence goes on along the minus strand of JASGLE010000013.1, from coordinate 4,832,344 downwards.
CCAAGTTTCTCTTATTGAGTCCCGTCTCTTCCTGCTACTAAATGCTGTGTTAATGCCAATAACAATAAATGCCTTGGACTTAGCTTTACCAGTAAGTGTTGCTGCAGGAGAATAACTTGTCAGTAACTCTTCAGTGCTTCTTTTTGCAGCTAACTCCATCTGCAAAGTCGATATACTCTTATCCAGTGATCTGAGAATGAAGAAAATTTAAGGCCTATGAGTTCAAAGCTAATTTTGATTTCACCAATACAACCTAAATTTTTATAAACATGTATGGCTATATTTCCAGCTACACATGATGTCCAAGATGTCATTATAAATTAAATATTCCCATCAACCCAAAATCTTGCAGGTATCATGAATCATTAAGTCCTCACAATGAAAAAATTATATTCCATCAACTCCCATATTAAGAAAAATATTTTAATCAAAATCAGGTGAGCAAACCTGAACTATGCAACTGAAAGTCACTTTCATCAGTTCATGAAGTGCCAATTAATCAAAAAAAAAAAAATCAGACTGGTGTTTAGATACACTTCTTCAGATAAGATAAGCCAGTATGTTATATACAACTTACTGAATTGCATCATGCGTCTTGGCCACCTCTCTCATGATACCTGTACTGATCCCATGTTTCTGAAATATTCCGATTGAAAATTAAATTCAGAACAATCTCAATTTTAATAATTCTTGCAACCATGCTTTAGGAAAAGAAAATTTCTGGTTCCATTTAAGCACACAACTGAGGACTAATTTACTTCAATTTGATCTCTACCAGTATGTGATACCATTACATAATACATAATCAGACCCCTTTATCAGTAAATCTTATACCAAGATCATATTTCGAGATGTCTGCAACACAATAGCCACCCTTTTAGACCATCAATCAGCCCGAGATCTTCATTATTTTAATTTTTGTTATTTTTTATTAGCAATACCAGATATGGGTTTATTCTCATTGAGAAATCAGATGCCATTTTCCCTGGGTCTGGTATGATGCCATACCAAATTTCATTAACAGCTCGATATCTCCTCCTTAAATCACCTAATCAGGTTTCCAGTCATACCGTTATATTAAGGAGGTGCATACAATAATTGACAAATACCGACCCTTTTAGTGGAGCAATCCCCGCCCATCATCTGCATCTCTTGATGCCTCTTTTCCACCAAAATAAATTCATTATCTGATTCTGGTAACGGCCAAAATCTGTTAAAATAAAAAAAAAAAAACAAGCCAATAAGAGTCGAGTCAGCTTTACCTAACGGTACCCATACCAGATTCAACATCAGTTAACTGATGGAATTACCAGAAATGCAGATCATTCTTGTCACTTCTCTGTAAGACATTTACTGGTAATACATAACTGCAAAATTGGTAAACAAATGGCTTTCCATTCAATTTAATTTTTTTTTTTTTTTTTGAGAGGTTGATATAGAGTTGATGGCTTTACCAGAAATGTTTTACTCTACAAATTTGTGAAATTATACCTATCTACAATCTAGCCAAAACCAAATATGCCACAATTTAAGGTAGCAACTGCATAAATCAGTTGGTCCAAAATCCAAACCAAATCACAGTAACATCAAATGGGCATTCCTATCCATCACCAGAAAGCAGATTAAGCATGAAATGATATGAACCTCTCGGTGAAGAGCATCCCAACGCAGAAGCTGCAGATACAGAGGACCGCAATCCATCTAACAGTGACTCTCCTCTCGAGATTACTCCTGCCCTTCATGCTACCGGTCGAACAGAACAATACCCACAACCTATCTTTGCCTCTCCTTTCTCAGAATCCTTCCCTTTTGAATTTTGTTTTTTATTTTTGGGCCGAAAATGAGGGGAAAAAAATGGAGAAATTGATGAGAAATTGATGGGATTGAGCTAGAAAAAAAAATGGGGAGATTGATGAGAGAGTAAAAAAGACCATGAAATGGAAAGAAAAGGGAAGAATAGAAATGAAATGGGGAAGAAATAGAATTAAGAATTTGGAAGGATCAAAGGAAAGGAGAATCTACGAGTTCATTACCTGCTGTTATTCTTTGAGAATAACAGATCCTGTTCGTCCAATATGAACCGTTAGATCAAACCGGACGGTCGGATCGGCCCAACAAAGACTACAGGGAGACTTCTTATAATTAATCTGATCCGTTGATTTCGATCCAACGGCTCGTATTTTGGACAAGAGGACTTTATTATCCGAATTTGGGTAACAGCAGATACCAGTCGTTAGTCGTGACAGTCGACGCACGTTTGGTTGAGTGCTCATCCTCTGTAGCGCTGCATTGTGTAGCGCAGGATATGAACCGTTGGATCATCTCAAGATTCGATCCAGCACAGATATCAAGATGATCTAACGGTTCACATTCTGCGCTACACAATGCAGCGCTACAGAGGATATGGAATCCGTTTTGGTTTGGTTTGGGTCTTTCTTTCTTTCTTTCTTTGGAATGGCAGACGAGAATGCGAGTGCTCATCCCCTGACTTACTGCATTGTGCAGTTCACAACGACAGCCGTTGGATCCTCTCGAGATCCGCTCTTGCACGACTCTCGAGACAATCCAAGGGATCACGCTGTGAACTACGTAGTGCAGTGCAGCAGGGGATATGAATTCAGACGGATGCAATGCAATTTATGGAATTTATAGAAGATCCTCTCACTCTTTTTTTAATGGTTCTTTTTTTTTGTTCTTATTGATTGATTGATTATGTAACATGTTGACCGGGCTTGACCGAAGAATTTGCCAAGTTTTCTTTGTGTTGACTTGTGCGATTATAGATGGTCAACGTCAACGAGACAACGACCCCACATTTGTTCTTCCCAAGAATCCCAACCACCGGTCTGTCGACGGAAATAATATATACCCCCTCCTTCGGAAATACTTCATCTCCGCAGTTAAATAAATTTATACCCTTTACAACTTATCCACAATTAAATGAATTTATACCCTTTGTTTGAATCCACTTTCTTCCTCAAAAAAAAATATATATATTACGAAATTTTCAAAATGCCCCTCGTCTCCTTCCAAAAATGTTCACTTTTCTATTAATTGAGAGCATAAAAGTAATTTCACTATTCCACTATTTCATTTGACTTTTACTACAAATTCATTCTTTTGTGGACAAAGGAAGTATATTTTATCCACATTTTTTCATTGATCTGGCTTCGTAGCTATCCAATCCTGTTATTTGACGATCATAATTCAATCTGAATTTCAAGCGTCTCTATTTTTTTTTTCAGTGAGAAAATTGCCGTTGATTTTGTATCGGTTATTATTGAATTATCTTCAAAATTGTGATTCCTAATAAGCATTGTTAATAAGAAAATTTCTTTTAGATAGGCCAAAATATTTTAATCAATTCTTAAATTTACTTTATTATTTTTTTTAAAACCAGTTGGAGATCATATTTCTAGTATTTCTATTAATTAGAACGGAAAATATGACTAGATGACAGTATTTTTTTAATAAATTATTTTTATAAAGATATTATTTGAATAAATTTAAGTATTTAAAAAAGTTAGAAAAATAGTAAAAATAAAATATTGATGTATCACATAAATCGTAGGTTCACAAGCATTTTCTGAAATGATAAAATAAAGACTGGATTTATTTTTGTCCGTCCCATCTATTTCATCTATTTTTTTATTGATCTAGTCCGGGTTCCAATCTGCTGCCATACAAAACTATGGCATGTTTGCTGCCATAGTTTTTAAACGGATGGATTTAGTTTAAACGGTTCAAGATTTGGAATATAGGGGGCTGTACTTTTGTGGGTCCCACATGTCATGACACAGAATACTATGGCAACTTGCTGCCATAGAAATAACTATGGCAGCGGATGTGAATCCGATCTAGTCCATCTTATGCAATTAGCTTGCACATGTTGTCTATGTATTACATGCTTCCAAGTATTTAGTCTTCAATCTCATTTGTTTCGTCAATTATTTTTACTTTCTGATATTATCATGTAGTTTTAAACTATATTCTAACTAATTTCATTCTTCAAGAAATTAGTTCAATTTAACGTTTACACTAAGATTGTACAATAAATGTCATATAGTATAGATAATATGCAACTCTACTATTTCCAACTAAATCGTAAAGTTCGATCTAGTACCATTTAAATAAGAGAAAAATGAAAAATTGCTGATACAAAGACCATGCAAACTTTATTATCTACGCCGAATGAGTAGAGTTATTAACTTATTTCCTCGTATTAACAATTTTATTATGCAACTAGTTTTCTATTAGTTATGGTCGTATCTAATTCGAAGCACCGGCACCTTAATGAAATATTATGCAATAATTGCAAATGGCTATTTAATACAATTAAGAAAGCAAGTGGTACGTACCTTTTCTAAATATTATTTATAAGGAAAAAACTAATTAGTGCTTCCATAAAACGAAGCATTATGCATGCCTAATTGTGAGCTTGATAGGGTATGCCCAAGCACTAATTATCATGATTATATTTCAGCTAATTGGCCCCATGAAATCGACATTGTTGTAGAAAAATTGTGCTTTATATTTTTCTGAAAATCGGCATTGACCACAAAATTAAAGGCATCGTTTTTGTGCACCAAATTTTTATACAAGTTGCAGAAAAAAATTATATTTTCTTAAATATTGAAAGCCAATCGAAATCGCTAGATGCAACACGTCTTTATTTTTCTGCTGTCATTAAGAGCTTTAAGTATAAATTGATGTAGAAAAATTTAAATATTCAATTTATAAATCTTTGTTTGCACACCATAATGAAATGATGTGCTTTTTTGGTGCCTGCACAGCCAGTTCTGAAAGGAGTCCGTATCTGCTGTTATTCTCAAAGAAAAACAGACCCTGTTATTCCATTGTGGGCCGTTAGATCAAAATGGACGGATCCGATCGGCCCACTTTAAATTTTAGGGGGTCCTTTTCAACTAGATCTGATCCGTTGATTTTGATCCAACGGTACACAATGGAATAACAGGGTCCTGTTTTTCTTTTTGGAATAACAGCCGATTTGAATTCGTTATGAAAGGATATCATACATATAAGTACGGAAATCTCAACTAAAAATTATTTGTGGTGATAGGTGCTTTGGTTAGATAGAAAAGTAATGCAATTGTGCACAAGCGTGGCTTTGGCCGAGTGGTTAAGGCGTGTGCCTGCTAAGTACATGGGGTTTCCCCGCGAGAGTTCGAATCTCTCAGGCCACGATTATCATTTTTTTTTAGATTTGTTCGTTCTTACTTCTTATTGGCGAGGTAAGCAGCCATCGACCCATCGTATGAGAAGTTTTCCTTGGAAGCGTAATTGATCCTGAAGAATCTCTAACTTTTATTATTGTTTTTGGAGATTCATTGATCCGTCAAATATCCTGACAATATATATTTTCTTTAATCAATTCGAGTTTTTTTTTATATAAAAAAAGATACGTATACACAGCCTCAAACATATATATTAGTTAGAGGTTATTTAAAAATTGGATAGGGGAAGAAAGTACTTTGGAGAATCTGCTAAGAGAAGATCAAATTATATTGATGAGTATGTGGATTCTGAAGAAGCTGGTGAGACTTCAAGGATGGAAATCGTCACAGCAATTTAATTCTCTTTCAATTGGTTTGGTTATGTGGTAGTTCAGTTCCATTTTGGATATTTGTTAAGTACTTGGTTGTTGGTTGTTTCAAGAAGATTATATACTTTTGGTAGTAGTGTTAAGTTACCAGAAATGGTTTACTGATAATTAGGATTTTATGTACTATTTTGTTTCCTAAAAAGAAATGGAAAACGGTGCACTTTTTGGTCTACTTGGTTCAAAAAAAAAAGTTAGAGGTTATTTAATCGTGATTTATATGTTATACATAAATGCCAATTCTGGTTCTCTGCAATGATCATTGTCGATCTTAATACAAACAAGCCCAACCCAAAATATTACATTTTCCCGCTTAGCCCAAAAGCCCAGCAGTGGCTGATACAAATACAAACAAGAAGGATCTTTTATAGACAAACTGGAAAGAGGACGATGGAGACTTGATGGGGCTGTTGGGCGGCGCCTCTTCAAGGCTCTTCAAGTCTTCTTAACGCTTTGATTCTCCTTGATCCGTCTGAACACGTACTCTTTAGTATGGATCAAGAACCCCTCCTTAAGCATCCTCTGCTGTCCGGTTTGATCCCCTACCCGGATTCTTAAGGAAGAAGAACCCATAGCTCAAACCTCATCAACATTTTGGTATAGATCAAGGCATCCGAATGTGAACTCTTTATTGCGGATCAAATTTTGATCCTTGTTGGATTGCCGAACGAGCCCGATCTATTTTGATCTAAGGATGGCCCGGATGGCAGTCCAACTGACAATGAACGGTCTGGATTTGAAGCCGGGAACTGCAGATACACCCAATCAGATACTCAGATTCCTCCGCCTCAGACTACCAGTCTCTCTGACTACTGGGGCCCACACAAACACATAATCTCCGTCTTTGCATAATTTACTACTGCTATTACTGGGGCGGAGGGTCCCACCGATCAGTGACTCAAATTCCCTCCCTCCACCTATTCCATTTCCCTCCACAAATTCTCTCCTCTTTCTTCGTTTCCCTCTATCACTCCATCATCACCGGGATCCATGCTCATCGTCGGAGGACGAGCAGCGGCGGCGGCGCCTTGTTGTTACTGCGCATACTCACCATTCCTCACCAGTCGATGCAGATCCCTCGCCGTCAGAGCTGTCAACTCCCGAGAGGCCGAGGGCACGTCCGAGGAGTTACGGGTGCGCAAGCTCAAGCAATTGGATGAGGAGCTGCGGCTAGGGGATGACAGGGCCGCGCTCTCTCTGGTCAGGGATCTGCAGGGGCAGCCAGGCGGTCTCCGGTGCTTCGGCGCTGCCAGACAGGTGCTGTACCAGTACTTTGTTGTCTGATCACTGTACCAGTATTGTATTGCCAGTAAATTGAACCATGGGTCTGAAATAGTAAAACATGGAAACGTTGAGATAAGTTGTTATTGAATTGGAATTGGGATTGTTTGGTTATTGGGATTTAATTAGGTGCCGCAAAGACGGGTGCTGTACCAGTAAAAAGTGGCTATGTCTAATAACTGTACCAGTACTTTATTGGCTGTGTCTGATTACTGTACCAGTACTTTATTACCAGTATTTTGAACTATGGACCTGAGATAGTAAAACATGGAAAAGTTGAGATAACTTCTATTGAATTGGAATTGGGGTTGTTTGGTTATTGGGGTTTAATTAGGTGCCGCAAAGGCTGTATACATTGGATGAGTTGAAACTCAACGGAATAGATACCTCCTCATTTCTGGCGCCGGTCGATCTAACCTTGGGCTCGATAGAGAGAAACCTCCAGATTGCTCTTGCTTTGGGAGGGGTTTCTGCGTGGTATGCATTGGACCTTTCTCAACTCCAACTTCTGTTCATCACCGTGGGCCTGCTTTTTGTGGGGTCTGTTGATCTGGTGAGTTCAGTTTTTTCTTTTCTTTTTCTTCTCTTTGTACTGTAATTATAAGAAAGCTGAATCAATAGAGATTTTTGTAGATATAGGCTTTGATAGCATAATTTGATATTCATGATCAAGGATTGCTTTGAATTAAGGCTTAATTGGATGAAGGAATTTGGGTTATAACATAATACAGTATAGTTTTGGGTTATAACAAAGAGGAGAGATCCATTGACAATGCTTATCTTGACAATATTGCCTATTATAAATTTGGGTAATTATAAATTTGGGCCTATCTTATGTGAAACTTTGTTGAGATCTTAAGTTTTGGGAAAAGTGATATTCCTTTACGTGTTGTGTAAAGAAAAGTGATATTCCTTTACATGTTGTGCAAAGAAAATTCAGTACCACTTTATCAATTGAAAATTAAAACTATATTTTGCTATCGCGATATTGTCAATTTTCTTTTGATAACACTATTTGCTTAAACAAATACGTGATTAAAGCTTTATAGATCTATTTTAATGGAGGTGTGAGGAACTTGCTGCTTGACACTATTGGCCACACTTTAAGCCAGAAGTATCACAACAGAGTTATTCAGGTAATTTGCAAGCAACCTTGTACTTATCATGAGATACATAGAAAAAGGTTCCCTACTTTCTGTACAAAATTGATAATAGGAGTTCCCTTGGCTTGTTGTCTACCTGGAATTGTGAGAAAACTCTCTGCTATCTTTGATATTATAACACTCATGGTTGGCTAGTTGTAGTTTGGAATATAAAAAAATTAAACGGTTTTGTACCTGGTGAAAAGTATGGCTTGACTTGGTATTTCTTTCCTTTATTATTCAATTGCTTGACTGAAATTGGCCTCACTAATAAATATTTATAGCATGAAGCCGGTCACTTCATAATTGCCTATTTGCTTGGGGTGCTTCCTAAAGGGTACACGATAACAAGCCTAGAGACATTAAATAAACAAGGAAATCTTAATGTGCAAGCTGGCACAGCTTTTGTGGATTTTGAGTTTGTTGAAGAAGTAAGTTCATTCTTTTCTTATTCTATCTGTATATAATTTTTCTTAAAATGAGTGATATTAATTGTCTGTGTCAGCATTGTCTTTATAATATAATAATTTGGTTAAGTACCTTTTGGTAGAGGTAAATTATGGTTATCTCGAGCTTAAAACTATGCATTCTTTCAGATCGTGTCACTAGCATCCGTGATTATTGATTCTGGAGAAATAAAGGTAGCATTTGGGTTATCGTTGAATGCAACCATTTATCTTAGATGGGAGCATTTTGATAGAATGTACTTAGATTACTCATGTTCATGCAAAAGTTTGCATTGGTCAAGCAGCGCTCTTAACTTTCAGTGTAAGTTGTATTGATTCAGTCACCTCAGGCTATCGCTTTTGAGGGCCTTTTATGGTAAGATCATCAAGTTCCTTTTGGAGCTGCTTAAGAGAACTAGATAGAGAGTTACCATGCATAATATATCTGTGTGCATTCCTTCATGAGGTGAGTGAGGTTGCTATCATTTGTTGGAAAATGGAAACTAATACTAATCTTTTATGTGCAGGTTGGGTCAGGAAAGGTTTCTGCCAAGGTATGATACTTGCCCCTTCACTACACTATAGAATTTCATATATTTTACTTTATTTGACCTTTATTTCTGTCATGCTGATCCAAATTATCTCTGTCTTCCCAATGCTACTAATTATGCCCCATCTATGTTCTATGCATATATGCTACTTCACAGAAATTAATTTAGTGTTCAATTTGCAACTTCACATAATTATGGGCAATGAAAACTAAAAAAGATGTTTCAGGGCTTCAGGCTTGCCTGAAACCTTGTTGAATCATCAATTTTTTAATATTTACTTGAATAAATGCTTAACATTTTTGCACTTATCAGCTGAGCTTGTGGTCTCATTAATTGTAACAGACGCTGGATAGGTTCTCATGTATTGCGCTTGCTGGTGTAGCAACAGAGTATCTACTCTATGGTTACTCTGAAGGAGGCCTTGACGATATTGCTAAGGTTTGCAAAATTTATATGTCAAATAATATAGAGTGTGTATGGTCCAGCATGTAATTTTGATTTTTTTTTCATTGTGGTGTGTTAGATGTGTTCCAGCACAGTACTTGGCCAGTGTAATGATCACAACTGGTATCAAGACCAGTAAGCCGCTAAGCCTTAATAGCTAGTAAGGTTTACAAAAAAGTTAAGTCAGAAAGAATGGAAAATAGAATTATTTTTGTGGATATCAAATAGACTACAAACGTGATTTTTCTTATTGTTGGTTGATTCAAAGTTAAATCTATTCCATGTCTTTACTTCTTTTCTGTTTGTATCTTTGTTCTTGTATTGTAAACGCACAGCTGGATGGTTTGCTCAAGAGCTTGGGATTTACACAAAAAAAAGCCGACTCTCAAGTGAGATGGGCAGTGCTGAATACAGTTTTAATATTGCGCCGTCATGAAAAAGCAAGATTGCAACTTGCTGAGGCAATGTCTTCAGGCAAATCTGTAGGGGATTGCATTGATGTCATTGAGTCAAATATAGATTTTGAGGAAATCTTACCACATGTAGAACCATAGCTAATCAGAACTATTTTAGTTCTATCAAGAAGGTACAGCCAATAATTTTGGAACAAGTACTTCAGCATCTTTTGTTTGTAAATAAAAAGTAAATTTCCAATTAATCTTTGTCTAAAATCATCCCAATGGGTTAGTGCATTAACATATAAGAGATGCACCTCATGAGGTTATATCTATATTACTGGTTTCGGTATATATTATACTGCAAGTTATTACAAGCACATTAAATTTAAGACAGCAGTTTACAATTGTAACATCTTTCTATCAAAAACTTTCCAATTCTGACATTATCATCAAGAATTACATACTATATTTGCATGAGACATTCGTTGATTAAGATTTACTGTGTTTACTTATAGTATATTGACAGATTTTTTCTACATAAGTATAATAAAATCAATTCTTAAGGTTTATGTATCTCAAAAACTCAAAATACAATTTTTTTTAAAAAAAAAAAACACTAGCCCTCCTATGTATAAATTATAAAAGACATTCTTATACAAAATCTATTGAATAAAAGGTAAAGTCATAGTGTTTATTCACTCAGTTAAATTTTTTTTTTTTTGCCTTTTATGTAGCCTGGCAGACGGAAGATGCCCCGTGAAAGTAATCAAGTCAAAATAAATTGGCTATGCTAAGCAGGTTTTGGAAATACAACAGAAGTACTGTATATCTGACTAGAAGAGAGAATTTGAGGCAGCAATTCATGTGTAAGATAATTGTTAACTAAAAGCAAGATGCTCTATACAATTTATTTTCAAAAATTAATTTTGTACAGATACCAATTGTTATGCATGCTGTGGGTCGATTATGAATATTGTTAGTACAACCCAATCAAATTTTGCTTGTAATAGCATCTCAAGATCTCTAAACAAATGCACTCGATCCACATAGTATTGCATACAGAAACTATACTGTCTTTTGTAATCCAAAATTCCAAATTCTTATGGAGCCTAAGCATCACCCAATGTCAAATTATCTAAGGTATCCTGTCAGTATCTTCAATTTTGTGCCACGTGTTCCTAAGATGAAGCACAGAAATAAGAGAAAACAAGTGAGCTTTTTCATTTTTGATGATATAGTGCCAAGAAGAATAAACAGAAAAATGGAAATTTATACTCTGATCGGGATAAATTTTATAAAAATTATTTATGTCTAATTAAAAAGGATAAAGGACTTGATTTATATATATAAGAAAAAAGCCTTCATTGAAAAGTTTATCTAGTGCGTAGGGTTCAGATATAAATTACTGAAAAAACCCGGTATTCCTTTTCCAATTTATCGATTGTGGCATCAAAGCAATTTCTAGGATTGCATACATTTACAGGTAAAGGAGATGAACAGCATGAGAATGAAAGGCGAGAAGCTTACTTAGGAGGAAGTGAAGAACAAATCAGCTTCTTTCTGCGCCTGAGGGCTCGAACTGGAAGCTAAGCAAAGGACAGCGCAATCCAAACCAATTTGTCAATGCCAAATCCAACCATCTTGAAAGGTATCATGTCACATAAATTTCCTCCATTCAAGTCTCTGGTTTGCACTGGCCCTTTGATCTGAAAAATTGTTTTCTCGAAAATTATCATTGGCGTCTCCTTTTTCATTAAAATTATGAAACCACCAGCACAAAAAGTGAAATTGAATCAATGAAGAAAATGATACGATATTTATATAGAAAATCGTTTAAAAAAAAAATGTTTTATAAAGAAAATCTCCTACTGAACAAAATGAGCAAAGGAAAGGGTAATAATCAGTCAAAAAAAAGCCCGCAATCTATATAAAGTAAAAAAAAAATGTGAAAGAGAAAATTACCTAGTTTTCCTTTGTTAATTTGAGAGCAGAGCCGTACTTTTATTTAGTTTTTTCCTTATTCTCATAGCTTGGCTGGTCACTGAAAATTTATTAAGTAGCAGTATGGTAGTAGCAATAACAATGAGAGTAATAAAAAGCAATAACAATATAGAAAAAGGTTACCAGCATATTCTTAGTGAATTGTGATCCATCTTCTTGGTTTCATTTCCTTTTGACCCACAATTGCCTGAGATGTTTATGATTCTTTCTGTAATAATCATTAAAGATTTAACGTATTAGATGAAATACTAACCAATCAGGTGGTGGTAGATGCTAGCAACTCTTAATAATTGAACCCTTGTCCCATTATACCGCATGCTCTTTTTGTTGTGGCTATCCAAGTTCGAGTCTGCTTTGCCGTAATGTAAGCAGGAGGCTTGAATTAGCAGCATTTTCCCCCAGCATCATTAATACTCTGAAGTTCACAATTTAACAATGGTTAAAGGTCATCTTAGATATAAGATCAACAATTGTTCTTACAATTTCACCTCCTACCAGTTCCCTAGATTACCTAATTGCCTCTCTAGTAAGTTCGATCCAATGACTTGTAAGGAACGTTCAATTAAGTTTAAGTTGAATACTTAGCATATTAAGTTAAATAATTAGTACGTTTAGTTAAATAATTAGTTTGTTTGACCAAGTCAAACTATATGGTATCCTCAATGGTATCACCATATCTAGACCCTTCTATATATATGTTGGAAACATTGACTCGAAAAACTTCTTAATTTCAAAAAATCAAGATAACAAAAGCATGATTTTGAATTCATCATGTATCAGAAAGTTTATTTCACTTCTATTTTTCTGGTCCGAGCTCCTCATTGATTTTGATTATGTACATTTACCACCTACCATTCTGATATATAACAATTAAAATAAACAATGTGCGAACAATATAATTGAAAAAAGTGTAAAACTAATTAAAAAACTTACATTTATAATTCTAATATACCTAGCTAGCCGGATAGCCCCAATTTGTCAGCTGAAAATGCTGTATGGCTTGCCAGTGCGATTTATTCTGGAAATAATAATTGTAGACAAAATGAAAACCAACAATATGCTTTAAGGTGCCAAAACAAATATTAGAAAACATTTTGAAACCTCACCAGGAATTCCTTCTGAAGTTGGTTGGTTATGAACTACTCTTCCATTGATTCGGATTAGTGGAATATAGGATATAAGGGCCCAATCTTCACCATCATTTGGTTGGCATCTTTGCACCAAGTTTTGTGAGCAACCCACCAAAGTTAACTCCCAGAGAAATGGAGGCATGCCATTTGCTGGAAGAGATTCAAGCTTCATACATGAAACTATGTTCACTTTTCTAAGTTGCTCCAACGTGGCCAAGCTAGATGGAATGTGCTCAAATTCACAGTTGAAAAAACTGAGCTCGCGTAAGTTGGTTATTTGTTGAAACCACAATATCTGATACTCCGTGAATTGGCTTAGTTGCCCATTTCTATAATTTAAAATCCTCAGGGAAGGAAGACTTTCAAAAATTAGGTGGTACTCCTGATTCAAGAAGTCCATATCAATGTAGGTAAGTGACCGCAAACCTTCGCCCTGATGTAGTTGTAAACCTTTTCCTTTTAGTTGACTAATGGTAGTATACTTGCTATTTGTAAGGAGTTTTTGGCAACCTGTAATTTCCAGACGTTTAAGATTAACAAGTGACTGCAGATCTTCTGCAATGCTCAATTCTGGGCAATCCTTCAGGTATAGCTCCTCTAGCATTATTAGATCACTGAACTTCAGATAGATACTCACTGTAGTACGCTCTATAAGCAAAATGGTAAGACAGGATAAATGACTGAGGTATCTCTCTAATGATTTGAGACTCTTGCTTTCTGTTATATGAAGAACCTTGAGTGATGCCCGAAAACGGTGAAGAGGTAGTTCTTTCAGGGTGTAGCAATTTGTGATTTCAAGAGTAGAGAGAGATGGAAAAAAGTATCTATTTCGTGGTTCAGTCCATTTCTCACAGGGGTTACCAACATAATTAAGCTTTGTTAATGCTGGAAAAACTGATTGCTTGTTGCCATAGAAATTTTGATCAATTAATTTTAGAGACTCCAATCCCTCAACAAGCAGAAGTTTCAGAGTAGGAAGTTCCCCAAGAGGAGGTAGGATTTCTACTCTCACACATGTGAATAGGCGTAGGTTTTGTAAATTTACAAATCTGTTTATTTCCATCACCCAATCTGGAAAAGATGGACCCATGTAACCACTAATCATCAGCACATTAATATGCTCATGTGGTTTTAGATATTCGATTATCTCCATGTCATTATTAGATTCTCTATTCCAAGAGCTCCAACGTAGCTCAATTGAATCTAGATGCTTTTTGTCAGCCAATTTCGCCTGCATTGCATCCTCTACGTTTTTGATGTTATCGCAGACAACAATTTGTATGTGCCCTCTGAGTTCTCTCAAACTTTTCAGTTCGGTTATTTTGTGTCCCTCTTGTTTACCAACATTATATTGGATAAGTTCTTGGAGATTAGTTAGTTTACCTATACCAGAAATCTGGCTTATTGCTTCAAGATCAACATTCAAGTGCCTTAAATTTATCAATTTGTTGATGTCTTTAGGCAACTTGAGATACTGGCATTTTTTAATATGTAGAGATTGAAGGTGATAATGATCAAAGGAGGAGTTCGCTAATACTTCAATTTCTGTTGAAGATAGATCCAAAAAACGAAGGTGTTTCAAGTTCTGAATGGCAGCTGGCGGCTCTTCCATCTGGAAATAGGATAAGTCGAGAACTCTAATGCTATCTAAAGCCTGTAGAGTTTCGTTAATTGCACTATACATTCCATCGACATGGCAGAGTCCAAAGTAAAAGAAAGAGCGTAAATGCTTACATTTCTGGATTCCTTTCACTATATCCAGATCATTTATATCTAATGCTATATGACGAATACTATTAGGAATTTTCGCTGATTCCTCGTTAAGGTAGAAGCATTCATCAGAGGAAACAATTACAGCCAAGTCATGCATCAAGTTGGGCATGACATAGCCATTATTATCCCCTGCAAGCTCCAAAAAGGACCCCTCAACTAACTTATCAAACCACTGCCTCCCAACATCCTCGGGTCTGGCACCATTGCTACCATGTGGAATAAAATTTAGGGCCATCCAGATCTGGACCAACCTATCCTTGTCAATTACAGAGTTTCTAGGGAATACTGAACAATAAGCAAAACATTGCCGTAAAGATGCATCTAGATGCTCATATCCAAGTCCAATTGAGGGAAGAATTTGATTTTTTCCCTCAGGTATATCCCACCATTCACTTTTGGAAATCATCCTCCATCGATCTTCATTTGCGTTTGATCTTAATATATTTCCAATTATTTTGGCTGCTAAAGGTAAACCGCGTAACTTTTCAGCTATTTGCTTTCCGATTGATTTTAAGATTATTCTCTTTTCACCGGACATAACTAAATTCCGGAATGCAAAGTTTTTAAATAATTTCCAAAATGTAATTTGATCAAGTGGACTCAATGCAATACAATTTAAGGTTGCTACACTATTTGCGAATGCCTGATTTTGCGTTGTTATAAGAACTACACTACCGCGTGAACCGCACGACAAGATTTTATAGATAACACGCCATTGATATTCAATTTTGTCAAACATGTCATCAAGAATAATTAAAAATCTCACCCCCTCAATGACCAGAGTAAGATTTTTAGAAATTTCCTCTAATGTAATCACATCTAGATTATGATATCCTTTCAAAGCTTGAAGGATCTTGCGCATCAGTAGTACAGCATCAAGATTACTGGAAACAGAAATCCATGCTTTTGATGCAAAAGTTTGTTTCACATCCGGGTTATTGTAGACAGCTTGAGCGAGTGCTGTCTTGCCTATCCCACCCATCCCAACTATAGGGATAACGAGAAGATCGTTGTAGGTGTTATAGTTTTGTTCTTTCTTTTTTATGGATTCTGACCCAGTATCTAATATCATATCCAAAATAAGATTTAATTCATCTTCCCTCCCATACAAAGGTACCTCCTCTAATGGCTGCGATATAGTCTCTCGGTTATCAGCAAGTTCGTAGTTCTTTGATCCATAATTTTTGTTCATATTGACCAAGTTAAGAATTTTTGGAATATCATCTGATATTTGATTTAGATTATCCACGATGTTTTTTAAGTTCTTATGGTTATTATCAGGCAAAAACAAATGCTTGAAACCAGAAAGAGAAGAAGAAGCAAATTTGCTAACCATGCTCTTTGCCTGAACTTTCCCCTTGATGGATTTGGCCTCCATGTTGTCCAGCACATCTTCAGCGTCGTAGACAGCAAGTTTGAGCCTTCTCATCCAGTCCGTGAGAGCTGGATTGTTGATGATTGCCTGGTTTTCCACCTCTTTGACTGTTGCTTGACAGAGTAACAGTGTGCGGTTCAAGGTATCTACCAACCCTTGTGTGCCTTTCTGCAACTCATAGTTATCACCGAGAAACTTCTGTGCTTTCTCTACCACACTTCTGATCACTGGCGATGCAAACCATCCCCCGAGCAACAGCTCAACTCCTGTCATTGGATTTGTGAGTTCAAGCTAGTATTGTTTTCAGTGGAGGGGTGGATTTAGATATATTGGTGTAGTATTGGCTCAAAGCTGCTAGGCGTATATATAATACAGAGACGTCTCGGCTAAGTTTAACTTAAATTAAAAAAATAAACACGATGGAGTGGTTATCATATAAAACAACTTAACTTATTGTTAGTTACGTTTCATCATCAATTAGGAAAATAATTGATTGCTTTTATGAAAACAAATAGTCGTCTCGATTAGTTTAGAGGTGTGTTGTCCCGAAGAAATCCTCCATAAATTTATCATGTTAGATAAATACTTTGTATATTATGTATAAACAACCTTATTTAACATATTTGAACACCTAACAAAAGTAACAAACTAACAATAGAGATATGAATAAACATTTTAGAGCACACCAATATAAAAATCTTAGGGTACATTGTGCCCCATATGAAATCATTCACTAGAACGTAAAATCTTAGACGTCCTATTAGGGAGGGGGGAATTCAATTAAATAAATTAGTATAGTTGAGCATAATTTATCATGAAATGTAATTTGTTTTTCTATTATTATTATTTTCATTTTTGTATGTTATCGTGATTGTCAAAAGAACTATTGCCAAGCAATCAAATTTGTGTTGACGTAATAGATTTCCATTGCTTTATATATATAGTACTAACAGCCATTTAACCAGCCACTAAACAAAATGGGAGCCAAGAACAGCTGTGAGATCTCTCGACTGCCTCAAGATTGCCTGTCTCGTGTAATATCATTAACTTCTCCACGAGATGCATGCCGCTGCTCTGCTGTTTCGACCTTCTTTCAGTCTGCTGCAACTGCAGACGCTGTGTGGGAACACTTTCTACCTTCCGAGATTGACGGCATCCTTTCAAAAACTGCACAGCTGCCTGCCATTGCCTCCAAGAAAGAACTCTACTTTCATCTATGCAATCATGGTATCATTGTTGATGATGGAAGAATGGTAATTTCTAATGTGAATTAAAATTTATGCATATTTTATTTTAACTGTGCCTGCATGTTGCTTTGCACTGTGTTCATTAACTATGAATCAGATATAATAAATTAAAACTCTCTTTTCCATATTCCAATTACTTCATTTTTCAGAGAATGATTGCAAAATTTGTAATGTTGAAGCTGTTTCCATCTCTGAATTGTTCTTTTCAATTGCTATTTAATTGAACTTCTATCTCTTAAACCGTAACAACTTCAGAAACTTAGGCTGGAGAGATCAAGTGGAGCAAAAATCTACATGCTGGCTGCAAGGGCATTAGGAATTGTAGGGGGCGATAATCCACAACACTGGCAACGAGTTGAACACCATGATTCAGAGTACACAAAACACAATTCAAAATTTTTCAAATTTCTTAGTTATCATTTTTAGATGGAAAAAGAATTGTTGACAAGTTTAATTTAGAATTCTCATTTCATTAACTCAATTGTCCTCAAAATATAATTCATGTCATTTTTCCTCAAAATAAGAGCATAACTCAAATATCTTTTTTCAGTGTTGGGTGCATCTACTGAACACAATTTCGACTATGCACTTGTCTATATTGTTTGTCCAAAAATAATTAGGAGAGACCACAAATAGTCCTGTCATATATGATCAAACATCACCATGATTGTGATAATTCATTATTTAAAACAAGAAGCAGAAAGTTTTGTTTATTCGGAATTAAACAAAAAGGAGAACCATTCATGATACAAAATAAAAATAAAAGATCTGGTTAATTAAATATGCTGCTCTGTTCAATTGTCTCTTAGGTTCTCGGAGGTAGCAGAGCTGCTTTTTGTTTGGTTGTTGGATATCGGTGGAACAATCAGCATAAAAAATCTCACCCCGAAAACTAAATATGCTGCCTACTTCATCTTCAAATTACAAAATGACTCGAGCGGCCTTGATATTCCATTACATAGTTTTGTTACTTGCGGTCAAGACGTGTCCCGATGCAGGGTTTGCCTGCAACCTAGAAATGGTCGAACAAGGCAAAGCACAAATAACCAGATCAACTATCCACAAGTAAGAGCAGATCAATGGACTGAAATAGAAATCGGAGAGTTCTACGTCAATGGTGAAGATATTGTAGCTCTAGCTAAAGTGTTTGAAAACAAAGATATGTGGCAAAAGAGGGGGCTCATCGTTAATGGTATGGAGTTTCGGCCTAAGACAGAATCATATGATAAATAAATGAATGCTCCATTTCTTTGCTGGCTGGCTTGGTTTGATATTCTGTCTGCATTACCCACACGAGTAGTTTGAATGTTCTCAGTGATGTACTATACAATATATATCATGCATTCATCACATTACAATTTGTTTTCTACTCAATTCTGTAATGTTTGTTGCACAGTGTTTCTCAATTCAACTCTTGGTTTGTATGTTGTTCCGTCAATATTATATAATAAATTGTTGGCGAAAAAATGTCAATTTATGTACACTTTGAGTTTTTGACCATTAATATTATTAGACTTGGGAAAAATAGGTATCTGCTGAAAATATGGATACCCGCGAAGTTTCAAAGAGCCCAAGTGCAAGTCGATGTCAAGCAACAGGTCAAAGTCTCGAAAAGTACAAGCAACAGCAGTAGCTCAAAGTCTCGGAAAGGCCTTCAAGAGGAAGTCGAGCATCGGCATTTCTGAAGGACTGGTCCCCAAAAGGCAAACCCAATAATGGGATCAACAACAACGAGGACATTACAAATTTTGGTTTATCGAGCAGGACCTTGTGCTGTTCGAACACAATACCAGATCTCGAGAAGGTTGACTACGTAGTAGCTCGGGTATGTTCTTAATGTCAAGGTCATACCGAACTCGAGAAGAATGACTTAGTAGGAGCTCAAGGCGGTTGCGAGACAAAGGAGAAATTATGGAAGTAGTCAATTTTCACATCTTTCTCGAGAACTCCTCGATCGGGAACTGGAGAAGCAAGGAAAAAGAGAACTTCGATTTGCAAGAGGATCTTGATCTCAAACTACAGGAGCAGTTCGAACTAGACGAGCACAACGAACTCCAGGAGTCAGTGGCACGCGGACGGAGAGAAAAAATGGTGTGGCGTCATTATATATATTTGAGAAATTATTCTTTATCCCTTAACTACACATTTTATTTGCATCCTATTCTTATTCTTTCATTCTTCTTTCTCCATTGATTTCCTTCCCACCACCATATCACCTCCGCCCATCACCACCCTCTCCGCTGGACCTCCACCACACCTCGGCCGCACCTCCGCCCCCCTCCGGCTGTACCTCCGCCACCATCTCCGGCCGTATCTCCATTGCTCCGGCTCTTTAATACACATTTAGTTATTTGTATAAATTATATTAGCCGTTAGTATAAACACTTTTGCGTGTTAGTATAACTACTTTTTCTGTTATCATATGGAAAAATGTAAAATTATATTGGGGTGCGGTTAAGGGAGATTTTTAAGGAGTGCAGTTATCAGGCCCGTATATATTTTAGTACCAATATTGAAGAAATATAATTATAAATTCATAAAAAATCTAAAAAAAAAAAAAAAGTGATATTGCAATTTTGTGATTTCATTTTACTTGGAAACTCACAATAAAGCATATCCAAGTTGATCTCTTGTATTTAGTTTCTTTTTGCATTATTTAAAAAGGTCTACGTACACTGGTCAACAAGCTGAAATGCACGGCAATTGTCGTTAATGGGGTAGCTTGAGCTTCTATTGATCAATATAATACTACAGCCCGTGAATTAATGTTACTACTTCACTGGAGTTTATTGTGATTTAATTGAATTTAATTTTTTATTTCATTGAGATTAATTTTTTTCTATTAGTTCTGATGTGATATTTGGTGCCAAGGATAGAGGGAAGGGGGATTTGGGGGAGCAGTTGAACCCCCATATTTATCGCAAATGACCTGGGATTTATGTTCACTAGAGCTGTAACTCGGGCTTCGCCTGGGATGTATGTTCACTAGAGCTGTAACTCGGGCTTCGCCCCGAAAAGTAGTATCAAATAAATAGTTAAGAATTTTATAAAATTTTAAATATTTATATTAAACAAAACTTTAAAAAAATTTGTAATTTTTTTAATTTAAGTAAATAATAATAATAATAGTAATAATAATAATACAATTATTTATAAATAAGAACATATATAAATGTTGGACCATTTTAAGGGTTAAAATTTATTGTAGACATGTCATTTTCATCTTATTTAATAAGGAGAGAAAAAAAATACAAGCCATTGGATCAAATTGATAAAGAGTTTCAAACAAAATCAATGGTTAATAATAGTGATGATATGGCATAGTTGAGGTGCTTGGAAATCTACCCCTCTTTATGGAGTATATAGATTATAGTGTTAATTACACCTAGTAGCATTTTTTTGCCCCCCCCCCCCCCCCCCCCCCCAAATAGAGTTCTAAAATTGTGTCGTTCCGTGCTGTGCCGTGTCCAGAAACGCCGTACCTTCGTGCCGTGTCTTTTTTTTATTAATATTTTTTTCGTGCAGTACCGTGCCGTGCCAAAAATTGGAAGGAGGAGGCACGGGTAAGATACACCGTGTCTATCGTGCCGTGACTTATTCATGCAGTGTCCAATCGGATACGTGACCTACCGTGTCGTATCTACGTGTCTTAACCGTATTAAACGTGCCCACTCGAAAAAATTCCAAAAAACATAAAAGAGTTTAAATAAATTAAAATTTAACCCAAAAAAATCATCAAATTATTTTTTTGTCAAAATTCAGAATAAAAAAATTTAAAATACATAAAAAAATATTAAAAAGTACGGGCATGATAACTACAACCCTTAAAAATACCCCTTAACCGCACCCCAATATAATTTTACATTTCCCATATGATAACAGAAAAGTGGTTATAATAATATGCAAAAGTGTTTATACTAATCACTAATATAGTTTATACAAATAACTAAATGTGTATCAAAGAGTCGGAGTAATGAAGGTGTGACCGGAGATGGTGGCGGAGGTGCGGCCGGAGGGGGGCCGAGGTGCAGCCAAGGGGTGGTGGAGGTCCGGCGGAGAGGGTGGAGATGGGCGGAGGCGATATAGTGGTGGGAAAGAAATCAATAGAAGAAGAAGAATGAATGAATAAGAATGGGATGTAAATAAGAGGTGTAGTTAAGGGGGATAAGAATAATTTCTCTAAATATTATTATGTACGAAAATTGTCTTAATTAATAATTACATAATGTTTTATAAATTACCCTTCCTCTTTTTTTCGGGCTTTGGGACCAGCTATGTTTAGAGGTGGCAATCGGGTCGGGTTCGGGTTAGTTTGACCAGGCAAAATTCAGGTTACGGGCCGGGTCGAGTCAGCACAGGTCGGGTTTCGGGTGAGCAGTAGCCACCATTTATCGGGTCACGGTCGAGTCGGGTTAGGGCGGGAATGGTTTTCGGGTCAGCAAGACCATCTTTTGATCGGGTCACGGGTCGGGTTTTCGGGTCAACACGACCATCTTTTGATCGGGTCACGGGTCGGTTCGAGTACGGCCGGGTCGGGTCTCGGGCGGACAAGTGTCACCTTTTGTCAGGTCAAGGGTTAAATCGGGTCGAGTCAAGTTGTGTTTCGATTCGGGTCATCTGATCTAGTCTTGACCTCTCGAGTCATCTCTAGTTCTAACTACTGTTGTTTGTCCAAGACCTAGAGTATACAAATTTTACAATTTAAAACCGTTTGATATAAGTTAATACATGCCAAACTTACCTAGAGTTAACTACTGTTGATGTGGTTCAAAAAAATACTAGTCGTTTGGCAAAAAAAAAAATGCTAGTCAAACGTTGTCGGCTGGTTCGAAACGACCTCGTGAGTAAGTACTAAATTTTGGCTCGAATTACTTAATTGCAGTTTTTTTTTTTTTCATATATATACATTGTCGATTTATAATTAATTTATTGCCCCCAAGAAATTTGTTCTGGCTTCGTCACTGTTTGGTGCATTCACTTTTTCAAGCATTTCAGCATCCTTACTGAGATGGTCAAAGGCTCAACCTGAGTAATTTCTTTTAGTTTTATATAGAATATCTAGATTTGTTCAGTAGGATGGAAATGCCAGTTGTTGAAGTGCACAAGCATCAAGCATGGGGTTTGGCTTTTGGCAATAATGTAAGTTGCCAATTTCTTGTGGTGAAGTAATTATGGAATTTTGATTTAATTAGGTCCTTGAATAAGTTAGGATCTGACAAGCATCCATGTGATCCATATTTACTTGTTTGCAGTAGAAACAAGCTATAACAAGGGGGAAAAAAATGTCTTGCTATAGTATCAACATGAGCATTGTCTTTAGCTGTACCAAAACCAGTCATTCTTTCATTCTTTCAAAGAATGATCTATTATATTGTTAACTAGGTGTATGTTCGGCAACTCCTCCTTGGATTTTCTTAGACTTCCTTTAGCTTTCTTAGCATTTTAATCCTTCCGAACGCAAGCTCCTTAGCACGGATTAAAAATCTCTCCTTAAACTTTCTTTTGACCGGGACTTAAACCTTGCCCGAATTTTTAAGGAGGCAATACCTATGGCTTAAGGCTTAAGCTTTCTTAAGCCCTTTTTTTTTTCTTTTCCGAACGAGTGTGGCTTAGTAATGCTTAAATATTTAAGCCAATAGCACCGCCGAACAAACCCTTAGAGAGTTTGTTGCTGCAACCCTCTCACAATTGTGTAATTTGAGTGTATGCTATAATGTTTTGTGAGGAAAAAAAAAGTTAAAGAGTGTTGAAAATATTAAGCCTAAATTAAATAAATAATTTATTTAATAAATAAATAAATAAAGAAAGTTTAGAAAGATCAAACAATGATTTGAAGAACTTGTCGGTTGTACAATCTTCTTATCGGCATCCATTCATAGTCGAAGATCATTGATCCATAGTTGAGCATCGAAGCGCACCCCATAATAATACGAGTACTAACTTTAGAGAAATATTTGCCCCACATGGTGCAGTGGACTCATGGCAATCTCCTCCCAAGATACTTTGACTCCTGTCTCTATTGATGCGGTGCACCCCGCATAAGGAGCGAATCCGAATTTGATTGCAACAATAGCTCAAAGATTTTGTTGGAATATAATATTTATTCTCATGTACTTCAAGTATTAGTACCTTAGCTCTTTGTAATTTATGTTGAGATTTTATGCTCAAATTCTTATCTCATTCTCGATTTTATATTTTCTTTGTCATACATCTCTTCGACATATCGAAATATATAGTAGCTCGTCCCCGAGTAATATTAACTAGATACCGAGTAAATTCAATTAAGAGGTGTACCGTATTATTGAGTTAATTGGGTCAAATATAATTTTAATTACAACGGCTCTATCCATTACACCACCAGCAAAGCACAATTAAAACTTATCAAATAAAGTTTGTAAGTTACAGTATCTAATTGTGTTTACAAAAACTGCTCTATATTAATTTAAATATTATTACGTAAGATTGTCAATAGTTACTGGGTGGCCAGCCCACTAACTCAAATAATTAAATTAATTAATAATTTATAAAATCTTAAAATATAAATTTTAAACAAATTTCTTATAGTTACACCATTCTAGAGGAAGAAAAAAGAATAAATGACACCTCACATGTATCACTTTTTCATTCGAGGAGGGATCTTTGACAATGCTTATCTTAACAATCTTGACAATGGGAAATTCAAAAAATTTGTAAAAACTCATAAAAAATCTTAAAAATGATAAAGCTTTTGTGGATGTATTTTTTAGCTTGTAGATTAAGAGTGTTTCAAATTTCAATCAATTTGAACATCGTTTATTGACTTATCAAAATTTTATATATTTTTTAACGGTTGTAATTTAGTGAGTCTTTCAAGAGCTATCAAACATCACTTAAATTGAATGTAATTGAAAACATAATCAATCTATATGTTAAACAATATTTCTATAAACTTTTTTCTATTTTTAAGATTTTTTAACTATTTTTATAATTTTTTTAAAATCCCCATTGTCAAGATTGTCAAGATAAGTATTGTCAATGGAACCCTCCTCTTTTCATAAAGGCATGAAAAAATTCATTGTCAAGATTGTCAAGATAAGTATTGTCAATGGAACCCTCCTCTTTTCATAAAGGCATGAAAAAATCACCTTAAAGGCAATAAAAATCTACTTATACTACAGGACGAAACAAAGAGGCAATATATAGGAGAACCAGTCTTTGGTCTAGTGGTTGAGGACAATGCTCTCCGTGTGGGAGGTAGCGGGTTCAAAATCCGAATGGGATGTCTTTTATAGACATTTAAATTTGAATGTCTTGACCCCCAGATCTCAATAAGAGGTAAAGATACTAATTACTTAACATCATCTAGTTGTGAGTATAAAATTAATGATTTGGAAGTTGAGTAGGTTTTGTTTGCTTCTTTGTCGTTCTCTAGTGACTTGGATCAGTCTTCTATGAAAAACATTTTTTTTGCGGCAATCTAGTGGAAAAATATACAAAGAAAGCAAATATTTAATATTTCAAATTGACCCCGTAATGTTTCAAGTTAACTTTATAATATTAATTTGGAATTTTGGATAGATTTTACAATACGACTAGAGATTTGGTGAGTAGAAAACAAAACACTAAATTTAATACACCTAGTGGTGATCAGTAAAAAAAATGAATGGTTTGGTGTTTTAGATCCCCACAGTTTTGCTTCTTTGTCGTTCTATGTTGAATGATAGATCGGTCGACTATAAAAATGAACGATTTAGTATTTTAGATCCCCCAATTTTGCTTCTTTGACGTTCTATGTTGAATGATAGATCGGTCAGCTATAAAAATGAATAATTTGGTATTTTAGATCCCCACAATTTTGCTTCTTTGTCGTTCTATGTTGAATGATAGATCAGTCAGCTATAAAAATGAATGATTTGGTATTTTAGATCCCCACAATTTTGCTTCTTTGTCGTTCTATGTTGAATGATAGATCGGTCAGCTATAAAAATGAATGATTTGGTATTTTAGATCCCCACAATTTTGCTTTGTCGTTCTATGTTGAATGATAGATCGGTCAGCTATAAAAATGAATGATTTGGTATTTTAGATCCCACAATTTGCTTCTTTGTCGTTCTATGTTGAATGATAGATCGGTCAGCTATAAAAATGAATGATTTGGTATTTTAGATCCCCACAATTTTGCTTCTTTGTCGTTCTATGTTGAATGATAGATCAGTCAGCTATAAAAATGAATGATTTGGTATTTTAGATCCCACAATTTGCTTCTTTGTCGTTCTATGTTGGATGATAGATCGGTCAGCTATAAAAATGAATGATTTGGTATTTTAGATCGGTCAGCTATAAAAATGAATTATAGATCGGTCACCTACTAAAAACAATTTTTTTTTGCAGCAATCCATGTTGAAATTTTGCTTCTATACATGAAAATATAAACACCTAGGCCAAAGTTAAGTTATGAACACCCATTTAAGCAAATATGAACACATAAATCGTAGAAACTTTGCTCCTATACGCATGAAAATATAAACACCTAAGTCAAAATTATGAATACTTACTTGAGAAAATATCAACACATAAATCATACTAATTTTACTTCTATAGGCATAAAATGCAAACATCTAAGTTAAAATTATGAACACCCACTTGAGACATGAACCCATAAATCATACAAATGCTATAGGCATGAAAAATATAAAAGATAAAAATATTTATAGCCACATCAAAAAATAAAAATATAAACACAAGTGCATAATCCGGGGTACATATCCGGGGTTCAATTAACATATTTTAATTTAATTGATTTTTGATCCGATATCTACTCTCCTTGACTATTGATGGTAATAATTGTATCTTGTTAATATTATACAATACAAGCAAGTATCACGTTAGTATCATACAATGTAATTAACTATGTAAGCTTGGTATTTGTCAAAAGAAGGGATTTGTACAATCACAACGTGGGACCCATATTTTCAGGATTTTCTTTTTGTCCTAAATCCTAATAAATAAGATTTTCTAACTTATCCCTTATTTACCAACAAAATGAAATTAATAATGAATGGCGACTACCTTCTTTCGTTGAAACCAGAGGGTGGGCACTGGGTAGACCGTAGACAGCTACATATTAATTTATTTTGCCGACCCAGTGAGAATGTGAGACATATATATAATTGAGTTCTGACGGAGGCAAAAGATTGGTAACTATTGGAGTGAGACATTTGTGATGTGAATTTATATATAATCAACGAGTGAAAGAATAAAATTATGGAAAAAAACATATAGGTAAAGCGATCGCGATGGGACTCGAACCCACAATCTCCCGCTCCGGAGGCGAGCGCCTTATCCATTAGGCCACGCGATCATCACTGATTCAGTTTCAGTACACATTATAGATAATCTTAATGTATTAATTTTCATAATGTTTTAGGGTTTCATACTTTTCATATTTAGTATTAATACTTATGTTTGAATACTTTTTTTTTAATGTAGAAAAGGAGGATGATCATAGTAAGAATTTTCCAATATAATTCACCACAATCGTAAAGCTTGCCCATGTTTTATAAATTTATAATTAACTAAAAGGTTTTTCTCCACTTATTTGAAATTTGACTAGAACTAATTTGCCAAGTTGAGAACGATCATAGCTGGTTCGTTCAATCATTCAATGGACGCAAGATGTTTCAAGATGTTTCAAGATGTTTCTCTATCATGAGTTAACTTTTAATTCACGGAGCTGCTACATATGCACACCTTCAAAAATATATTAAATCATTTAAAATTTTGATTTATATAGTTCAATAAATCCTTCATACAAAAATCTTTTGTGACACAAAAAACTTTTATTTTTAAAATTTTTCTAAAGTACTTGTTCGAAATTTTTAAAATTTGATACCCAAATTTCTAGTGAGTTTGCTCTTAGTACCCTCGCTCAACAATTTAATATTCAGAGATGTGCTCTGAGTTCAAACCATAAGATCGCATTTATGCTAAGATCTCTATCTCTGTCTCTACTCCTTATTAAGCGCATAGTTGTCCTTATTCTGCAACGATCAGGATTTGTTAATCAAATTTCAGATTGAAAATCAACCATAGATGAAATATTAAGACTTACAGAAGCTATAATTATGTAGCTTGTGTGTTGAAATTTTAATTTAGTTCATTTCACATCCGTTACATATTGGTTACACAGAAACCTAACATTCAAACCGTTACAAAGGAAAAAAAGAGCCATTTAAAATTAATGCATAATAATGGAAGCTTTAAGAAGGAAAAAATAAATGATTCATTGCCCATGGGTCATAATACACAATTTATTTCGTTCACTATTTCCAAATGCCATTAGATAGTTGTCTTTGTATGAAAAAGTCATAAATAGACAGTTTTATAAGGGGGAGCCAGACTCTTGAATAAGTTAGGGCACACTTGGATCTTAAGAAGAAGATACATATCTAATTATTAATTAAGCTAAGGCACAACGTAATATTTACGTAGTATTTTTTAATAGACATCCCATAGAAGCATACTATACATACCATAACTTAAAAAAATCAAGCCCAGGCACTTGCCGGGGATTGCCTATGCACAAATCTACCCCTGGTTTGATAGATGTATAGATGTAAAATAGATAAATTAGAAAGAAAAAAAAATATTTTCATTGCTTTCAAGATTTAGTTATTAATAATATTTTATACACTTCTTATATCAAAATTTACATAAAAATCAATAAAATGACTAACAACCATAAAATTTTATATACTTTCTATGCAAATTTGATATATATCTATATTAAATTTATGTAATATACTAAAAATCTAGAATATAAAAATATAAATAATATGTATCAATAGTTTAACGAGCCAAACAAGCTTAATGAGCTGAGCTAGACTCAGCTCAAACTTGTTCATTAAACGCTGCGAGCTTTAATAGCTCGGTCCACTCTCAAGCAAGGCGAGTCGATCCCGAACGATTCACGAGCGAGTTACGAGTTTTATTACCACCCTGCATATATATTGTACAATGTCAACATTGTTCAATAAATTCTCAAATTGTCTAATACATATTTACTACCACGACGAGCCCAAATGCAACCATATTTCAAAATAATTGCAATCATAATTTCATTGTTTCTAGACTGGACTCAAAAATATAAATGAAAAATGGAACAAAGATTAGTTTTGTACGCATATAGTACATAAAGATATTTAAGACTAATTAAGACTGGCACGAATCGTATCGTTCAAAAGATCTCAACACTTGAAAGGAACAAAATACCATTTATATATAATGTCTGCCAAATAAATAAAGCAAAACTTGTAAGAACGAAATTAGAATATATGACTTGGAATTTGGAAGAGAACTAATTTAAAACGATACAGATGATAGCCAGACGACTATGCCACACTGGGCTTGGCTGGTAAGTGGGAACTTAGTACATATAGATATCCTAACTATTTAGAACACATCCGATCGCGTGGCCTAATGGATAAGGCGCTCGCCTCCGGAGCGGGAGATTGTGGGTTCGAGTCCCATCGCGATCGTTTCTTTTTATTTATTTTTAGCATAAATGCCATCTTATGGTTTGAACTCGGAGCGCAAACTTCGGATATTTTATTTTTGAGTGGGGGTACTTACACCGTACTGTTAACAGTACAAATTGGACCGTACTAACTCATATCTCAAATTTCAAAAATATTAATAGTCGATTCAAACCACTCATTACGATCTTCGTATACAATTTTACTTGTAAACCAAATTTTATATATTTTTTAGAATTTTTTTATTATGTTTAAAGATATTTTGAAATGTCATTTATTTGGATGGCTCAGGATGTTTTAAACAGGTGTTATTCCATTAAACAGGGGCTGCTAGTGCTCGAGGGTGGGAGCAGCCTACACACAGAATCATGTGATGAGGTAAGCTGTAGTATAACTAATCTTACATGCACATGACTAAATAAATTAAAATATTTAACTACCACATAATTAACAGTTGCGGCACATCTTATACAAACGTACGTATGTCAATAAAAAAAAGGACATATCTAACCACATTTTTTATCAGATTCAATTTGAATGTTTTTTTTTTCTACAAATGCATTTCAATATGCCGGGACTGATATATGCAGTTAAAACAAATTATAGTGAAGTCTTGTCTGCATAGAATTTAAAACATAAATAGATGTGAGCCACTACACACTACAGCTTCCTGTTAGTTACTGCAAAACATCTTCAGAGCATACAATTGGCCTGCCATGCTAGAGAAAAAGCACATAATTCTCATCTCAAATGAGGCAACAAGTGCATTAGACATAACCTCTGAAAACATGGAATCGGATATTGTCCAAAGCCATTTGGACTGTCCAAAGGATTCTGAGAGCCGTATGATCTAATTGTTAGTATGCTGTTTATATTTAGAATGATAGATCACATGCTATCACCGTTGATAAACATATAAATTGAATTGAACGGTTTAGTCAAGCCTTTGGATGGAGACCGTCCAAATGACTTTGGACAAAATTCTAATCCTAAAAACATATAGTCCAAGGAGTCCTTGACCGTCTCATGTTCAGTACGGATGCGAGGAAATTAATTGTTATGTGCCCGAAAAGCGTCTTCATCCAAAATTAGAGGTGGAATGCTCCACTTTCCATAAGCATACCCGCTATTGTTGAGTCCGCCTAACAAGTAATAAGATAAAAAGTGTATGCATCGAATAATAATCAATGAAAACCAGCCAAGGAAAATCTATTGAAGTTCGAAAATCTGAAAATGTCATATTTGCTTGCAGCGGAATAGAAATCACGCACTGCCCTTAGAAAGGGGAAAAAAAAGATGCTGTGCATGAACAAAATGAAAAATGAGGTTAAATTTGGAAACAAGAAGGTGAAGTAACTTAATAGCAGCATGATTGATGCTGCCAGGTTCTGTTGTTGAAGACAAGCAATAGTATTTCCTTCCATATGAAGGCCACGAGTAAATTAACATATGCCAAACTTCACCAGTATAACTTCTATAGTTCTTTAGAAGACTATAATATTATTTACATGCGTATTTTTTTTTCCTTTATTTTATAAATTTACCTTCCTTCGTAGCCTCTTCACATCTATTCCAGTAATTAAATGACAAGCTTGGATCTAGTTTTCTTGATGTGGCCTCGTACTTCTTTTCAGCATCAGTAATACACTCTATCTGTATAGGATCAATGGCATATACATTCGTAAGGTCTTTAGTAATACAATATAAAATTTTGCATCAGCACAAAATTATGACTGTTCCTTATTATAAACTGTACTACAAAGAAAAAAAATTAAAAAAAAAGAAAAGCAGAAAAACAAGAGGAATATATGAAAAACCTTTAAATGCAGACTAATAGAAGAGTCAATGGTACTTAGCAAAACAAAACTACACATGACAAAGCTGCAGAACTCAATTCTGATGTGATTTGACAATAATCACATCTAAACCCACCCAAAAATAACCCCAAAAAAATTAACCTAACCTGATAAATAGTAAATACACAGACTGTCATATCTGATAAATGAACCTAACCTGTGCCAGCATTTCACAGATAAAAAGGGCCCCATATGCAACAGCATTTAACCTAAAATAATCACAAAACTCAAAGGAACAAGAGCTGACTGAATGTTCCTTCCATTACTTGCATACACTGGCCCATGCAAGTTTCCTACCTAACTTGTAACAGAACCAGATAGTCAACCACCATACATGACCCATTAAGCAAAAGTATAATTATAGAACATAAACTTACAAGCATTTTGGGAGCAAGTGAAGCCCCATAAACAGCCACAAACATGCGGAGTATGTTAAAGGTGTTGTTCACCACATCATCCTAAAAATGCAGCACCCATGAGTTTGGGCCAATTGCCAAAACATTCGCAAATGAATTATATAATCATACCTCATAGTCATATCTGCAATCAGAATTCAGTCTGAGTAAAGGGTCTATACTTGTTAGTTTACTGATGAACATCTTTGTGTTCTTCTGAAATATCATGGAAATTTTTTTCATTTCCCCAATATTCTTTTCTGGAGTTATTTGATCATATTTTGATGTCCCGGCTTAAGAATTCAAAAGGCTTTCAAGTTATAAAAGAAGTGTCAGATACAATCCGGAAATGGGAAAAATTACAGTCCTGTTTTGTAAAATGTGGACGTGATATGCCATTTTGAAAACTATTGATAGACTTTATAACTCAAAATAACATGAACAATACATAAAAAAAACTTACAAGTCATCAGATATCTCTACAAGAAATTCTGAGAGTGAAAGAAACTCCATGTGTAACTCATTCACCTATAACCAATTAATATTTTGTTAATTAAACATGTCCAATCACTAATTTGAAAAAAATGGGTATTTAGTTCAATTCTTTACTGCATCTAAATTAGAATCAATATGGTAATGAAGTACGCATAGCTCTATTGCTTTGCTTGGATACCAGAAAAACATTTTTATAGCTGAGTTTTCGAGGTTGTTTTCTTACAATTACAGTTATTATTATCTAATAATAACAACAAATATATAAAACTGTCATGATGATAAATGGCTAGAGTGCCCCGAAATGACTCATGCAAATATTGTTTATGCTGCTAGCTCAAGAATCAGGATCAAGTTGGATTTGAGGCACAAATACTTTGAATATTTAACAGGATATGAAACATGTAATTTCTGTTCTGCCAAACCAAAATCCGTATAATATACTCTCACGAAAAAAAGAAATGTAGCATCTTTGATATGACATCTGAAAATTTTCTATCATATGTACCTCTTGACCTTGTAACTGGTACAACAAAAGGTTTAGGACCCTATAATCAAAAGACTTCAGACGAATGGCCTGTAACACCTCTTCAATCAATATCTGAAACAAAATTATATAAAATTAATATTACTGGCTTTCTGAATTCTCAACATGTGGGGTTATATCTTCTTTAATCCATCTGGCAGATTCATATGTAATTAACAAATCAGAAAGGCAAACAAGTAATCTGTGGGTATAAACCTTCTCTTTTCTAATTAATGCTTGGCAAAGCTTTGTCTCAAGAGCCCAGTACTGGATTCCTGACATCAATTCATCTTTAATTCTACAATATTGCAGAAGAAAACAAGTAAAAAAGTCAACAAAAAATGTAAATAGAGTATATTGGTCAATTTATACACAACTGACCGACCAAATATGTACACAAATATAAGATATTACAACCTAGGAAATTGGGTATGGATCATTTTGTAAGCATCTAAAATATTTCAATAAGCAGATAACCCACCTGTATATTCTATTAGCATACAGGGTCTACTGGCATTTCAAAGAAGTTTGGAAGAAAGGAAAAGGAACCTGCCTGTCAGTCACAAGCCCTAGGTCTTGAAGCAGATTTATAAGAGGATTGAATGGATCAGAACGAAAAACTTTTGGAAGAGATATCTTCACAAACTTCTCTTCAATATTATCCTATACAAACATACAAACATACAACATGAAACATAAAAGATTCTGATTAACTAAAAGAAACACACAGTTTAAGGAGATCCGGATTAATTTAAATAAACTTTTTTATGGTCAAAGTGGACATCACTTTCATGTTTTAATCAAAGCACACATCAATCATCGGAGTTCCTTTGTAATAGGGGGATCAGGAATTTTGCAACTGCTAATAAGCTGTGTCATTTTTTCAGATTGCTTTCAGAATTTGCACTCACATTATTAGATGTACTTGTAGACAAAGCTGTATCTTTCATCTCCTTGCACAAATTCTTTTCATTCCAAGAATCAAGCTGTCGTAAGACAAAGTATATAAAATTTATTATTAAGCATAAAAATTAACAGCCCTACAATTGAGAATTCTATTCAAATGTGACTTAGTCAGCACAAAATTGAGTAACTGTTTCTTGCCAAAAAAAAATGGTGTTTTTTTTATATATATAAAAAAAAAAATTTAACTAAAAAGTTGGTAACGGCTGCCAATTGGAATATTGGTGTCTTATTTCTCAAAAGAATGTGGAGGAATACTAACAGATAATGAGCAATATTAACAAAGATAATATATTCACCTGATAAATATAGCTTTCAGTAAAAGATAGGATAGGAAGGAACTTAAATATAGAATCTGGCCGATTTACATCCATGCCATGGAACATAAAGTAAGACCTACACTGTTTACCTGAGCAAAATTAGATCACCGAATAATATTTATACAACATAAGATAAGACATCAGGGTATCCTACAGCGTGCTAGTAATCAGACCAATATAAGCACAATCAATTCATTTGACATCCTTGCTATTTGATTCTTTCTTGCATTTCACCTTCTATTGGCTTGTTTTTTTCATATGCAATAAGAATAACCTAAAGTTCACTGAACAAAAATCGAGCATTGACTGAAAATTTGTCAACTAAGTTTACTGCATTCGTGCAAACTAAGAATTATTGTTGCTTACAAAGTTATGAGTAAACAACAACCAAAAATGCAATCCTTGTAATATGCTTACAAAATCCTCAAGGGTGGAGTTAGCTCTCTGCATTGAATCTAAACAAATGAGAGGCATTTCCAAAAATTTTGGTCCATCAAGTTCAAATGCATCATCTTTCTTCCCTTTTGCAGGAGGGTCAGAGTATGCATCTATTTCTCCTGTATTTTACAAACTGATCAATTAAAATATCACAGCCAACCTGTTTCAGCCCAAGTCCAATTAAATAGGACTTATTTTACATTGTTATTCTGCCTTAAGAGATGCTGGCCCTGCTTTGGTCAAATTAAGCCATCTGATCTTAGACAAAGATCAAATTCATAACAAAATTCTCCATTTAAAAACATCAGCATGTCAATCTAGTTCATTCATTTTATATTAACAGGCTAACCAGAAAGGCTGACTGCTTTCATGGGTAGACTTGCATTAGATACATACGTTAGATTGAGCGACAGTTTGCAAACTTAAGTAATTAAGGTAAATCTAAACTTAAGTAATTGGACCCATTAATGTAATGCTTACTTAAGTAGATTAAGTAATTAAGGTCAATCTAAACTTAAGTAATGGGTCCAATTACTTAAGCATTACATTAGATACATACGTTAGCCCCAATTAAGGCTGCACATAACTACTGATGCTTAATTGGGGCTTCCCATAGGGAATTACATTGTAATCAATGTCCATCAGGTTGTATGCAGCAAGCATTACCTTGATCCGTTTCATCAACTTCAAAGCACTTTAACTCATCTATCACTTCAGGAGTTATCTGTTTGTATTAGCACAAAGAAATAATAAACAAGTATTCCAAGAGCATTGAACTTATCTGATTGGTAAAATTTATGGGTAAAAGAAATAATGGTATTGTTTTTAGAATCTTAGATTATTTCTGTTATTTGAGAATTCACTTATGAGTTATAATGTAGTTGTGTTGTATGAGGTATACTTGCGATGAAGCCGTTATTAATTGCAGAATTGTGGAAAACATATATCTTAATTACAGAATCAAGGATTACATAAGGATTGGAAAGGTACTGGTACCGTTCAAACAAACTTGATTCTACAGTGATAATTGAAACTTGCCTTGTTCAGAAAATCCATTGCCAGTGAATACTTGTTCTCTACACTTAGCTCGCCACAAGGCTGAACCTACATACAACAAAAGAAAGCAGGACCAGTTAGACAACAAAGTATGACTGAAGTACAAATAAGCACAAATTTCATGCATTAGCATTTCGTCGAACACTTGGAGTGCATCCCTTATACTTGACATATTCAACGCATACCCACAATGTAATCTGAATATCATACAGTAAAATGTGGTTTCAAAACTAGGGTTTAAAAATGGAAGATTCAGATACCAAGAAGAGAAGGAGGTGAGCGAGGAAGCGATCGGAGTGGAGGTGGACGCCGGACGAGAGGCCGCGGGAGTCGATGAAAGCGAGCATGCTCTGCACCCTCTCCAGCCTCCTCAGCTCCTCCATTCCTCCCAGCTGAACCACTGGAGACAGAGGAGAGATCAACACCACCGGAAGAAGGGGAACAGAGAGAGCAGAAGAGTGGTGAGAATTGAGAAAGAAAGAAAGAAAGGGGAAGGGAGGAAAAGATGATTAAAGAAGAAAAACAATCAGATTTTATTTTGGGCTGGAAATTTGTATTCGGCCCAAAATGGAATTCTGTTGAATTTATATTCACGGCCCATTTATGAAGTTCAGTTCTGGGCCCAAGTTGCTCTCCTATCTATATCTATATCTATATCTATACTATATTAAAAAGCACATATGAATTTGACCCTCAATTTTATTTTTTCAGTATTTTACTTCCCAATGAACGGTATATGATCAAAATCGTTTCTTTGAACGGTCGTGATGTTATCTAGTTTACGACTTGCTCTCCATTTCGTTTTTTTCAGTGTTTTCCGTCAGTGTTTTCCGCCTCTCTGAAGACCTAAATCGATCTCCAAAAAACACTTCTGCCCCTGCCACTTCCGTTCGTTCAATCTTAGTTGTTTCTACAGCGTCCGATCAATTCTTTAAGCTGTATTTTAATCCTATCTCTACTACCTAGCTTCATCTTGCATACACGCAGTTCATTTCTACCTTCTAGTAACATCTCTCTTCATTTCCTTATTATTTGGTCAGCTAGTTCCATGTTTATCTAAGTGTAGATTGAGGCAACCTGGCAATGTCAGCATTTTTCCCACTTTCATCTTCCACATCTATGCCGCTGAATTTTTTTTTTTTTTTTTTTTGTCTATGCCTAAAAAAACAAAAAAGAAATTTTAGGAGTATGCCTGCTTTTATACAAATCACAACACTATACCTAGTTTTCAAACGCCGGTGTTCACAAGTCATTTCAGACGCCAGCGTTCAGAAGTAACAGAATCCGGACTTGCAAAAATTTTTATCGAAAACCCGACCTGAACTCTGGCGTTTAGAGTGCATTTCGTCTGCAAATCTTCCATACGAAATGCACTCTAAACGCCGGAGTTCAGACTCTGGAGTCTAGACTCCAGAGTTCAGGTCGGGTTTTCGATAAAATTTTTTGCAAAGTCCGGATTCTGAACGCTGACGTCTGAAATGACTTGTGAACGCCGGCGTTTGAAAATTAGGCATAGTCGTGTCATTTGTATTAGAATAGGTATACCCTTAAAATTTTTTTTTTTTTTAGGCATAGACCAAAAAAATTCCTGCTTTGGTTCTCCAGATGACCAGCTCCTTGGAAACCTTCGCTAGACTGCCTGACGCATTTCCCCTACGGCTCTGCCCCTCCAAATTTAATGCTTTACTATTTAATAATTCAAACCCACAAAAAGAACAGAAAAACTATGTTTTTTCAACCGTATGCTCTTGGGTATGACCACAAATACAATAGTATATCAAGTCACTTTCTTTCTTTTTCATTAATAGCAGTTTATTCACATGATACTGTTGATTATAGAGACACTAACTATAACAATATTTTCTATTATATCTCAAAATATTGTTTACAATCACTACTACTCAAATACTAGCTAGACCTCCAAACTATACCCCTAGCTACTTGCTATAACCCTAACCTCCAATCTACTACCAACTCTTAACAAGTGGAATGGTATTTGCTTGATGGCAAATGTATGCCAAGCATCCCTATTTATACTAGTTAATAGAGAATTCTATAAGCTAAATATTTTTCTAAAGATATTTCTAGATCTAAGATTTTTTTGTTATATCCATAATATCCTAGATTATTCTTGATAAATATTCCAACACCACATTCCTCTAAATAATTCTTGTATATGGGCCTTGGACCTTTTTGGGTCAGCGTTGTATTCTCAACAGATACTATTATGGTCATACCCAATTAATGCATCTCCCAACTAAAACCTCGAGCGTACGGTTGAAAATTTATGAATGTGCAAAATTTTCTGTGTTGTGAATGTGCCAGATAGAGGTGCTATCAGGTCGGGTAGGGTTCGGATACCATTGTACTTGGATCTGTAACCTAAAAGTGTTCGGGTCCAAATTTTGATCCATATACTTATTTTACCGGTTCTGGTTTGGGTCCGGGTCCATTTCGGGTAGGGTCGATTCCGAAATTTGTGAATTTAAATATTGCTAAAGTGTTTTAAGTGTTACCAAATTAATGATAAAATAGACATATAATTTGAAAAACAAAACAAGCGGGCAAATAAAGCTTACGAAATAAAGAATACTGAAAATTTTTATATATAACCATCATTTATATCAAATAAAATAGATTTATTTAGTATATTTTAGCCTATTCGGTTTATCCGGTTTATCCAATCTACCAAAACACATACCGAACCAAATAACAATAACCATACAAGACAATAACCAAAGAAGATAAAATTTCCATCTGAACCAAATAGTACAAAGTTTCACGGTTCGCTTGAAATCCGAATAACGATCTGTTTGAACACCCTTAGTTTTGGATAGGAAAAGGGAAAAGAGGAAAGGTTAGTAGAAAAAAGGACACGAGGGGCTTGTTCGGTGTGACTCCTTAAGGCCAAGAGGCTTAAAAAAATAATCTTTACTAAGGAGCAATTGTTCGGCTCTACAAAAAATTTAAGCTTCAAAGATTATATCTGCTGCACCTAGGGCCGTATGCATACAAGAAAAAAAAGGTAAAAAGAAATAATAAAAAAGTACAAACTTTCTTAAGGATTTACTTTTTCATGGCAATATCATAATAAGTAACGAACTTTTTGAGCTCTAAGGAGACAAAAACCTTAAGGAGAGGGAGGGCCTGCCTTAACGTTGAGTCCTAAGGATGACACTCTAATCTCATCTAAGGAAGCCCTGTTCAGATTGATTGGGATGACTTAAATGCTTAACTGCTCTAAGGATGCTAAAGCTTGCCTTGCCGAACAGGCACGAGGAGTTTGGAGTATTAGAGAATCCGCCCCGCATTAATTTGGCTAATGTAGGTTTGGAAACTAACATTAATGGTGGTGGTTAATGAAGGATTTCATGATGCTGATCGGGTAAATTAAAAAAAAAAAATTATCCAACAACATCAAGAATCGTTCTATCATTGCTAATTGGTATACATCATTATAGTATTTCTACTTGAGAGTTCATTGTATCATACCTATGGTCTCTAACATAGCTTGATTCCTCTTCTGTTCACCTTGAATCCGAAACAAGAACAGTGTCAAGTTCGTGCTAGCGATCTCTTCTCGGTGCCTAGCTTCCTGCCCGTCTCTTAATCGATTGTATAAAACGATTAAACCTTTAGCAAAATATTTTGAGTAAAAACTCTAAGAACTCATGTTCTAGAGCCTGAGAGAGAGAGAGAGAGAGAGCCAAAACTAACTCACATTCAGGTTGTAACTTTTCAACTATTAAGTATGAGATTATAACATTTCAAATTATTATGCATTAAAACAGAATCTAAAACAACACACTAACCTTTTGACCCCAGTTACTAAAATTGTCATAACTCCTTCTAGAGAACTCCAAACGAAGTGTAACCTTCACCGTTGGATTCTACACTTGAAGGACTAAAGAATTTATACGTTATATGTTAAGAATGGTTAATGTTTGTCCCTTCAAATACCTCTTCAAAGTTGCCTTTAAATTCTGTTCATTTTCTAATACGAATTTAATGGTTATCATCCATATTTATTTTGGGCTCATTCTCTTCTCCATTTACTAAAAATAATTTTTGGGCTTGGGCTTAAAATAAATTTATATGTGCAACATATATTATTCTCATAATATGCACATTCAAAATATCTTTAGAGTAAATTACATGGATGGTCCCTAAAGTATCAGCCTTTTACCAAATTGGTCCTTAAAGTTTAAAAGTTACCAATTTGGTTATTAAAGTATTAATTTGCTACCAATTTGGTCCCTAAAGTTTAAGATGTACCATTTTGGTCCTTAAAGTTTTACAAACATACCGTTTCGGTCCTTAAAATATTTTATCCATACCAAATTTGTCCTATCATTATCCATTAAAGCTAAAATTTATTTAATAAGTATTTGATAGCATGAACAAATCTATTTATTTGTTCATTATTTAAATTTTTTAATAATATATTATCGTTATTTGTAATGCTAAAAATTAATTTAAGATACATAAAAATAATAATTTATAATGAAATACTTAATTTTGAGACCAATTTGATAAATATTTAAAACTTTAGGGACCAAAACGATATGTTAGTGAAAACTTTAAGGACCAAAATGGTACATCTCAAACTTTAGGGACCAAATTGGTAGCAAATCAATACTTTAAGAACCAAATTAGTAACTTTTAAACTTTAAGGACCAATTTGGTAAAAGAGTGATACTTTAGGGACCATCCGCGTAATTTACTCTATTTATTTCTCAACTAGTAAATCATGTCATATAACATAATTTGTATTTCTTGTTTCCCGTTCAGTTGGTGTGACATATATTGAGGATCTACATTATATTGGTAATGAAATAAAACATTTTATTTTATAAACTGCAAGCGGTATTCTAGCTATACATTACAGAGATCCAAATAACATAGACGTTGAGTAATCCATTTACGAAACGCAATCCTTATAGTAATGTAATCTTTGTTGGAGTTGTGCCCTAGAATTAATAGTTAATTCAAAGTTTATTCATATAATTGATGATTGTTGATCATTTGTTTCAGGAATCTTTTATTAATTAGTTCATTTGGAAGTCAAGGATTTGAATTGTGAAACACTAATTATAATCGAAAGATTAAACTAAGATAAAAGATTCATAAAGTCTCCAACCAAGGATAATTAGCAAGGAACACTAATTATCAGACGAGGTTGGCGTGAGGATTAAATGTTGATCATGTTTTCACAGATCAAATGATAGGAGTATCCATTTAATCTCACGGATGCTTATTGGAGAATAAGACATTAGACATGACCACTGAAATATAATGGATGAAGATCCAATGCCAATTGTACGAAAGTACAAATGTATTTCAAATGTATTTAATTCACAATCTGATGAAGTTTAGTTTTCTCATATGAGAGAGCATATACGTAAATGATAATCCAACGTTCTCTGTAAAAAGGAGCCATACAGATATCATTTCTATATGTAAATGAATATGGAGAAGTTCGTAAACGGAATCATGATTTTGTCTCTTGTAAATATATAATGAAACTAGCTACTTCATTATATTAATACAAGTATAAGATATCAGACGGGCCCCTTGGTAGAATATGATTATTATTCAGGTATTACTAATCATTATTCAGGTATTACCAAGTTAACGTAAATTCTCATAATTGGCATTTGAGAATTTATTAAGATATCAGATAACAAAAAATTAAATACGAGTGTAAACAGTTTTTACACTACAGTAGGATTACATGAACATGCTTGTTGACATGTACATAGTAACTAAAAGGAATATCATTTTGGTAGTCATAATATGTTTTGCTAGACATCGCTTGTGACTTGTGAGAATAAGATAATTATTCTCATTGCCAACATGATATAAATCCTACCCGGTCACACCCAAACGAGCAATGAAAGAGTAATTCATCTGGTAGAATGAATTACATAAAAGCAACTATAATATGCATGCTTGATGATATGTCATATTAAAATGAATAAAAGATATAATTAATTGCATTGGAGAATGCAAGTTAATTATTTATTCTAGAAGAAGTGTTACATAATTAATTCTGTATGTTGATGCACAACTTAATTTAGTGACTTAATTATAATTAATTAAATGCATAATTAATTATGCTAGTCAATTAATTAATTATAATATATGGTGTAAATACACTTAGCAATTAATTTATAATTAATGGGCTAATACAATTGGAGTAAGGGAGCCAACCCGAATTGGGCTTGGTCCAATTCGGTTCGGCCTTGTGGGTGCGCACCAATGGGTGTGGCCCATGAGAGTAGATAAGTGCATGAGTGGATAAGGATGAGAAGGAATATCTAAAGGAATATCCATTGGAATAAACCATGGCATATTCCCTTGGAGTATCCAATGCTTGCATGGACCTTTGGTGCACCATGCATGGGTGAACCAATAGTTGATTAAATTACCTATTAGTCCCTTGACTAATATATATGATGCTATGGGTAATTTAGTAACTTCAATCTATTGGTCATTGGATACCCTTTATATTATTTTTCTCTCTCCTCTCACACAACACAACTCACCCACTCTCCCCTTCTCCTCCCCATCTCCCACTGTTGGCCTCTCCTTGGCCGACTGGAGCCACCAAGTGGTGGTGGTGGTGAGAGCTCCATGTGTTGGAGATTTGGCAAAATATTTACACCATTCGTCTTCTCATCTCAAGCTCAATTAATCTCAAGCGTTGAATTAATTGAGAGTAGGCCGATTCAAGGAATTGATTGCTAGGCCGAATTGAGAAGTTGCTTTGACGAATTGATGGGAGCTAGCAAGCCTTTCTTTCGTCGCTCTTTCAACTCGGGGTGGATTGCGGGAAATCTTGCTGAGCTAGAAAGGTCTATTACTCAATCCCTCTCACGTAGAATAATCTAGAAATAATTAGGAAGAGCTAGGAAATTTTTGTGTTCTAGACTCTTGCCTTGGCCCCAATAAGCCCTTCAATCTTATCATTACTTGTGTCCATTCCTTGTCTTATGATATTATGATTAATATACAAAGTAGGACTGTGTCATCTTTGTATTATAATCGTTTCTTGGTCTCTATTAGGTAAGTTATAAAAGTATAACTGTACTTCAGTTATATTGGATCCATTCATAATTCTACTTTACCAAGGGGCCCAGCAATATCATTTCTCATTATCAATGAGTGGCAACGATACTACTAACATATATTTCTTTCGCACAAGTCACATATAAAGAACTATTATTTTTATCACCACTTGATATAAGCAGCTTTTAATAATAATTACGTTATATATTTCTCATGTAAAAAAGATATATGTCTCAATCATAGAATCAGAGACACAATGAAAACATTAATAACACAAACACAATCCATATAATGTTTCATCTATTAGATTTGTTCAATATATGATACCTTTTCATATATTCGTGTTATTAAATGATAACCATTTATCAACAACGTTTACAGAACTACAACGTACTTTTAATCAACACAACAGTCTTATTTAACATATTAGTGTTCCTACTAATATTCAAGACCTGTGAACATCTTAGAGTTGTATATTTATAATTTTATTTAGAGTTCTGCGGCTCAAAACCAAGTGCATCTTCTTGAACACTTCTAAAAGTAAATATATAACTCATGGAACAAAATATAAATAGCATCCAATTCATAAATATAACATATAAAATTATCAACATGATAAGTTTGAGAACACAATTCCAACAGTTAGGAGTTAATGTGGTGGCGTCGTTGTCTTTTTGGAATCGTCTTAGGGTTCATTTTCTATAGTCGTCTTTGGAGTCGCCTTAGGGTCATTTTCTATAGTCGTCACTGGAGTTGTCTTAGAATTCATTTTCTATAGTCGTCTTTAGAGTCGTCTTAAGGTAATTTTCTATAGTTGCATTTGGAGTCGTCTTTGGATTCGTCTTAGGATCATTTTATATAGTCATGTTTGGAGTCGTCTTAGGGTTCATTTTCTAGTCATTTTGGAGTCGTCTTAAGGTCATTTTCTATAGTCGTCTTACGATTCATTTTCTATAGTCGTCTTTGGAATCGTCTTAGGGTCATTTTCTATAGTCGTCTTTGGAGTCGTCTTAGGGTTCATTTTCTATAGTCTTCTTTGGAGTCGTCTTAGGGTTCATTTTCTATAGTCGTTGTTGGAGTCAAAGGCTAACGAGGTATGTGGTAGCGACAACTTTTGATGGAGTTTCTGTTGAAAAATCATGGTCGTTTCAACTGACTCGACGGATGATATTTCTTAGGGAAATTTATATATTTGCCACTCCAAACCCTTCATTTGTAATTTTGCCACTTCAAACTTGGAAATTGCAAATTTGCCACTACAAATTTAATAAAATTGCATTATTGCCATTAAAATTTTTGAATAACCAAATTGTCCCGGGGCTACCGGGTGCTGGGGGGCTGCCGAGGGGTGCACGGGGGCTGCCGGGGGCGCAAGGGGGCTGCCGGGGGGCGCTGGGGGGCTGCCGGGAGGTGCACAGGGGTTGTCGGGGGCTGCTGGGGGGCTGCCGGGGGGCACGCTCTGAGAGATTGAGAGCAATTTGGTCATTCAAAAATTTTAATGGCAATAATGTAATTTTATTAAGTTTGTAGTGACAAATTTGCAATTTCCAAGTTTGGAATGCCAAAATTACAAATGGAGGGTTTTGGAGTGGCAAATATACAAATTTCCCTATTTCATATAGTAACACCCTAGTGATTTAAAGACGGTCCGGGTCGATCCAAACCCGCCCCGGTCCACGGGTTTCCCTGGTTCGGGAAAATTTTGGTGAAATGGAGATTGGACTTAGTTTAGGACTGTCCCTCTCGGGTTGCTCGGGTCGGGTTGTTTGGGTAATATGGTAAAAAAAAAAAAATCCGAAAAACAAAGAAAAGGGAAAAAAATATATAAAAATATATTATACTACAAAGATAGATATAAGTACTTTAAAAAACTAAAAAATTATATATTTTAAACCAAAATATATATATATATATATATATATTAAATGCTAAAAAAATATTTGTTTTAAACCGAAATATATACAGACCAAATTTTTGGTGTACCCATCCAAACTTCCTTAATTGCCAATATTCCCGTCATGAGCATGTAATAGCTTATATCCCCATTAAAATCTAGTTTACTTTCTTTTATCCCCATTTATTCATATTACTACCATTTAACTCATATAAAATTTAAAATGACAATTTTACCCTCTTCTCTAAAATGGATTAAGTCCTTAAGTTTTTTAATGATGGTAGCAGATAACGATTCGTGTCAAGTAGCAGATACCGATACATGTTCACTGTCCAAACTTGGGTTAAGGAGCATCACCCTAACAACAAGCATTGCAGCAACACCTTAATTAGTACTCTCACAATTTTTTTGTTTTTGAGTGAATTCTGGTTTGTGCACATTCTGGTTTTTGCACGTACCTTAATTGCCAACATCCCAGCTGGTAGATATACGTGTGAATTATGGTTTACACACACTTTTATCTATGTGACTTCTAGTTTTTGCACATACATAATTGTCAATTCATCATTGCACTTAGAGGTGGCAAATTTTGACCCGACCCGATCCGAGTTTTAGGGAAAATGAAACTAATCTGACCCGACCCGTGTTTCAGGAAAAGTGAGACTGACCCGAACCCGTCCCGACTCAACCCAGGAAAAGAGGTGCAAAATCTGACCAGACACAAAAAATCTGCCCGACCCGAACCCGACCCAAAAAAATGTCGGCAGACAT
Source organism: Cyperus esculentus (assembly GCA_030179965.1). Lineage (NCBI taxonomy): Eukaryota > Viridiplantae > Streptophyta > Magnoliopsida > Poales > Cyperaceae > Cyperus > Cyperus esculentus. The sequence continues at coordinate 4,787,641 of JASGLE010000013.1, read as the reverse complement.
CCACCCGATACCAGACCCGACCCGACCTGAGAAAATGTCGGCAGCCGTCAACCCGAGACCCGACCCGACATTTCCGTTTGGTCAAACTGACCTGACCCGACCCGAACCCGATCCGACAATCTGCCACCTCTAATTACACTGACAGAGAATCTTTTAGGGACTTGATCCATTTTAGAGAAGGGGGTATAATTGTCATTTTAAATTTTATATGAGTTAAATGGTAGGTAATATGAATAAATGGGGATAGAAGAAAGTAAATTAGATTTTAATGGGGATATAAGCTATTAGATTGTCATGATGGGGATATTGGCAATTAAGGAAGTTTTGATGGGTATACCAAAAATTTGGCCTATAGTTTTGATAAGTACTTTAAAAAACTAAAAAATTATATATTTTAAACCAAAATATATATATTAAATGCTAAAAAAATATTTGTTTTAAACCGAAATATATATATTTTATACTACTAATCGTTTTTTAAAAAGTAAAAATTATCCTCCTTTAATTTTCATGTTTAAAACCAGCGATATTACTAACATATATGGGTTTCCACTTCTTATTTTTTATTTTAAGTTTTTTCTAACCTCGGTTTACCTCGGTACCTCGGGTTATCCCGGTACCTCGGGTCGGGTCACGAGTTCACTCGGGTCGGGTTTCCTCGGAAAATTTTTTGTGGGTTAGATTCCTTTTCTTGTGGGGACCGTCCCTCCCGATCCTCCCGGGTTGTCCGGGTTACACCCTTAGATCGGGACGGTCGGTCCATTTTTCTCGGGTTCTTTAGGTCAGGTTCGGACCTCTCGGTTTTTTTTTTAAAACACTACCCCTGCCATGATTTGTTATGGTAGCAGATTATGGACCCCTCCGCGGGTAAATAATCGATGGGGACAAGTTGACAGTTGACACCACGAGAGATCTAGGTGTGAACTCCTAAATAAGACAAGAAACAAGACAAAGGTACGAGTGAAAGGTATATGATAAATTATTGACTTAATTAATTAATATTCAAATTACAATCCGGACAAACTGTTCCTCTTTTTTATTCCCATTTGGTGTGTCGATACGGGAGTTTAAACGTCCATCTCGAATCAAATTTGGGCATATGTAGTATGGGGATCCTAATCTGTTTGCTTAGCAGACCCTACTTTTCTGATCGGATGGTTGAAATCGGTTGCTACACCGCTCTCAAAGTACTTCAGTTTTTACTGCACGGATCTCGAAATATTTTGGTGTTTCTCAATTGTTGGATCAAGAAAAGCAGGATCTACTTTTCTTTTTAAAAAAGCAGCGGATTCCGATTCGTAGTATGGAGGCGTTAAACAATATGAGTTATGTCACAGTGCACTGATTACTTTAGAAAAAGATAGTTAGAGTGTGCACTGATTACTTTAGAAAAAGATAGAGTAGTTTAAGTCATGATCAATAAAGATTTCCAGTAATAAGAAACTTTTTTTTTGAACTAAGTGGACAATGTCCACCGTCTCCCATTTCATCCCTACTAATAATAAAATGAGGACTTTTTTAAGATCCAAAAGGAGTCTTTATCCAGAATCAATATGAGCCCTCCGATTAATATATTTTTGCTCAATCTGAACCGTTATCTGACATTCTCTGGAGCGATCCGCTCTCTCACTCTCATTCTGCACTTCCTCTTCTTTTTGTAAGTGCTATTTAATTGCTTTTAATGCTATTGGTTGCCCTTCTAGCCTTCTCTTTGGGCGTGGCTATGGGCAGAGAAAGAAAGATTTGGAGAGAGTGAACATATGTGTTGAACAGTAATTAAAGGAGGGATTAAAGGAGGATGAGTTGGCACGGAAAACAGTGCAACCAGCCAACAAGTTTTTAATTAATTTACTACATTTATTATTTTTACATATAAAATCTTGCCTTCTACAATAATTTGAAGAGTGAACATATGTGTTGAACTATTGACATAAAGCACATGTACACTTAATTATTTGTATTTTATTTTATTTTTCAAAATTATTTTTTTAAGAGGAGAGATCTATTGACAATTCCATTATATTGACAATCTTGATAATTTGATATTTAAAATTTTTTTAAAAAATCATATAAATTCTCAAAAATAGAAAAAAGTTTACGGAAGTATTTCTTGACTTATAAATTGATTATGTCTCCGACTATATTTAATTTAAGTTATATTTGATAGCTCTTCAAAGATCCATTAAATTACAACCTTAAAATATATACAAAATTTTGATAAGTCATCAAACGATATTCAAATTAATCGAAATTTGAAATAATATCAACCTACGTGGTAAGTAATGCATCCATAAATCTTTTTTCATTTTTAAGATTTTTTATGAATTTTTTATAAGTTTTTGAAATGTTCCATTGTTAAGATTGTCAAAACAAGCATTGTCAATAGATCCCTCCTCTTTTTTTAAATATTTATTATATTTATTTTTTTTCTTCAATTTGTTGTTACTTCAAATAATTGCCACCTGCTAGCTATTTTTCTTCTTTTTTTTTTCTATTTATATTATCAAATAATACTTAAATACACCAATATTTTGCAAAGAGATTCTGCAGATTTATTTGTAAAAATGGCCGTACTTTCAAAAATTGGCAAAAGAATCTTTACATACTAGCTTAACTAACACATAAAACAAATGACAATGCCTTTTATATGCAAATAATATAAGTTACCTAAGAACATCACAAATAGACAAAAACAATAGTGTCATTAAATTAAAAAAAAAGTAAATTAGAGATAATATATTTTTAATCAATTACAACTTTACAAGACAATATAGTTTGTATGCATAAATATACATATTGTTTGTACAAAACCGAGCAATACCATTTTATTTCTATCTGAATAATAAATAATGATATGTAAAAAAATGTTGTTAAAAATTTAATAATTTATAATTATTTTCTAATTTTCTTATATGGAATCTAATCTTAGTAATGACCAATATCTTAGAAATTATACGAAGATATATATAAATAATTCACTGCTTTAATAAATTTGCATTTCTCTAATTAATGAATGTTTGGAACTTTTTTTAATTCAAGGATTACATTTCAATATGCTTTATTTGAGTGTTCTCTTATAAATATTGTCTTTGTCAGATCTTCTGCTCAAGTACAATTTAAATAATATTTTTAATCATGTTCCGTACATTTAGGACCATGTTAAAATAATTTTTATATAACAATTGCAAAAATATACTCATAATTTTTTTTAAAATGCACTATAACATATTATTTTATGAATAAAAGATATGACATAATTTATTATAAGTGGTTGTGCTATGGATCGGCTAAGTAACCTTTCATTTTGAATCGAATGGTTTTTATCAAATATGTCTCTTCAATTGTATCTAAAAGTCATATCATGGCCATCTGATTATGAAAAATGAACGGTCCATATTTCATCTAATCCATAGCAGAATTACCCCTATTATGAAATATGAAAAACTTTAATTTTTGTTATATATAATTTAATAATAATAACAATATTATCAAGTCATATTAAATAAGTTAGGATATTTATAAGAGTTGATGTTCCACTGCAACACGTGGGCACTATATTAGTTTAAGAAAACAATTTAGTTCTTACATAACTACATATCTAATTTAAATCCAACAACAAAAACCATATTTGGAATCTGCATACCAAAAGCTAATATAGTTCATTCAGTAATAAGAAACTAGTGCTAAATTATAGTTGATATATATTACACATTTTTTCATTTCTTGTCATTGATCATACATTAAGGAAGTTTTAATTATTATTTTTTTAATTAATTGTACAAAACACGTTTATATTTAATTTGCATCCGTATCTCCAATTTCAAAGCTTTAAACAATTGATCCGAACCGTTCAACATGTATCTCCATATTAAAATTTCATTAAAAACCAGATTATTTTTTTACAAACGTTTTCTCTATTTTTAAAGAGGGGTAGAAATTTCATTAATCTATAGAATTTTGAATCGATTGTCTAATAGCAATGATATTCAACCCTCCTTAAAAAAGAAAAAAGTTTCAAGAAATTTGGTCTCCAACGATATTTTAACTTTTAATACGGAGATTATGTTGAACGGTACGGACCGGGTTGTTTGAACTTTGAAATTTAGAATATGGATGCAGAGTGCAAACGTTCTTGTACTTAACGACCAATCGTATGTAGCAAAACCCTCTACCCTATATAAAAGGTTTTGTAACGATTGGTTACAAAGCACAAAGCATTGTCCTTCAAATCTGTATCCCAAATTTTAATGATCAAGCAATTGTTCCATTATTTGCCAACATGATCTCCATACTAAAATATCGTTAGAGACAATTTTTTTGGATTTTTTTTTTCTATTTCTATGGAGGGTTGAAAATCATTCCATTGGACAATTCAGAATTTTTTAGATCACTGAATTTCCTGCTCGTCCTTAAAAGTAGCAAAAAATATAAAAAAGATGGAAAATTTGGTTATCAATGAAATTTTAATATAGAGATCATGTTAAATGATATGTACGCCATTTGCTAAATAATTGAAGACAAGATGTTAGTGTTGCGACAAGATCTTTTTGTTGTGAACTAAAATCAATGCGGCTTCATGAGGAACCGAGCCACACTTTGAAAGTGGGGCTTAGCGAGGAACCGAGCCGCACTATTAAAGTGCGGTTTTCTATATTTGTAATTTTGTAATTTTTATTTCTTGATTTGTAATTCGGGTTATTTTATTTTTTTATTAATAAAAAAGGCTCGTTTTTCTTTTTCGCGGTCGATACATCCCAACACCTCTCCACGTTCTTAGTTCAGGCCCCTCCAATCCCAGAAAATTAGTGAGGCCTTTCCAAAATTTTGAGATTGTAAGTCTAAGAATTAATTCAATTATTGATTCCAAAGTTAGATTTCTGTACTTATTAAGATTATTTATAATCTGACTACCTAACCCACTAAATACCCCCTAAGCTCTTATTTGTGCAAGTACCCAACTCTACTGAAAATAACTTGATATCGGCATTGCACACTAGCAAACCTAGCTAAGCGGGCTCATACTGCGAAAACTGACAAATGACAGGAACAGAGTTGTTGGTTGGAGGATGGTTTGCATCTCCGGTTATTGGGAGAGTGATTCAGAAAGCACAAAACTATCTCGGTGCTAATTACGAGTTGCAGAAAGGCACTCAAGGGATGATTGAAACCTTGACTCATACACTTGTGCTTACCCAAGCAACAGTTAAGGAGGTTGAGAAAAGAGCAATCATCAACAATCCAGAACTCGCAATCTGGCTGAGGATGCTGAAAGATGCTGTTTACGATGCCGAAAATGTGTTGGACGACATGGAAGCCAAATCTATCAAGGAGAAAGTTCAGGGAAAGAACAAGGTTAGCAAACTTGCCTCCTCTTCTCTTTCTGCTCTCATGCATATGTTTTTACCTGATGATAAAAACAAGAACTTAAAAGAGGTTGTAGATAAGCTGAAGCACTTATCTGCTGATATCACAAATTTTGTTAGCTTGGTAAACATGAACCAAAATTATGAAGCACATATGGGTGAAGTTGTTGATCATAGGGAAACAATTTCCCAGCCACCAGATGTGGGTTTGTATTACAGGCAAGATGAACTGGATCTGATTTTAGAAATTATATTAGGTATTGAGTCAGAAAACAGAAAAAAAGCAGTGCAAAACTATAATAACTACCATGGTATTTTTGTTATACCTATTGTTGGGATTGGTGGGGTGGGTAAAACAGCACTCGCTCAGGCTGTCTATAATAATCCCGAAGTAGAACAAACTTGTACATCAAAAGCATGGATCTCTGTTTCTTGCAATCTTGATGCTGTATTGGTTATGCGTAAGATTATTCAATCTTTACAAGGATTTCTCCGTCTTGATGTGATCACATTAGAGGACATTTCTAGAAGCCTCTCTTTGATCATCAGAGGAGCGAAATTCATAATCGTGCTCGATGGTATGTTTAAAAATATTGAAAATCAGTGGGAATACCTTTATGCGACGTTATCTCATGGTGCTCCAGGTAGTGTTATTCTAATAACAACTCAGAATGAAGCATTTGCAAATACAGTAGGAACCTTCGGTCCCATAGCACTGAGCACGCTAGAATCGGGCAATTTATGGAAAATACTTAAACGTTTTGCTCTTGGGAATGTAGTAATGCCCGAGGAAAAGAAAATAATTTTAAAACAAATTGGAAAGAAAATAACAGAAAAGTTGCGTGGTTTGCCACTGGCAGCCAAAATAATTGGAAATATAGTAAGATCTAACTTAGACGAAGACAGATGGAGGAGAATTTCCCAAAGTGAATGGTGGGATATACCAGAGGGTAAAAGTCGAATTCTTCCATCAATTGGGCTTGGCTATGAGCACCTTGAACCTTATTTACGGCAATGCTTTGCATACTGTTCAATTTTTCCCAGAAACTCAGTGATTGGGAAAGATAGGCTGGTTCAGATGTGGATCGCTCATAATTTTATTCCACATGATGCCAGAGGGGCCAGACTGGAGGATGTGGGGAGGCAGTGGTTTGACAAGTTAGTTGAGATGTCATTTTTCCAGCTTACAGGGGATACTAAAGGCTATGCTGTGCCTGACTTGATGCACGATTTGGCGATTATTGTTTCCTCTGATGAATGTTTCTACCTCACCGACACATCAGTGGAGATTCCTCCTGGTGTTCGCCACCTTGCTGTAGATACAAGAAATTTGGAGGCCATAAAATCAATTCAAAATTGTAAGCACTTGCGCTCTTTGCTGTACTTTGGGTTTTGCCATGTTGATGGAATGTATAGTACTATTAACGATCTATTATGCAAATCAGATGGCATTAGAGTACTTGATTTATCTTATTTGTTCATGGAAACAAAAGAACCACCACTGCCATTCAAAACCTCAACCATCTTCGTTTTCTCGATCTTTCTTCCACAGGAATTGAAGTTCTAACACGCACCACTTTTAATCATTATCACCTTCAATCTTTGCATATTCAGAAATGTGAATTCCTTCAATTGTCAAAGGGTTTTAACAAATTAATCAATTTACGGCATTTGAATGCTGAAGCTGAGATTGTCGCCCAGATATCTGGAATAGGAAAACTAATCAACCTACAAGAACTTGGCACGTTCAAAGCGGACATTAAAGATGGGTACCGAATAACAGAGTTGGAAAATTTGACAGAGATCACAGGGGCTTTGAAAGTGATTGATTGCCATAAAATGAGAGCAAAGAAGAGGCAATGCAAGCTAAACTAGCTGACAAAAGGCATCTAGAGTCTATTGAATTGAAATGGAGCCCTCCGATTAGAACGCCCAGTAGAGATTCAGGGATATTTGAAGCTCTAAAACCACATGACGGTATTAAGGAGCTAACTATTAGAAAATACCTGGGGCCATCATTTCCAGATTGGCTGATGCAAACGAGCCGGTTCCATTATCTACAAACAGTTCGCTTAAACGACTGCATGTATGTAAATGTCCTACCACCTCTTGGGAAACTTCCCTCTTTAAAGAATCTTGCATTGCAGGGGTTACATGCTATAAAAACACTCGATCAGTCGTTTTATGGAAATAATTCAACTGTATTTCCTGTTTTGACATACCTTCATATTGATGACCAATCTATTGAAGAATGGACTGAAGCACCAGATCAAGAATTTTTTCCCCATCTTTCCACTCTAACTATCAATAAACACAAAGCACTGAGGGAAGCACCTATTCACTGTTTCGGTGCTTCTCTCAAGAACTTGATATTGACTAATTGCCAGAACCTCAATTCAATAGAAAAATCGCTCCCCTATCTCTCTTGTCTCATCCAATTGCATATAAATTTTTATGATTTGAGCATCTCCCTGAACCTTGATGATCTGAAGTTGCTGGAAGATCTAAACCTCAGTAATTGCCCAGAAATGAGCGTCCAAGGAAACCTGCAGTCACTCTCTAACCTTAAATACATTGAAATTGCAACTTGTCCGAAGCTTATTGCTGTTAGTAAGCAAAAAGGAAAGGGTTTACAAATACATCAGACAGAGGGTTTGAGATCACTCCTCAGACTTGGAGCGGATCAAAGTCTCATGAATCACGATTACCATTTAATTCTAGGTAAACTTCCTTCTGTGTGGGTTTTGAATTGCAGAAATTCAGAACTTAGACACTTCACCGTATACCAAACAATGTGGTTTCAAGAACTAACCACCTTGCAAGAGCTCAACTTTTTCAATTGCGACATAGAGCACCTTCCGTCATGCTTGGTGTCACTCTCCTCACTGAGAAGGATGATGCTTACATCTTGCATCAAGCTTGAATCTCTACCTGAGAATGGTATGCCTCCATTTCTTTCGGAGTTCAGCTTGATTGCCTGTTCTCGTAAGTTGGTGCAACGGTGCCAACCAAATGTTGGGGAAGACTGGCAACTCATTTCTCATATTCCACTTGTCCAGATTGATGGAAAACCAATTCTTCGGCAAACTAATATAGGTACAGTTTCAAATTGAACTACTTTTATTGATCTTGATTCTTGAACTTAGTTAATGTAACAAATCATCTCTAACTTTTTCATTTCCTTCTATTCTATGTTATATTTCTAGTGTAAGGGGTGTCCACAGCTGTAAAGAATGTTCAGATGATATGCAGGTGATAGCTAGGCTTATATATTTAATTTCATTTTCACTTCTTGCACTAAATTGTCCCCTTTTCCTATCAGAAAAGCAATTAACAAATTAATACGATATATAGGAGTATTGCAGCAATGGCATTTAATTAGGTTCTACCACGAGCAAACCGATCGCAGTTACAAGAAGATATTAGTAAACTTAACAAGGATAGTAAATATTTTAAGACCTAGATGCATCTATTCTACATCACAAGAAAAAAAAGACATATATTTCTTTTACTTAAGATGCATCGTAGGTTTTTTCCTCTATATCTGTAATATGTATCCCTTAGCAGCATTAAGACCTCAATATATCTCTGACCAGGGCCCGCTGCGCGCCGCACAGCCCCTTTGCACGGCCTCACTGCCGACTCTGCCCCTGCTATACAACTCGCTGCAGTGCCTCACCAAACTCTGACAGTCCTCTCTCATCCCACTGGCCGGATCAGCACTACTGCCATATATGGTGTTTTTATCTCCTCTCAAAGATATTTGGTTGCAAGTAGAATTAATTTTCTCTAGTTTTCGTGAGATCAATTTACTAAAGTTGGATGTAGTGGCACCTTTTTTAAAAAAAAGTGATTTTAATGATGTTTACATTTTATCTTAGAATATTCAAGGTTTAGGTGTATTGTAAAGGTGTAACTATAAGATATATTATTCATCTTATTGTTGTAAATATTCAACTTATAGATGTTATTATTCAACTTATAAGATTTATTGTTCAAATTGAGTAATAAAAGTATGTGTCTTTTTCTTTAAATCTTTTCATTCTTAATGCATTACAAATAATCAATAAAAGAATTCTATAGTATATTCACACATTAAATAATAAAAAACTTTTTTCTAATGAATATATGTAAAATATAATTGTCAACATATTATAGTTATTGTTCAACTTATTTGTGTTACTATTCAACTTATTGATTTATTGAAATATGGATCTAACATAGGTAAATATTGTTGTTCATAATTGGTAAAATCAGGATTTAGACGGCCTAATTTTTAAAATAAAAAAACAAAAAATATTATTTATATAAGTAAAAATAAAAAACTTATTTTTAAAAGTAGTAAAATCGGGTCACCATAGTATTTTTCTTTCTTTGACAATACTACCCAAAATAAATAAATGATCAACAACGTCCTCAACACTCCAGTTTTCAACTTAAATGTCCTCATTTTTGGACTAGTCACACACCGAGAAAGCGATGTTTTTGCTTTATATGTGCAATTTGCCCGCTTCAAATATCAAACTATCGGTAATACAAGTTAAGAGAAAAAAAGAGGGCGATAATTTGGGATAATGGGAGCCAAGAACAGCTGCGAGATCTCTCGACTGCCACAAGATTGCCTGTCTCGTGTTATCTCACTAATCTCTCCACCGGATGCTTGCCGCTGCTCCGTTGTTTCGTCCTTCTTTCGGTCAGCTGCAGATGCAGACGCAGTGTGGGAGAATTTTCTGCCTGCTGATACTGATGGCATACTTTCCAGGACTGCACACCCGCCAGCCTTCTCCACCAAGAAGGATCTTTACTTCCATCTCAGTGATAACGATGTCCTTATTGATGATGGGAAAATGGTACTCTTTTTTTTTTTTATCTACTATATATAGTCTATATTGATCTTGATTTTAGATTCATTGCTATCATTTATCCACGTACAAAAAAATTAGCTCCTCCATATAAAACATTAACATAGTATATATATTTCTCCATAACTAGTATCGCACATAAACCACAATATAGTATATGGAAAAAAATCTTTTGCATTAAAAAAATAATATATGGAAAAGTATAAAACGCTACGCATTTTGCCTCCATAGTGCTCCCAATGACTTTTATGGTAGCGCCCACCATGTGGGACCCACATGTCAGTGATACCAAAGATGTTGGAGAGCAAAACGTGTGGCACTGTGATATACAGTGCCAGCTCTCACGTTACTTCAGCGATTGTGTTATTATTAGTGTGAGTAACTAGTAAATAGTTTTGCTTTTATCCATGCTTGCAAACTCGGCCGAGTCCGAGTCGACTCGGCCAAGTTGACTCGTACTCGGACAAAGGAGAACAGAGATTTACCGATTCTTGAGACTAGACAATTTTCTCCAGCATATATTTTTGAAGAACCTCACTCTTGAATTTTTTTTTTTTTTTTAATCATCACCAAAATATAAAAAAATAAAAATGCAATCAGAGTTTTAGGCTGGAAAGATCAAGAGGCGCAAAGACCTACATGCTATCTCCGATAAAGGCAGTATCGGTTGCTTGGGGCGATACTCCTCAATATTGGCAAACCGTGCCTCATCATAATTCGAGGTAAATATGCCCTGACGATTTTTGCATTCTTTCTTTTGGGAAGGCACTTGTAATCATTGAAACGAATTTACTTTTTGTAATGATAACATTGACAGTCATTTTTGGTCTAGTGTCTAAGGGAAACGCTCTCGTGTGGGAGATCAATGGAAGATTTTTTATAGACATTTAAATTTGAGTAGCTTGACCCTCATCTTATCTCAAAAAAAGAAAAAAAAAAAAACATTGGCTGCAGCAAATGTGCAGCAAATGTGTAATGGAATATATAATCAGAGATCATGGACTGTGATAATCGCACTTCCCTTAGGCATGTTAATTTTACAAGCTTAGAGAAACAAAAGAACTTATTGCAAGAAGAAAATTATTATTTAGTCTTATACTATGCATTACCTCCCATGTGAAAATTTTTTTTAATTGTCATTATATTTAGCTCCGCCCACGTATGCTCACAAAAAGCAACTTACAAATATCATCATTTTTTCTTCATTTCGTACTAGGTTTTTGGAAGTGCGACAACTAATATTAGTCTGGTGGTTTGAAATCAGCACAACTATCAGCTGCAAAATACTCACACCAAATACCAGCTATGCCATCTACTTTGTTTTCAAATTAGAAGATGACTCTACCGGCTTCGATCTTCCAATAGAATCGACTCTTAGATTTCGTGACCAAGAGACTGACGACAGGATTTTCCTACGACCAGGAAGTGCAACAAGACAATTTTCTAGTAACCCGATACGATATCCTCATGTAAGAGATGATCAATGGAATGAAGTACAGGTTGGAGAATTCTACAATGACGGTGAAGATGATGACACTGTTGTATCTATCCATGTAGCAGAAGTACACAATGGGGGGGCAAAGAGAGGACTCATCTTTTATGGTTTTGAGATTCGGCCTAAGGTGTAGGCGATTGGTTAACTAATGAGTGGTGAAATACATGTATAACAGCGTGGCAAGAGAGCACAATATTCTTAATTGTTGGTGTATCATATGCTCATTACTGATAAAACTGGCTACATCATATTACTCGATCAATTATATTATTGCATAACGAGTTCAGGTACTTATAGGGCCATTGTATCCTAATACCATTGTGGTTTCCTCCATTACGATCAAATTTACTAAGCTATCGTTCGATCTACCAACAACTAATTAGTCGGCTCGATATGGGCGATTTAGTGACTGGTGCAGATTTTTCACTCTAGAACAGGTAACAAAAACAAGTAATTATAACAATTTTCTACCGAGCCGTCCACAAGCAATTTAATATAGATTTTGTTTAGACCTTTGCCGGTTTGCCCATTAGCAACTTCCCATAGGCCGAATGGGTATAAATTGAACTCTGTGCTTATCAAACCCAACAATTATAAATGAAAAAGATCAGAAAATACATACCACAGCCTCACCATTGGTGGACAATATGTGATAGCCCAATCTAACATCTTAGAACGAAAGGTTGAGGACCCTACAATCAAATGCGATGAACGGCCTGTCACACATCTTCAATACGATTAGCATGCCACAGGGCGGGACCTACAATACAAACATAAGAAAGCAGAACAGTTAGACCGACAAAAGTATGACTGAAGACGGATCGATATGCACAAATTTGATGCATCGGCATTTCCTCAAACACTTGAAGTGCATCCCTTTCACTCTGAACATTTTCAATCTATATTTATTTACAATGTAATAACTGAAGAGCCGAAAGTAAAATGGCATTTCATAGTTGCAGTTGAAGTGGTGAAAAAGAGAGAGATACAAATTGAAGAAGGGAAGGAGATGAGCGAGGAAGCGATCGGAGTGGTGACGGACGCCAAATTAAACATGCTCTGGATCCTCTCCAGCCTCCTCAGCTCCTTCATTCCTCCCACTCCAGCTAAACTACAGAAGACGGGAGATCAATTCAAAACCACTGGAAGAAGGGGAACAGAGAGAGCAGCAGAAGAACTGAAGAAGAGAATGGTGAGAACTGAGAAAGAAGAAAGAAAAGAGAGGAAAAGATGATTAAAGAAGAAGAACAATCAGATTTCATTTTGGGCTGAAATTTGTATTCTCGGCCCAAAATAGAATTCTGTTGAATTTATATTCCCGGCCCATTTATTAAGTTAAGTTTTGGGCCCAAAATTTGTATTCGGCCCAAAATGGAATTCTGTTGAACTTATATTCCCGGCCCATTTATGAAGTTAAGTATTGGGCCTATATTTGTATCCGGCCCAAAATGGAATTCTGTTGAATTTTATATTCTCGGCCCATTTATGAAGTTTAGTTTTGGGCCTAAATTGGTCTCCTGTTTTTACAATGCATGAGAAGTTCTGTTGAAATTATAGTCTCAGCACATTTTTGTTTTCTTTGTTTTTTTCTTTTCTGTTCTTTTTATGTTTTACGTCATTATGAATGTGTTTCAACGTTTTTTTTTTAAAAAAAAAGAAAAGAAAAATTGTAGAAGGAAGATTAGGTCTCAAATTTCAATTGATGTAAAGTTCAAAAAAAAAAAAAATTTCAATTAGTGTTCATGGAAACTTAAATCTATAAGGGGTCATCTTAATTGGATCTGAATCCGTTGCTTTTCTGAAAAGAAAAACAGACCCTGCTTTTCTGATTGGATGGTTTTTCTAATTGGATGGTTGGGATCAGTTGCTACACCGATCTTAAAGTATTTCGGTGTTTGTCGCACTGATTTTGCAGTATTTCGGTGTTTCTCAACCATCGGATCAAGAAAAACAAGGCTGATTTAGATCCATCTTAATTAGCTACTCCATAAAGTATAGTACGCCATGCATTTGCTACTGTTTGTGAATGGAAAAGTAAAAGAGGTAAAATTTGTACAGTCTACCTTTGTACAATCACTTATGAGTTATGACATGAAATAATGATGATGATATCCTGCAGTCCTGCTGCTGAGCAGAGCAGGGACCAACTGACCGCAGCACTTGTGGGATCGGCGGTTTTATTTCTACCAATAATGACAATAAACGTCCGGGTCCGGTACGGATACTCCGGTACCATTATATTTATGCACCAATTTTCTAGTGAGCCCACCTGCTAGGAGTTAGGACTCTACCAATAAATCATTGACTTTATTTCATTGGATCCACATCCTCTAATACCAAGTTGTCAATCATGAATAAAAAAAAAATAACTATGTTTAGCTTAATGTAGAATGTAGAGTACATGTATTGTTCAATCCAGCCTGCCTTGTTGGAGACAACTCCTACACTGAATTTGTTTTCCGGTTTGCAATATTTTTTGCTTTTAGCTTTGCCTTCATGATAAGCAAGTCGTCAGTCCCTTTAATAGTAGCAACATAATTAGCTGTGATAAAAATGTTGGGAGTGCATTTGATTATTTGAAGAGGCGCCCACTCTTATGTAACAATTTAATTTTTATGTTAATTTAAACTTGTGATTCCAAAGCAAATGGAACCGAGCCGAGACAGCGCCCCGAATTGTATAAACAGCAGCACATAAGTTCGTGCCAACTGTTGAGTGTCCAATTCTCCATGTCCACTTTGAAGATGGTGATTATAATTATTACAACTCTGACTGAACACATAAGAATGGCAGTAGAAGATCTCAGATCCGTAGCAGTCAAAAGTATATATATATATATATTTTTTTTTTAGAGAATAGCAGTTAAAAGTTAAACTAAACCAAAAGAAAAGACAGCAGGGGATACTGAAAGTGAAGATGGGGTATGCCATGTTATCAGGGGGGAATCCAAGTAGCAATACAGAAAGTGAAGAGCAGCAGCTATATACAGCAATTTGGGCCATGAAGGGGATACTGCCAAGGGTGCAGATGTTTCTCTGGAAAGCATGCCAGAATGGGTTAGCCACAGCCCAGGAAATGCATAGAAGGATACATAGATTTCAACCCCAGTGTAACAGATGCAATCAAGAAGATGAATTCCTCATGCACCTATTATTTTTCTGTCCTGGTTCCAGAGTGATCTGGTTTGTGTCCAACCTGCCAATAAGAGTAGAAGAATTGCCTATGGAGTTCAAAGCTGCACTGCGATATCTGGGGAGCCAGCATGATGAGCAAATGCAGGCCAGGATTGCAAATTTAATGTGGTGCATATGGAAGGCAAGAAATAATGAGGTAATTGAAGGAAAAAGGGTGCACCCCATCACAGTGGTGAAGCAGGCAAGGGCAATGGAAATGCAGTATGACAGAGCACCACAGCTGACTCTGGTAAGTGAACCACACAAGATAACAGTTCTAAGAAATGCAGAAATGATCCTAGTGGATGGGTCATGGGACCAAAGTCAAAGTGCAGGATTGGCAATGCTGACTTTCAGCACAGAAGGGAAATTGATGGAATGCAGAGGGAAAGCAAGGCAAGTCTCAGATCCTTTCCATACAGAGGCACTGGCAGTTTTAGAGGGGGTCCACTGGGCAAGGGAGAGAACAAGAGAGGTGTTCATCTTCACTGACTGCACCAATCTGATAAGGGCAGTACTTGATCAAGAAATAGGTGAGATTCCATCATGGAGAGCAGCCCCAGCTGTTGCACAGATAAAGCGAGAATTGGAGCATGCAGGTGCAGCAATCCAAATTAGGCACTGTCCAAGAGGAGGGGTAAAATGGGCACATGATTTGGCACACTGGTGCAGAAGGTCAAGGGGAGATTTCACGGGAAGGGCATTACCACAACAACTGCAAGAGGATGAAGGGCCTGAAGAGACATTAGAAAGGTGGTTTGCCAGAGAACCGGACTAGGTGGAGGAACAGGACGAGTCCACAAGTGATATGTCAGATGATTGAAAATATATCTTCTGCTAAGCCAACACTTTAGGAATTTTATTAAAAAAAAAAAAAAAAAAAAAAAAAAAAAAAAAAAAAAAAAAAATGGAGTTGTTTAGTCCGTTTAATATGTAGTTAGTTTTCGCTTTCTCCTTTTCCATTGTAGCAAGTTGCTATGTAACCTTGGATTACATCCTTTTTAGCTCCTTTTTTTGGTACTGTAATGTAGATGCAAAAACTCTCAGCTTTTGAATTTTTTTCTAAATGCAAGCCTACGGGCATTTTACCCTCAAAAAAAAAAAAAGAAAAGACAGCAGGAAGGAAAAGAAGTGCCAAAGTGATGATGCAATGGAAGGAGAACAGTAGAAGACGACATGGGATGGAAAGTTGGAAAGTTGGAAACCGCCCGCGCCTGGACGCCTAAACGACTCTTTCGCTTCCTCTCCCTCTTCTTCTATTTCTATTTCTATTCAACCCCTCCGTAGTCCGTAACTGTAACACCCCTTCCTACATTCACATCTGTTGCCTCTCTCTGACAAAGCGGTCCCACTATCTAAACCACCATCGGCCCCACTTGTCAACAACTCGCAACAGCCTGTAACTGTAATAACCGCCCACATACACGACACTAGCACGGAGCAGGAGCGCCTCTGTGATTCGCCCCTCTCCGTCCGCCATTCTCCACTCTCCCTCGAGAACCGTCAGATCGTCTTGAGTCCTAGCCAACACGAATCTCAAGAAAATCCAACGGTTCATATTATAAGCCGCATCTTACAGTACAGCAGGGGATATGAGCCTCCCTCCCCACTCCCTCACTAGTCACTCCTCGTAAACCCCACTCTTCTTCTTCTTCTTCTGAAACCTCCCTCTTCACGAGTGCTCATCCCCTGACTTACTGCACTGTGCAGTTCACAGCGTCATCCGTTGGATCGTCTCGAGATCCGCGCTAGCACGAATGTTGAGGCAATCCAATGGCTGATGCTGTGAACTGCATAATGCAGTACAGCGGGGGATATGAATTCCCCTCTTCACTCTTCGGTCTTCTCTTCTCCTGTTAAATCTCGCTGCTTTACATAAACAAATCGGAATTAATTAGTACTACTACTACGCAATAGCCTCGATCCTCTCCCCCCCATTAATACTCTGTTCCTCTGTTCGTTTGAAAACACTCCCTCCCGCGAGCGACGACCCCGCCTTCTTTCCCGCTCTCTGCTCATTCCCATTCTCTCTCTCTCTTTCCATCCAAAGCAGCATAAACAAATGCAGCGGGGCAGTTCTAGAATCAGGTACGTACTGTCACAAATCCATCCCAAATTGCAATTAACTACTGCTGCTGCAAGATCCGCTCTTTCTTCTTCTCTCCTCCCTCCCTCATGTGCATGCCATAATTACCTCCTCTACTCTGCTCTGCTCTGCTCTAACTTCTCTCTTCTTTGCCTTCCTTTCCTTTTGCTGCTTGTTTGTGTTGATCAGATCTGGCGGAGGTGCGGACAGGGGCGGGCCCAAGAGAGGCGGTGTCAGCACCGGCGGCGGGGGTGCCGGAGGAGGAGTTTCGTCGTCATCAAGACCCTGCGCCGAGGTATCTCCCAACAAACTCAACACCACCGCCGCCGCCGTCCCCGCAACAATGCCCGTTTCGCCGGACCCGAAGCCCGGCAAGGGTTTGGAGCGGAACAACAACAGCAGCAAGTCTTCTTCCAAGGCAGCGCAACTCTACGAGGTACAATTTTGTTTTGTTTTGTTTTACCTAATTTGTAAGTTCCTTTCCTTTCCTTTTTGTCGTCTAGTGCGCAGGTCCGTCTGAAGGTGTTTCCCTGATCGTAGACAAGTATACAACTTTGACAACATGGATAGATAGATAACACTGAATTTTGTCAATTTGTTTTGTTTCAGAAACATCCTTTGAAAATCCGTCCATACGTCCACAAATATATAAAGAGTGTAACAAATATATCTAGTTTTGTAACAAATATATCTGATTTTATAACATTTTGTAATATAATGTAACAAATATATCTGATTTTGTAACAGATACATCTGATTTTGTAACGGATACATCTGATTTTGTAACGTATAGACTCTACAGACAAATATTCATATCTATGGACAGATTCAATTGGCGCCATTAGATTAGCTTACGAGTGAGTGAGTAGTAACTGAGTTAGTGAGGCAGTTATTTGTTGCTTTCAGTAGGTCCCTCTCCTCTGCCTTTTCTTCTTCTTTTTGTATTTTCTGTCTCCAATTCAAGGGTTTTATTTAATTTTTCACACTGCTTTTTGTGTGCACTTTCAGTCAACAAAGCATGTTTAGTTAGTTTAGTTACTTCTTTCTGTCTATCAGTATGTAATTATTAAGTTACTGATTAAACTTATAGGCGCCAATTTGGTACCTTTTTTAGTTAAAATGAGATGAAATCCTCAAAGTTATGGCACCTTGTTCTATGGTTTTCATGTATTTTATTTTGTATAATCTAAAAAATTGATTTGGTATGTTGTTTTAGTTCCTTGTGAATTTTTGTTTTTTTTTTTTCTGAATTTAGGGGCTTACAACTGGTTTTCTTGTTTTTGGTCAATTTTATAAATGTAGAAAAGAGGAACCAAAATAGCAGAAATGCAAGTGCAGATAACTGAGCTTCAGGAAGAGTTGAAGAGAGAAAAGGAAGAGAAGACAAAAGCCACAGAAGAACTGGCTGAGACTAAGAAGAGACTCTCACTTCCTCTCTCGGCGCCGCCTCCGATCACGATTAGTCTGAAAGACAGCATGGATCAGGTTGAAATTTGGGAGCGAGAGATCGAGAGAGCGAAGGAGTCTGAGAGGAACATGCTCGAGTCTTTGATTTTTCAGACCAAGCAACTCGAACAAACAAAAATCTCTCTGGAGGAAGCCAAGCTCGAGATACGATCGTTGAAGAGCAAAGAAGAGGAGGTGGAGGCGTTAAAGATCAGGATCAGGTCGGCGCTGGAATCAGAAGAGAAGAGCAAGAAGGCGTTGGACGACATGGCGACGGCGTTGAATGATGTCTCGGCGGAAGCGAAACAGGTCAAGACATGGCTGTCAGCAGCTGAATCGGAACTGGAGAGAACGAAATCGGAACTGGAAGCGGCAAGGGACTCGTTGAAGGCGACAGAAGAGCGGCTGAACCTGGAATTGGAAGAAATTGAGAGGTTGAAGTTTGAGAAAGAGGAATCGGCTGCTACCTGGAGTGAAAGAGAGAAATTGTTTGTATCTTGCATGAAGGAATCCGAATCAGAAATAAACAAAGGGAAGCAAGAAACTTTGAAACTGATCGAGTCGCAGAGGGTTATTAGAGAAGAGAATGCGAGGATGCGAGAGATGCTGAAGCAAGCCGTGAACGAGGTGGCGTCCCTGAAGGAATCCTTAGAAGCTGAAAGAGACGAGAATTCGAGATTGAAGGAATCCATTTCAGAAAAAGAGAGGGCATTCCAAACCGTTAAACAGGATTACGAGTGCTTGAAAGTTAGTGAAAGAAGCGCAAGAGATAGCTTGAAAGAGCTCGAAAACATGCTCGACTCGAACCCAACACCAAACAAGAGCCCGGCAATGACCCAATACCCTGCCCCGAAGATTGATGAGGAAGAAGAAACGGAAGTAAAACACAATCCAAAACCGCAACTGGTATGGGACAAAAGGCACCCGATTGGCGAGACCTCCAAGCTGAACAGAATTTGCGAATCAGCAAGGTTCGAGCCGGTTGTCACTTCAACCCGTAAGGACCATCGGGTGTTTGCATCGCTGAGCAACATTGCTGACATGAAGGCTGCAACTCATGCGGTGGTGCAGGAACTGGGGGAGGAGTACGATTACATCGACCGGGCTCACCTGGTCGGCGTCGACCCGTACGGAAAGAAGAACAAGAAGCCTATTTTGAGGAGATTTGGGGACATTTTTAGGAGGAAAAGTGTTGGCTATTGATTGATTGATTCTTTTTTTCCCTTTTTACAATTTGTGGTATGTAGTAGTTCTCATGTACTTATTGGTAGCTGTTATCATATAATTCCTAAATTTTTTTTTTCAATTACAAACCAATAATGATGTTATGGAATTAGTTTCATGTACCTAGATGATAGATGAAATTTATTGAGACCATGTAGTTATAATATTTGAGATTTGGTAACTACTTTGATATGAATATGTAGATACATATTGATGCATTTCAAGTTTTCAACTATTTCTGTCACTTTAAGAATTTACCAACATTGTAGGTGAATTTGAGAATTATGCAAATACAGTAGATGCATCATTTGAGAATTATGCAATATTATTATGGTTTTTGTTATCTTTGTTAAAATTAGCTCTTTTAATTAGCCTTAATTAATTACTTTATTTCCTTCTATTAAATAAGCCCATTTTTTTCTGTATGCTCTAATTTTTTACAATGAAATTATGATTTAGGAACTCTGAAATGCAACATTTTGTGCTCTTTAATGCTCTCTGTAAATTTGATTCTCTTTTGAATAATTGAATCAGATAGATCCCACAACAAATCACTGCTTTTATTATTTTTATTTATTTTACTGATTTATGTGGAGCAGTAAGAATCCTTCCTATTTACTTCGCATAATCTATTAACTTATTCATTCGTTGTAATAAGAGTAATAGTTAGTGTCCTCCACCGTATTTTCGTATTTTCAGTGAACAAATATTATTTTTCAGTAAATATTTATATTATTTCAATTAATATATATCATTTTTTAATAAAGTGACACACTATGGTTTTTAGTGAACATTTAAGCAACTGTACACATGAGTATACGTGAATATGTCAGATTGTGAGAGAAATGAATGGATAGACTATTTTATAGGGGTGCACTCTACGTATTTTTTTACAGTAAAGGTATAGATCTTGCTGCATTGTATTAATTGTGCAGATAAACCCTAAAAATGGGACACAATGTAGGTAGATTGAATCATACAATATATAATAAAAAGTGATGTGTCGACCTAATCTAATCGTTCTATTTCTTTATATGTCTCAAGCTTTAAAAAAATATATATATCTAGCTTTGAACGTTGGCAAAGAGCAGCTAGCACATGAAAATAGACTTCAACCGTACTCTCTGTCTCTCTTCTTTTTGTTAATTATTGTTTAAGAGTTCGAGATATGACAGTCAACGGTTCTGCTTTAATTAATTAATTATCGTAATTAAGTTAGGATATTTACAATTTACAATGTATGTTGACTCCGTTATATATATATACGTGAATTAAGTAGTACATGATGTATATATACTATGTACTAAGCATGTGGATGGAATCAGAGGAAATTATTTTATAATTGGCATGCATGTTGTTGGAATGTATTTAGAGCTTAATTAATTATCATTTAAGTGACCAGAGATGTGGTTTACTATATTAATATTATTATTATTGAGGAGATATCCAATAACAAAAAAAATTGGTGACCTTAGTAACCATATTATTTGTATAAATTGACAGATCTAAACTGTTATATGTATTCTAAATCATCTCAGTAATATATACATAAAAAATGGTGAAAATTTAACATCATTATGATAGACATCAAGAGAGGAGAAAAAAATTATGAAATTTGCACCGCTGATTTTTGTTAATAATTGACACATATGCATGTAAATAAAATTAGAATAATATTATTTTCTGTGTACACATAAAAAAATTTATGATATCTACAAAACATTCTGTCAATTAGCTTTTTTTTTTTTTTTGAGATAAAGATGAGGGTCAAGCCACTCAAATTTAAATGTCTATAAAAGACCCCCCATCTGGGCTTCGAACCCGCGACCTCCCACACAGAAAGCGTTGCCCTTAGCCACTAGATCAAAGGCTGGTTCTTTCCGTCAATTAGTTTTGTTATTTAAGAATTTAAAATGTAGTTATTTAAAATTTATTTTCGTGCACCGATAGGTTATCAAAAGTTGTGCTAATTTAATCCCTCGTCATTATTATTATATCATTATATATTATTTACTTGTAAGCTAAAAAAAAAAGAGGAAAGCTAACTGTACCCCAACAAAAATCTCCCAAAATTGTATCCCAATCTAACAATGCGCATGCACAAACTATGAACACCCAAAATAAGCAACTATGAACACAGTTTACCACCGATATGAACATGACTAAATTAGGACGGGTGGGCAATTTTCATTTCCGCACCTAACTGTGGGGACCATCACTATAACTATCAAATTGCGCATGTGCTGAAATTAATTTAAACACATTTTTCACATGAACATAACAGCTGCACATTTTGGGTCCCATAACAGCTGCACCTTCTGCTACGTAGGGTGTTCATACTTGATGTAATAAGGTGTTCATACCTTTTACATACACTTGTTCATACTGTGTTCATAGTATGTTTAGACTTAGTACAAAAATAGTATTCTTGCTCTCCAAGAAAAGAGTAAATTGCCGTGTTAGATGTTCAGTGTTTGTTTGTCTGGCTTTCCATGAGGTCTGATGTGGGTGTTCATACTAATTATGTTGCGTTGTTCATATCACTAAAGGAACTTGTTCATATTTTGCTAACACGTGTTGACGTTGTGCAGTGCTATTCCTCCTTGAACTTCTTGGCCAGAGTGTGCATGCACCCGCGGCCAACAATGACCGGAGATCGTCTCCATCGTCGGAGATAGCATCAAATGGGTGGAGATCGCCTCAATTGCCGAAGATCAACAGATATGGCATGAGACTGACGGAGATTTGTTTGAGATTGCCGGAGATCGCAAAGATCACCAGAGATCGTCAGAAATCGCCGCAGTCGCCGCCTCAAATCGACGGGATCAATTCAGCATGAGCAATCTTCATTTGTTCGTGTGTTCGAACGGTAAGTAGTTTATTATTTTTGTCTTTTTCCAAAAATGGTAAGATCGAAGTATTGTTTGTTATGCTAAAAATAGAAAGGTGGGTTGCGGTACAAAGATGGGGATTAGAGGTGGGGTAGAGAAAGATTTCTCAAAAAAAAATCGTATATCCGTATAATTTAAACGAGCAAATAAAAGAAACTACAATTAGTCCAAACGACAAGATACAAATTAATTCAGACCTAGTAAAGAGTTAATCAGTTAAAATACAAAACTTGTTAATTAAATATGTGTTACTGTTATATATCCGCTGATTTTCTAAGAAGAAAACAGGGTGTGTTTTTCTGATCGGATAGTCGGGATCATTGTGCACCGATCTCAAAGTAATTTGATCGGTGTTTACTGCACCGATCTCAAAATATTTCGGTGTTTGTCAACCGTCAGATCAAGAAAAGCAGGGCAGTCCCTGATCCCGATCCTATTTAAATCGATATATCAACATGTGTCAAGCTCGCATATGCTAGCTGCATTAAATTTTCAATTGTTTACGCCACATTATGATATACATTCAGATCTAAGTTAACGTTACGTGTTGACTTTGGCAATTTCATTTATATATATATATATATATATATATATATATATATATATATATATATATATATATATATATATATATATATATAAGTTAAATCTGGACCACTGTATATATAATTAACGGTATCAAGACGATTTCACAACTTGGTATATATATATATAACCTGATTAAAGTTTAGATGCATTACATATGATGATATGCAATTGCCAATTAGAGAATGAAAACACATCATGCATATATATATGTTATTGTTAATTAATTCGAATATCGGCCCTGCTATATATTGTTTGTGGAGAAGGGGATTGCACTTAATTAAGTTTTAGAGGTTCCTTTAAAACTATGGTGCTCCTAGGAGCACGGAGACCTCCCGTGCTCCTAGGAGCACGGAGACCTCCCGTGCTCCTAACTCAAAAATCATACTAAACCATTTGTTTTGTATTTTTTTAAAGATGACATAGTTTTATACATTATTTTATTATTATTTTGAGGTTATTCTAAAAAATTTCAAAACATATACTTAAGAAACTGATAAAATGGAAAATTTTGTATCCTAAGAGATTTTGATATAAAGAATTTAATGAGAATGATAAATCAAAATTTCATGATAGTTTAGTATGATTTTTGAGTTAGGAGCATGGGAAGCCTCCGTGCTCCTAGGAGCACGCTAGATTTACTCTATATATATATTTGATTTTTGAATAATTAAAAGGTAGCAATTTTGCCGCATATCATTGGAAGATTTTGTAAGAAAATTTTTAAAATTAGAATTTAGTTGTCACTCTAGGTTAGATATGTAAATAATCCAGTGTTTTATTTTTATTTTTTTTATTTTTTTTTTGAAATGGATTGTCCAATGATCTTTCATTATTAAAAAAATTTGTAAGCAAAAATAACTTTCACTATTAAAAAATTACAATAATTCATATGCACGATTGACAATTAAAATCAAGCTTTACTGGTAAAGTCACTTCAGAGTAAAAAAGAGAGAGATATTTGCAAAGCAATTATAAAGTATAAAGAGAAACATCTTGTAGTCCATTAAAAAACCGTCCATACATCTATAAACATGTACAGAATGTAACAGATACATCCCAAATATAACCTATAAACATTATGACAGTTTTTCATAGAAAAAATCATCTATACATCTATAAATATGTACAGAATGTAACAGATACATCTCAAATAGGTGAAAAACCGTCTATACATCTATAAATATGTATAGAATGTAACAGATACATCCCAAATATAACCTATGAATATCATGGACAGTTTTTCTATGAATGCTAGGTATTACTCAAGTATAAACCCAATCTTTATCAACATGACAACATCTTAATTTACTTCTTGCATCAGCCTAACCGACCATATATAAAAATGCAAGCCATATGTTTTTCGTTACGACAACACATCACATGCACATGTAATATTTTTTTTGGCTTTGTGCAGCATTAAACAATTATGTAAATTTTGTGACCTAAATTACTTGATGGGTGATGATGCCACTTCTATGTTTCTTATACATAGGAAAGGAAAGGATGCCATTAAATTTTGATATTGTTCACAAAACTTATGTTTCTTCTTGTTTTTTCTTTTTCTTTTTTTTTTTCCTTCTTTTTTTTGACCTAAATAAAAATATAAGGAAAAAGAATTAGGAACTAAAATAATCTAAACAGTTCCTTACAAATTTTTTTAATCTGGAAAATATGTACAAACACAATATTTAATTAAAAATAAACAAGCTATTTACATATGTGAGTTTTTGTATATAAAATGCACTCTCAGAGAAATTATCTTAAAAGGAGGATATATCATTAATCATGCCTACACTATCAACTAGGAGCAACCAAAAAGCTGAAATTAATAAAACAGACCTTTGATTTTTGAATAATATAAGTAGGATATATCTCAACAAATTATATCAATATTCTTGGTAGGAACCCTTCACAAAGTACTTACAAAAGATTTACTGCATTATATAGTTATGAAGCATTTTGAGAATCTCTTATTGTGCAACTGTTTCAGATGGCTACAGAAAAGAAAAACTGAGAACTCAGTACCAGTATCAATATATTCAATAAAGCACACCCTGGACATTTTTTCCCCCATATATATGTATGTCTCAATTGAAAATTTTGGCAATTATATCTCAAATAATGAGCAACCAATAGCACCAAGGCACTGTGTAATCTTCAAAGGCATTTTAGATTCATATATATATCTATATATATATATATATATATATACTGCGCTTAATGATCTTCAAAGTAGATAATAAAAAAAAAATACAGTGTTAACAGTATTATTATGAATTGGCCAATACCAAACATTCTCAACAATATATATACCTGGCACCAATATGAAGTTTTTCATAAGGAGGTTAAGATCACTTAAATTCAAAATAAAATGAACGGGGTTATGTAAATTCACAAGTTATGTAAGTTAAGATCCATGAAGGACCCAGATCCTAAACCAGTTTCTTTCTGACAATTTACTGGCAAAAGGTTACAATTGAATCCACACATAAACAATTTGTGCTGCCAGTGCCAGAAAAGTTTCTTTCTTTCCTGTTCAAGTTTTTCATATAGAAAGATCATGCCCGGTACTTAGAAAATTAAGTAATTAACCAAACCAATAATTAGAAAACATACAACCACATAAGCATATCCCAAACCAATTAACCGGACTCAGTAACTGGCACAGATAAGAACAATCAACAGGCATAAATAATGTTCATGACAAATATACCAGTTAGCCTCAAACTGGCAACAGTACCATACCATGACACACTTGGTGCAACAACTGGTTTATACTTAATTATTTATCATCAAGTTTTTCTGATAAGGCAAATTGTTTTTGCTCGATCTTTGCAGCGCACTAATTCAAACAATGCTATGCTATTTTGTCAGAAACATGGATGAGATAGCTGATTTTAGTATGTATTAGTTGCGAATCGTATGTACGTATTATAATTTCCAATTTGTGCCCTGAAGTACCAGTTCGGTACGGTGATGAAAATATATAATACTTGTTCTGATCCATCATTCACTTGAATAATATCATGTTCCAGTTAATTTACTCAAGATTCAAGCTGGAAGTTTCGATTCAGCATTATATAATCTTCACTTCCTGGTTTAATTTTACTCACTGAATGCAATGCACCCAAAATATATCTTGAGTTTGAACATGCAATCACATACATACATAAATGGTTTAAAGAGGAAACTTTTCAAAATCACAACAACGAATTATCAAGGGAAATTAAATCAGGATTGAATCAATCAACAAAACAATTGCTAAGGATTAAATCCAGCTAAATTAGGGTTATCAAACAATATCAGGGGAGTGTGCGACTAGATTGATTAAGAGCAAAAGGGCTGAAAAAAAAAAAAAAAAATTTGGACCATTTCTCGATTTGTGCGTGTCATCCTTGCGCAGGGGCCATGCTAATCTTCTCTGTATCGTTCCAATTTTATCGGATGTCTCCGAAGAGACAGATGAGCAGCGGCGTCAAGTTATTATAAACCTATCAAAACTGCTTTCTTTTGAATAGTGGGACTAAAACACTTGAGAACCTTTGTTCCGGTCCTCGTACGTTCGTTGGATTCTCATCTGATGGAGAGTTGGAGATGGATAGAACAGGGAGCCGGTTAGTGAGTGGTCTTCAATTTTTCATTGTGGCCCAATGGGCCATTATGGGCCTTTTTCCGGAAAAGAAAAGAGGGCCCACGGAAATATGCAACCTCTGTTATGCCTATTTTGTCATTGTAGTCTTTTTGGGTAATGAAAGGAGTCACTCGAATGATTTTTTAATTTCCTATATTTATCCATTTTCTTAAGTGACTGGCAGACTGGACTACGTTGGCAATAATTTTATTTGTTAAACTTTACATTTTTTTATTTTTTTAGTTTTCGTCTACAACAGTTCTGCAAATAAGAATAATTTTATTACTATAATGAATGTGTCGAAGCGTATGATATGTAAGATCTCGTGCATATTGTGTCTGATAATCTATCATGATATCATAAAATATTAATCTTCACAAATGATGTTTGAATTTGTAGTGTTTCATACGTTGCTTGTTAAACTAAGAAAATGAATTTCTTGTTCATATGGATGTTGTTGAATATCGAATAAAAGTACGAATGATTGAATGTTCTTATCTGTGTAGTTTTCATATCAATTAATGTAGTTCTTCACTTTCTGGTTATCTTTAACTGAGTACCAAACCCAGATTTATGGCCCCTGAGTTTGATGTAAGAATTTATTATAACAAAACCCTCAATATCTACATATTGCTGTCTTAGTTTTACATTGCATACTGTACTTGCTATATATTTCTATTAGTTATTTTCTCTTACTTTGGATACGCTCGTAATTTGATTAGCTGCAGAGCTTAGGAGCAAGGCTAGCAGGCGTACTTGGCATTTTAAGCTAATTTAAGTTCGGTACCAGCTCGTAGGAATCTATACAGGTTGTTAAATGTGTTCATTATATTCTTGTTTTGTATAGCGTGTAGCGTGCAGCACATATAGTGCTAATGTGTTTTATTATCCAAGCACTCTGTGCGCCAGAAAATAATGAGCTTAGTAATTAGTACAGGTTGTAGAGTGGACAGAAAACTGGATGTAACAGCATCAGAGTACAATTTTTTGTACGAATTCCGTTTATGCCGCCTGTGGTCAAAACTTGATGCATCTTGTTCTGAGTCATATTACTCCTCTCTTTTATGGAACCACTTGTGTTAATAACTTAGATATTGCATTTATAATTTTCTCTGTGCGAGGAGAAGATGCTCAGTTCTCAGAAATTTATCGATCCACGATTCCCCATTACGGTATACGAAAGTGAAAAACCGAAGAAGGCCCAAATTGATTAGACAGATGAAAGCCAGTACATAGTTAAGGTGGCTTAAATAGCGAGATAACATATAATTCGCAAAGGTAATTTGTACTAAAAGACGTTAGCAATGCATTCCACCAATAGAAAGATTAGTTCATAAGAAAAGAATCAACAGCAATGAATTCCACCAGTAGAAAGACTAGTTCATAAGAAAAGAATCAATGATAAATTATAAGCAATGTGCCCTCAAGTTATGATAATGGGAATAAACTAAGCATACACAATTACAAATCATAACTAATCAGCAGGATACAACCCCACCAAAAAAGGTAGCACCAGATATTAAAGATATTCATTCAGTTCATTTGGTCAATCAATCCACAAGATACTTCTACAACATTCCGAAACAGCACACATCCATCAATAGATGAACGAGTCAAATACCACATACATCAACAACACAAACACTACAGAATTAGACATGTCAACTTGTCTCATCTAAAACCAACATAAGCAGGAAGCAACAAAACAATATGACTGGCTCTTAAGGAGTTTGCATACTAATTAACAGAATATTGACACAGATATTAAAGCTAAAGAAGACAGGATGGGGTAGAATCATATGAAGCTTTCATCCTAAGCCCTCTCACCACGGATGCGGCGAGCAAGCTGGATGTCCTTGGGCATGATGGTGACACGCTTGGCATGGATAGCACAGAGGTTAGTGTCCTCAAACAACCCCACAAGGTAAGCCTCAGCTGCCTCCTGAAGTGCCAGCACAGCATGGCTCTGGAACCTCAGATCAGTCTACACAATAACAACAATATGAACATCTATCAGCAATTATAAACAATCTGCACAGAACTGAAGTGCCAGCACAACAGTACTCAGTTCTATATCAAAACAAAATATTTGTAGAAGAAACCTTGAAGTCCTGAGCAATTTCTCTGACAAGCCTCTGGAAAGGAAGCTTCCTGATAAGAAGCTCAGTGCTCTTCTGGTACTTACGGATCTCACTGATCCACCAAAAGAAACCAAGTTAATTACTAACCCACTGCTACAATAACTTCAGAATCAAAAAATTACTATTTGATCATCCCAATTGTAATATAGAATCCAATTCCATCACAAGGGAAAATCAATGCTGCTATATAACTATAACAATTGGGATAACTCGAGCCATTGGAGGTATTTAATAACTTAAAAGAGCTACAACTACAAATGATTCATATTTATTCATGGCATTCCCACCGTCAACAAACCCCACAAGCATAAGGAATAACAGGCTATGACCAATAACACTGGCTTATGCAAAATACCAGTGGCAATTGAATCATTATTCAACAACACAACAATTGTTGATCACCCAACAGTCTTGTGGGTCACAATAAGCTTTCATGTGTGTCAAACAATTCAGAAAGAGGAAAACAGCTCATACCGAAGGGCCACGGTACCAGGACGGTAGCGGTGAGGCTTCTTGACTCCTCCAGTTGTGGGGGCTGACTTACGTGCAGCCTAAATGAGAAAGAAGAAAAAGGAACGGTAAGGGAAAACACAACAATTAAGTTTGGAACAGAAAGCAACACTACAAAGAAAAAGAGGGATGCACTCTAAAGTCTCAAACACAACATTATCATTTCATATTTATTCTAAAGCAGCTATTTAGGAAAAGTAAAATCTTAACAGATCTAAGGGCTGCACTAAACACAGATTCAAAGAAACAATGGGGCTGTTTACAGCTTGTCATATGCTCCGCAAAAAGTTGGTGATTGAAAATAAACAAATCATTATAACATGATGTAATTGGTTCTATGTACCAATTCATGGGTTAACAGCCTAATTAACAGTTCACAGCTTATTTCCCATGCTAGAATCCTAATACTACCCATGATAACAAACAAAGAAAAAAGATGCAAATTGAAAGAATACCTTGGTGGCAAGCTGCTTGCGAGGCGCCTTGCCTCCAGTCGACTTACGAGCAGTCTGCTTGGTACGGGCCATCTGTCAAATTTGTACAAACAAACCGACTCAGAAAGAACATGTAAATGTTAAATTCACAAACTTACAATAATCAATCCCATCGCATTACCAAAACACAGTCATCATATTAACACAACAACACAGGAATCATCAAGCCTAATATCCCTTCCATCAGAATTACTAACTGTATAAGAATCAATCCCACAATAAAATCAAACTATAAACAAGCCAATACAGTTTTCCTCTAAATTGAGGGACAATTCGCACTGATAACTCACAGTTGAACAATCTTGATTGATACCAGAAGCAATCAGTCACGAATTAGGACCGCAACACTGAAACCCTAACTCCAATTAATCCAAAACAACGCCAAATCAACCAAACTTAAGCTACGACAATTGTAATTTCAACAATACTCCTAAAATGACAGCATGATGCAAGAATTTAGTACATAAACCAGAACCTAACAGCTTCAATCGAATCAAGGCTCCGAAACCCCTAACTAACCCTAACTAACGATTACCCCTGCACGAATCACAAACCCTAACTGCATCAATCAATCAATCAAAACTACGGAGCAATTCAATCAATAACAAATTAACTAACCAAACCCTAGCGCGAGAGAAGAAATTAAAGAGGGAAAGCAAGGAATTGGGACAAAGAAAAAAGAGTACCTTGCGAGTTTTCGCTTCTCTCTTTTCGCTTCAATTCGAAATCTGATCGGGAAAATTTGTGGGAAGGAGAGGTCGACGGGTATTTATACTTGCAAGAGGGATTGAACCGACAGTAAACGGGGTTCATCCGACGGTCGGGATGTCGTAAAACTGTGTTTTCTCTGAAGGCGTTGGACGGCCGGATGGAGATCGGTTGAGGGGTGCCGATCCGCGATTGGGGATCCCTGCGCTCTGATTGGTCGATACGAGAGGCCACGGATCGACGCGGAACGTGTTCGGTTTTTTAAGGTTAAAAAAGCGTGTTTATTTTGGGAGTGGGGGGTGTGGGTCAATTCATATCCTCTACTGCGCAGTAAACTACTGAGAAGTATTCGAACCATTGGATCTGCTTTGAGATACGTGCCAGTCAATCTCAAAATACCCCCTATAATCCACATTGTTGGTTCGCTGCGCAGTACAATACCGCGCAGCAGAGGATAAGCACGCGGTGTGGGTTGGTTTTCTGTTTGGTTGGGGTTGATTTTGTCTTAGTTGACGGAATTGACCCCGCTGGTTAGTGGTGCTGGTGCGTTATTGAAGGTTGGGTGAACTCGGAGGGACACTTGGCGGAATTAGAGATTTTGGAGCGGGCCCAACTGGGGTAGAGCTGTAAGGCCGTGTTCGGAGGGCCATAAAATCATGGGAAATTTTGTGGGTTTGGGGATTTACGGATATTTTTCCCTTAACCCGTTCAGCAGGCACTTAAGTTCTTGTGGGTTGGGTTGTTCTACCCAATTGTTGGGTCTGCATCTGCTGCCATAAAAACGATGGCATCTGCTGCCATAGTTTTACAACGGCATTTGGATTTGATTTAAACGGCTGTGATTTTAACAAAAATAGGAAGGATTTTTTCTAATAGGACCCACTGTCATAAGTGCAATGGCACCACATGCCATCACAGCTATGGCAGCGGATAAAAATCCCCAATTGTTACCCACAAAATCTATACAAATTGTTGAGAAAAAACAAATTAGCTCCAATGTGATTATTTTTTTAGGAGGGATCCGGTGCCAACACTCACTACCACAGAAAAAATCATCAACGGCGGTTATTTATGACAATTCCCAACGGTTCAGCGAGGGTTGGGAATACGAGGGTTGCTAATGCTTACTAAAGAACCGCTGTTGATGCCGTCAATCATCAACGGTTAAAAGAGAATAACAGTTGCTGTTCCTACGCAATCAACAACGGTTATTAATAAAAAACCGTTGGCAAATGACATTATCTGTGATCTGAAATATTTAAATAATATATCTTTGCCAACGGTTCATAAGAAGGAACCGTTGTTGATGACCGTAATTCACAACGGTTTATAAGAAATAACCGTTGGCAAAGAAGCTAATCCACAACTGTTCTCTCCAAGAACCGTTGGCAGTGAGACGAATCAACAACAGTTATTTTGGAGAAACCGTTGGAAAATGGCGTCATCAATGATCTAAATTATTTAAATAAAATATATTTTCCAACGGTTTACAGTAAGGAACAGTTGTTGGTGTTGTCAATCAACAACGGTTTACAATAAGAAACCGTTGTCGGTGATGCCAATCAACAACGGTTCCTTAGTAAATAACCGTTGGAAACGACTTTAATCAACAACGGTTTTTATAGTCAATTGTTGGCAATTATATGAATCAACAACGGTTTTTTGGTAGGAACCGTTGTTGATTTCATCATTTGACAACGGTTTTTTATTAAACCGTTGTTGATTGTCGTAATTCCCAACGGTTCCTTGTTGTGGAACCGTTGTTGATTATTTACATGTTTTATTACACAGCGTTATTACCAACGGTTTTTGTAAACAATTAAATAACCGTTGTTAAGTTTTGTCGAACTGGGCATGTTGTTTCTGTTTCATTCAGAGAACCATACACATTCACATATATTCTGTTTTCTGTTTCATTCAGAAATTAACCAATCTAAATTAATATAAATCACATAATTAACACATCTAAATTAATTAACCAATCTATTTACATACAAAATCAATTAATTGTACCTATTTTACAATTCGAAACCTCCTAATAATATCTACTACAAAAATCCGATCGAGATCACAATTCGTAACGCAAAAATTCGCAACAAAATTCTATTACCTCGTCGAGTTGATGTCGTTCGTACCTTTCGGATGCAATAGCCTGTAAATTTAAGAGGTTGCATATATTTGAATTAGTTTGATATATAATATGAAATAAAACATATATACTTGATAAACGAAATAGGTATATATACCGAAGGTAACTTCTCATAGCACGTATTTATTAGGTCATGCATCGTCCGCATGACGTAGTATCCGCACTCGGAGCCGCCCGGTTGCCTTGGGCCCTACAATAATGAAAATAGATCAAGAATCAATATGGATTTCGTACGTTTTTCTTTTTTTCTTTTTTTGAATATTTACAAGCCTAATTGTATATATAAGTTACGTGTATACGTATATACCTTGATCAACTTATACGTGAGCTTGCCTCCGTTCTTCTTGATCACTCCTCTTTTGGTCCAATAATTTCGGAAGGCCCTACAATTATAAATTAGTGCGATGATTCATATTTTGTTTTTTAATAAAAGGAGAACGGAATTTAGTTGATTATTAAGCTTACGTATTCAAATAGCCCATAATCGTTAACTTCGGCACCTCGGTGGGACACAAGGAATCCATGATGTAGCACCGAGACTCGGCTAGATGCACGATGAGAAGCCGCCAGTGAGACCTACAATATTAATTATTTCAGTTTATTTGCCATCCAAACCAACGAGAACGAAAGGTAAGAATTTATATTTTTTTTTGTTAAAGTAGAGTTGAGTAATTTCGAACCCTTCGTGATACGGGAGGAAGACGATCGAGTCGAGCTCCATCGGCTCAATGAAGTCGGTGAGGTAAGTAGCACCCTCTCTCGCAATGTTGTCGGCCGCACATCTGTAGGGGTCCAGAAAACGGAAGCGGCCGAACAACAACATCTTGCACCGACGTGCGCTTGCACTACATTGGAAAACCAATTATCATATTTTTTTTACGCTAACTACAGATTAATATTTCATGAAAGAAATATCAAAGTCAAATAATCGATCTTACATGCTAAACATTTGAAGTATTGTTACTTCGAGCCAATCATTCTTTAGCATGTCGGTGATCGCGGTGGTGGTGAGCACCGTTGTACCCCCGATCCCTAGATCCTCCACACCGTAGTCGACCTCGAAAGTGTCGACCTCTGACGGTTGGCTCATCAGCAACTGGTAGAGCGCGAGGCCATGCTCCTGAAGTCGGTGCACCTGAGAATCCTCAAGTAGTGGCACCCGACTCGCAGCTTGTACGACCTCGGGGGCGGTGTACTCGGGCTCCGTGCCGATGCTCTCCGGGCCTACGATTAATGAAACCTATGCAATCAGGACCGAATTGGTATATAAATAGTTTTTTATTTTTTTAAAAAATATATACCTGACCGGTCGACTCGGTCTCTATCAAGTGCACCGGCCACAGAACAAAACTCCCGACTGCTTCATGGATTTCCACAAGATCCGCCACCGGAGTCAGGAGTTTGTGTGACCGATTCGCCTCGACGCAAAAATCTATCTGCACCTTTCTTTGAACGGGCGGGATCGGTTGACCGTGGCATGTGGCGCCCGGAACGCGTAGAAACATCCTTCCGGTCGCCACCTCGATCTGAGTATCCGCCGCCTCAACATAGAGTTTGCAATTGCGTGACCTCTGGAATGTAAATATTATTGTTAGAAGCTTTGAATTAACTCAACCACATTTTTTAATTCGTCGAGTAGTGTTGGACTACAAATAAAACAGAAAAAAAACGTCTACCCATATTTCGGACTGAAATAAAATATTTCGGTCCGAAATCTGTCTTCTGTTTCGACAGACAAAATTTCGGTCCGAAATATTTCATTTCGTTCTTGTTCGTCGATTGTCGTCTCCTACGTTCGTGCATCACTTCGGACCGAAATTGTGTCTGACACTTATTTCAACAAGTAGAAAGGTAAATTACCTTGTTCTTGGGGGCGGGCGGTCCCTGCGGTGCCGGCGCCGCAGACGAAGAGGTACCTGCCTGCTGGAGCTCACCTCCGAGCAGTACCTGTTGGAAGTTACCCGGGACGCAGACGGAGGCCATTAGGTCCTGGATCCTTGCGTTCATCTCCTTCGTCATTTCCGCCGTCATCTCCTCCCGTTGCTTCCTCAGCTTCTCTTCGAACTCCTCTCTCATCCCGTCAACCTCCGATTGGGAGTAGCAACCGGAGTGAGAAGTCGCGCCCCGTCTCCTCTTTTGCTTCCCGAAGACGTCTTTCCGGCGTGTGTACTCGGAGCTGTGGGCCCGCGTTCTCCCGGGATGTTCCGGCGTCCCTAGAGCGGCAGTGAGGACATCATTTGCGCCGTCGGGGACGAATGATCCCTCACTCGCTTCTCTTATTTTTCCTTCCTGCAGTGATCAATTGAGAAAAATTAACGTACATGATATATGTTCAGTTAATTTAAAATCAATTGATTAAAAACTGTGAAAGCATCAACAACGGTTATTTAAGAGAAACCGTTGTTGTCACACTCAACAACGGTTTTTACTAAAATAACCGTTGTTGATGATAACCATCAACAACGGTTCTATACATAAATAACCGTTGTTGATACTTTCCATCTCAAAATTCTAAAAAATAATTTTGCTTGTCATTAACAACGGTTCCTCAGTTAAAACCTTTGTTGATGACAACAATCAACAACTGTTTCTTCAATAAATAACGGTTAATTTAAAATGTGCAGTTAATTTAAAATGACGAAAGCATGTGCAGTTAATTTAAAATGTTAAGTTAAGAATATATACCACTCTCTTCTGGACCTCCCGAATAGCCGGATCGTCGATAACGGCAACTCCATCGACGATGCTCTTCGACCTTGCCAACATCCAGTCGTGGCTCCGTTCGTCCAAATCGGCACTGATAGGAGTGCCCGATGGTTCCGTCGGTGCAATTACGACATTGCGAGTCCACTTCTTCCTCCTTGCACTCGCGTAACCGCCCGAGCCGAGCCTGTGAGGGTACACGTTCTTCTTGGACGCCTCTCGCCCTTGCGCACTCTTTTTCTGTCAATTTATGAAACAGCGGCGTCAGTACAAATTAAGTAATTAGTAGTGCAGATTTTTAAATAACAGTGATTTAATTAATGAACCTTAAACTCGTCAGTGTTGCAGTTCCTGACAAACTCTTCCCACACATGTTGCGGGATGTTATGCTTTGCGCAAGGGTCCTCCTCACTCTCCTGAAGAATGTAGGTTCGGTTCAAGTGCGATTTGAACTCCTTCCAACGGACTCCCACCTTTATCAAGACCTTCCTCTTCTCCCTGTCGTCCGGGAGATGCCAGAAATCCTGCAGGACATATAAAGTAATTATTCAGTTAATCAACGAATTCGGTTAATTGTACAATCAATTATGCAATTTCTATTTTGAATAAAGTTCGAGATTAAATTTTGCAATTTCTATTAATTATACAAAATCAAATGAAGGTAATTCAATTAATAATATAATCTGAGATTAAAGTTCAAGAAAACACCTTTATTTTGTTCCAGCAATTCGTCTTGTAATCCAACGGGACCTTCTTCCAGTCCGAGAAATTGATGGGCACATGATCTCTCGCGGTTTGGCCCACATAATTCGCGAACGACCCCGTGGCGGCCCCTGTGGTGTTGCCATCTGTCCCGAACTCTATCTTCCTTTCGGGGTCTTTTACCTTCTTGCGGTAAGTCTCCCCGGTGGTTGGCCCTCGTCACCTCCGGGGTTCTTGTTCGGGTTCGGATTGTTGTTCGGGTTGTTCTTCGGGTTGTTCGGTGGTTTCGGGGTTTTCAGGGTCCATGGCTGCGGAGCAGAGGAGAGGCAGAGAGGGAGGAGAGGAGAGGCAAGGCAGGGAGATGAGAGGAGAGGAGAGGCGAGGCAAGGCAGGGTGAGGGGGCGGCGGCAGAGAAGGAGGAGAGGAGAGGCAGGGCAGGGAGAGGAGAGGCGGCAGGGAGAGGAGGTCGGAGACAGAGAGGAGAGGCAGGGAGAGGAGAGAGGAGAGGAGCTTACAGAGAGGAGGGAGAGGAGAGGCAGCGGCGGCGGCGGCACGGCAGCACGGCAGCAGCAGCAGCAGAGGCGGTGGCAGCGAGGGCTTGATCGCCTGAACAAGCGCGAGAGAGGGTTTTAGAGAGGTTTTGGGACTTAGAGAATTTTACAGTGAAATTTGAAATGAAAGAGAGGAGTACAAACGATTAAAAACTGTGAAAGCATCAACAACGGTTATTTAAGAGAAACCGTTGTTGTCACACTCAACAACGGTTTTTACTAAATAACCGTTGTTGATGATAAACATTAACAACGGTTCTATACATAAATACCCGTTGTTGATACTTTCCATCTCAAAATTCTAAAAAATAATTTTGCTTGTCATTAACAACGGTTCCTAAGTTGAAAACCGTTGTTGATGACAACAATCAACAACTGTTTCTTCATTAAATAACCGTTGTTGATTCTTTCCAGTTTTCAATAAAAAATATAATTTTTCCTTGTCACTAACAACGGTTTCTTTGTTAATAACCATTGTTAATGAAATCAATCAACAACGGTTTTCAATATAAAAAACCGTTGTTGATTTATTCAAAGTTTTAATTTAACAAAATTATTTTGTTGTCATCAACAACTGTTTTTCTTGAGTAACCGTTGTTGATGACGGCAATCAACAACGGTGCTGTAATTAAAAACCGTTGTTGATTGTTTCGCGCCTTAATAAAATATGAATCGCGGGGTTTCCAGAGACTTCAGATGCGCACTGGCACCAATCTCGAGACCCAGTTAATGCGGTTGCCAAGAGTACTTTTAATCTAATCAACAACGGTGGTTCATGTAGGAACCGTTGTTGATTCTGTCCAGCTTTTAAATCTGAAAAATTACTTTTTGTAATCAACAGCGGTTTCTCAGTTGGAAACTGTTGCTGATTCCTTTCAGCTTTTAATTTAAAAAATTACCTTCTTGTTATCAACAACGGTTCCTGATTGATAACCGTTGTTGATTATTTTATTGTGGGATTTTCTGAGACCCAAATAATGAATGAAATTATGTTTCAGCCTATCTGATAGAGGTAAATTATGGTGACACAATACAAATAAAAATCTTAAGTGCCTTGCATGATCAAATTGTCGTCCATTTCAGCCAACTCAGCTGCTTTAGCCGGCAGGAAGAGAAGAGTTGCAAGGTGTGTAAAAAATGGCAAGACCATTTTTACTGGAGCCACAGGGGTCCTACAGGTGTGTAAAAAATGGCAAGACCATTTTTACCTAACCCATGTCTCATGACCGGCGTGCGCGCAGCTCCAGTTAGCAGCAAATTAATAAGTGCAACAGTAATTAGGGAATAAAACAAGGATGGAAAAATGCAAGGAGCTGGTGCACCGTCTGAGTCCATTCTCTGACGGTTTGCGTCAGATGGAGACCCAACTCAAGTGCCCTGCTTGGTAACTAACTAACAGTACCCAAAAATGATGAGTTATGACCATGCTTTGTAGATTTCGAGGCATTTCTGCTATCTCTACAGCTTGAGTTGGTAGGATCAACCCTTCTGCGAGGTTTTGCCTGCGGGTGTGGCATTGAGTTGTGAACCTTCTGGTTCTTCTGAGGTGATGCAGGTGTGGTCCTGCCGGTTAAAGTAGATTGCTCATGCAAGGCACTTATCAGATTGCCTTTTCTTCTGAGGTGTTGCAGCTGGTCCTGCCGGCTAAAGTAGCTGAGTTGGCTGAAATGGACGACAATTTGCTCATGCAAGGCACTTAGTTGTTATGTGTGTTCTGGTATACTACCTCTATCAGCTAGGCTGAAACAGGAATTCATTCATTATTTGGGTCTCAGGAAATCCCGCTATGAAACAATCAACAACGGTTTTTTTAATAAATAACCGTTGTTAATTTTTTCATCCACAACGGTTTTTTAATAAATAACCGTTGTTGATTCTTTCGCAGATTTTAGTTTAAAAAGTTATTTTGTTGTCATCAACAACGGTCCTCAGTCAGTAACCGTTGTTGATACCTCTATCAACAACTGTTGTTCACTATGATCTTAGTACGAGCAAATTATTTTGTTGCTTATAATAAATATTTTGAAATATCTAGTTAATTACAAATAGCAAATTATCTAAACGTACATTAATTACAAATAGCAACACACACAAACAAAACAAAAGAAATATTAGAACTCAACAGGCGCAAGATCCCAAGCTTGTCATCTATCCGATACATTCGCTGAACATGCACCTGCATTAATGAATTAATTTAGTTAATATATCTATATATCTAATTAATTTTAAGTATACCTAATTACTTTAAGTATTATTCTATTTAATTAATTAAAAAAATGTATCATTTACCTTCTATGCGGTTTTCTTTCTTTTCTTTGATCCCTTCGATTTCTTCCTTTTTCGTCTCTTCAGCCACGTTCCTTCGTCATGGTCTGTACGGATGTAGATTGTCTCTGGCGCATCATCAACTGGCTGGATGGCGGTACCATTACAAAATGGTCCGGTTTCGTCAAACTTATCGTAGTCGTCCTCATCGACAACGTCTCCGATCCCTACAATGTGCCGTTTACCGGCAAGAACAACATGCCTCTTTTTGTCGGCCGGGTCAACAACTTAAAACACCTGCTTTGCTTGCTTAGCCAGTATGAAAGGATCGTCATGGTATCCCAACCGACTGAAATCAACGGTGACAAATCCATCCTCATCCCGTTGGACTCCGCGTCCGTTATCGATCCACTTACAGTAAAATAGGGGAATCTTAAATTTAACGTAATCTACTTCCCATATTTCTTCAATCCAACCGTAAAATGGCTGGGGCATATCTCCAGAAGCCGCTAGAGCTACTAACGTCACACCACTGTTTTGCACGGTGCTCTTGCTGTCTTGGGTCCGAGTGTACCAAGTGAAGCCATTCAAGTCGAAACCTTGGTAGGTGTGCACTGTTGACCCGGGTCCGAACGCTAACTACCTGACAGTCTCACTTACGTCTTCATCGGATGGTCTGGAATGTACACTGTCTTTGAACCATCTTATGAATGTTCGATTATGCTCATTGGTGACCCAACTTTCACTTCTCGAAGGATTTTTCTCACGTAGCTCTGTCAGGTGCCGGACGACGTACGGACTTACATCAGCAAGGTGCTGAAGAATTTTGAGATGTGCAGTCCGGATCAAATCATGATCCGGCCTCACCAGTTTGTACCCAATAGTACCTACACCTTGGAGTCTCCCCTCGTGCCGAGGCTTGGGAAGGCCGATCGGGTCAATGTCGGCCACGTAATCGGTATAGAAACCGATGATCTCTTCAGCATCATACCCTTCAACCATACTTCCTTCG
Organism: Cyperus esculentus; assembly: GCA_030179965.1. Lineage (NCBI taxonomy): Eukaryota > Viridiplantae > Streptophyta > Magnoliopsida > Poales > Cyperaceae > Cyperus > Cyperus esculentus. The sequence continues at coordinate 4,747,647 of JASGLE010000013.1, read as the reverse complement.
GGCCTCGATCGACTACGGACCAGCCCTTTCAACTGACCCATGGCTCCCTCAAAAGGGTACATTTGTCGCAGGAATGGGGGGCCACAGAGTTTTATTTCTCTAACGAGATGGACTGTTAAATGCACCATGATATCAAAAAATGAGGGTGGAAGATACATTTCCAGTTCACACAGGATCGTCACGACATCGGACTGTAAGAAGTCCAGCCCTTCAGGATCGATCACCTTCGAATTAACTTTGTTGAAGAAGGAACAGAACCTGGTGATCGACTTCCTAACATGCGGGGGGAGGATACCTCGAATGGCAACCGGGAGCAGCTGAGTCAGCAGGACATGATAATCATGTGATTTCATCCCGATCAGTTTCATATCTTTCATGGACACCCTTCTGGAAATATTTGAAGCATAATCGGATGGCACACGAATTGATTGCAGGCATTCTAAAAAACTGATTTTCTCTTTTCTCGATAGAGTGTAGCAGGCCGCCGGTAAGAAGGTACGCTCTCCCTTTTCTTGGGGTGCTAGCTCTGGGCGAATGCCCATTTCAACCATGTCCTTTCTAACGTTGATGCCATCCTTTGTTTTCCCTGCGGTGTTCAACAACAAGCCCACTATGCTCTCAGCGACGTTCTTTACAATGTGCATCAAATCCAAACAATGCCTAACATCCATGTGCAGCCAATAAGGAAGATCCCAAAATATGGACCTCTTCTTCCATAAGTCGTCCGGATTATCATGAGCAACAACATCCTTCCCAAATTGGACTCTTATGTGCTTCACTTTTGTGTAAACTTCTTTGCCGGTTAACGGGACCGGAGCTTTTCTCCTCTCAGACTTGCCATTGAATTCTTTCTTCTTCCCTCGATATGCGTGGCCAACCCGAAGGAATCGACGATGCCCCATGTACACAATCTTCTTACAATGCTTTAGTCGTATGGAACAAGTTTGTTCTCCGCAAACAGGACACGCCTTGTATCCTTTTGTTCTGCATCCCGACAAGTTACCTAACGCGGGAAAATCGTTGACCGTGCAGAAGATCATAACACGGATGGTACACCATTCTTTCTTATATGCATCGTACACTCGTATTCCCTCTTTCCATAACTTCTCCAGTTCCTCAATCAGAGGAGCTAGGAACACATCTATGTCATTACCCGGTTGTTTAAGACCCGATATCAGTAGTGGCATCATTAGGTACTTCCTTTTCATGCACAACCAAGGAGGAAGGTTATAAATGCACAAGAACACCGGCCAGGTACTGTGCCGGCTGCTCATGTTACCGTAAGGATTCATTCCGTCGGTACATAGCCCTAACCTTAAGTTTCTAGGTTCGCCACCGAAATCAGGGAATGTCATGTCAATCTTTCTCCATTCAGAAGAATCGGCGGGATGTCTGAGCATTCCATCGTCTTTTCTACACGTGCCAGCCCACTGTAACAACTCAGCGTCTCTTGGATTTGCAAAAAGACGTTGCAATCTCGGTTCTACTGGCAGATAATACAAGATTTTCGCCGCAGGTTTTTTACCTTTCTTTGATGGGTCAGTTCCCGGTTTGTACCTTGAAAGCCCACCCTTTGGACATTTATCAAGATTGACATGCTCTTTTCGATATAGTACACAGTCTTTCGGGCATGTAGGAATCCTATCAATTGTTAAACTCAACGGACACAAAAATTTTTTCGCTTGGTAGGTTGTATCCGGCAACTCGTTATCTTCTGGGACATATCCCCTAAGAGTTTTAACAGATCTGTGAAACTTTTATCGCTCCAATTATTTTTTGCTTTCAGGCTAAATAATTTGAAAACCGCTGATAATTTTGAAAATTTCGTACAACCGGGAAATAATTCTACATTAGCATCTTTGCTCACATTAATTTCAGAAAATTCTGGTATGTCCACAAAATCGTTGGGAATGTCGTGCATCATTTCATCTACTTGATCATAGTCCGTACAATTAGTGCTATCTATATTTTCTATATTTTCAACCCCAATTTCCTCCCGTACATCATTTTCCCGATCTAAAGAGGTCTCGGACACATTGGAAGCCTTGCTTGACTCCGCATTTGCCGATTCTTCGGAGCACTCGCCATGCCACACCCAACGAGTGTACCACTCCTTAAATCCACGACGGAACAGATGGCCCCTCACTTCTCTGACATCCCTAAATCTCCGCAAGTTCTCACAATCGGAACAAGGGCATAAAATAGTTTCATCACCCCTACGCCTCATATGTTCCTTCGCACAATTAATGAATTCTTCGACTCCTAACAAGTAAGCACTTGTATCACGCCTCCCATACATCCAACTCTTACGATCCATCTGTAAGAGATAATTAAATATAATTTTTATTATGCATGCAATATTAGTACTAGGTCCCTGCTGGTTCTACAATTAATAGGTTCCGGGCCGGCCAACCATCCTAACCCACTCTTTGAATACCTTGTCTCATTAGCGAACATGCGTTGGGCAATTTGTTGTTCGAGAAAAATTCGGCAGCATTTCCCATTAGCTCCCCCGAGTACGCCATTGCACGTACCCGTGAGAACAAATGGAGAAATGATCTACCGAATTTTTCTCGAACAACAAATTGCCCAACGCATGTTCACTAATCCTAAATGAGACAAGGTATTCAAAGAGCAGTCCCAAACGGGGATTATTCGAGATTAACCCCTATTGGATTAATCTCGAACGGGTAACGACCTAAAGTTATTCAAGTTCCGGTAGTTTGGTTCTAATGCATGACAATACCCACATATAAAAAATGCTAACATGCATGCAATTATATGCTAATTAATTATATAATAACTACTGATTATTCAATCAAGTAGATAAATAGAATTAACCTCAATATCTCGAAACGAAAATGGGAGTCGGAGGGGAGAGTGGTATGCCTTCCAATCAACTTCCTCTTGAGCTAGATTGAAATTAAAGGAGGAGGGGGAGGGGGCGCTGCTGCCTGCTGGTCTGCTGGAGAAGGAGGGAGGAAAAAAAGAAGGTATATATGCCTTATGATTAATTTGCTAGCTGCTGGGTGAGGAAAAAGTGTTGTTGTTGCTTGGAGAGAATCAACAACGGTTCCAAATGAATAACAGTTGTTAAATGGGCCACAGGCGGGAAATTCTCCCGCCACAAGAAGGAATCAGCAACGGTTCCCAACAAAAAACAGTTGTTAATTCTTACACAGGAATTACTTTATGTTACCCAAGAATCAACAACGGTTTGTTCTTTAAGAACAGTTGGGAATGATAACGGGTTAGCAACGGTTTCTTATAGAGAACCGTTGTTGATTCTTGCACATGAATTTTATGTCAACAACGGTTTCTCTTTGAGGAACCGTTGGTAATGATTATCCCTTTACCAACGGTTTTTAATAGTGAACCGTTGTTAATTCTCGCACAGGAATATTTTATGTTACCAAGAATCAACAACGGTTTGTGTTTTATAATCCGTTGTGAATGCTCCACCTTTTCCAACGGTTTTATGTAGAGAACCGTTGTTAACTCTTGCACATGAATCAACAACTGTTTCTTCTTAAGGAACAGTTGGGAATGATATGCCTTTCCCAACTGTTTTTTAAAGGAACAGTTGTTGATTCTTTCTCAGATTTCGGGGTTGTCTTTACCAACTGTTCCTTCTGATAAACCGTTGCTGATATGTTTAATTAAATTTCCAAAATGCCACTGCCACTTTTCACCAACGGTTTTCTTGAAAACAGTTGCTAAGTTGGGGTTGCTAATGCCCATCTCTGTGGTAGTGACTCCAACGGTGCCAACGGGCAGATTTTCATATCCAAATTTTGATTTATATGGCTCAATAAATTTTTTATATCAAAATCTTATAGCATGCAAAAATTTTTCATTTTTGGAGATTTTTAAGTATTATTTCGGATTTTCTAATAGCAACTTTACAATATTAATAAAATAATCAATGTTTAATATATAACTTTTAGAAAATCTGAAATAAATACTTAAACATCTCTAAAAATGAAAAATTTTTGCATGGCACATGATTTTGATATAAAGAATTATTGAGCCATATATATCAAAATTTGGATATGAAAAATCTAACCGTTAGCACCGTTGGAGCGTTGGCACCGGATCCCTCCTCTTATTTTTTTCCACTTTGATTGGGAACCCACACCCACTATTTCCCTTCCCAGCAAAAACTTGTGCATCCGATCACGCCCTTAGGTTGGCCATTTTTTTTTTTTTCGAAATCTTTGCAGCAGCTGCAAAGTTGCATGGACGGGTATCGAACTCTCGACCTTCGGGTAAACAACAGCCCTAGGACTGTTTGTGCGGGTAAGAAAAAATTATGTGAGACTGAATTTTTTTTCCACCCACACAAACAGTAGCCATGGGATGGTGTCCGAACATGGCCTAAACGAATCGAATTGAACCGAACTTAAACCGAATCGAGCTGGAGCTAAATCGAACTAGAGCTAAACTCGAATCAAGCTAAACCGAATCGAACTATAATTGAGCTCAATTATTATAATTTTATATTTATTTTTAATATTACCATAAATAATTAGAGCTAAAATAAGTATATTATTTTGTCATTTTTCGATAATATAAATTAATTATTTACATTCTTACTAATTTTATAATAAATTATGGTTAAAAAATTTTATATATTACTGTATATATAAATGGCAAATCAGTAATTTAACAGTGCCTCACATCAAATCCGGATCATCGGTTATTATTTGACTCTTCATCTGGGCCGTTCGTCCGTTGACGCTACTGTACAATGAACAGTATTCTACAGTTCTCTGTTTCTCACCGTCCGATCAAAGTGCTGATCTGATCTTCATTTCTTTCCATCTCTCTGGAAGCTCCTGGATTCCTTTGAAGAAGTTCCCTCCGTCTCCTCTCCTCCTCCGCTCTCCCCCCGCCGCCCTCCCACGACTCGCCGCCCGAACCCCCAACCTGAACCCTCTGCCGCAAGTCCAACCGAATTCAGTGAGATCAGACGGCGGCTCGGTTCCCCCGCTTCGCCCCTCCACCGTATCCCCACGGATCCTCCGCCCCCGCCCTCTCTCTACCCCAAGCCCCAATCCCAGACCAACATTGCTTCGTTGGAACAAATCCAGAAGCACCTTGCGGCGTTCAGGAGCTGATCGCCTGCTGTGAATTCAGGTCCAACTCCATCCTCGATCCGCCGATGCAACAGCACCACCTGCTCTCTCTCTTCCGGTGCGAATCACGAACACGAAGTGTCCTACCTTTTGCAGGTACAACTTTCTCTCTGTCGGCCCACAGCACAGAGGACGGCGGTCTCCCTCTTTGCCTAATTGTGGCTGACCATGGTAAAATGGGGGTTAATAGAGCAATGTCTGACTGTGTCGCTGCTGTTGTAGGGGAGGGGGATAAAGCGGCCGCAACATTTTTTTTTTTTACCATTAAAAAAAAAGTTTAACTTTTTATTAATCAAATACTATTAAAATTTTTTGTTCTTACACAAGTTCTTTATTATATGAAAAACTCATCGTAAGCAGTATATATTTTCTGATATCACATTTGTATCAAGTATGAACAATTCACATATACAAAGATTTCAAGGAATCAAACGAAATTAATCATGTTACTTTTGAATATCAAACGAAATTAATCATGTTACTTTTGAATTACATATTTTTTATTGTAATAACTTTTTGATCCAATTAGAATCATGTTATGAACTTTTGAAGAGCATGATAGATGTGTTTTTTATACATATATTGTCCATTTTTCGTCTTCTTCTATGTACTAGCTCTATAGTGTTTGACAACCAACAACAGAGTAGTCAATCCTTCTGATAAATTGAACTATTGAAGTATACGCAATGATCAATGTAATTAACTTAGAAACATTCTCTTTAAGTTCTGTGTAGGAGGTTTGACATGGGCATCATGGTTCAAACTTCCAATCCAATGATGGGCTGAGATTCTGAAGCTACCAACATATCTGGTAGCAATTAGTTAAATTTACTTATCTTTTCTTCTTAATTTCATTTTAACTTTGGTGTCAACTTGATTCTTGTAATAATAGCTGAACCAAGCAACAAAATTTAGGTACTAGCTCAACATGAAATTGATAGAATTCAAATAACTGTCAGGTGGCATCTTTGTTGGTGAGGTGAAATGACCAAAAGTAACACATCAAAGTATCACTTTTTTATTTTGATTTTCTGTGTGAAAATTTGGTGAATAATGATTACTTTTTATAGCAAATTTTATACAAATGTTTTGGATAAGAAATAATTCAATTGAACTGGAAAACTCTTATTTGATTGTCATGACATTCTTACACAGAAACAATTTATCAGCTGGTATATAAGTAATTTACTGATACAATATTAAATAATTTCCAATATATTGTGAAAGGCAAGAATCAATTTTGTATTCATTGCAGCCGTGCCCCATTTCTCATCAGATGATGACAAATGCAACCAAATCAAGGGTGGAGTGTGGTGTTCAATGCCTTTATAATATAATCCATCTTGACCCAGTGCTTGATTATGGTGTTCAACTTTAAGTCTTAGTGCTTGATAGGGGCTTAACTGATATGTAAGTAGACTCTTTAAGTTGTTTAATTATCTTTATTTTTTATCCAAGTTTGAAACAAAGTATTATAAAAGATGCTACTTTGAATATATACCTATTACTATTGAGTAGTTGGTAGTTAATTTGACATTACAATCAGATATCAGCTTTTTTAAATGCTGATGTCCAATGAGTTCCCCAATAAAAAAAGATCTTAAGCTTTGCTGAAATGGATTCTTATCTAAAATTTGGAAGTACAATGAATGCAAGTTTCGAGATATAATTGGGAGGATACTTGATATTGTCTTAAAAAATAGATCTTCAAGAGAAATCTCATTCAAGGCTTAATCATATATGCAAAGGGCCTCATACTTGATAATGTTTTGAAAAGTATTTTGACTCTTTATAGCAGGTGGAAGAAAAAAAAAGGAAATAAGATATTCCATTTAACTCACTGCTTAAAAGATTAAGAGTAGAACATTGGTATGTTCCATCAAATTGTGCAGTCGTTTGACTTAGATTTAACTAACCGATATGAACCAGTATGAGTTACTATCTTTAATGTCCTTATGATGTTACTGATTTAGTTTTTTTTTTTTTCCTTCAACTTAAAGCCATGTGATTTATACTTTCACAAGTTTAAAGTTATATTGATATTATGAAGCAAAATACTGAGGTCTTGAGCATATAAATCACAACCACTTGAAATCCATTTTTTTTTATACTATGTTGTTCAATTTAATTTGTTGAATTGTTAATCAGCGTGTTATTACATTGTTGATTTGTAAAAATTTAAATTCATAAAACTAGCATATTTGAATCAAGATAGCTTTTCATACTGCGGTTTGCCTTAATGATTTTCTTATAAAAATTAAATAGCTTACTTAAAGCTATAATTACCGAATATTTGGCGTTCCTTTTTTTAGTAAATAAGAGGATCAGCCTGTGCTGGGGGGTTAAGCTGTTCGAGACACCAAATGTTAGAAGATTGTGCATGCTCTCTAATAGAATACTTCAATTGGCATCATAATGGTGATGTATTACTGGCTGGCAGATTTACGGATGAAAAAAGAATTGTCAATAAAGTAGATGGTCTACATTGATACATTGACAATAAATTCTTTGATATTTTGCAGGTTGTACATTTGGGTTCCCTGGAAATAACGCTTTGGATATCATATATTTCAGTTGTAGATTTTTTAGAAAACAGATAAACCATCATGAATATGCATATGTTGATTGCATCATAATTGTACAATTTGTTATGGTTAAAATAATTCTAATCAAATGATTTGCATAGTGATGAGACAATTACAAATTGTTTAGACATTTTTTCTCCATCGGGCATATACTGTGTAATGTGTTTGTTACTTTGTTACCAATGTTTGATATTCAAAATTTCAATCGTGTACGTACCCCAGTTGTTAAAGTTAAATCTGGCTTAATTGTTATTGCATAAATTGTATTATTAGTTAGATAATAAGATTGCTCGCGCTGAGCGCGAGCCACCCTCTAGTTACTAATTTAACGATGAAATAAGTATATTTTATTAATTAAATAATAAAATATGTATATTATTATAAACAATTTTGACAAAATAGTTCAAAATATATACAAATTACTATATCGAGTTATTACGAATCAAATTCGAATCGAATCAAGAATACATCGAGCCGAGCTAAATCAAACTCAAACTAAAAAAATCGAACTCGAGGTCAGAACAAATCGAACTCAAACAAATTACGAGCTACGAACTTTTTTGTCAGCTCTACTGTCATGGTACTCGGACGGAATTAGAGGTATTGGGGCGGGGCCACCTGTCAGTGTCATAGTACTTGCACCCCTTGATCCTGCCGTACGGAAGCAAATTGATAGAGACGGAGGCGGGGCCAACTATTGTATTTAGGGTAATATCTAGTGTATACACAAAATTTGTCCATAGCGTCTATATATTACATTTCGGTATGTATCCGTTATATTGTAGAATACATTTATTATATTTTTTTGTATGTCTATGAACATATAGACAGCTTTTTAATGGACACAAGATATTTCTCTTCTATTTATGTTGTTCTTTTTACTGTTCCAATAACAGACACCGCTCTTGTTCCACCCCCAGAGTTAATGGCAATTTTGCAGTTAGGTGGTGGTTGATAGTTGATAGCAAGTTAGAAACAGGAAGCTAGAGAGACTATATCAGGAACAAGAAGTTTTTACAGTACAATGTGCATGATAGTCAAGATTCATAAGCACAACACAAAAATAATAAAAATATTCCAAGGCCTGGATTGAATAAATCCTTACTATATATATAAAAGCATATCGGAAAAAAATGGTACGAAAGGGCAATCTTCCCCAAATAAGAAACCTGAGCTGTTGATCATTTTCTTAGATAGATCAGAACTGTTGAGTTACGTTAATGCCCGTTGATATTAATGTCTCAGCCCATTAAAATTTAAGGCCCATATCAATTTCCTCAATATAAGGCTCATTACATATTATCAATTTCAGCCCAAAGCAACGCGTGGGCTCTTTACTGGTAGCAGACAAATCAATAAAACAATCTCAATTTCCAGCCACAACATACTCCATAACAAGAACATCTTAATTCAAATATGACAAAATAATATAGATTTAGTAACATACATTAGTACCTCAGTAGAAGTCTTTCATCCAATTAACAAATGTCTAATTAACATATATCAAATAAGTTTCAAACATAATTCATAATAACAAACTAAATTTCTTCAAAACAAAATACCTAAGATAAAAATTTTAAAATAAGTCTTGATATATATCAATCATATGGCTATTCAGCAAATGCTTCCTGATCTGCTATAAAAATTAAACAACATACAAATGAGAAACCTCATTTAAATTGGGTCATATCTAGTGTTCCCAATATCTGTGTCCACATTGTTACAAAATTTGAAATAAGAACTATAAAATTTATGTATCTGTAAATATGTGGATAGTTAAATTGTAGACACTTGGAAAGTTCCATTTAAATTCCAACAATACACTTGATCATGTCATCATTTATACTTTTTTCATTAATTACCAATTGCTTGATTCTTCTATTCGAAATCTTATAGCGCTTCAATAATCAAATATGTGCGAGTGAAACCTTGCTATTAATAATTGTATTAACATCGTTATATTAAAAACCAACAATTAAAGTGACAATGACTGATGTTACAAATACATTATCCATTTGCATGCATCAATTGAAGGGAACTTTTAGTCATACTTACCTTTTTTTACTGTTTTTAGCAACAATAGTACACCACTTGTTTCGTCTAGAGCTAATGGCAAGTGTTGTAGTTAATTAGTAGGTGGTTGATATTTGATAAGATTAGCAGATGATAGGAGGAACATAGACCATACTTATCAAATGCCCTACCTATCAAACAACAGGAAGAAACTTCCTTAGAAGAAGCTACGGAAACATTATGCGTCCATAGAGTCAACTAACTAGGGGTCTGTATCTATGGCACAGTCCGGCCATAGTTTTTTTTCGTTGTATAAAAATGGGACCCACATTTTAAAAGCACCTCCTATTTCTAAAATCTAGGCCGTATAAATCAATCCAAAAACCCATATCAACTATGGCACGTTCTTGCCATAGTTTTTTTATGGCAGCAGGTACAGAACCCAACTAACCATACGTCCATGGTTGAATATTTTCGGATGTGGATCCTCCACCTCATGCTTTTCTTTTATGCTGCCTTCCATGTCATTGTTCTCTCCTACAAAGATAAGGGTCCGTTTGGATTGTGCAAGGATTAGTGAAAGAATAGTATAATAGAGACTAGTAGATGAGATTAGTAAGAAGATATTGATTTTTGGATTAGCTAAGAAATAGTTGAAATATGGTGCTATTCGGGATAGTAAAAATGTTGTTTGGATTGTTTGTTTAGAATAGCGATGGATGGTAGAAAAGAATAGTAGTTAATCCATGTTTTATAAGGAATAGCGGATTAGCCACTATTTGGACTAATCCGAATTAGCATGTATGTGTTTGGATCACACAAAAGTTAGAAATAGCTTCCTAATCCGATTAAAGTGCTATTCCATAACAATCCAAACGCACCCTAAATCATGACCCCTATTCCTATAAATCTAGCTAGAAGAGAACTCAAGCAAAATGTTTTAGTGAGATTGTTTTTCTTTTGGGATTCGTGACTTACAGGCAACATGCCAAAATAAACAGAGAAGTGCTTATCGTCTGACCTGCTGCACGGTTGCCCGGCAGAGAGAGAAAGACAAAGAGGAGCTCAATTCGGTGGACCCCACTTCAGTGTGTGTGTCTTTCTCTCTCTGTCGGGCAACCGTGCAGCAGGTCAGATGATAACAATTCTAAACGGAGACGCAACAGAGTAAGTTTCAATTATTTTTATAGAAAGGAAGTAGTTTATTAGAAATAATAATTTGGACATTGTTTATTTTAGCTATTAACTATATAGTAATTTAATATTTTTGTTGAATTTATCTCAAAAGAAAATATTTTCTGTTGAATTAACAAATCAGTAGAAGCGAGCATATATAAATTAAAATCAACACGAATATTTCAATGACTTGACAGATTATTAAAATAGAGTGACATTTATCTTTCATATTGTAACCATTGTCAAAATGGTGTAACGTTTATTGAGAAAAAATATCCATCTTCAAATAATTATTAATCTTTTGCTGGTTCCTGTTATGTTTGGGATTTTCTGTTTTAACAATTATTTTATTAATTTAAAATTTTAAAAAATAGTAGTGTTGATATTAAATTAATTTTTCTTATATTGACAAATTACTAGAAGCGAACATATAAAATAAAGTTAGCACAAACATTGTATTGAATTGACAAATATTAATACAATGTTACATATGTTTTTCATATTGTAACAATTGTCACAATGGAGTAACATTTATTTAAAAAAATATCTATATGACTTTTTGCTAGTCTGTATGATTTTTTGAGATTTTCTATTTACAAGTTACTAGAAACGAGCATATTAACTAATAGCACCAATATTTATTAAATTGACAAATATTAACATAGTGTGACATTTATTTTTCATATTGTAACAATTGTTAAAATGGAGTAACAATTATTGAAAAAAAATATCCACCTTGAAATAATTAATGTAACAATTGTTAAAATAGTGTGACATTTATTTTGAGAAAGTGTAACAATTGTTAAAATGGAGTAACAATTATTGAAAAAAAATATCCACCTTGAAATAATTAATGACCTTTTGCTCATTGTGTGATTTATTGAGATTTTCTATTTTAACATTTATTTTATTGATTGTAAGTTTTTAAGAAATATTGATATTAAAGTAATTTCCTTAAATTAACAAATTACAAGAAACAAACATATAAATTAAAATGGCACGACAAATATTTTCTAAGGGTTTATTATATTATGTCCATTGTTACTTTATTATTTCCATGTGTTACCTGAATTAGTGTAATTGTTACTAAAGTAATTTCTTTGAATCAAGAAATTACAAGAAAAAAACATATAAATTAAAAATGGCACGACAAACATTTTCTAAGGGTTTATCATATTATGTCTATTGTTACTTTATTACTTTTATGTGTTACCTGAATTAGTGTAGTTGTTACATTATATTGATGTCTTGGGAATCACATTACATTGAACTTTACTACATAGCTATGTTATCTAGGTACGGGTACAGATATCATATCGGGTGCGGCGATACGTTAATTTCAAGAAACTGGGGATACGAATGCGGCTATACTATATAATAAATTCATAAATAATAAAAAAAATCTTAAGATACCGCAACGATTTAATTTGAGATATATATGTATACACAAGTTTTATTTTATTTGAGATACATACAAGTTTTATTTTATTTTAAACTTGCACATTTAAATTGTGATTTTATAGGAAACATAAAAAATCATACCAAGTTAACTAACTTTTACTTCATATTAGAAGAGAAATAAAAATATTTAAAATCACTTCCATTAAATAGGCAAGTGGACCATTCCCAATACAGCAATACTAGTCCATGTGTCCATATACGATGCAGGAGATATATAGAATACCCCTCTTCACCCCACAACTATCGGTGTACCTAGTCAACCGTAAGGGTTTCGATTGTGTTACAAGACTGGCAAGCCACAAAGTGAATTTATGGTGTACCATTATGATGGCAGCGAGTTGGAATATCTGGAAACATAGGAAAGCAATGTGCCCACTGCCCCTCCCTCATAACTTACTCCCGTAAAAGCTCTAGCAGGAGCCAGCGGTGGGAACTGGGAAGTCAGATACGCGTACCCAGCATGTATCTTGACCGAATCCTACAGTCAAATTAATATATTTTATTGGGTGCAGCAGGTGGCGTATCCGGTATGTATCCGAACCGTATCGGAAGCAAATCCGTATCGGATACGCACCAGATACGTGTGCAGCAGGTCTATAGCCGTATCCCCGTAACATAGCTACATAGGAATTATATGCAAAGTGATTTCCAAGGAGGGATGAACTAACAAGCGTTAGAAAGTAAAATACTACCTCCGTCTATGAATAAATGAATTTTTAGGAATAAATGAATTTTTAGGAAAAGTCAAATGAATTAGTGGAAAAATGAAATTACATAATAATTGTTCCAATTAAATAATATAGATAAAAGGGTAATCATAACATTGGAGAAACAAGTGGATTCAAACAAGTGAATAAAAAAATAAATTCTAATCGGTAAAATTCATTTAATTATGGACAAGCTCTAAAGGGTATAAATTCATTTAATTGTGGACGGAGGTAGTATAAAATTGGGACTAATCCCAAAGCAAAAGACAACAATATGATAATTCCAAAAAAAAAAAAAGATAAAATAGAAGCTACAAACTAGCTAGCTGCATCAGATTTTCTAGTCTAAGGGCGTGTTCGGACATGGGGATTTCCCATGGGTTGGCCACTGTTTGCATGGGTAAGAAAAAATTCTGTGAGACTGAATTTTTTTCCACCCACACAAACAGTAGCAATGGGATGATGTCCGAACAAGGCCTAAAAAATTACAAGCTACAAACTAGGTTCCAGTCTAAACCCACATGAGCGCAATAACCAAGGAGGCAAGAAGCTAGCTACATCAGATTTCATCTTCCATCGTGGAGAGACACGTAGGGTGTGTTTGGATTGCAATGGTTAGCTCTACTCTTAGAATAGTGCCACCAACCCAACACATGTAGGCATGCAAACATAAATTGGAGAATTGAAATAGTGGTTGAGTAGCACTACTTTACTAAACCAACAATATGTTGGTTTAGCAAAACAAGTCATGAATGAGAGTTGTAATAATAATAAAATATATTTTCAAACCATTTCTTTTATTGATACAAATGTAGTTTTGTGATAAAAATAGTATTAGTTGAAGAAAAAAAAAAGAAATTCATTATTTTATTCATTTCCTCTATCACTATTCCAAAGTTACCATCCAAACAACATTTTACTAACCGGAAAAGTAAAAAGTTAGCTCTACTCACACGTTTCCCGAGTTAGCACTAACCTCACACTACTCTCAATCACTAATCCAAATATCATTAATCTTGTACTACTCGTTGCACCATCCAAACAACATTTTACTAACCGGAAAAGTAAAAAGTTAGCTCTACTCACACGTTTCCCAAGTTAGCACTAACCTCACACTACTCTCAATCACTAATCCAAATATCATTAATCTTGTACTACTCATTGCACCATCCAAACGCACCCGTAGACTTTATAGATCTATGGACAAAAAAATCAATGGACCGTAGGTAGTACCCAGGAAGCTAAACACTATACCAAGGAACAACAAGCTTTTACAGTGGGAAGGAAATGAAAAGTCAAGATTCATGAGCCCACTGGCCCAACAAAAATAATAAAAAATCTCAAAGCCTGTACTAAAACATGTAACACCCAACAGTTTGCTATCAATTGGATTGGAGGAACTGTTTTTTTTTTTTTTTTTTTTTTATGCAAATTGAAGGAACTGTATGTTATAGTGTTATTCATACGATTTTTTCTACTGTTCAGGCAAATAGTTCGCCCCTTGTTCCACTCTTAATGGGCCTGTTCGGCACCACGGATCAAGAACAAAAATATCAAGAGCTTGATCTTCCTTGAGGAGCTCCTGTTCGGAGTGCACCAAGATTATAGACCTAAGATTAGCATGAATAAAATATGATTTTTTGTATGAAAAAGATATAAGGAGAGTCTAAAATTGAGTCTTGAGGAGGGTCACACGTTGAGGAAGGGGGGTGGTTGGATCAACGATTGCAGCTGAGGAGTTGCTCTTAATCTTCCTTGAGGAACGTGTGTTCGGTGAAAAATATGGAGATCAAGATGTTGAGGAGGACTGAGGAGGCTTGAGCTGGGCATGCCGAACAGGCACAATAGTAAGAATACGGAAAAAAATAAGCCTAAAAACTAAAAATGAACTCAGTTAACTTTAATGCTCTATGTCAATCAATTAATATTGCTAATTATCTCTGGGACAGATGAACAGATTTTGAGAGGCAAAGATGGGCTTATTCTAAATTTACCACTCAATCTATGTATATTGGCTTCTTTTTAGTGGAATTATTAGAGTAAAATTATGGTGTTTTTAAGCTTATGAAGATTTTCTGTGAGCTTAACCTAAAAAAAATATCAAGTCTTATCCAAATATTGATTTATACAGCTTAATAAATTCTTTATATCAAAATTTTGTGACATACAAAACAATGTTAGATTTTCATCATCTTATACATAAATATTATTCAGAAGATTTAAAATATATCTAACGGTTTACATTTTTCAATTTGTATATAAATATTAAAATAGTTACTATGACACAAAAACTATGGTCATTGAATCCCTCCTCTTATTAAAAATACAAAGCTTTTTGTATGCACCCCTACATAATATATTAAGAGGAGGGATCCATTGACAATGCATAATTTGACAATCTTGACAATGAGAATTTTAAAAAATTTGTAAAAATTCACAAAAACTCTTAAAAATGAAAAATGGTTTATGGATGTATTATTTAACTTATAGATTGATAGTGTTTCAAATTTCAATCAATTTAAGCGACATTTGGTAGCTCTTCAAAGATCCGTTAATTTACAACCATTGAAAAGCACACAAAATTTTGATAAACCATTAAATGATGCTTACATTGATTGAAATTTGAAACACTATCAATCTATAAGTTAAATAATACATCATAAACTATTTTTCATTTTTAAGAGTTTTTGTGAATTTTTATAAATTTTTGAAAGTTTCCATTATCAAGATTGTCAAATTATGTATTGTCAATGAATCCCTCCTCATATATTAATATTATACGATTACACGCTCTTTCCTCAACTGTTTTTCTCAGGTATTCCGTATTCAAATATTCCTGTGTCGATATATCCTATGAAGTCAGGGATTTGCATTGGAATTCAAAATCACTAAATCATCTTCAATGATTTGATTTGATATGCAAGAAGAATAAATTGAGTTGTTTTGGGCAGCAGCTGATTTCATGTGCATTGTATATTTTCTTAATTAATTAGCAGCTGATTTCATGTGTATTCTATTTTTTTTTCTAATTAGCAGCTGATTTCATGTGCATTCTTTTTTCTTTTTTTTTAATTAGCAGCTGATTTCATGTGCATTCCATTTTTTTTTAATTAGCAGCTTATTTCATGTGCATTCTATTTTTTTAATTAAATGAGGACCCTGTTTTTCTTTCGTCGAAACTATACATGTGTTTGCTAAATCAAAAAATATATATATATATAGAGTAAAACTACTGTGTTCTTAAGCTCACGGGAGGCCCCCGTGAGCTTAACACAAAAAATATATCAAATCACATCCAAATTTTGATTTATATGGCTCAATAAATTCGTTATATCAAAATCTTATAGCATGGAAAATTTTTTCATTTTTGGAGATTTTTAAGTATTTATTTCGGATTTTTTAATAGCAACTATACAATATTAATAAAATAATCAATGTTTCATATTTAACTTTTAAAAAATCTGAAATAAATACTTAAAAATCTCTAAAAATGGAAAATTTTTACATACCACATGATTTTGATATAAAGAATTTATTGAGCCATATAAATCAAAATTTGGATATGGTTTGATACGTTTTTGGAGTTAAGCTCACGGGAGGCCCCCGTGAGCTTAAGAGCACGCTAGATTTACTCTATATATATATGGTAAAACTATGGTGTTCCTAAGAGTACGGAGGCCTCATGTGCTCCTAACTCAAAAATCATATTAAACCATCTCGAAATTTTTTTCGATTTATGGGTCTCATTAAATTCTTTATATCAAAATATCATAGGATACAAAAAATTTCCATTTTTTGAGATTTTTAAGTATTTGTTTTGTATTTTTCAAAGATGACATAGTTTTATACATTATTTTATTATTATTTTGATGTCATTCTAAAAAATTTCAAAACATATACTTAATAAAGCCAAAAAATGGAAAATTTTTGTATCCTAAGAGATTTTGATATAAAGAATTTAATGAGACCCATAAATTGAAATTTCAAGATGGTTTAGTATGATTTTTGAGTTAGAAGTATGGGAGGCCTCCGTGCTCCTAAGAGCACGCTAGATTTACTCTCTCTCTCTATATATATTACTAAATTCTAAATAAACGTGGCTGGTTCACAACGAAATAAACCAGATATGTGGTTGAAAATAAATTTACAGTCAAATCAATAATTATTTTTGATGAAAATTGAGTAAACTGATCATGATCATAATAATTATTTTTTCTCTAACAGAGTTACAATTTATAAAGGCAGAACTTCAAATTAATTAAGAATGCTCATTAATTACTCCATTAAAAAAAGGGAGTGCTATTTTGAGGACAATTTTTGCTATATTGAGGACTCATAAATACTTTTTACTCTTTATACCTATTTTGCCCTCACCCTTCTCTCTCTCCTAACTCTCCATCGATGACACAAAAGCTATATAATAGCATGGTAATATGGCATTGATCCGCATGGCATCTGCTGTATGCGCCATATGGAGTTGCAATCATTAAAAAATTGTATTAATAATTGAGGAGAGATTACAATAGGACTTTAAAAAATTTTGAAAAAAAATTATAAATTCTCAAAAAGTGAAATTTTTTTTATGGAAGTATTGTTTAATTTATATATTGATTATGTTTTCAATTATATTCAACTTAAGCGACATTTGATAGCTCTTTAAAGACACGTTAAATTACAGTAGTTAATTGATAGCTCTTTAAAGACTTGTTAAATTACAGTAGATAAAAAATGAATAAAACTTTGATAAGTCATCAAACGATATTCAAATTGTTTGAAAATTGTAATATTATCAATCTATATGTTAAATACATCTTCAAACCTTTTTTTCTTTTTTTTTTTTTAATGAACTTTTCAATTTTTTTAAAGGGGTAATGACCCCAAACCCCCCCCCCCCCCCCCCCCCCCCCCCGAACTTTCAGGTTGTGACAAGTTGGCCCCCGAACTTTTAATTTGGACAAATGCCCCCCCCCCCCCCCCCCCCCCCCGAACTTCCAATTTGTGTCAAATTGGCCCCCAATTATTAATTAGCCATCTAATACTTCATTTAGAAGTATAAAAAGACCAAAATACCCTTATTTACATGTACTTTAAAAATTTTTATGCCTTATGGATATTATATTTGAATTAGTTTTATTTAACTAAATATTCACAATTTTTTCTATTTTAATATTATTTTATTGTCTTAAATTTGTATTAATTATGATACAAAATAATTTTCTTAATGGCAAACTGACAGACTACATAACCATAAAAAGTTTACTAACGTGAAATTTATTTAAAAAATTTAAATCATTTAAAACGATAATAATTTTTTTCCATTATGATTATTTACATAAATATAATAAAATTATGTTCATGACATAAAAAATAAAAAGTAAAGAATAAATATTTTGTATAAATTTTGTGTTTACAAAATATGAATAACTTTCTCTAACTTTTTAATATCTAATAATTTTTAACTAAATATTTTTTTAAACATATTTATATTTAAAATATCATATATATATACCCATAAGGGCATTTTGGTCTTTTCATACTTCTAAATGGTGTATTAGATGGCTAATTAATAGTTGGGGGGCAATTGTCACAAATCGGTAGTTCGGGGGGGCATTTGTCCAAATTAAAAGTTCGGGGCCCAAGTTGTCAAAACCCGAAAGTTCGGGGGGGTCTCGGGTCATTGTCCCTTTTTTAAAAGTTCCATTGTAAAGATAAGCATTAGAGGTGGCAGATTGTCGGGTTGGGTCGGGTTCGGGTTCGGGTTCAGGTCGGGTCGGGTCAGTTTGATCGAATGGAAATATCGAGTCAGGTCGGGTCGGGTATCGGTTTGACGACTACCGACATTTTTTTGGGTCGGGTTCAGGTTGGGTCAGGTTGGGTATCGGTTTGACGTCTACCGGCAATTTTTTCGTGTCATGTCGGGGCGGGTCGGGCAGATTTTTCAAGTTTTGGTCAGATTTTGCATATCTTTTCCCAGGTCATCTCGGGTTTCGGGTCGGTCCGGTCCGGGTCGGGTTCCAGCCAGTCTGATTTTCCCGGAAACACGGGTCGGGTTCGAGTCGGGACAGGTTGGGTTCGGGTCAATTTGACTTTTTCCTGAAACTCGGTCGGGTCGGGTTTCGAGTCGGACGGGTCGGGCGGGTTTTTCAGATCGGGTTAGATTTTGCCACCTCTAATAAACATTATCAATGAATCCCTCTTAATAATTTTTGGGTATTTGTCCTTTGTACATATTCGCACTTTTATATTAAATGTTGGAATCGATTTGTTGTTAATCTTGCTAACACTATATAATGGTAATAACATATTTAATGTCACAAAAAAAGTTTATATAGGATAATAAATCCTATCCAATTTCCGTTGCAATTAGTTCCTTATTCTCGGCATAGATGTTCGTGTCTTGGGAGCAACATCCAAATTGAAATCAAAACAAAAGCTTACTAATTAATTGAGGGTAAAATTGGAATTACAAAGAAACATTCTCTCTCTGCCTTCAAAATAGCAAAAATTGTCCTCAAAATAGCACTCTCCTAAAAAAATGGTGGCGTTCAAGCACCGATAATTACTTAACTGGTTAACTATTCTTGATTGTACCGTTCATGAATTAATTTATAAATTATAAAGAGAAAATATTTCCGCACACATTAGGCCGTTATTCTGCACACTGTCGCTGCACACCGTGATTTAATTGACATATTGGGCCTGCCGGTGCATTCTATTTTCGGTTTCCGAACTAGCAACGTTGTCTTAGAGTAAAAGGCAAAAATCTCCCTCAAAAATTAAGCTCTATCATCTTAGTGGCATAAACTGTGGGAAAAAAAAAATAAGAATACTGGATGTAAGAATGCAAATGTCACTAAAATATCATTTGAAAAAGGAAAACTCTTGCATATATGAAAGTGAAAAATATTTAAAAAAAATCATTGTTGTAATTAGTTAAAACTCAACAAATTCGGAAATTTTTAGTTTCAGTATAATTTTTCCTACATTTTTTTGGTATTTTCATATGTCGTATAAAATACATTTTACAAACAATTATCATTTCTTCTGTAACCGTAATTTGTAGACACTTTAAAATGGTAGCATTTCAAATGACTTCTATTTCTCAACCGTTTCTTATATAATAAAACATTTTTATTAGTATAAACACACTGCATTTTTAATGATTTGAAGGAGTTTTATAAACTTATCAATTAGAATATCAGAATCTAACAATATAAATATTTTTATGATCTGATATAAAAATTAAAGTTATATTGTATGTAAACATATTTTGTCTGTGAGTGTAAACACTTGATATGTTTTACGTTAGTATAAACATTTTATACTACATGTAAACATATTTGACCGTCAATGTAAACACTTAATACGTTTTATGTTAGCATGAACATTTTTTATTGTGTATATATATATTTGTCAATATAAACAATTAATGCCTTTTTATGTCAGTATGAACATTTTATAATGTATGTAAATATATTTGAGTGTTAGTGTAAACACTTTTGATTTATACATAAATACATGTGGAAGTTAACATAACAGTTTATGATGTATGTAAATATATTTGAGTGTTAGTGTAAACACTTTTCAAATTATATTAAAAACTGCAATAAAATATTGCATTAAATTATTTGAAGGACTGGACATAACATTTTAAGATATCTCAATCTTAATGACAATATTGATATAGCAATTTTAATACTGTCATGCACATTTGTAGTGTGAATATTGATATAGCAATTTTAATACTGTCGATGCACATTTGTACTCAATTGAGATCGTCTGACCCGGAGCACGGTGACCCGGAGCATGTGCCCCGTTGGATCTCCTCGGGATTCGGTTGAATCCTTCAATACCCGAATCCCGAAGAGATCTAATGGGGCACATGCCCCGGGTCAGAGGATAAGAATCCGTTTGTACTGTGTGTTATGTCCATATGTGAAAGTGACTATCAAAATGTCTTGTGTAAGGACCTTTTCATGTACGAGTATGGTCATTGCATTGCAATGTTAAATTTCTATATGTCATTCATAACTAAATCTGTACATTTTTTTTTTTTTTTAATTTTAGGGTCAAAATTTCTAGCAGGTATAAAAAGACGGGAGCAGGGCATGACATTTCAGCGTGTTGGGCCAAGGATTTTGAAGCGAAATCCAGAATCTTTATCCGAAATTTGATGGTGTGCAACTCTGGGGTGCACTATGCGGTGTGCAGTTATGTTTTCTCTTATAAATTATGGACAATGATACCATACCACAAACAATGCCCCCACAACCCTATGATGAGGTGGCATATGGGTGGAGAGAGTCATTTTTGTTAAATTTTGTGGCGCTGAGTACATTTTTGTAAAATTGTGAGGGTCATTTTTGTAAAAAATCTTCATGGTAGGGTAATTTTGTAAATTTCCTTAGAAATAAAGGATATTTCTGTAAAATTTTCTGAAAAAAGAGATATATTTGTAAAATTTTTCTAAGTGCATTGAGGTGTTTTGGAGGTATTGTCTGTGGCAAGTTATATTTATCCATAAATTATATATCTCATGTATGTGGTGCTCATTAAAAAAATTGAAGTTTCTAACTAACACATGATCCCTCTTTTTTCTCATCCACTATATAAATGCTAAAATGCCTTGTATTGTCTTATAATCTGCATAATCATAATTTTCAGTTTCATATATACTTGTTATATATCTATAACCAGCTTTTATAAAGCATTATAATGGCACCACCATACATACCCTTGAAGGCCAGGATTCAGCTCACTCTCTTCAACTTCATCACCGGCCGGGCGATAGGCGACGGCACGGTCAACCGCGGTCTGTTATGCATGTTCATGCCGGTGACCTCTGCAGACCCAAAACCGAAATCCGGAGTTTGCACCGCCGACGTGATGATCGATTCCGCTAGAGACCTCTTTGCACGCATTTTCGTCCCGTCCCGAGACCCGAAAGAAGGAGATTTAGATAAGCGCCCCGTGGTGGTTTACTTCCACGGAGGCGGGTTCGCCTTCGGGTCACCCAACCTGAGCGCGTACGACGACTGGGGCCGCAGGATGTGTCGTGGCACTCGTGCGGTGGTTGTGTCGGTTAACTATAGGCTTTCGCCTGAACACAGGTGCCCGGCTGCGTACGATGATGGCCTCGATGTGTTGAGGTTTATGGACTCCGGGGGGCTAGAGTCTGTCGATGTCTTGGCCGGTTTGAACGTGGATTTGGGCAGCTGTTTCGTTGTCGGCGATACTGCCGGCGGAAACATCGCGCACTTCGTCGCTCGCCGGTGGGCGGCTGCTCCAGCTGATTCTTGGAAGAAGGTACTTTCAATTACTCTCAAGTTGGAAAGTTAATATATTCCAGGAAAAGAACTCGAATAAAAAAAAAGAAAATAACATCTAATGAATTACTTTTGAAAAAAAAATAATTGAAACATGAACAAAAGATATATATTCAATGAGTAATACCATCTATAGAAAAACTGTCTATAGCATCTATATATTACATTTCTGAATGTATTTATTACATTTCGGACGTATCTGTTACATGTTTTTTTTAATTGGACGTATCTGAATGTAGAATTGGACGTATCTGATTGTCTACAGACGTATGAACGGTTTTTTAATTGGACGCAAGATGTTTCTCATATTCAATGTCAAGATATGAACTTAATTTACAACTAGACTAATATACATGTTCCTGAAGGTAGGGGCATGACCCTTATCTTTTTACTAAAAAAAACAAAAAAAACATGTTCAGCATGCACCGGCAACTTGTCAATCTAACGGTTTGACCTAATTTCATGATCAATTTAATCAGGTCTGCATCAAAGGAGCAATACCGGTAACGCCGTTCTTCGGCGGCGAGGAGCGAACCGACGCCGACGTTGACAACCAAATGCTCCCGGTTCTGACCATTGAGAGGATCGACTGGCTCTGGAAGTCCTTCCTGCCCTTAGGAGCGAACCGGGACCACGAATGCGCACGCCCGTTCGGGACCAAGTTGGAGGAGCGGTTCCCTCCGGTGCTCGTGGTGTCTGCGGGGTACGACATATTCAGGGACTGGCAGCTGAAGTATCACGAGTGGCTCAAGGAGACGAACCACGACGTGCGGCTGCTGATGTACCCCGACGCCATCCACGGCTTCTATCTGTACACGGCGACCGCGGAGTCGTCAAAGGTCGTCGTTGAGATGAAGGCCTTCATCGATGAACTTAAAAATCCATAAAAAAAAAAAAAAAAACAAGTTTGCTCGTTGGATTTTCAATCAGTTTCTCTTTGATTAATTAGTTGATGATTTGTGAATTTTCAAGGGTTTTATTTTATTGTTAATAATAGTGTTTGTTGGTTCGTCATGTCTATCTGGCCTCAGTTATAATAATATGTAACTATTTAATTAGAGGAATTATTGTGATATCTCTTGTATTAAATAACGACGAGCTTATAATATAATAATATTTTTATTTTTCTTGGTGCAAAAGGGCATGTTTGTTTCTCTGCAGCTGTTACGCATTGCAACTGCTCCTGCCTTGCAGCTACTAATTTGTTATGTTCACAATTGTATTTCCAACTACATAAACTTGTTTGTTGCGGCAGTTGGTGCTACGTCCAATTTATGTGAAGTACCAGTTGCAACGTTGTACAAGGAAATGATTCTTTCCTTATTATTCTTACTAGATAATGTGAAATTAATTAAGTTCCTTATTTGTGTTGGATTGTTTAATTGACGTAATAATAGTTTACCATAGATAACATTTCTATAAATATCGATGATATTTCTAAATGCTAATACACAAACACAATTCTGAAGATGCACATACAGCATCTAGAGCTTTAATGCAACTAAACTTACGTAGTAGCAATAATTACAAAGAAACAAAGATGCATGTACATATATTTATATCGATCATTATGCCATCACGAATATGGATCAATGAAGCTACTAATTGGACCCGAATTTTGTTGACTTGTTGTGTGTGTGTGTAAGTTAACTGTCAAGTGTGTGTGTCAAGGTAAATTAATTGCAAGGGAACTGGTGGGTTCTAGCTGCAGCCCGTATCTGCTACGATCCAAATTGAATTGGAGGATCCTCTGATCACGATCCGACAACTCTAGATTTTAAGAACTGTTTTTTGAAATGATCTAGTATCCTCCGATCTGATTTGGATTGTAGATAATTTCGATGCGTTCTAGCCGTAGGGAACTGGGAAATGAAATTCTTTGCGGTAACTCAAGATCTGAGTTACTGTTCGGACTGCCTATTAAAAGACACCCCTTGAATCCAAATCTGACTGTTTTCTTTTTCTCTAACCGTGATACACATCCAACGGCTCAAAATCGTCTACACAGTAACTCAACTGTAGAGGAAATTTTAAGTTACCGCAGAGGATACAGACTGGAGGGAGGTCAACAAAATTCATATCCCTGCGTACTGCATTGTGTAGTTCACAATGTCAGCCATTAGATTGTCTCGAGATTCATGCCAGCGTGGAGCTCGAGATGATCCAACGGCTGACATTGTGAACTGCACAATGCATTAAGTCTGGGGATGAGCACTCGAGGTGAACGAACAATATTTGCTTCACGCCTGCATAAATCTAGATCATCTTTTAGAGACCATGGACTGCTGATCAAATGAGCCCACATAGGGATAAACAGTTGCAACAAAGAAAAAGCCCACAAAGAACAGATCAAAGGCGGGCAGTTAAGTTAACTAAAAATTTGAGTTTAACTTTAAACATATATGGGCCGTAGATTTCAGATCTTTGTCAAGACGGTCAAGACGGTCAGTATTTAGAATTGACAAGGCCTTTTATAAAATCATTCCACGTGCAGAAGCATATCATTGGGTCAGCACATGTCGTCCACGAAAAGTCAAAAACCAAACCATCATAGCCCTCGTAGACAAGAAATCACATTAGTAAGTACCCAGAAACAGGGTAATTTTTTAATATAAAAAATAAAATCTTATTTTTAATTTTCGAAATAATTAAAACTTATTTTGAAAAATAGTAAAATCGGGTTCCCAGAACTCGGCCAGCCTTTTTCTGGCCGTTTTTTGGGAACTCGGCTAGAAAAAGGCTAGCCGTTTTCTGGGAACCCGGCCATTTAAAAAACTTATTTTTTTTTCTTTGATATTTTTTCAGATAGATCTTATTGTTAGCTTTCCGTAGCCGCGAAGTTTGCTCCGATTGGAGTTTCCTATCAAAAGTTATGTCTCTTTAAATGTTGAGTGCCCGGAATATAGGATAAGATTCAGTATAAAATTCAGAACAAAATACATTGCAGTTTTCATGATAATTAGAAAATGATATAAATAAATAACTTAAATTTAATACATGATAATTATGGCCGTTTGAATAATGAGTACCCAAAATTTAGGATACGACTCAGTATAAAATTCAGTACGAAATTAGTACATGACTTGTATTTACACAATAAATTTTTAGTATTTCCTAGAGCTTTTTGCTTATTTCAAATAAAATTAAGATTTGTTCTTTATATTTTTTTCTAATATTGTTTGTGATATTTAATATTTATTTATAATATTATTCATTGAAAACTGCAATGTTTTTTGTTCTGAATTTTATACTGAATCTTGTCATATATCTCGGACACTCAACATTCAAACGGGCATAACTTTTGATAGGAAACTCCGATTGGAGTAAACTTTGCGGCTACGAAAAGCTAATAACAAGGTCTATCTAGAAAAAATATCAAAGAAAAAAAATAAGTTTTTTAGATGGCCGGGTTCCCAGAAAACGGCCAGCCTTTTTCTAGCTGGGTTTTCTGGGAACCCGATTTTACTATTTTTCAAAATAAGTTTTTATTATTCTGAAAATTAAAAATAAGATTTTTTTATTTTTATATTAAAAAATTACCCCCAGAAACATCCTAAGAAACAGCTCATGCTAGGAAAAATTTCACGGATACCCAAATAAAAGAACTTATCTCTACCATTTCCTAAACCGTTAACTTAATTTCATGGATGTCCAAAATATAGGGCGTGACTTGTACTTACGCCCTATAGAAGGAAGAAAAAGAAAGGAGTTGGGTAGCTAAGGAAAGGAAAAGGGTTTAATGAAGGGGCATGTTTGTAAGGTGCAAGTTCAACTCACGCCTTACAAATCATGCTTTCAATAACAGGCGGTTCTCTGATATATTTTTATTTAAGAAAATGGTTATAGGGCGTAGGTTCTAGCCACGCTATATATTTTGAACATTTGTGAAATTAAGTTAGTGGTTTAGGTACTAACAGAGATTAGTCTGTTTCTTTGGGCATTTATGAAATTTTTCCCTCATGCTACACATTTTTTCTTTTTTAAATCTGTAGTCAGTGAACAGTTTTCGTATAAAACTGTAAATTATGATTTATTACTTATAAAAGATTTTGTTACGGATTTTATACCGAGCAGGTCCGTTAAATTTGATATATAGATATACAAGTTACAACGAATGAATTTGATATATAATAAATCAGAGAATTTATCACCATCCCCCGTTATCCGTCCCCTTACTTATCCCCCGAGTAATTTCTGTACGGAATCATCATTCAATTTCAGAAAGCAACAAGATGTCCGTTAAATACAAAGTGTCAGGTCCCAACCCAACCCATGATGCCTCTTTCATTTTATTTATTCAAAAGGGGTAATGACCCAATAGGCCTCCGAACTTTCAGGTTTTGATAACTTAGCTTCCGAACTTTTAATTTGGACAAATGGCCCCCCGAACTTCCAATTTGTTACAAATTGCCCCCTAATTATTAATTAGCCATATAATACTTCATTTAGAAGTATGAAAAGACCAAAATACCCTTATTCATATGTACACGGTATTCATAATACGTTTGCTAATTTAATTTTTTTTTTTATTTTGTCTTAAATTTGTATAGTTTTTTCGAGATCATAGATAATTATGATGCAAAGTAATTTTCTTAATTGAGAACTGACAAACTTCATTACCATAAAAAAATTATGAACTTGAAATTTAATTAAAATTTTAAAACATTTAAAAGGCTAACAATTTTTTCCATTATAATTATTTACATAAATATAATAATATTATGTTCATGACATAAAAATTAAAAAGGTAAAGAATACATATTTTGTATAAATAATGAGTTCGCAAAATAAGAATAACTTTCTGTCTTTTTAATATCTAATATTTTTATAATTAAATGTTTTTTTTATCTTATTTATATTTATAATATCATGTAGATATACATAACGGCATTTTGGTCTTTTTACTTCTAAATAGTGTATTAGATGGCTAATTACCAGTTGGGGGGCAATTTGTCACAAATCAGTAGTTCGGGAGGCCATTTGTCCAAATTAAAAGTTCGGGAGCCAAGTTGTCAAAACCCGAAAGTTCGGGGGGCTATAGAGTCATTACCCCTATTCAAAATTATGCAATGCCTTTTTGCTAGCTCCATGCCTCTAACAATTCATTTCATACTTTTACTTAGCATATTTAATTGTACCAAGTTTTCAAGTGCATGTCACAATTTTTTTTATTATTTTCTCTTAATAAATTTGGCGTATAAATACTTTTCATTGGCTTTGGTATTATATTTTTGTGACTTTGATATATGCAATTTGAAGGTTTAGTATAAACACTTTTTAAAATTGTTTTTAGGTGTTTATATTTTTCATGATACCATCATGATATAAACGTTTTTAATATCTAGTATAAACACTTTTTTTTATTGATGTAATAATTTTTATTTTTAGTATAATCACTTTTTTTGTATCAATATTTTGTATAACCACTTCTCTTTTTAGTATGACCAGTACAAAACTTTAGTATAAACGCTTTTTAACATATAAATAATTCATTTTCTATTTTTAGAACCAAATGTTTTTCTTAACATTAAGCTTTAAAAAGTTAAATATATCTAATTTTAAGTTAAAAATGTTATAATTTTTTAAAGTAAAATCTGATCCCATATCTTGAATAATCATTTTGTATGATTACTATAACCACTTATAACTTAAATAATGAAAAATATTTCTCAAGATTTGTTTTATCAGTTTTAACATTTTGTATAATCATTTTTTGCTTTTTTGTTTTATCAATCTTAATATTTTAATATTTTGTATAAACACTTTTTGTTTTTTGGTTTTATCAATTTTAACATTTTGTATAATCACTTTTTGCTTTTTAGTTTTATCAATTTTAACATTCTGTATAATCAATTTTTTTCTTAAGATTATGTGGAATTTAGTATAATCACTTTATAATCATTTTTAATGGTCACTGGGGCGTGCAGCAGGGACGCCGGGGCGCGCAACAGGGACGCCGGGGCGCGCGTTGGGCCGGGAACGCGCTTCGCGCGTGAAAAAAAACGTTAAGCCATTAATTAGGGAATCTTATATGGAATCTTCTTGGGAGATTATATGGAGGATTTATAGCGGGAATAATATCATGACCCAATTAATAAATCAATTTATTTATTGATTAGAGTACTGAATGAATGACGGTAAAGGGAATCTGCTTTCCTACTTCCAGAAAGATGCTATACGTGCATAATCCCATACGTCACGGCCACAGCTGACTTGAATCAAGAATCAAGACTCGTCGATCAATTGTTGACTGTTGACGATCTCATTGTAAATTTGTAATGAGCCAAGAAGCCATGGAGCCGCCGAGCCGATGTACATGGCATTCTAATATTTATCATTGACAACTTCTCAGAAAAGACTTACAATATGTATTTTTAGTTGCCCACTGTCAACTTTTCAGAAACAAGTCCTTTGATGTCTCCTTGCACATGGACATTTTACATTTACATTCACAAGCTAAACATGCCAGCTCAAAATTTTTTTTTTTTTTGGAGAATGCCATTCAAAGTTTCAATAAACTCGACTTGACTTTTAAATGACAAATTGATAGTCACGTTTATTTCATTCCATGATAACGAGTGATCCTACCTGTAGTATCCCCCCATACCCATAGTACTGAAATTGTTAAAAAATAAATATATAAATCCTAATATTATCCTAACCAGCAAGAAATCCGCTCGTTGTGCGGGCGTCTTAAATTTTGATCTTATACAGTATAATATATATAATGTGTTTTCGGCTTTTAACTAATTATTTACCATTTAAATTTTATCTTTACACTAAATCAACTTATTGAATGTTAGAATATAAAGCGTTAATTCCTTATTAATGTAAAGTTTAATCAATATTGATGTCTTCCATACTAAGATTGATATCTTTCCATTTTTGTAAAAACCAAAATGGAGAGGGAGTTGTTTAATTGGAGAACATCGACGCCTTTGAAATCAATGTATTTGATCTGTACCGTTGATTAAGTGGTATAATGGGTATTAAAAAACTTTGAAGAAGAAAGAAAAAAAATGGAGAGTGTAATAGTTACGTGCTTTATAATATAGTATAGATATAGACGTAGATATAGGAGTTTGACTATTATACTAACATTCGCATTTCGGACCGAAATGCTAACAGTTCAAACTTGTTGTTATTGTGTTTGAAATCATGATTTATGGTGCTCAATAAATTCTTTATATGAAAATATTGAGGAATACAAAAAATTTTCATTTTTGAAGTTTTCTAAGTATTTGTTTTGAATTTTAGAAAATAGCTCATAAATATTAATAAAATATTGATGTTTGTACAAGCTATTTTCAAAAATGTAAAACAAATATTTAGAAAACTTTAAAAATGGAAAATTTTTGTATTCCCAGATATTTTCATATAAAGAATTTATTGAGCACCATAAATTATGATTTCGGATATGATAACAATAATTTTGAGCCGTTACCTAATATTAATATAATAGTCTAAGTCACAGACATAGATATAGATATAAAAAAAAAAACTTGGGACCTGGCTGTAGTGTCAGCCATTAGCCATGAGCCATTTGAACCGAAAGTGGCTCATACATTAACCAGTCAAGAGCTCAAGCCATCCGATCTCCCAACTACAAACTATAATGTCTTCGCATGCATACAACCAATGTAGCGAGTCAAGAAACAAGGTGTCGGCAGGCGACAGTGGAACACAGCACAGAAGCAGCTACAGAAGATCCTTCCACATTATAAAAAGCGCGGAAGGAATGGGTCCCCGAAGGCGGCTGTCAAAGATGACAAGAACAAACCAAAACCATCCTCCGCTTCCCTTCCCATCCCCTTCCCATCTCCTTCCTGTTATGATAAAAGTAGGATCAGGAATTCCTACTACTTTATTCCAGGCCGTACGATCTAAACTGAGATGTGACGGATTTTTTGGGACGATTTTCATAAATGACCCAAGGCCTAAACACTTCATCAATGGCCTTGGGCCAAACATAACTTCACCGGTAGCATTCCCGAATTCGCTACAATTTCAGATGATATCATCATAGATCGCAACTTAATGTTGCACCCTCTGGGTTGGTTCTACTCTGAATTCTTTCCAGAAAGTTAGTTACCCAATTACGGAGCGCAACTTGATGTTGCGCCATTTCCTTTATTACGCTGAATTGTGGTTTATATGATTTCAGTTTGAATATAAACTGAAATGTCAGAAGTAAAAGGGTAAAAAGTAAAAAACATCAACTAAAGGGCATAACTTCAACTCACGCCCTTAATTTTAAGTATATCTGCGCGATCCATTCTTCAACGGTCTTGTTAAGACTGGACAAAAAGGTTAGGGACAGCCGAATTTGGAGCTTAAAAAGTTGCGTCTTAGGGAATGCCATTGGTGAATATATGTTTAGCTTAAAACCATTGATGCAGTTAAGTTTGAGTCTTAGGCCATTTAACAAAGTCATTTTCCGATCCAACGGTTCTGATTGAAATGATACCCTCTTACCGTCCTACCGACGTAGCAGCGGATGCGGATATAACCCATCCCTCCCATCCATTTTCCCTCGCTTTATAAAATCGTTACTTTATTTAATTGTTATCCCCTCTCTCTCTCTCTGCAGTTCTCCTCGCCTCGGCCGTTCCGCGATCCATCCAACAACCAACCCTCTCTTCTCCGCCGATCGCCGCCGGGAGTCCTCCAGCCTTCTTCTCCCGAGGCCCAATCGATTGCCGGTACGCCTCTTATTGCCTCTCGCTCTTTTTTTTTTTTATCTCTGGAAGAGTTTTTTTTTTTTTTTTGTTTATTGCTTTTCTCTTCACTCAGTGGCGCGTGATTTTAAATTGGGAATTGGCTGTGATCTTGGTTCAATTGAGTTGGTTGCTGATTGATCTGCAATCAATCATTCAATTTGTACTGGCTTTGTTTTACTTACTTGCTG
The DNA here is from genome assembly GCA_030179965.1 of Cyperus esculentus. Classification (NCBI taxonomy): domain Eukaryota; kingdom Viridiplantae; phylum Streptophyta; class Magnoliopsida; order Poales; family Cyperaceae; genus Cyperus; species Cyperus esculentus. Next base: position 4,716,333 of record JASGLE010000013.1, on the reverse strand, counting down.
GTGAATTTGTTTGTATCAGTAAAGGGATCGCGCGAGGAGGAGGAGAGCTTCAATTTGGGGGTTTGATTTGTATACTCCAAGGAGCAGAGACTGGAATTAATGACTACCTTCGCCCCTTCTTCCTCTTCAGTCCTCAATCAGTAAAACCCCTCTCTCTAATTCTCATGCACCACTTGTTTAGTAAAATAGTATAATTCATACCAATCTCATTACTTTATCATTCTGTGTTGTTTTACTAGTTAAGTATGTGTTTTCTGTAAGCAATACTATATATGTTTAGAACATAATACCGAAAGAAGGTAATGATTAATGTTTGTTAATCGAGTTGTTCTTCTATGGATCGGCTGAGCAACCTTTCATTTAGAATCAAGCGGTTTCTTATCAAACCTTTATCTTTAATTGTATCTGAAATTAAGACGTATCGTGACTATCTGATTAGGAAAAATAAATGGCCCATATTTCATGCGATCCATAGCAGAATTAGCCTTGTTTAATTAGCTCCTTTTAGTAGAAGAATTCACTAAATCTGTTGAATTGTTTGATCTTGAAGGGTCTATGTTGTCAAAGGGCATGACTTTTCCAAAGTAATCAAACAGTCGCAGTTCGCTAACAGGGGGACCGCCAAAACACCGAGGTTGGTGGTTTCATGCTCGTCAGCTAGAGATGGCAGTGCCTTTGTTACAAAGAGCACTTCTCTTCTGGGTCAGGATCGTCAGTCCGATATTGTTGAAAAGATGGCTGTGCCAACTATGATTTCTCCTGATGATTTCTCTTTGGAAGAGGATAGTGAGATGGATCTGGATAGCCCAACTGAGGGCTTCTCTTCTATACCAGATGCCATTAAGGATATTCAGCAAGGCAAGGTTTGTTGCTTGCTTGCCACAGTTGGTTTTTTTTGTTTAGCACCTTAAGCTTCTACTCTCTGTCTTAAACTGTTATTACACTTCATTAGTTATTGCTAAACATAAAATCGCACATGCATAGTAAATTAGTCATGACCAATAACCACTTGGATCTTTTGTCAGACCATATTTTTGTTTGCAAGAGAAGAAGCTGTGAGGTGGTACCATATCTATTCTTTTCACATAATACCATATCTTCTGTTGAAAACATGGCTGTATGGCAGAAGGAATTTTCTGCCACACAGTATGATTTTATTAGTCCTAGTATTATCTCTTAGTGCTTGCATAAGCTGTCTTTATTGCTAGAAAGCTCTTGACATTAAAAAATTAAAATGGTCATCTAGGTAATTAATTTTTTTTCTTTAGTTTTCTTTATCTTATATTGTACTTGATAATCACCAGAATTATATATAACATGTGATAGTGATGAACTGATGATTTTGTTTTCTTTAATCTGTAGCTGGTCATAGTAGTGGATGACGAGGCAAGAGAAAACGAGGGTGACCTAATCATGGCAGCATCTTTGGCCACACCAGAGGCCATGGCATTCATAGTGCGGCACGGAACTGGCATTGTCTGTGTCAGCATGACGGAGGAAGATCTGGAAAGGTTGGATCTTCCCCTCATGGTTTCCTCTAAAGAGAATGAGGAGAAACTCTGCACTGCTTTCACTGTTACTGTGGTATGTCACATATGTTTCATAATTTGTTTTATTTGATTGCTGCTTTCGGATTAAGGCTGCTATTGCATAATTAGGCCAACTATAATTCTACCTGTGTTAAATTTGTTTCATCTTCTAATCGTGAAACTAGCAGCTCAGTTTTTGGCTGGAATCATGTAATCTAATTTATAATTTAGAAAAAAAAACCTGGGTAATCTGGGTCAGTTGTCAGATTGCTTTTTGGTTATACTGAGCTTTGCTGTTTGGGTTTGAGTCCTTGTGTACATATTAGTCATTGGGCACAGTCAATAATTCTCTTTCTTGTTATCTGCAATTCTTTTCTTTATTAGCTAGACTAAACCTCAATGCAATTAACTTAAAAGTAAAACATAATTCTCCTAGCCCTAAAATTGTACACACAAGGCCCATTACAGAACTCACGTAATTCTTAGAAAAACAAGGTATGCGTTTTTGTTGTGACAGGTCACATGTGTGCTCCAAAATTGAATAGACAATGTCTTTACAGAAACTTTCTAAAATTGTTCACAAATCACAAGGCTCATTGCAGTCCTTGTAACAAGAAAAAAAAATGTTTTACAGTAAAGGGCATAACATGTTAAATAGGTTCAATGACTCACACTAATTTACTTCTGTTCACAGAGCATTACATAAAGTCTCAATTGTTTAATTTTGTCCTCTATTGATATGAACATTTATTTATGATCCTTTGTTATTAATTAGGATGCAAAAGAAGGCACCTCAACTGGAGTATCGGCAAAAGACCGCACAAAAACTGTGCTAACCCTTGCGTCGCGAGACTCAAAGCCGGGAGACCTTAATCGCCCTGGGCATATATTCCCTCTTAAATACCGAGAGGGAGGGGTCCTCAAACGCGCTGGGCATACTGAGGCCTCTGTGGATCTGGCTGTTCTTGCTGGCCTTCCACCAGTTGGTGTCTTATGTGAAATTGTTGATGATAGTGATGGGTCTATGGCACGATTGCCAAAGCTGAGAGAATTTGCAGAAAGGGAGGGGCTTAAAATTATTTCCATTGCTGATTTGGTCAGGTCAGTTGGTTTGAACTTGTTTGCTTTTTATTTGTGCTTTCTGAGTTTATTTTTGTTGCTGATTAAATTAGTCGAGTTGGTACCAATGTTTTTCTGAACATCATTTCCATCGCTGATTTGTTTCGTTATTTACTGGAGTTTAATTGGAGTCGGATCCTGAACAATTTAAACTCAAATAGTCAATTTTTGATTCTGTGTAGATACAAGAATTAATGGGTTACATATGTTGGGGTCCCATTGCTTCAGTTACTTGAACTGGGTTTAAATTGTGAACAATTGGGTTTCCTGGCTATGGTTGAATTTGACTTGAGCATTTTATGCTTGATAAGTACATTGCAGGCATGTTTCGTATAATTGGTAGTTGAAGAAGGCTTTATTGAGTAATTGAGGTTCATGCATTGTAGCTGTTAACCCAGAGCCCAATTAGTCCGATTGCACAAATAGGGTTTGCAGGGAACTTATCAAATAAAATACTACCCCATAATTGTTTTTCCGCGTGCAGTAATTTACTTAAAACAAGAAAACTCTTCTTGCCACGATTGGTGATTGCGCAATTCAGCAATCAAGTAAACCATGGGCTAGCTGTCATTGTGAAATAAATGAAGAGATGTATATATATTCTTTTTATTGATTGCAAAATCGCGCAAACATTGATTGCGGAAATAGCTCTGAATTGGCATTAGAGGAAATTCTTATTGTTGACATCGTTTTGATTAAATAATTTTGCAGATATAGAAGGAAAAGAGACAAATTGGTGGAGAGAGCCTCCATTGCACGGTTGCCACTCAAGTGGGGCAATGTCAAAGCCTATTGCTATCGTTCTGTTCTTGATGGCATGGAGCATATCGCCATGGTTAAGGTACATGATGTTATATTGCTAAAGAGAATCTATTTGTACCCTTCTCCATTCAATCATTACATATGTTGATCACCTTTCTCATGATTCAAAGACAAACACACTGCACTCCTTCGATACTGTATGTAACATAGTTCCTGTCAACACAATCATCATACTAAAGAACTTAACTTTTGTGTCTTTGTACCTTCTGGTTTTTTCCCTGTCGTCGAGATCCTATGTTTATACTGCATATTGATTCAGTATAAAGCCCTTGCCGTACTGGCTGTGTGCTTGATCAGTTGTAGCAAATAAGTACATTCAGATTTTCTTTTGTTATTATTAATTTTCTTTTCTGAATCCATTAGGGGGATATAGGAGATGGCCAGGACATACTAGTGCGAGTCCACTCCGAGTGCTTAACAGGTGATATATTCGGTTCTGCACGGTGCGACTGCGGAAACCAGTTGGCCTTGGCAATGGAGATGATAGAGAAGGCTGGCAGAGGTGTTTTAGTATACTTGCGTGGTCATGAAGGCAGGGGGATTGGCTTGGGCCACAAGCTCCGTGCTTACAATTTGCAAGATGCCGGTAAAGATACTGTTGAGGCCAATGAGGAGTTAGGGTTGCCAGTTGATTCGAGAGAGTATGGCATTGGTGCACAGGTTAGTTTTATAAGAAATCCATTTAGGTTTTATCTTGCAATTTTAGCTTGCTTACCTTACAACAAATAGAATTGTGTGGTCATGAAGGCTGGTATGCTTTATTAAAAAATCATTATAGTACTGGTGCGAAGGTTTATTCGATACCTTGCCATGTGGTGGCCACAAGGATCTCAATAGAATTGCTCGCCCCCACTCAGCAAGTGATTTATTACTTAGCTATGAGAAATATTCAACAATCAGCTCTGTATCTGGCACCAAGTTATGGTGTGAAGAGAAGAAAAATAAAACATTATAAGACAATTGAAGGGTATATTAAGCTTGCCATATATACATTTGATAGCTGTTACATTCTGAAATTCTTGTTTTAGTCTTGCATAGTTTGAGTACAACTCAAGCATTTAAATATGGTGAAAAGATGACCAAAATACCCCCTTGTTCATTTCTAAGATGTTATCTTTCTCCTCGTGAACAGATTCTGCGAGACCTTGGTGTTCGTTCGATGAGGCTAATGACCAATAACCCAGCTAAATACCTGGGGCTAAAGGGCTACGGTCTGAGTGTAGTGGGGCGAGTCCCACTTCTAACCCCAATAACCTCTGAAAACAGGAGATACTTGGAGACGAAACGGACCAAGATGGGTCATGTTTATGGGGCCGAGTTCAATGGCCGTCTCAATGGCTCTTCCTAATCTAACCATCCTATTGAGGAACAAATAATCTACAGACGATGTATTGATACTTGAGGAAGTTTCAACTGAGCTGTCATTTCGGATTGTCAAAAAGCTGACGAGTATAAATATGTTCGATCGACTTGTATTACATAGAGCATTCATAGATTATTTGGGGTTTGTTGGGGTTAATGAGCATCCCCGGAATTGTTTTATTGGTCATTCATTTGTAACTTTCGGATGAAAGAAATTGTTATGATTTGTTGCAGCTTATAAAATAAATTTAAATGGTAAAAAATGAGGAAATAAATGGCCTATTTATTTATTTTGTAGGTGCTTGAACTTGAGTGACCCAAATAGTATATATATATATATATTTTGTTTTGGAAAATAGTGTTAATATGACTTCTTTCATGTCCTTTCAACTTAGCTTTTTTAAGAGCAACATTTGAGGATGCTAAGTGTTGATTTTTTTGATAAGAGGTTGCAATTATGTTATCTGCATAGATGCGTAGATGTTGCTTAGATATAACATTTGTCATGGATTCATGGTTGCTAATTCAAAATACTAAAAAATCATCATTTTTTAAAAGACAATACAATATTTGATTTCTTGTTAACATATCAAAGTTTCTTCATTTTTCAAAAAGCATTTGATGTAGCCTGTCATCTAACCAACAGCTAAATTTGGCATAAAAAGTATTGTTTTTTGAAACAGATCCAATCTTTGTAACTTGTATGTTTGAAAATAGTTGATCAAAAGTTTCAAACGTTGAAAATAAACCTGTTGAAGAAATTATTGGTAAAAATAGAGGTTTCGTAATGGTCAGGAAGATAATAATTAAATTAATTTGACCCAAAGGTTTAATAACAAACAATGAAACAACAAAAAGAAAACAATGTGTAGTAATAAGTTAAAAAAAGAGAAAATAGAAGGACATAGCATATGACATATCTGAACTAAACAATCTAATTAATCAACATCCTCTAATCTGAATTGTGCTACCTTTAGATGCTTTTAAATTTGTTAATTTGATGGCTTTAATTGAAAATAAAATATCAACGGCCTTTGAAATGCAGGCGCCAAAACAAACAATCCAGTAAATTATTTTCTATAATTAAAAAAATTTGAGATAGGTTTGGTAAATGGTTAGATTGACTTAACAAAATTAAGTTTGAAAATATCCGTTCTCTGTTAAGAAAATTATAAATGTTCGTCAATTTTAGATATGATATATTAATTCAGAATTAATCTTGGCAGAAAAATTTAATTAGTAATCACTCGAACAAATTTATTTATAAAAAAAAGATTCAAACATCATTTACCTAAAAAAGTTAATTAACAGCCAGATTTTGTTTGGTCCAATAAATCCAGAGAGTTATTCAGTTCTATTCAGTTTTAATATTTTGGTCCAACAAATCCCCATAATTGTTCAAATAAATTCACTTGTAATTATACATCCAAATTCCACAAAACAATTCAGCATAAAAACTAAAAACTCCACCAAAAAAAAAAAAAAATCACACAATGAACAAGTTGGCATTTTTAGCCCTGCTACTACTAACAAGCTCAATCCTCATTGCAACTGATGGCAAGGTTTTAATGACAACCAAGAGGTTCTGCAAGGTCGGCGACGACGGCGGCGACTGTCTGCCGGCCGTTAAGGGGCCGCACCCGCCGCCGCCGACTGAGAAGTGCTGCAATGCCATCAGAATTGCAGATTTAAACTGCCTGTGTTCCTACCTGCGCTCTCCTATTTTTCGTTTAGTTGGAATTAATACAAATGAAGCCAGGAGGTTGCCGGTAAGGTGCGGCATGCCAGTTATAAATTGTTGAGTTTTGAGGCCTTAAAACAATCTTGTATAAGCCTTTGTTTCGTATAAATTTGTTCACTGTATTTTCGATCAACAAATATTATTCTTTTAGTGAACAATTATATCTTTTCGGTTCATAGATATTATTTTTCAGTAAACATATATATTACAGTATCCAGTAAACATTTATGCAATTGTGCCAAGCACATTAATGCACATGAGTATGTCAAACTGTGAGAGGAGTGAATGAATGACATACTTTATAGGATTGGACTATACGTATTTTCCTTTGTTTTATATGTAAGGATTATGATTTTTGTTTGTTGTGTTCATGATTGTAGTTGAATGTTTTATGTAAATATGCTATTTGTAATTTTGTATCAATAGATGGGTTACTTATCCATATCTTTATCCATTATTATTAGAGTGGTTAAGTTATGGATCAGCTAAGCAATCTTTCATCTTGAATCGAACGGTTCTTATCAAACATGTCTCTTTAATTGTATCTAAAAAACGTACCGTGATCATCCGATTATAAAAGATTAATGGTCCATATTTTATCCGATCAATTGCAGAATTAGCCTTATTATTAACAATAAAATTAAACCCTTAAGAATTCACAAATCATCAATTAATTATTAATCAAAGAGAAATAAACTAGTTGATTGAAAATCCAACGAGCAAACTTGGTTTTTTTATTTACGGATTTTTAAGTTCATCAATGAAGGCCTTCATCTCAACGACGACCTTCGACGACTCCGCGGTCGCCGTGTACAGATGGAAGCCGTGGATGGCGTCGGGGTACATCAACAGCCGCACGTCATGGTTCGTCTCCTTGAGCCACTCGTGATACTTCAGCTGCCAGTCCCTGGATATGTCGTACCCCGCAGACACCACGAGCACCGGCGGGAACCGCTCCTCCAGCTCGGTCCCGAACGGGCTCGCGCATTCGTGGTCCCGGTTCGCTCCTATGGGCAGGAAGGACTTCCAGTACCAGTCGATCCTCTCGATGGTCAGAACCGGGAGCATCTGGTTGTGGACGTCGGCGTCGGTTCGCTCCTCGCCGCCAAAGAACGGCGTGATTGGTATTGCTCCTTTGATGCAGACCTGATTAATTGATCATGAAATTAAGTTAAACCATTAATTAGATTGAGAAGTTGCCGAAATGCATGCTGAACATGTATGTACATTAGTTTAGTTGTAAAGACAGTGAATCAGTAATCTATATCTTTTCTTCATGTTTCAATTGTTATTGTTATTTTTGTTGTTATTATTATTATTAAGAATGTTATTTTTTTTTTTTTTTGAGGTAGTAGGCGAACAGCCTACTATATGTATTTCATTAATGAAAGGAAAAAAGAGTTTATAGAGAATGAGGTATAGGGTTTATAGTTACACACCAAGACAGTAAAATTAAAATTACAAGCATTGAAATCTATGAATTCTAATTTGTTCTAATTAAGAATGTTATTATTATTATTGTTGTTGTTGTTATTGTTATTGTTGTTGTGTGTCACTGTCACTGTTTATTTATTTATTTTTTTTTCCAAAAGTAACTCATTAATTTACATTTTTTTTTTTTTCAAATTCGTTTCCTGGAATTAATTAACTTTCCAACTTGAGACTTGAGAGTAATAATTTTTTTTTGCCAAACAACTTGAGAGTAATTTGAAGTACCTTCTTCCAAGAATCAGCAGCAGCAGCTGCCCACCGGCGGGCCACGTGGTGCGCGATGTTTCCGCCGGCAGTATCACCGACGAGGAAACAACTGCCCAAATCCACGTTCGAATCGGCCAAGACATCGACAGACTCGAGCCCCCCGGAGTCCATAAACCTCAGCACATCGAGCCCATCATCGTATGCAGCCGGGCACCTGTGCTCTGGCGAAAGCCTATACTTAACCGACACAACCACCGCACGCGTGCCACGACACATCCTGCGGCCCCAGTCGTCGTATGCGCTCAGATTGGGTGCCCCGAACGCGAACCCGCCTCCATGGAAGTAAACCACCACGGGGCGCTTATCTAAATTTCCTTCTTTTGGGTCTCGGGATGGCACGAAAATGCGTACGAAGAGGTCTCTGGCAGAATCGATCATCACGTCGGCGGTGCAGACTCCGGATTTCGGTTTCGGGTCTGCAGAGGCCACCGGCATGAAGATGCGTAACAGACCGCGGTTCACGGTGCCGTCGCCAATCGCCCGGCCGGTGATGAAGTTGAAGAGTGTGAGTTGGATCCTGGCCTTCAGGGGTATGTATGGTGGTGCCATTATAATGCTTTATAAAAGCCGGTTATAGATATATAGCAAGTATATATCAAACTGATAATTATGGTTATGCAGATTATAAGACGATACAAGACATCTGGACAGTGATACCATATCACAAACTTTGCTCCTATAACCCTGTGATGAGGTGGCATGTGGGTCGGAAGGGTCATTTTTGTAAAATGTTTTGTGTTGGAGGTATATTTTTGTAAAATATTTGAGGGTTATTTTTGTAAATATTTTTCAAGGCAGGTAGTTTTGTAAATTTCCATAGAAATAAATGATATTCCTATAAAATTTTCTGAAAAATGAGATATTTTTTTTAAATTTTTGTCAACTTATTGCAAGGTGCTAGACATTGTAAGTGGCAAGATATCTTTTTCCCAAGACATTTATATAGTGGATGAGAAGAAAGAGAGATGATCATTTGTTAGTTGAAAACTTAAATTTTTGTAGTGAGCACCACATATATGAGATACATATATAATGTGACATGTTAGGGTGCTTTACAAAGTTGAAGTTTTTTTGCTTTGCGTTTTTAAAATCTCACAAAAGAAAACTCAAACAACAAATTTAATTGAAGTAAAACATTCTAAATATTGAAATATGATGGGATACCAAAATTTCTATTTTTAGAATTTTTTAACTATTTTTTATTATAGAAAGATGACCCAAAAATAATTAAAAAAATAGCTAAAAATTCAAAATTGTTTTAATGAACGTTACAATCAAGAATAGTTAATTAGTTAACTAATTAGTTAATGCTTGAACGCCACCAAATTGTTTTAATGGAGTAATTAATGAGCATTCTTAATTAGTTTGAAGTTCTGCCATTATAATTATGTTATAGAGAAAAAAATATAAAGAGGAAAGTCCGTTTTTGATCCATAAAATATTGTATTTGATTTAAATTGGTCTATAAACTATTTTTTTTGATTCAAATCGCTCCTTCAACTATCCGATTCGTTCAAATTGGTGAGAACATTTTCTATTAGAAATCAAAACATAGTGGAATATTAGGTGAATTGAAATGAAACATAGAGAGATAAGGTAAAGAAGGGGGCTACTTGATTCTTAGGTAGCTCCTTCCAATCTGAGGCAGAAGGGGCTCCTTCAATCTGCAGTGTAAAGACGGATTTTTATTCGCTGCCATAGTTTTGATGGCACCACATGACATAGTGTCTATGACAGTGGGACCCACAAAAAACAGCCCCCCTACAATCTACAAAATCTCAGCCGTCGAGATTAATATGAACCGTCGAGATTAAAAGTATGACACGTGGTGCCATTACAACTATGACAACAGATTCTCACTCGTGCAAAGACAGGTATGAACACCTATTCCCGCTCAACAGAGTTTGGCTTAGTTGGTAGTGGCATTGGCTCCCTGTGTGGAGACTTGGGATCGAACCTCGGTTGGGGCAGATTAAGGTGAGGTGTATGGCTGTGTGTACGCCTATCGGCCTACGAGCTATAATAATAAAAAAAAAAACTATTCGCAAACAGTTATCTACTATATAACGCTATGATATAACAAATTTGACTATTGAGTGGTGGACCTGACTTTTAGAGTCAAAATAAATGTGTAATTAATGAGAATCTTAATCTTAAACTAGAATCTTAATAGAATATGAGAGACATTTAAGGGGACAAAAAGATTTTCTCTTTTATTTATATACTATTATAGATAGATAAAGCCGGGATGGTGGTTTCTCCTCAAATGAACAGTAACTCCAATCAATTGGGCCATCCGATCAAAATCTAATGACTCCCCTTCTCCACGCTGATGTGGACTGAGGTCATCTGATAAAAAATGACCAATTAGCTAACACTTTTTTTCATTTTCCATATAAAGTACTCATGGAATGAATACAATGTTAGTATATTGATAAAATCTGACCCAACCCGAAAAATCTGTTCGACCCGACCGAGTTTCAGGGAAAGTCAAACTGACTCGAATCGTGTTTCAAGAAAAGTTATCAAACTGACCCGACCCGTGTTTCAGAATAAGTCAGACTGACCCGAACACGACCTGACCCGAACAACCCGAAACCCGAGATGATCGGGGAATAAATGTACAAAATCTGACCCAACCCGAAAAACCCGCCCGACCCGAAAAAATGCTGATAGTCATCAACCCGATATCCGACCTGACTGAAAAAATACCGGCAGCCGTCAACCCGATACCCGATTCGACCCGAACCCGACCTGACAATTTGCCACCTCTAATAGAAGTCTTTGCAAACTGAACTAATAATGGGCAGCAGCAAACTTCAAAGTGTGGTAGAAGTATGGTATTGATGGTTAAATCATTCATCATTTTTCTTAATTTGTACTCAATTATACTGTGTATTAACTTATGACATTTGATCTTTCTTTACATATGTGTGAGAAAACGAAAAGAAAAGAATATTTGCAAATTTGACAACACTATAGAGATGGTTATGTTTTTATTTATTTATTCATTTATAAACTGATTTTCTTTACTTAATATTGTTGTTTGGGGCAGTTCTTTTGCAAAATGTCAGTAAGACAACACTTTCTAGGTATATAATAATTAATTGGGATCTAGCGCGAATTGATGGTCGTGTTTTTATAACAATTTCTTTGTTGGGTTATATTTGAGAACAGACAATCCTCAAAAAATTGAATTACCACTTAGACTTGCGCATAATTTTTTTCTTATTATTGTTAGCTACGTTTTGCAACTTAATTAACCGATAGAGTTTGCTAACTTCTATACTACTTTTCAAAAATCCAAAAAAATAATTAAAAAACTTAAAAAAATGGAAAAAATGGAAAAAAAAATTGGTAATTTATAAGGTTTCAATATATAGATTATATTGAGCGACTTCGATTGACCATTTTGAGTTACAGTTTTTAATGACTCAAGCCGAAGCGTACTACCTCACTGCGCTTTGAAAATGTATTATTTCTATCTATTCTTATTAAACTAGGTGGGATGTTGCTGCGAAGCAGCAACCGAGGTTACCTACTTCCCCTGAACTTTATTTCGCTGCCCTGGTTTTTCAATTTTCTGATTTTACACGACTGTCAAAGCATGATTTATCTTTCAATCTTAGATTTTCTTACTCTGTTTTCGTGTGTGACCCATATAGTTTATATGTTTTACTATTTTAATGTAGCTTGTTGTATGATTTGTCACAAAGTTGTGCTGTAGAAGTTGGTCAAAAAAGTTGTCTGTTTTTTTTTTTGTGTGGTCTACGTGTTGAAGCTTACATTTAGTTGATTTTCAGCTTGCTGTATGGTGGGTTATACGGATTGGTAAACATGTAGGATCTAAGAGTACAAAAAATTTGCTCTTAAAAACCAAAGGCGTGCCAAATTTTTTTCTTTTTTTTTTTTTTGCCAAAACGTGGCAACTTTTTAGCATGGCTATGCATGCTATTTTGTTTTTTAGTGTTTGTTCTTTTGTTTTTGTTAAATTGTTTCACAGTACTTTCATTTTTTTTAAAAAAAAAAAAAATTCCTATAGGCACAGTACTTTAGTAGCTTGTGGATAGGGAAACATGGAATTCAAACCAAACTTACAACATCCAATTTTACATCAACATCATTACCCTTCTTTCATAGTAGAGAGTTAGAATGAATTTTATCTTAAATTTAGAAAAATATTTAGGGTAGACGTCTTTTTGATAAATTGGTGATTATTAAATTTATTTAAGATAATTAACATCTACGTTTTGACAAAACAAAAAAAAAAACTAATATATTGTGTTCAACGTATTATATATTATGTGTATCAAAAAAATTATATTATTTTATTTCTACTTATATGTACATAAAATATTACTGAAAATTAATGATTGAACTTGTACAAGTTCTTTTTATTTTTTTTGGTTACGAAGATGTTGTTTAATTTTTATAATCTTGTTTACATATGTTATAAATTAAAGATAATTTAAAATATACTAAATAGTTCATATTTGTTAATTTATGTACATATAATAAAATAAGAGGAGAGATCCATTCACAATTGTTACTTTCACAATCTTGATATAGTTTAAATTGTAAATATATTTATATCGCTCGGTTCACACATGAAAGTGCTGAGAGAGGTGTCAGCAGGTGCGCAAAGCCGGAGCCGGCATGTTCCCCTGCTGGGCCGAGTGTTCACCCACTTCAAAGTAGAGCTACTTTGCCCTTAGAGAAATCAAAGTGTCCGCTCTGTTGCCGTTTGCTGGTCACCAAAGACGAGAATAAATGAATATATTTACAAATTATATAGTTTAATTTGTAAATATATTCATTTGTATCATTTTAAATTATTTGATTGAGTAGGTTAGTATATTTTAAATGGTTTTGTTGTAAATTATAGTAGTTAATTTAATTTGTAAATATATTCATTTGTATCATTTCACATATAATCTACTAATTGTACACACTATCCACTTAAGAAAAAACCCTCTATCAAAATCCAGCTAACATAAAATTTTTTTAATCAAATACAACAAAACAATTTAAAATACAAAATTATAAAATAAAAATAAAATAACAAAACGTTGCCGAAGCAACGCGAGGCCTCGATCCTAGTTATTATATAATACTAGATGGGGTTTTTCTTCGGATATTTTTTTTCTTTCACTTTCGCAATAAATTAGAGTAGGATTTTGGCATAACTAATGATGGCAATTGAGGACCTCAGGCTTAGTGGGACTGAATCTATACCATATGCCCCCTGCTGCTGGCTGCTGTACTGCATTAATTTCATGTGTGGACTGGGCAGTGGCAGTATTAAATATTGCACAAATATTGGTAATGTGGCAAGTTTCAACAGTGATCTTCTGTTACTATTACCTAAGCATATCGATGTGGCTTTAACTTAGGTGCAGTTATCAGTGTGCACGTGCAGTGTTGATAGACTACAGGGTAAGCTATATATTGTTGTTTGCTATTTCTAATCATGGGTAACTCGTCATACAATCAAGAACACATTAAGAAAAGAGGAGGGATCCAATAACTATAGACATTGGGAAACTACAACCTCCTTCAGAGAAGGAAAAAAAACAGCTAACCCTAGGTGGGGAGGTCGCGCCGCAGCCGACGGCCTCCCCCGCCACCCCATCTTCAGGCCATGTACATCCTTTTATTCCCTTTTCCTCCTGTATATCCTTCTCCGGTGGAAACCCTAGCCGCGCGCCTACCACAGCTACGCACCGCTGACCTTCTCCCCACCTCTCCTCCCGTCTCTCTCCGACGTCCATGGTCTTCATCTCGACGCCTCGCCCTCGATTCACCGTGCCTCGCCCCCGACTCATTGCTCGTTGCCCCGACTCACCGCGCCTCGCCCCCCAACTCACCGCCCGTTGCCCCCGACTCACTGCCTGTTGTCCTCGACTCACTGCTCGTTGCCCCGACTCACCATGCCCTGCCTTGTCGTACTGTCGCACCCCCCCCCCCCCCCCCCCCCCCCCCCCCCCCCGCCCCCGTCGCACCGGGCCTTTCATCCTCTGTGTGCATCATCGTTGCTGGGTTGCTTCACTGCTTTCTTCTTCTTCTTGTTTTTTTTCAATGTACATTCTTCCTGTATTTTGATATTGTTTTAACGAAAATGAGTAGGTTTTTACCTACTCCTTCAAAAAAAAACATGGACATTGGTGTTCATGGTGACCATTTTTTTATTTATGCATAAATTAAAAAATCTAAACCGTTAGATGTATAATATTATCTCAATAACATATATATAAAAAATGATAAAGTTTTAATATTGTTTCGATAGTCATCAAGAGAGGAGAAAAAATCATAAAACTTGAACCATTGATTTTTGTTAATGCTTGATGCACATGTAAATAAAATCAAAATGATATAATTTTTTTGTGTACACATAAAATATGATATATACAACATATTATATCAATTAATTTCGTTATTTAAGAATTTAAAATGTAGTTATTTAAGATTTAATTTCACGGTCACCGATCGGTCATAAAAAACATGGTTATTTGATCCTCCTCTTAAGAAAAAGGTTAAATTAATGAGGAGGGATCCATTGTCAATGCTTATATTGACAATCTTGACCATAGTTACTTTTAAGAATTTGTAAAAATTCATAAAAAATCTTAAAAATAGAAAATTTTTTATAGATGCATTAGTTATATTATAGATTGATAGTGTTTCAAATTTCAATCAATTTGAATATCGTTTGATGCGTTATCAAAATTTTGTGTATATTTTAATGGTTATAATTTAACGGATCTTTAAAGAGCTATGAAATATGTTCACTCGAAAGTGTGCTACTTTTAAATTCCCAACTAGACTACAATTTGGTCGTAAGCGTACGACTAAGTTGCGGTACAGTGTGGGGTCTAATCCACAGAGACAACTGGCAAAACTGAACTAGACTTTGTTTGTTCCTTAAACTACGGGTTGTTCACAATTTTTGGAGGTTTTCTAAATAAACTAATTAAAACAAGCAATTAATAAAAACGGAGTGCAAATAGATAAAAGGTGTTTCTAGGACGTCGGATTAGTCGTCACTTGGCCTCTGATCACGCTAACTGTACTTGTCACGTACGATCAACACAGCTAACCAAACCGCGCTCTCGCGTCTGTCAGATAAGGGTACCGGCCGTCACTCTCGCATACGGTCGGTGCGCAATACAAGTAAATTGGTATTTATGAATTCTTGGTATTAAAACGTTTGGTTCTGGTTAAAACAATATCAAGCACCAAACCTCAGCTCTCACTTGTTGGCTTAATTTCTAACACAGTTCTAACCACAACAGGTATAGATCGTAGCTCTCGCTTGTAAGCCCAACTTATGTTCCGGTACAGGTGTCCCAAAGTGTACCTCCCTCTCGGGTAGCGTAAAACTCAGCTCTCGCGTTTTGTTTGGTTGCCCTCTCGGATCTCTAACTCACTTTGAATACAAACTAGACCCGGTCACATATGCGTACTAAGGCTTAGAACCTAGGGTATTGGCCAATACCTACTGGTTACCCGTTCGAGCACACAACCCAAGCATAGAATGCAATAAACAGTTCATACACAATACCAGAGAACTAAAATAAAAGATAACCAAGAAACTTCATAAAAACCAAAAATTAAGTTAATACACCATCCTAATCCTAGAAACTGAAGGTTTTAGCCAGACATGGCCGATACAACAACAAGCAAGTAAATGTAACAAACAAAACAAGTCATCATGCAACAATAAGAACACAAATCTATCTCAACAAGTCAGGAAAAGAGAAAGAACAGTAGGAGTTTGGTCTTGACGTCGCACGCGCGTGATCTTGCTTGTCACCCCCGCCGGCTTGCTGTCTTCTCGCCTCTTGCTTTGCTTGAATTCCTCTTGGCTTCACCTTTCTTCCTCCCTAAGAAAACTCTCTTCTCTCCTCTCAAAGGCTGCTGGAAAGATAGTAGAATAGATGCCAAAATCGCTGCCCTAGCCTGTGCTAAAAATAGCCATCAAATCCAGATTTCTTTCCTTCTTCTGCACTGCTGCCATATGCGACCCTTACGGGCCGTAAGGTGGGCTCCAGGTCGGTTTTTGCTCCAATAGCTCCATAATCTTTGATTTCTTGCTCCTTTTGTCCTGAAACACCAAATATAGAGCAGTAACGGGAAAAGGAAAGAAAGTGCATGTAATCGAATGCATATGCCAATGATTTGGATTAATTATGTAGGCATTTCCTAGGTAAAAGTGTGTATTTTTGGGTGTGATCAAACAAGATTTTGCTTGCCTTCTTTTTCTCTCTCCAAATTTCAATATACAGGATCCCGTACTACTTTGCTAGTATGCAAAATGTGGGAATTAATTGTGGAAAAAATGATAATAAAATGGAATCTAATACGGATCCAGCAAAATCTGAGATCAAATATTCACCATCAGTGACGGTATTTTGGTCGCAGAAAGGATCCAGATGATGTCAGCAATGATGAGGTAAGTTTGTCGCAGATGGGAGTTCTGCGACGGTTCTGATGTAATGTGTGACAATGATAACACCATCAGGACTATCTGCGAGGAAGTATCAGCACGAAGCCATTTACGACCCTTCATTGTCGCAAAAGCCATTGTGACAGATTTTGATACTATCTGCGACAATTTCAAATGTCACAGAAGCCATGTTCTGCTGTAGAACAGAATTGAGTTGTTTCGTTAATCGTTTCATTTCGTTTAACGAAACAAAAAATCGTTTCGTTTAGTACTAAACGAAACGAAATAACGAAAATAATTGTTTAACAGTAGTATTTTTATGTAAAAATAGAAAACGAAATGGAAAAAATCGTTTCGTTTCGTTTGGGAAAAAACAGAACGAAATAACGGAAAACGGTCTTCCGTTTGCACCCCTAGCTGTAGTGTAAGCACTTTCACTTGTTCGTATTGTAAGCTTTTGTAACTTGTAAATGGAAGCACCTCTCAGTAGTTTGCCTTTCATATCTAATAATACACTTTAAAGGGGGGAATGATGGAGCTCTCTCCTTAATTTGAGCTTCATATCTGTCCGATCTGGTCATCCGACGGTCATTATAACTTTGGGAGATGTTGGTTTTGTGTTGGTTACTATTGATTTCTCATCAAAATTGTGATTATTCCTAATAAGCATTGTTTGTAACTTATAAGTGTATTATTTTTATAAATAAGCTTAAAAAATTTTAATTTGCTCCTACATTGTTTTGGGACCAACATTTTTTACTCTGGTGTTTTCTCAAAATAAGTTGAAGATCATATTCTCAATTTCTCTTAAAATTGAAGTAAGGAAATTGATTTGACCATAATAATTTCTTGAGTAAAATATTTTTATAGAATTATTTTTCAAATAAGCTTAAAATGTTTCAAATAATCAGAAAAAGGTAAAAAAAATTATGGACATATCCTATAAATCGTAGGTTTACATTTTTTAAAAAGGTAAAAAAAAATTGGATTTATTTTGCTTGACCCTTCTGATTTATCTATTTCTTTATTGGTCGAGTTTATCTTGCACAATTAGTTTGCATATTTTTGTAACCTATTATTCAAGTATTACATGCTTCCAATTATTTTGTCTCCAATCTCATTTGTTTTATCAATTATTTATTTTTCATATTGTCAAATAGTTTTCTATACCTACATATGTACATATATAGTATCAATGTTATTAGTTAAAGACTTAAAGCTCAAAATTATCATAATAAATTAATAATTGAGTATAACTAGATAAAAGAGCAATACAAGTTAATTTCTCAAATTTAACAGACAAATCCATGTCGAAACATTTTTTTATTTGAGATAAAGACGAGGGTCAAGCCACTCAAATTTAAATATCTATAAAAGACTTTTCATCCGGGTTTTGAACCTGCAACCTCCCATACGGAGAGCATTACTTTTAATCACTCGACCAAAGGTTGGTTCTTGAAACAAACTTACATATATCATATAAACAACATCGAGTAGTACATAATGAAGAGGGATCAAATGACCACAACTTTTGGTACCACATCGGTAACTACAAAATTAAATCTGAATTATACATTTTTAATGGTCAAATAACAAAACTAATGGACGGAATGTTTTGTATATATCGTATTTTATGTGTACTACTAAAATTATATCATTTTGATTTAGTTACATGTGAATTAAGCATTAACAAAAATCAACGGTTTAAATTTTATGATTTTTTCTTCTCTCTTGATGGCTATCGAAACAATGTTAAATTTTCATCATTTTTTATATATATGTAACATTTTCATCATTTTTTATATATACGTTATTGAGATGATTTAGAATACATCTAACAGTTTAGATTTATTAATTTATGTGTATATAATAATGTAGTTATTAATGACACCAAATTTTGTAGTTATTGTATCCCTTCTCATAATAATTGGGGATCCAGTGAGATCCAAGGCGAGGCAGGGTGGAGATGGCAGACCAATTATATCGCTTATACAATTTTTTATGTACTAGCAATTTTAGACTATTGTCAAAAATATATATTTCTTAAATTAAAGTTATGTGTGGTTATAAGAATCACTTTTTGATTTAGTACAACAATATTTTTTTTGTGTGGAAGGCCATCGGTTCGAAATGTGAATGAAAGTTTTTTTTATAAACACTTAAATTTGAGTTATTTGAATCTCATCTTTATCTCAAAAAAAAAAAAAAAATGATATGTTAGGGCTTGTTTGGCAGCGCCTTATCTTCCAGAAGAAGGGGGAAGACCTAGTAATTCTTGGAAGAAATGCATCAAACAAAAGTAGAATTAAATGGAAGAAATGTGGAATTCCTTCTTCCACCTTTTTGGTGGAAGATCTACTCTTCCGGAAGAAACTTAAAAGACTCCATATCTCATTTCCATTCTTTCAATTGTTAATTACTCTAAGATTTTAGAATAAGATGAAAGATGATATCTTCGGGAAGTATTATCTTCCGCTTTCTTCCGAAATAAAGAGAGGTTGCCAAACATAGCCTTAGGTCACAAATTGTTAAAATCCAGTTTCAAACCGCTATTCTTCAAATTAAAATTCCTATCGATAAGTTCCCCGTAGACAAGGATATGATTTTAGAAATAAAAACTGACGACCTCAAGTCAATAGAAAATGATAAACAAGCAAACAGAGTAACCTACTGTCACATACCTATTAATTAGTGTAATTATTTTATACGAGCACTAGATGAAGTTAATTAAATTGCTATCAAAACGTATTGGTTACAGATTCAGCAAGGAGACTGACCCAAGTCATACAAGCAAACGATACAAAGTAGCAAACCATGGAACCTAATCAAATATTTGCTCATATAATTTGTTTCTCTCTCGTTACCTGATTCGAGATGACGTTAATTAAATTTATCCAATGTGACGGTAGAACAGCATATTTACACAAAGCGGAACCACTAATGTTGCAATATATACATCTATATCTATATACCCATAATGGGGGAGGAAAATGCAAGCACCATATTTATTTGAGCTAAGAGCCGTCCGATTTGGCGATCCGACGGTCCAAACTACTTTCACACATCTCCATTAGTTGATGCATTTATATCAATATATACCATAAAAAAAGATAATATTTAGAATTAGAGAAAAATCTGATTTTGGTTCCTGAACTATTGCGTTTGATTGAAATTGGTCCTTAGACTATTTTGTTGTCCCTAATGGCTCCTAGGGGGATGAATATGGTGCCTTTATCAATTTTAACCTTTTTCACTTGATTAAAAATTTTGGCCAAATCCTAAATGCAATTCAATTATAAGACCAATCAAGTTTTTAATAAAATAAATAGAGAAGAGTAAGAGAAAGTAAACAAAGAGAGGCGACCAAGATTTGTTAATGAGGTTCGGCGAAGCGGCCTACGTCTCCGGGGTGCCACAACTAACTCGGTGGTGCGTCTTTCTTATCACCCGCAAAGAAATGATTACAACGCCTCGGTGATCCCTTACACAACAAATGGGCTGGCACCAAGGTTGGAGGAGAGACGAAACTCAAACTCCAAAAAGAAAATAGCTCAAACTAACTCTCTCATAAGATATACCAATCAATGGTGTAGTTGAGGCTTGATTCACAAAGATTTTGTTATGAAAAGCTCAAAGAACAATGGTGGGTTTGGATCTAGAGTTTTAGCTCTTTTTTCAGCTGAGTTTAGAAGTGAAAAGTTATTTTTGATTCGGGGACGAAGGGTATTTAAATGAATCCCAAAACAACCAGCCCACAACTCAGACTACTGTTCCGTTATAATTAACATAACCAAGTTTCTGTTATAACCGAACAAGTAGTCAGAGCTGCTGTCCATAACATTCCGTTATAACAGACTAAATGATGCGTTATAATGTGGAATAATTAGCTCTGCCAAATAATGGCATTTTGATGTGACATGTGACCATATGATATAGTGATTTAAAGACGATCCGGGTAGGTCCGGGTCGGTCCAAACCCGCCTCGGTCCACGGATTCTCCGGTTTACGGGTTTTCCCGGTTCGGGAAACCTCAGAAAAATTTTGGGGGGATGGAGATTGGACCTAGCTTAGGACCGTCCCTCCCGGTTTGCTCGGGTTTCCCAGTCCGGTCCGGGTTGTTCGGGTTATATGGCAAAAAAAAAGCTCCAAAAAACAAAAAAAAGAAGCAACAAAAATATATAAAAAAAAATATTATACTTATTTTATGCTACGAAAATCGAAAAAATACTTTAAAAAAATAGAAAATTAAAAAATATTTATTTTAAACTGAAATATATATACTTAATACTAAAAATTTATTTGTTTTAAACCGAATTATATATATTTTATACTATACTAATTGTCTTTGAAAAATAAAAGTTAATCTCTTTTAAATTTTGGATTTGAGATCGGCTATGTTACTAATATATACGGGATTCCGACTTCTTATTTCATTTTTTATTTTTTATTACCCTGGGTTTTTACCCCTAGTTACCTCGGTACCCCGGGTTATCCCGGTACCTCGGGTCGGGACAAGTCGGGTCCCGGGTTCGTTCGGGTCGGATTTTCTCGGGAAATTTGTTGTGGGTTGGATTCCTTTCCTTGTAAAGACCGTCCCTCCCAGTCCTCTCGGGTTGCCCGGGTTACACCCTCGGGTCGGGTCGGTCGGTCCATTTTCTCTGGGTTTCTTGGTTTGGGTTTGGACCTCTCAGGTTTTTTTAAAACACTAATATGATATTTTGAAATATGATCGTTATTGAGAACTGTTATAACGGAATCTGGGCTGGCTCCATACCTATCCTGTTCCTTGAAATTTTCAACGCTTATCAATAGTAAAAAATAATTAAACAATGTAATTCTACATAAATTCACTATTTTGTCCAACTTACAAAATACAAAGAAAAACTAATCTAAATCTTGAAATATCACCATATCTTTAGCTTTCCTTGTCTTCAAATATTCCTTGTTTGCTTGTAAACTCTTGACAATTGCTTACACAATTTTCCTTACACAAACAACATTTTCAAAGAAATTGTTAGTACAATAATTTGATATTGTTTTGAAAATTGTAAAATAAGAAAGATTATTTAGAACAACATATTTTTGGTTCAAATTTGTCCCTAAATTATTGTGTTTGGTTCAAATTGGTCTAGGAACTAGCATTTGGTTCAAATTGGTACTTGAACTATATGATTTGGTTCTATTACTACCCACTTTACTTTCATTATGTTAGTTCATATAGTTTAGAAACTAATTTTGATATTAATTGATGCATCGCATTTCTATATGTTTATTTTCGGAGTTGTATCTTTATTTTTGTCAAAAAGTCCTAGATTTAGTTGAGTCTAGTTAGTTAGTTGTCTAGAATCAAGGAATTCCTTTTTCTTGGTTCTAATTTTGAGTAAAATGTGTAATTGGAGCTAAATTTGGAGAAGATGGAGTCAAGAAACGAGAATAGACAAAGGAGCGCAGACAGCGAACAACTGAGCGTAGACAGCAGACAACTGAGCACTGTCCGCAGACACGTGAGTGCGGACCGCACTCAGCTCAAAACTGACGTATATAATTCTGGCCCGAGCACAACCACCACGACTCAAACCGACTCCCTATTTTTTAGGGAGTGCGGTCCGCACCGACACCAGCATAGATCGCAAACAGTTATTTCTGGAATGGTTTCAATTGGAGGTATCTATTTCTACTTTTGTTCCAGAAAATAGAGGTCGGTTTGAAGAGGTTAGAGGCTTATTTCTGGAAGCAACTTAGCCTATATAATCATCATCTCCTAAAATGTTCCATATCACGTTAATCTCATGAAGTTTAGAGTTAGGTCCAAGTTTTAAGTTTAGAGTTTAGTTTAGTTTAGTTTAGTCTAGAGTTGATAAGAAGAGGGAGATTACTCGGAGGAGAAGGTCTAAGGCGTGTTGAACTTCATCGACTCGCCCTTCAATCGATGTTTTCTTTCTCTCTTATTATTTTATTGTTTATGTTTTCTTTAGATATGTGTGAGTAGTTATCTTTTGTTCTTAGGGTGTAGGATGATGTTTGTTTGTATGGATTAATTGAGTACTTGATTTTAATGTTTATGAATTAAAGTTATTTTCAATTTACTTTGCATTGTGTTTGAATTGTTTCTTGTTCGTTTTGATAAGAACCTGTAGATTATGCGCAAATCTAGTTGGTAGAACAACGTCATTTGATCAAGAATCGATTCTTGTGCTAATTGGGTAGATAACTTGTTGTCCAAAGAAACCTGAGAGGGTGAAATTGTGGTTGTAACGAGAGTTAAAACCAGACCCTAAAATAAAAGTGAATTGAGCTAAGGACTAGATGAACTAAACTTAGGTTTAGGGATAATCTTTGTGATTAGAAGAATTGAACTTATGTTTAGGGATATTCATTTGAATTGCTAATTGAACTAAGGGAGTTAGTTAGGATTAGAAGAATTAAACTTGGGTTTAGGGATAATCCTTGGGATTAGAAGAATTGAACTTAAGTTTAGGGATAATACTTGTAATTGCTTTGGTTCGGTTAGTAGTTAGTAACTTTAGTCAATAATTGAAACTGATCTCTGTTAGTTACCTGCGAATAGCAGGGTGACAGACTGCGGGTTGTGAAGCGAGTAACTGACAGAACATCTAGATTTATGTACATTGCGGATCGCACCTATCAAGTGCGGTTCGCAGGCAATTGATCCAGACAGCAAACTGATTCTGAAAACCCCGGGAACACTTGTTTAGTATCTGTTTGTAAGACTTTTATTTACTGTTAGTTACTTTATTGCATCTGATAATTTAGGAACCAATCTTCAAACACCCCCCCACTTTGATACCAAAAATATTCTTTTTAGGATTAGGATAGAGTTTAGAGCATAGTTTAGATTTAATTTCCGTCCCTGTGGATTCGACCCCAACTATACTGCATTAGATCGTACGCTTGCGATCGAGGGCATTATTTAGGATATTAAAAGCCTATACACTTTATAGAGGTCATTAATTAATATGAACAAAAAATACTTGGAAGAGGCTATATGAATTATTTGAACCAAATGCAACAGTTTAAAGACCAATTTGTACCAAATGTAACCATTTAAGAACCAATTGGAACTACAAAATAGTTTATGGACCAATTAGAACCAAAACATCTAATTAATTTATATTTCCACCATTAGTTTATAGGCGGTTTGAATAGTTGCACCATTCCTCTAATTTACAACCAAATTTTAATTTAATTAGTCTGCTGATGACTACTCCTAGTATATATCATGAGCCCCACGTTTGCATCATGGACTCACGGTGGACCCAATAATTGTATCTTGTTAATATCCTACAATATAAGCAAGTATCGAGCTAATGTCATAAAATTAAGTACTGTATTTGTCAAAAGAAGAGATTTGTAGAATCTAAGTATCGCATATTAGTCAGCCTTGACCGAATATAAAAATAAAAATGAATGGCCACTAGCCTACTAACTTTAAAGAAAGAACATAAAGAGTGGAAATTCGGCAACTACCTTTGCTTCTAACTTTAAAGAAAGAAAATTGGCAACTTGCCAACTAACTTTAAAGAGTGGCAAATTGCCAACTAAAGAAAGAAAATAAATAATGACAAATTGGCAACTACCTTTCTTTGCTTCCCACCATTTCGATCTGATGAAGGCAGAAGATGGTGAGACACGGCAGGTGGGATGATAAATTCAGTAGAGATGGGCTGAGTCTTTGGGCCTAACAAATTATGATTGACCTTCGATTATCAGATGGACCTCATTTTATTATTTTACTTTACGAAACAAAAGAAGAAATTTTGGGAAGGAAAAATATGAAGGACAAAGCGAATTCGATCAGGGTTGATCCCCAAAAATAGGAAGAAATTGCTCTTCTGGTTCTTCCAAGTCTGTCCTTGTCCAGACGAGCATCCATCAGGGTTGCAAACTCCAAGTCCATCTGTCATCTTCTCGTCAGAGGATGCCTTGATCCCCAAATCGTGTAGGCGTCTCAAAAGTTCCTCATTCACCATGCCCCTCAATTCTCCCGGCTCGGGCCTCATTCTCTTGAGTTCGTCAGCCGAGTACTTCAATTTGGTTGCCGCACTCGGCTTCGACTCGATCACTTCCTCAATCATGAAACTCCGCCCCGTGCGAGAGTGGCAAACTGGTTGTCCTGAGCTAAACCCTAAACCCCATCTGTCGAAGAGCAAGAGAGGGATCATGCTGATGCAAGCTCCGAGGTCACATAGTGCCTTCTTGATGCGAATTCTCCCCAAAGTAATTGGCACTGTGAATTTCCCGGGGTCAGTTAGCTTTGGCGGTAGCGGCTTTCCTTTGTAAGCACTGTGTATGACGTTTGTGCTGATTACGTTGCACTGCAAAGAGTCGGTCTTGGTTGTTTCACGCTCCTTATCCAACTCTGCTTCTGAGTCTTCCTTTACGGACCGTAAAGGGATGATTACGGACCGTAATGCATCTGCATCAGCTTCAACCCCTGTCACACAAGCACCTTTCCCGTTGTTTCCTTCAACGTCAGTGGTTTAAAGATAGGAGTTGAAGAGGTTTATGTTGTGCTCACGGTTGTGCTCGCATGGTCGATCAGCATGATCTTGTCAACCTCTGTGGGTGTCATGGCTATGCCCATGGCTTGTTCAACTCTCGGCCCCTCCAGGATCACTGTTGTTTCTTCAGTGGGGGTTACGATCCGTAAGGTCTGTGTCTCTGATAAAGGCTCTGAGCTGAACGAGATGGCCTTGATTTCACCCTTCGGGTTTGGTTCGGTTTGCCCCGGGAGCCTAGTCACTTGTCCTGGTTGAGCGGGCTGTCCTCCTGAAGATTCTCCTTGGTTCCCTGCTGCGAGCTTGGCCAATTGAGTGTATATAATCTGCATCTGCTCAAAGATGATATGGTTGGTCTTTCCCTGATCGTGCATGAAGTCCGCAAAGAACTTGGCTTGGTTTGGCTGTTGCATGGGTGGCTACTGAGATTGCTGAGGTTGTTGGGGCTGCGGTTGTTGCTGAGGTGGCTGCCGATTTTGATTAGGGAAGGCCGCATTTTGGTAGAAGTTGCGGTTTCCTCCCTCGAAGTTGTTGTAGCCTCCTTGGTTGTTGTACGGCTGTGGGGCTCTCGGCTGGTATTAGCCACCTTGACCACGTATTGTTGTTGTTCCTCCATCCCCAGTTGCGCTGTTCGAAGTTGTTGCGCGGGTACTGGTTATATTGGTTCCTTTGGAAGAACGGGGGCTCGTTGTTGATCGAGTGGACCTGCTCTTGTCCTCCTTCTGGTTGTGCGAGCGGGCAGCCTTGGTATGCGTGTCCTTCTTCCCCGCATAATTCACACGTAATAGGGGTATTGTTCTGGACTGCTTTGACAGTGCTTTTGCCCTCTAGTGCCTTCTGTAAAGCGTCAATCTTTGCGGAGAGAGCAGTAATGTCATCCACCTCGTACCGATCGCCGGATCCTCGACTGTTGTTGAGCCGCCAAGGTGTCGAACAGCTCGATTGCTTAGCTTCCATTTCCATGAATTTTTCACCTAAGGTTGCATTGACAAGTGCTCGAGAGTTAAAATTCAATGCATTATAGAAAATTTCTACTACCATTCACTCAGGTGTATTGTGGTGCAGGCAAGAACCAAGCAATTCTCTAAACCTTTTCCCAAGCCTCAGTTATGGTTTCTTGCGGGCCTTGTTTGAAAGACATTATTTGGTCCCTAATCCTAGTGGTCCTCTTATGCGGAAAGAATTTGTTCAGAAATAAATTAGAGAGGAGCACCCAGGTACCAACTGAGTTCTTAGGAAGATAATTAAACCACTTTTTAGACTTCTCCCGGAGAGTAAATGGGAACAAGACCAACTTGATGTACTCGAAAGAAGCAGGGTTCTCCCGAATAGACTGGCACATCCTGATGAAGGTGCGGAGATGGTCGTGCGGGTCTTCGTGCTCCATGCCATGAAAGAGGTTCTATTACACGATGTTGAAGACCGTCAGGCTCAATTGTGGCGGGCCTCCTTGGACTTCTAGGAGAATGATGGCGTCTCCCACATCGTCGACTCTCGGGACAGCGAAGTCCCTTAGCGTTCTTGGCACGAACACGACCGGTTGGTTTGCGTTGTTGGCCATCTCTTCTCGATTGGTCTGCTCAGTCTCTGTTGTCTCTGCCGTCGGCCTTACGGTTCGTAAGGGTTGCTGTACGACCCGTAAGGGGCTTACGGACCATAAAGGGTGGTTACGGTGCGTAAGGGTCGGTGGCTGAGAAGAAGAACGTCTGTTTACGGGCGGAAATAAGAGGTCTCTCTTCGGGATTTTCGATCAGTCTCTGAGATTGTGTCCTCCTATTTCCAGTGTGCCCCTGAAACAGACAAAAATAAAACAAAGAAAGAAAAAGATCAAAAAAAAGAAAGAAAAGTAGTTCGAGAAATAAACAAAATAAAGTCCAGAAATGACGCAATTGTCCCCGGCAACGGCACCAAAAAGCTTGTTCACTCGAAAGTGTACAAGCGTACAGACTAAGTTGCGGTACAATGTGGGGTCAAATCCACAGAGACAACTGGCAAAACCGGACTAGATTTTGTTTGTTCCTTAAACTACGGGTTGTTCACAATTTTTGGAGGTTTTCTAAATAAACTTATTAAAACAAGCAATTAATAAAAACGAAGTGCAAATAGATAAAAGACGTTTCTAGGACGTCGGATTAGTCGTCACTTGGCCTCTGATCACGCTAACCGTACCTGTCACGTACGATCAACACAACTAACCAAACCGCGCTCTCGCGTCTGTCAGATAGAAGTGTACCGGCCGTCACTCTTGCATACGGCTGGTGCGCAATACAAGTAAAATGGTATTTATGAATTCTTGGTATTAAAACGTTTCGTTCTGGTTAAAACAATATCAAGCACCAAACCTCAGCTCTCGCTTGTTGGCTTAATTCCTAACACAGTTCTAACCACCACAGGTATAGATCGCAGCTCTCGCTTGTAAACCCAACCTATGTTCCGGTACAGGTGCCCCAAAGTGTACCTGCCTCTCGGGTAGCGTAAAACTCAGCTCTCGCGTTTTGTTTGGTTGCCCTCTCGGATCTCTAAACCACTTTGAATACAAACTAGACCCGGTCACATGCGTACTAAGATTTAGAACCTAGGGTACTGGCCAATACCTACTGGTTACCCGTTCGAGTACACAACCCAAGCATAGAATGCAATAAACAGTTCATACACAATACCAGAGAACTAAAATAAAAGATAACCAAGAAACTTCATAAAAACCAAAAACCAAGTTAATACATCATCCTAATCCTAGAAACTGAATGTTTTAGCTAGACATGGCCGATACAGCAACAAGCAAGTAAATGTAACAAACAAAACAAGTCATCATGCAACAACAAGAACACAAATCTATCTCAACAAGTAAGGAAAAGAGAAAGAACAGTAGAAGTTTGGTCTTGACGTCGCACGCGGGTGATCTTGCTTGTCACTTCGCCGACTTGCTGTCTTCTCGCCTCTTGCTTTGCTTGAATTCCTCTTGGCTTCACCTTTCTTCCTCCCTAAGAAAACTCTCCTCTCCTCTCAAAGGCTGCTGGAAAGATAGTAAAATAGATGCCAAAATCGTTGTCCTAGCCTGTGCTAAAAATAGCCATCAAATCCAGATTTCTTTCCTTCTTCTGCACTGCTGCCGTATGCGACCCTTACGGACCGTAAGGTGGGCTCCAGGTCAATTTTTGCTCCAATAGCCATAATCTTTGATTTCTTGCTCCTTTTGTCCTGAAACACCAAATATAGAGCAGTAACGGGAAAAGGAAAAAAAAGTGCATGTAATTGAATGCATATGCCAATGATTTGGATTAATTATGTAGGCATTTCCTAAGTAAAAGTGTATATTTTTTGGTGCGATCAAAATATCGCTCAAATTGAATATAATCGGATACATAATCAATCTATAAGTCAAGTAACATTTTCGTAAACTTCTTCTATTTTTAAGATTTTTTATGATTTTTTATAAATTTTTGAAAGATGGCATTGTCAATATTGTCAAAATCACCATTGTCATTGAATCTCTCCTTATATACCTTCGCGTTTCTCCTTAAAAGAAAGAGTAATTATATGATACCCATCCCCAAATACCCCATTCCTGTACCCCAGATCTAACGGACCAGATTAAAGATCTCTTCTCTCTAATTATTTACTAAAATAAATCGGTCAATCCCATATGCTGTTGTCCTCACCCCAATACTCCACTCAAATATCGATCTCTCACTCTCCTCCGACAAGCTCTCCTCCGTCGACTCCTCTGAGGCTCTGACGAGCTCCCTCCAGTGAGGCGGCGACCCCTCCGATGAGTTTTGCTCCGATTACTCCTCTGATGAGCTCTCCTCCAGGAGAGATGAGCTCCCTCCGGCAAGACTTTAACGAGCTCCCGTCCATCGACTCCTCTGAAAATGCTTTCATCTAATGAGCTCCCTCCCGCGAGGCGAGGCAGTAGACTCTGACTGGGAGATTTGATTTTTAATATGATTTTTATAATTTTTGGTGGTTTAAGGCGGCCTTCGAAACTCTGTGTTTTATGTATTTAGAGTTGGTTTAATATGTATAACATGTTTGCGTTGTAAGTATTAATAGTTTATCAGTTAAATTAGACGTTTGATGTTTTTGGTATATTATTGCTTGTTTTTAGAGGTTTTGTTACTTGTCAAACGGGGGATTCATATGGAAATTTGACTGGAGAATTTATAAAGTTTCTTGTATTTGTATTATACTAATCTTCTTTTTTATTGTTACGTTGTTATTTAAGTATTATTATTCCAATATTCATATAATTGATAATTTGAGATGCCTAGTGGTAATATTTTTCTTGGATCTATGTAGAGTTAAATTGTGTGCTATAAAAATTTTGTATTATGATTATATTCAAATTGTAATATTACTTACAAAATTAAGTATTATTACTTGCATTTGCAACTATTGTCTCTGGGTTGTAACCAATAATACTTATTATTTGATTTCATTCTTTCTTATTTGTACATATGTTGAATTGTTTAAATTTGAGTTTAATTCAATAATTGAGTCTAGTTCTTCTCATTTGAGTTCAAATTGTCCGACCACTCGAATGTATTATTACGTTGTTAATTCAGTATTATTACTTGCATTTGCAACCATTATATCTGTGTTGTAACCAATAATACTTATTATTTGATTTCATTCTTTCTTATTTGTACACATGTTGAATTGTTCCGATTTGAGTTTAATTCAATAATTGAGTCTAGTTCTTCTCAATTGAGTCTAGTTCTTCTCATTTGAGTTCAAATTGTCCGAACACTCGAATGTATTGTTACTTTGTTAATTCAGTATTTTTACTTGCATTTGTAATTATTATCTCTGGGTCGTAACCAATGATACTTATTATTTGATTTCATTATTTCTTATTTGTACACATGATTTCTGCTATGGCCATTTAGTTTACTAGTTTTCTGTGTTGTATGTAAAAAATTGTACTTATTATTTGAGGTCAATTATTTTAAATTTGAAAAGTATTTCTACTTTGTTGAGTTACTATTATTACGTACATGTTAAACTATTATTCGTTTTGTACCTTGAAGTATTAATGGTTGTTTCTGTATGTGTTTCTTATGTTTTGATTTCAATGTATTAGTACGTTATTTATTTTGTATTACAATAATAATATTATTAGTTTGATACTGTTACTATTATTACTTAATAATTGTTTGTATTGTTGTTTAATTGTTCTGCAGCTGTTCTATTTGTTTGTATTATTAGTTTGTTATTTTTACTATTACTAGTTAACAATTGTTTGTATTA
Organism: Cyperus esculentus; assembly: GCA_030179965.1. Classification (NCBI taxonomy): domain Eukaryota; kingdom Viridiplantae; phylum Streptophyta; class Magnoliopsida; order Poales; family Cyperaceae; genus Cyperus; species Cyperus esculentus. The sequence goes on along the minus strand of JASGLE010000013.1, from coordinate 4,685,787 downwards.
TTATTTAACTGTTGTATTGTTGCTCTTTTGTAGGTACAAATTAGCAAGGAGAGACTTATTGTTGCCTATAAGATTCTAACTGATTTAAGAAACACAAATAATAGGGTTAGGAGAGCTGTTTGATTAGGGTAAAGAGTTTTCTTTTATCTTAAGAAAACTGGTATTAGCTGTTTTGATTTTATTTTTGAATGATGTGTGGATGCTTTTAGTTTATTTTGTGAATGATGTGAATGATGTGAATGATGTTTTTAGTTTACAAAACAGATTTATGCTTTTGTTATAATGTAGGTATTATTACTTGTAGTTTTTGTGTTGTTTTATTATGTGATATGGTTGGTTGTTATGATTTTTAAATGCGCATATAGGCTTTGTTTCATAGGGAAGTTTGTATTATGACTTTAATTCAACTATATTATTAACTACAACATGAAGTATTATTATCTGTTATTTGTGAAAAAATGTGTATTATAGTTCTTCTTAGTTGGTATTATTGATGTGTTAATATGGTATTGTGATATTGAAAATAAAATAAAATTTTATCATATTTCATATTTTATTTATTATTATTAGTTTCAAAAAGCACTAATTGCAGAAGTTACTTACAAAGGTCTGAATTTTGACAATCACGTAAGAACATTTGTATATAAAATGAAATGGTATTACTACTTCTGTATACTAGGTATTTAGACCATCTATAATATATATTATTAGTTGCAGAAGTTTAGTTAAGGATATTAGTCAAACGGGGGATTTGACCGAGGTATTTGACTTTTTTTCATAGTCACGTGCTTTTTTGGATGTGCAGAATATATGTATTGTAGGTATTATTACTTGTTATAGGTAGTATTTAGGGTTTGATCTATAGGTATTTAGACTTGGAGGACGAAATATTTAGCGCGCTTATAACACATTGTTAGTATTATTAGTTGGGCTGTAAATGCATTTGAGATTTGGTCAATACGGAGTATTTGACCGGGGTATTAAAAGTGGGGTACTCATATCTTCTCCCTAGAAATGATTGTGCTAACCACACCCACATAAACGCAAGTAGAGGGAATTTAGAGATAAAATAAACAACTGAAGAAGTGGAGTGCATACCTTCGGGTGAGAATCTGCTGCCATAGTTGTGATGGCACCACGTGCCATACTTTTAATCTCGACGGCTGAGATTTTGTAGATTGTAGGGGGCTATTTTTTGTGGGTCCCACTGTCATAGACACTATGGCATGTGGTGCCATTAAAACTATGGCAGCGGATAAAAATCCCATACCTTCAGAGGTGAAACAACAGAAGAAGCGTTGAAACACTCCAGCAGGCCCCAACATAAAAGGCCACAAAACAACCACCTAAAAATAAGGCAAAAAAGAGGATTAATATCCAAAGAACCTGAAACAGTAAGAGCCTCCATAGGCATATAAAAAAAAATAAATAAAGAAGGTAAGAACTACAAATGAGGAAAAGATGAAAAAATGGAAAATCAACATGCATGCAAGCTTTCAATGTAGAAGAGGTGGTTGAAGAAAAGAACATGTACAGGGAAAGTCTATAAACACATAAAACACACCTACACAAACATAAATTACTGAAAAACTATATGCAAAACCAATAGGCAGCGGTTTAGTCTAATTAGACATACTATGCTTCTGAGGAAATAAAAAAATGATGTAGTAAATGAGCGCTGCATGCAAAAGAACCAAAGAGGAACCAAATTGATGGAGCCCTTCAAACACCTCACAATACACAGAACACATGAGGAGAAGGAATTAAAAGAAATTATGAGCGAAAAAAACGATTAGTATCCGTCATGCATGCAACCGAGTAACACAGATCTGGTAATAAGTAAGAGCAATGATAATGAGCAGCGAGCCAGAGTACCAAGAACAGAAGCACGAAGACCAAAAACCGAAAAAAAGGTTGGGAAAAAGAAAAACTCGCACCACAAACCAGCGAGCAGAAAATGTCTCCAGAAAGAAGTTAGAGGCAAGGCAAGAAAGGATGTGATCGAGCCAAAGGAAAAAAAATGCAAGAGGTACAGGAAGGAAAACATAAACAACAACAAAACACGCAGAGGAATAGAAAAAAGGAATGTTGAAGAACAACCAAAATTGCAACAATGAATGCCAAAACCGAAAATAGCTTGTTCCATTTCCAATGGCGCACAGAAAGAATAAGAAAAGCATCTGGGGAAGAAGGAAGAGGAAAGCAAACAGGTGGAAGAGAAAAACCAACAGGCAAAGGAAATCTATATAGCAGCCTGCAGCCGAGTCGGGAAAGAAGAAGGACCAATGGACATAAAGATCCCAACCGTCAGATAAAGATCCAATGAACATAAAGAGAAGGGAGGAACACAAATAAGACAAATAAGCATACAATGAGAACTGTTTATATAGGATCAAGAACAATATTGTAAGAAGAGAATGAAACACTGCAGAATCAAGCATCCATGTAATTGTGAAGGGCCAGGTTATGTATATGAAACTGGGAGCCCACCAAATAGAGTTACGGAATAGTAAGAAAATAGAAGACCCATTGCAAGAAAGAAGAACAACAACTAAAGTTGTCACAGTCAAACAACTTTAGCTTCTTTAGTCTCTTAATCCTTCTGAACACAAGTTTCTTAGCACGGATTAAAGTTTCTCCTTAAACCTCCTTTTGACCGGGGCTTAAGCCTTGCCCAGATTTCTAAGGAAGCCATACCCATAGCTTAAGGCTTAAGCTTTCTTAAGCCTTTTTTCTTTTTCCGAACGAGTGTGGCTTAGTGAGGCTTAAATATTTAAGCCACTTTGTATGCCAAACAGTCCCAACACGCCATGACCAAAATATTTTCAAGGGCCAAGTATACATCACCCCATGACGCAAATGAAAGAAATCCTGAACCCCCGATATGCATCGAACGATCAAAATCAAAGAGGAGCCACTGTTCACATAGCACTGTGCACCAGCATCACACCATCGTCAATCTGATATCACTGACATACCCGATTGAGATTGAGAAATTTTAATACCTAAATTGATAAGTATTAATCTTTATATGTATTCTAAATCAGCTCAATAATACATCCATACAAAATGTTGAAAATTTAATCTCGTTTCGAACTTTCGACGGCTATCAACAAGAGAATTAATCATAAAATTTAAACCATTGATTTCTTTTCTCAATGCTTGATTGATATACATGTAAATAAAATAAAGATGATATTTTTTTTGTGTACACAGAAATATATACAACATATTTTATCAATCAGCTTTATTATTATTTAAGATTTAAAAATGTAATTATTCGAGATTTAACGTGATTATAACGACGGGTCACCGTGGTTAATTATTTGACCCCTCATTTAACAAATCCATACAATTTTTGTCGTTTGAGTGCTCATATATATAAACCAGAATATAATTGAGTTTATGTTAAATATTGGACCGCAGAAGTTTCCTTTTGACACTTTGCAGACATGACTGACAAAATAAGTCCATTATTTTCTTCTGAATGCATGCCTGGCCCAGCAAAAGGCAATTCAATTCATATCCTCTACTTCGCAGTAAACTGCTGAACTCCAATGGTCGGATCGCTTTGAGATTCGTGCAACTCAATCTCAGAAAGGCCCCCTATAATCCACATCGTTGATTCGCTATGCAGTACAATACTGCGTAGCAGAGGATAAGCACGCAACAAAAGGCCACCAGGCACCAGAGAATGTTAGTTCCACAACTCCCCCAAAAAATCGAGTCCGGTTCTGCTAACGCACCGCCAGCGCAGATCCGGCGGTGCGCTAGACTTCGGGATCCGGACTCATTACTTTTCACGGATCCCGAAGTCAGTGCGTTAGACGATCTCGTTTGCAACAAATCAGAGTGCTTATATATCCTCTGTAGCACTACATTGTGTAGCGCAGATGTAAACCGTTGGATCATCTCGAGATTCGAGCTGACACATATCTCGAGATGATCTAACGGTTCACATCCTGCGCTCCACAATGCAGCGCTACCAACCAGTCAGTCATTCATTCATTCAGACCCTCTGAAAGTTAGTTAGTTCAACCAATCATGACAACAACGTACTATCATCATCAGCAATAACTAACAGTTGTAGTCATAGTTGCATATTATATCACACAGTCAGGTGTAACAAACCATAGAAACATAGAACAACACTGCATATATACTGTCATACATTTTTGGTAGAATTAAAGGTGTTCTGAGCTGTTGGTTCTTAGTTCATGGATCCGACCGGTTTAATCGACAGATCAAGGACGACGTCTTATGGGGTTGTCAGGAGTTTCAAATCCTTTGTCTCAGTTTGCATTGGACGGCTTCTTGGCCGTGGTAATATATAAACTGTTTTTAATTTTTTTTCTGTTATGTAACTACTCTGGATTCGTAGTTTTTGTTTTGTATGCACAAGGTGTTCAACGAGATGTCTGAATGAGGATTTTGTTATTGTTTCATACCTAACAATCTGGCATTTAGAAAGATTTTGCAAACTTAACCTTTTTTTTAATCTGCAATTCCATTAATTTTAATCAAGGGTCTGGTATCTGGGGATCGAGGTCAGATGCCGAGCAGAGGGTACGGTCATGGATATATGCGTTGGCCAGAGCTGATCGAGATATTGCTTTCGAGTATGTTAGGTCCACTGAGAGAGGTATAAATCCATTTCTCAAATGATAAAATTCCTTAAGAAAAGTACATCACACGTAATTAAACCGGCAAATTCAGTTTAATTCTTTTTGGTTTTCGTATGCTATGAAGGATTGAGTTTCAAGGAGGCAGAGAGGAGAAGACGAGAGCAAGGCCCAAACGTACCTTTTGATCACAACTCAAATCCGAACCGGCATCAGCTCTTATGGAGAGCTTTCTTTCATCCTTTCAACATAATACTTATTGTTATGGCCACTCTCTCGTACTTGGCTCAAGATAATGCGAATGGAACAATTATGCTTTTGTTGGTTCTTGTCAGCATTGGTCTGAGATTTCATCAGGTTTGTATTGTATTTTCTCCTAACAAGCATTGATTGTTGAACGAACCCAACTCGGAAATGTTTGAGCATAGAAGCTATTTGGTCAGGAATATAACAGTTCGATGGCAGCCAGGCACTTGTATGAGCTCCTAAGGACACCGGTGCGAGTGCAAAGATGCGCTGGGAGGATCAACCAGACCGAACTAGTGGTACAGATTGACCAGAGGGATGTCGTGCCGGGCGACATTGTCCATTTCAGCCCCGGCGATCTCTTTCCTGGCGATATCCGTCTTATAACATCAAGAGAATTGGTCGTAAGGTAATCCTATGTTGTTGTGAATTCATTGATGATGGTATGCAGTTAATTAATTTCTGAATTCTGACAGTTAGATGTACGGCTGATTGTAAGAGCCGCTAAGATTAGTGCACTTTTGCCCCGATAAAAGTCATAATTGTGACAACTGTGATAACCTGGTTGAAACAGTCAATCTTCATTGACCGGCGAATCAGGAACTGTCGGAAAAACAGCAGATATCAAGGAAGATTTGAAAACACCTTTATTTGAGATTAAGAATATTTGCTTCATGGTATGCAGTAACTTTGTTAAATCATAAAAATCCAAAATCATCTCCTTCTTTCCTAATTAAGAAATTGAATGAATTTCTAGTCTATATATTGACAATAGACCAATATTAAAGATATTTAATTTTTGTTCAAGCATCCAGTATGCTATGAAGGTGTTGGGATATATGGTACCTGTACATGTTCCATGAATTATCCCAATTTTTATCCTTTCCACTCTTCTTTTTCTGCATCATGTTTATCCTTTCCACTCTTCTTTTGTTTCTATCCTTTATTAACAGATACATGCCTTACTTTCTGCCCTTGAGAATCATACTATAATTGATTAAAAATAAAGGGTTTTAACAGGGTGGTAACTGGTAAACTACTAGGCAAGACTGAAAGGGAAATAGAGAATAGATCAGCAAAAATAAAATTATACAAAGAAGGTTACTCAAATGGAAACCTAAATGCTGTAGCCTGTTGTTGTTGCACATTGTTTAACTTGTTTCTGTTTTAAGTTACCAGTTATTTATCAGTGGTACCTCAAGTGGTTCCAAGAAGGTTTGGAAACTGACCTGAAATGGTGTAGGTAGCTTTGGGTCAACTTTAAGAAATTCTAATGATAAATTGTACAATCAATTGGGTTTAGCTTCAATCATACTATACAACTTATCGTTTTAAGGGATCATCGGAAGGGTGGTTTTATCAGGAGTTAACGCTTATCAAATCGATCAGTAGTAAACTCATTTAACACCTACCAACTGATCGAGCTGCTCTAATAATTTTCAGGGAACAAGTGTAGTATCAGGAATCGGTATCGGCTTGGTGATATCAACTGGCTCGAACACCTACATAAGCACTATTCTGTCCAAACTTGGAAAACAGCATCCTCCGGATGCTTTCGACAAGGGAGTACAATTTATCTCTTACATGCTTATTTGCATCATGATGGTGGCTGTACCGGCCCTCATTTTGTCAACCTACTTGGTCACGAAGAGCCTGAGTGAAAGCATCATATTCGGGATATGCGTCGCTGTTGTGCTAACTCCCCAAATGCTCCCTTTGATTGTCAATACCAATCTGGCCAGGGGCGCAGTTGCGATGGCGAGAAATAAGTGCATAGTGAAGAGCATTTCGGCCATACAGCATATGGGCGCAATGTAAGTTTTAAGTAAAAAATCATTAATAAAATATTCATTGCAGTATATTTAATATTATATCAATGCAGGGATATCCTATGCATCGACAAGACGGGCACGCTCACTATGGATCGTTTCATAATGGTTCATCACTTGGATATATGGGGGTTTCCTAGCGAAACTGTCCTAAAATTTGCATTTCTAAATTCATACTTCAAGACGGCACTGAAAGGTCCCATAGACGATGCAATTCTCGCACATGCATACACAAATGGATATCGGTTTCATGCTTCGGCATGGAGAGTAATTTACGAGCTTCCCTTCGACTTTACACGAAGAAGGATGTCAGTCGTGGTAGAAACAATCGACACAGATGTGAGGTATGTTGTCACCAAAGGAGCTTTTGAGGAGGTTCTTGGTGTGTCCTCATTTATGGAGTGTGCAAATGGAAGCGTGATCACCTCAACACTCACAACGGATGAACGGTTGAGATTGCTTCAAATGTGTAAGGAAATGAACAATGATGGATTGGTCGTGTTAGGCGTTGCCATAAAGAAAATTAGCAAGGTAATTTCTCAAGGTCTTAATTTCCATAAAAAAGAAAAAAAAAATTAGCAAGCCTATAGTTCGGATTATTTACCGATATATATATATACTCTATCTGATCAAAAAGTGAGTACCAGTTTATAACAAAATGAAAATACTTGAAAAGTAGGCCGCAAAATGTTCAGTCAGTCTGTACGATACTCAGTGCCCATGCTTTGTTAGTACTATGATTATTCTATTACGTATATACCGCATTGGGACGTAATATGACTCCTCTCTCTATTTGTCTAGATGACTGACACATCACTCTTGGTGAACACATTGATCGAGTCAGACATGACGTTCCTCGGACTAGTTTCATTTTTCGACCCGCCTAAAGACTCAGCGAAACACGCACTGTATCAGCTTGCTGAGAGGGGCATAAGCCCCAAAATCCTCACCGGTGACTCCCTTTCGCTCGCTATCAAGGTATGCAAGGAAGTTGGCATTGCAACAACGCATACAGCCACCGGTGCATATCTTGAGGCACTTGATGAGGCAGAGTTCCATGAGGCTGTAAGCAGAGCCACAATCATTGCTCGCCTTACCCCGACCCAGAAGCTGCACGTCGTGCAATCCCTTCAGAAGCATGGAAATCATATAGTTGGCTATCTGGGTGACGGCATAAATGATTCTTTGGCACTCAATGCAGCGAATGTTGGTATTTCAGTCGATTCAGGTGCCAACATCGCAAAAAAGAGCTCCGACATAATCTTGCTGGAGAAAGACTTAAATGTCCTTGTTTTTGGTGTGGAGCACGGCCGGTTGACATACGGAAACACAATGAAGTACATAAAACTATCCTTGGTAACAAACTTTAGCAGCATAATTTCTCTGCTGGTGGTAACCATCTTCTTTAAATTTGAGCCGTTATCGCCGCGGCAACTGCTCATGCAAAATTTTATCTATAGCATGGGTCAGATCGCGATCCCGTGGGACAGAATGGAAGACGGCTATGCCAGAACCCCGCAAATCTGGTCATGGAAGGAGCTCCCGGTTTTCATGCTTTGGAACGGGCTTATATGTTCGATCTTCGACATATCCATGTTCGCCTTTGTTCGGCTCTACTACAGGGCCTACAACGTAGCGTCGTCGTTTTTCAACACGGCTTGGTTTGTTGAAAGCCTACTGATGCAGACACTCATCATCCACATGATCCGAACGACCAAAATACCGTTCGTGCAGGACGTGTCCTCGTGGCCTGTTCTGGTCTCCACTCTTGTTGTTTCCGCCATTGCGGTGGTTACACCGTACACCTTGCTCGGGCGAATGATGGGGCTTACTCAGCTCCCTTATTCTTACTTTGCTTTCTTGGTTGCGCTGTTTTTCGGGTACTTCTCGGTCGGTCAGGTTGTCAAGAGGATTTATATCAAAGTTCATGGAAGATGGCTTTAAGGACTATTCAAGTTTTTTGCCTTTTGACTTCGGCATGTAGTATGAAGCAACGAGTTTCTCTGTTTTTTATGCAAAGATCATCAAATTTGCCCCCTTTTTGGATAGAGTACATTTATCAGATCTTAAATGGATCCTTTATGTTGAAATTAAAGTTTACATTTGGTACCATATTGAATATCAACTAAGCATGACTATTACAGACAAATTAAAATGTTTTCTAGAAAAAGGATGATGCAGTTTTAAGGGTAGACGTCATGGAACATTGTTAAAATCATTAGATCTCCATAACTATAATTTTGGGACATTCCAACAGCTCATGCAAACAAATTGCGAAAAGTAACAGTAAACTGAATAATCTGGTTTTCAGTCAGAATTGCACAGAACATATATTGCAATTGAGATACTTGTTTAACACCTCACTTAGTTAAGCGATACCATCTTTGGATTTGTCGAGGACATCGATTGTTTCGGTGGAATTGGCAAGCCGTTTACATCCCCCTTCAGCATGTTAACAACTCTGGTCATTGTCGGTCGATCGGTTGGACTCCACTGGATGCACCATAATGCTACTGTAACTAGCTTTCTTGTTATCGCATCACTGCTTTGCGAGTCCAGGATCTTGTCTAAATCCTTTCCCTGGATTAATTGCTCATGTAGCAGCTCGGGAAAGTAAACATCGCTCTGGTTTCCTGTCAGAGGATCCGAATTCTTTCGCCCACTAACCATCTCCAGAATTAACATCCCAAAACTATAAACATCAGATTTATATGAAACAGTACCGAAATTTCTGGAGTACATTTCTGGCGCCATGTAACTGAGCGTACCTCTGGCAGCACTTATTGTAACATAGCTCTGATCCTTGGGGCAAATCTTAGAAAGACCAAAATCTGAGATCTTGGGATTGAAATCGTGGTCGAGTAAGATATTATGAGGCTTGATATCTAGATGAATAATGCGTTGTTTGCAACCTTGGTGCAAGTACTCGATTCCCTCCGCAATGCTGATCACCATATTCTGCAGCACCTCCAAATTAAATCTACGTTGCCGTACCTGGCCTAACTGTTTATAGAATATGTACCTGTCAAGGGAACCATTCTCCATCAACTCATAAACAAGAGCCCGCCTTGTGCCCTCCGAACAAAATCCAACAAGGCGAACCACATTAACATGATGAATCCTTCCAATGGTGGCGACTTCGTTGATGAACTCTTCTCCATTGCCAGCTGAATTTCGAAGCATTTTAACTGCTACAGGGATTCTGTTAGGTAACATTCCTTCAAAGACACCCCCAAATCCACCTTGACCTAGTTTTTTCTTAAACCTTTGGGTTATTTTAATGATATCGCTGTAGGAATAGCGGGTGGGGTTGGCAGCATCAAAGCTTTTAATAAATTGCTCCACCTTCTGATGAACTTCTTTTGCCCTTTTATGTTTCTGATAGATGAGGAAGAGAACAGGCGTTCCAATTATCAGAATAATTATTCCAACACCAATACCTGCGATACGTCAAAATTAGTACCACAAGCTATTTATTAAGTTGCAATTATCAGAGTACAATTTAACTAAGTTTCAATTTGTATGTGTTGAGCATGTTTAACCTTTCCCAAGTAAATAATGTGCAAGTGATCAGTTCATTACCATTCATTCCTCTCTTAAATTCTTTTTCATTAATATACGGGATTAGAATTTTGTCCAAAGCCATTTGGACGGTCTCCGTCCAAAGCCATGATTAAACCGTTCGATTTGATTTATATGCTTATCAACGGTGATAACATGTGATCCCATCATTCTAAATATAACCAGAATGCTATTTTTAGCATCTACATAGTTAAATCACGGTTGATCAATTACTAACAATTAGATCGTACGGCTCTCAGAATCCTTTGGACCGTCCAAATGACTTTGGACAATATCCGATCCCTAATATACGTACTGCGGTTGTTATTGTTAGTTAGTTTTCCATTCTAAAAAAGGAAAAAGCGCACAAGACTTACCGACGGCTGATGCTATTCGTCTTATTCTTCTGCTTGAATCACCTGCAAGTTGGATTAGCAAAAAAAAAATTAACCAAATTATTCATTTAATTTGAAGTAACAAACGGTGGTGGTTTCCTTGGTTAATTCCAGAGCTATAAATTAAATAAACGCATAATTTTCCACGACTCAAGAGTGAAGATCACGTCGTCAATTCACATAAGCAATACGTACCTCTATATATTAACTGGGGTGTTTATATTATATATATTGAAATAGAAATTTGTATTAATACGTTATGTAAAATTACAGTGGTCCTTTAAGCACGGAGGTGTTCAGCACTTCTAATTAAAATATGTACTAAAACACTCCCAAATTAATCTCCATTTGATTTATAGTTCTCAATAGATTCTTTATATGAAAATGTCATATGATAAAAAGTTCTTATTTCTAGAGTTTTTAGAGCTTTTAATTATTTGTTTAGATTTTTTTTAAATAACGTTGTTTTATATATTATTTTATTATTATTTTGAACCCATATAAAAAAAATCTCAGACAAATATTTAGAAAACCCCTAAAATAGAAAACTTTTAATTTACAAGAGATTTTTATATAAATTAATTTAATAAGAGCACCATAAATCAAAATTTAGAAGTGCTTAGGTATGGTTTCTAATTAGTGAGTACCACGAGAGGTCTCCATGGTCTTAGAAGCGATGTAATATATACTAGATATAGAGTAAGACTACTGTGCAAACATTTCTATTTTGGTCTGAAAATGCAAACGCCTCAAGTAATATTTTATCATGCTCAAAATTTTGATTTATGATACTCACTTCTCAATAAGTTCTTTAAATAAATATTTTGAGAGTACTAAAATCTTCTATTTTTCTTTTTTTTTTATAGTAAAAACTGGTTTTGGAGCTTTCGAAGTCTTTGTTTTGTACTTTTCTAAGATAGCATTCTTTTATATGCAGAAACATTAATATTTTATTATTATTATTATTATTATTCTTGAGTTATTTTTCAAAATTTAAAATAAATACTTAAAAAAACTCTAATACCCATGCCAGAAAAAGGCGACGGTAATGACAAATTTAAATCCAACTTTGTGTACAAACGTGAAAACTGATTTCTAATACTCAGAAATAAAATTTTTGTAGGAAAAAGAAAGGAAAGAAGAAGACTTACTGTGGTGCATAATTATATTGATGGTTGCCGGATCATAGCAAAGTGTTTGGTTTTTTCCGAGCCAGAGTCCACATTCTGTATCTGGCCACATACACCCATTAACAGTACAGTCTCCTGGAATTCCACTGGTATCCCAAAACAGAGAAGCTTCCAGTACATCCGGATTAGTTTGGTACCAATCAAGGCTACTAGCTTCACCGAATTTGGTGCAGCTCTGGAATTTGGTGCTCTCTGGTACATAGTTGGAGGCGAGGTAAACAAAAGTGCCGTTTGCACTGAGGCATGAGATCGGCCCCATGAAAGAATTATAGTAATCAGGTGGTAGCATGTCTGAGCAATTTAGCCAAACATGAGTGGTAATGTTGAGATAATAGAAGGGAGTGCCGGAAGGATCGGGCAGGCTTATGTTGTTTGGATTCAAGCAAGTAGTACCACCCCAAGGCTGAAGGGCAACTTTTATTTGGGAAGACGAATAGTCGATCCGGGTAACGTTGTAGGCACCTGAGGAGAGGGCGATGACCGTGGTGTTCCCCGAGCAGGACAGCGCGAGATCTCCATGGCTACAATTGTTGGGCCTCTCTTTCAAATGCAGAGGATACTTCACGGCAGGTCCGCTTGCGCTGCAATTATACGGAGGACACTGCTTTAGAAAAATTCTTGCAGCCTCCAGTTCTTGGCTCTGGCTCTGGGAGTCGCTGCTGGGATTTCCCATAGCTGATTTCATCTCTGCTTGAAAGCAGAGTATTATCATCACCGGAATCAAAATTGGATTTCCCATAGTCGAAGATGAAATAAATTAATGTATAATATTGGACTGCATGTAGGAGCGGTACTTTACTCAAGTTTTGGAATTGGGATTTAATTTTGTCATTGGTGGAGTAAAGTAACCAATTGGCTCCAATTTGTCCACTACTTTCCTAATTTAATTTCTCATTACCTTTTTACAAACTCAAATAAAATTAAATATTTTAGCAGTGTGCTCCCCTGAATGGACAACCAGTCAGTCAACCACTGACTGTAGTCGTTCACACGTGACGTTCTATCTTATATAGTCATATGATATGAATATGAAGATAAGATATGCACCCACTTAGTTAGGCGTGCTTATGAACGCACATGCCCATTGGCTTGCCTCGAGATTCGAGCCGGATCGTCTCAAGATTCATGCAGAATCGAATCTCAAAGCGATCTAACGGTCTATATGCTTTATGGCATCCTGCCTTAAGGCAGAGGATGTGAAATCCTTAGTCAAGGCTATCCTATAATCGTCAAAAATGGACTCCATCAATGTTCGTTTCACATGTCACATGCGGTATATAAAACACGCGTAAGTAAGAGGAATTGCTTTATCACGTGGGGTCAACTGAAGCTTCCTAGCTTGTGATTTCATGCATTATTATATTATGGAAATATCAAGAGTCTAACAAATTAATTAAGCATCTCTTCCTTGGTGCTGCCTGCTTTTCTCATCGACTTTCAATCATGCAAGCAACATTGATTCTAACCTTCTTTTCTCTTGTGTGCCTTGCCTCAACCTCTGCCTCCACCTCATCTTCTCACTGCGGAGAGCTCGACATCGATTGCCCGTTCATCTTAAAAGGTTCCTCCGCTCGGTGCAACGGGGGGTATGTGGAGGTTGTCTGCGAAGGAAATGACACCCTCTGGTACTTTGAGGGAAATAAGTATTTGATCACTGAGATTTCTTATCCCCACAAGAGGATCCGGCTAGTGGATCCGGGTTTGTTGTCCGGCCCTTGTCCTGTTCTTAACCAAATGTACCCCGATTCTAATATCAATTTCGATAATGGTAGTCTGGCTGTTACTTGGAGCGATCTTTACGATGTTTATCGCTATCCATATGAATATTATTTCTTTCTAAATTGTTCTAAGAAACTAAATGATTCTCGCTACATTCAAGTTCCTTGTCTTAGTACTGACAGTTCAACCTTATATGTGCTCAAACTGGATGGTATTTATCTTCTCAGTGATTTCCCAAATTCCTGCAAAGTTTTTGCTGGTACGTTAACAAATCAAAATCTGACAAATGATTCAGATATTTTCACCATTTTCAAGAAAGGTTTTCTTATTGGTTGGAATTTCCATAACCTTCGTCCCTCTAGTGTCAAGGCATGCCAGAGACAACTCAGATAGTAAGTCCTTCAAAACTTCATTTTCTTATCGTTCCGTTTTTACACTTACACTTTGAAACTTGGTCACTAGCTAGCATAGGGGAGATGGAAGGTTAAAAGACCTTGAAAATCTCAAAATTGCACGCTGAGCAATGATCGATGCTTCTGCATCAATTATAAATTGTAGTCTGATGTAGTGATGTAAGAAAATTTTCTTAAACAGTCATTCAACCAATCTTATCTACTCTAAGGACCAAGGGAGCATGGCCCTTTGTGAAAATAACTTGCTTCCTTGGCCCTTAGAGTAGATAAGATCGGTCAAATGGCTGTTTAAGAAATTTTTCCGTGATTTACAGCAAATGCAAATTAATAGTTTGATAATCTATTGAAACTTGCATGAGATTTTTAATATTGCGTTTTGTCATTCTGGGCAAATGAATTCAAGATATTACAATTACATTAATTTAAAGTAAATTATAATTTGCAAAGTATATTTTAGTCCCTTGAACTCAAATTAAGCTTCAGAATAATAGTTATTATACACTAAAAATGCAGTCGTCACAACTGGAACAGAACTTCTTCTCCTGGCCATATGCTTCGAACAGTTCTAACAGATGAGTATTTCATGCTAAGTTGCCTTTTCTATGTCGAAGACCATGTTATATTTGGCCTTGAGGTTCTGTTGACTTTCTGTGTAAACGTTGCAGTTCTGCTGTTAGGTAAAATTAATCTAGTCCATTATAATTAAGGGATAACTCCAGTTTATATATCTTCTTCCTTTAAAACACTTTAATTATTTTCATCCATCCTATAATTAATAATAATTTTATTGCTTAAAGCCAGAGGCTGTGGTATCTAATGAATGACGTCCTTGTTTTTGTAATTAATTGCAGTGGGTAGAATAATGTTTGTTCCACTGGTCATCTATATCTTCATACTGTACAAATATTGGATCTCATTTCTGAATTCAATAGATGCGGTGGAGAAATTCTTGCGGAGACATGCCACATTATCTGTTAGAAGGTATGATTTCTCAGATATTGTTGCGATAACCAGCCACTTCAGAGAAAAGTTGGGACATGGAGGATTTGGAGCAGTATACAAAGGGAAGCTCCTGAATGGCTCTCTTGTTGCTGTCAAGATGTTAAACGATTCCAAGTTCGGTGGAGATGACTTCATAAATGAAGTCGGAACAATTGGCAAGATTCACCATGCAAACATTGTGCAACTCGTCGAGTTTTGCTCGGAGGGCTCAAAGCGTGCTCTGATCTACGAGTACATGCCCCGTGGTTCCCTAGACAAATACATCTTCTCTAGAAACAACAACATCACTCTTAGTATCGAGAAACGGAAGGAAATAGCCATTGGCATTGCTCATGGTATAGACTATCTTCATAGAGGATGCGAAATGCAGATTCTGCACTTCGATATCAAACCTCACAACATTCTCTTAGATAACAATTTGACCCCGAAGATTTCAGATTTCGGAATGGCAAAACTCTACCCAAGAGAGTACAACTCAGTTGTAATTAGTGCGTATGGAGGAACGTTAGGATACATCGCTCCTGAGTTGGTATCGAGAAGCTTCGGTACCATATCACATAAGGCAGATGTGTATAGCTTCGGTATGCTCCTACTAGAGTTGGCAGGAGGAAGAAAGAATGTAGATCCTGAGGCAGGAAGCGATAACGGGGTGTACTACCCGTCATGGATATATGACAAACTGGCAGATAAGGAAAATGAAGAAGTAATCGATGTTGCTGTCGAGATTGGCGAAACAGAAGGGCTTTTAGCAAAGATTGGTCTCTGGTGTATCCAGTCGAACCCATCGAACCGTCCATCGATGAACAAAGTGATAGAGATGTTGCAAATGGAAGAGGATACCTTACAAGTACCACCAAAACCCTTTGCAAACATGACCTCAGAAGAAATTCACACAATGGACTCCATCCCGGAGTCCGGCTACATAGAATTATCGGTGATTTCTGAGGAGGTATCCTTGATTGGCTAGAGGAAGAAATTAATGGGACATATAGCATTAATTTCATTATTTCTTAATTAGTGTGCATGGTTGTTTTCTTGAGGTACTTCAATAGTATTATTCAGTAAACTGTATTAATGTTCATGATTAGCTGTTTGTCATTTCTGTTTTTTTTTTTTTTTTTTTTTTTTTAATTGTTGTTGCCTCTTTGTAGGAATGTAACTGTATCAATAAATTCTAAGGGTCCAGATATACAACATACTAAAGTAAAAGTAGATATAAAAATAGATACTACAATTATATTTATTAATGCAAAAAAATATATTCAAATCGAAATATCAATAAGTTATCTTGAGACACTAATAACCTAAAACATTGTAATATTAAGTTGAATAACACAAACTATTATATTAAATTATCCATCTGAATCACTATTATATCATATAAACATTAATACTTTGAAGTTAAAAGAGAAAACATGTAAAAGCGAGGAGAGAAAAGAGAAATTGATGTCCTTTGTATTTTATTTTAGGCCAAATTTTTGGTGTACCCATCAAAACTTGCTTAATTGCCAATATCCCTATCAAATCAATCTAATATCCCATTTACCCATTAAAATTTATCTTTCTTTCTATTATCCCCTTTCATTAGTAAATCCCACTATGAGTGTATTATAAGATATTGAAATTACTCTTTTGTCCATCAATGACATGCACAAATTAATGTTCATTTAAATTATGTGTGCTTGTACCGATCCATATTATAGATGCTTTAATGGCACATAGGGATGATATCTCAATTTCCTTAGTATTATTGAAGAAAGAACAATTCTTTTGTACCGATATCTATAATAAATGGTACAACAAAATATATTTTTTTCATGTGCCAAGTCGATCTTACATTTTAAATAATGTAAAAAATTATTTAATATCTTAGACCAAATTTGCTTCAACAAATTAGCTGGATCTTGTATGTTGATGCATACTGTCAGGTATCTTGGTTTATTTGCTGGTGGCATTAACTGGAAAAGCTTACATGAGCATACAATTTCTCTTGGTGTAACTGCACTGCACCCTTACTCTTCCTACTGACCTCCTTGTCTGATCCTAAATTCCTTTTCAAACTACTTTCTTGCCTTCTTTGACCAATGTTATGAATGGTGCACTGATAGTCTGATATCGAAAAGAATTGACCCTTCCTTCTTATAGCAACAAAATTCGATCTCCCCCTCATACGAACCTACCTCCATTACTTTCATGTAAAACTTAACTGAAACTCCTTCCCTTGCATTACCCTGAGCATTTTATTACATTTGTGCTCACATTTTAACTTAAGGGATGTCTAGATGAAGGGTAAAATGGTCAATTAGTATTTTATGTGAATTAAATAACTAGTTTTGTAAATGAAAGGGGATAATAGAAAGAAAGATAAATTTTAATGGGTAAATGGGATATTAGAGTGGTTTGATGGGGATATTGGCAATTATGTAAGTTTTGATGGGGACACCAAAAATTTGGCCTTTATTTTAATATTATCATGTTTTAAATTAGTTGTGTAATATTTTATTTTGATCTTATCATTTTTACTTTATATATGAAATCTGGTGTTAATTTTGATATCTGCTAGACATTTTCCACATTTTAATATAGTAAAGACGTCTACTTTAATTTGCGAATTATGGATTCTACTAGTAGTCCAATAAGACTGCAATTATTGTAGGACAGCTGCCAAAAGTAATGACTACAGTAATTAATAATTGAAGGCTTATCCAGAACAGTTGACTATATCAATAACGAGGAGGGATCAAATAACCATGTTTTTGGTGACCCATCGGTGATTATGAAATTAAATCTTAAATAACTATATTTTAAATTCTTAAATAAAAAAACTAATTGATAGAATATGTTGTATATATCATATTCTATGTGTATACGAAAAATTATATCATTTTGATTTTATTTACATATGCATCAAGCATTTACAAAAATCAACGGTTCAAGTTTTATGATTTTTTCTCCTCTCTTGATGACTATCGAAATAATGTCAAAACTTTATTATTTTTTATGTATATGTTGTTGAGATAATATAGAATACATCTAATAGTTTAGATTTTTCAATTTATGCTTAAATAAAAAAATGGTCACTATGGTTATCAAAAACATGGTTATTGGATCCCTCCTCATCAATAAGATACCCTTTTGGTCTTCATTTGGAAGACTTCCTTGATATAGAAGTGAAGTGACAATCGTAAGCAATTTGAAGTTTGAACTACCACTAGAGCATCTCCATCTGATGGGCTTAAGGGTTTCTAAGCGTAGGCTAAGCGATAGGCTGAGATAGATAACAGTTCTTATGAAGGAAATACAAAGGGCTCATTTTGAACATGGTTTTAGCAAGAATTAACTCTGGTCTAAAGTGAGGAAATCGCGTTCACACGAAGGGTCTGAGATGGAGAGCAGTTCTTACCAAAGACATATAAAAAACTTATTTTTAATTTATTCCAACGTTGTCTTTAAGTCCATCCACTTCAGGGGCAGAGATGGAGATGCTCTTAAGAATGGAACTATAGAGCTAACTATTCTATCCACCGGGTGCAAATTCTCATCCTATTCGCTCTCATCCTGCTTTTATTCATCAGTAAAAAAAAAAAAAAAAAAAAAAAGCAGGAAAATACAATATTCGGTTACTTTAGTTTTGTGGGTTATCCTTGTTGCCGGCCAATTAGTGCAAGCCCATGAACTCTTGGGCTACCACCATAACACTCGTATCTTCCAATACACGTAAATGGAACTAAAGTTTGGAAGGAATCACTCAATTGGGTTCCGAATTTGGGATTTTCCACTTGTTTTGGTTCTCCCATTCAAATGGACTTCGTGAGGCTTCATTTATAATAGTTACATTCACAATATAACTTTTATGGATATCTACGGAGTGGACGCTTAATGTGTCCGTTTTAAAAATATGTGAATGACAGGAGTTTATTTTGTAGCGAAAAAAAAAATGTAAAAGTTTGGTTCTCCGTTTCGATGACGAATAATGTGCTGACTTGAGTGATGTCATGCATTTATATATATATTTTACCAGACTTGCACTAGTATTTTGGCCTAAAATTCCTAAGTTTAATTGCATTTAAGTAGTAAGATGTCTAGATTCCAGTTACTTCTTTACTTTTGTCCAAATTTCAGGTCAATCGGGCTTTTGGAGCCAATTGGACGCGATTCGGAGCCATAGACAACAAGTCGAAACAGGAATGAACTTCCTGCGGTCCGCAGGACCCCTCCTGCGGTCCGCAGGACCCTCCTGCGGTCAGCAGGATCCCTCCCGCGTCCAGCAGACGGAGGTTACAGCACGTTCGACCTTCCGCTCGGCGCTGAAAACTTCCTGTGGAGCAGAAAAACCGCCATTTCCTTCTTCCTGCGGTTCGCAGGCCCGTGCCTGCGGTCCGCAGGGAGGTTACTGCACTACAGTTTTCTATTTTCTGGCGCTCTGCCTATATAAGGCGGTCATTGGGACGGTTCCAGACATCTTTTCACTCATCTTCTCACACCCTTTCATTGCATATTCACAACCAGAGGCAGAGGAAAGAGGAGAGAAGGCCGTTCATCATTCTTCGAAGCGGATTTGAGAGAATTCTCGCGCGGGAGTGAAGATCGTGTCGCCTCGAATTCTTCTTCGGTTCTTTTGCATCATGATTTCTTTTAGTTCTTTATTTTCTTTGTTTTCTTGTGTCATGAGTGAGTAGATCTATCTGTTCTTAGGGTTTGAATGATGACGATTGTGTTGATGGATTAGTTGTTTGTGTGGATTAACGTTGTTTTCATAATCGCTTGAGATTTTCATTATTATGTGCTTGCAATTTGTTTGTTCATTTGGTAAACCTATAGGTTATGGCCAGACCTAGTTGGTTAATGTAGTATCTTTTGACCAGATCTGATTGTCTGCACAACTTGGGTTGAATTGTATCCGAAAGTACCCGAAAGGCGAAACTGCGTTTCGACTAACCTCGAAACGGACCCTAGAATTAACAAGTGACATGAACGTAGTTTAGAACTTATTCTATGAGTTTCGAATTGATTTAGAATTGTTAGGAGTACCAAAGGTGAAAACCAAGGACTTGTACCAACTCTGAATTGCTTAGGAACTGACGACGTTAGTCAGAACACCAAACCAGAATTGAAAACTGCTCTCTGTCAACTGCCTGCGGTCCGCAGGAGACATCCTGCGGTCCGCACTCAGTTACAGAAAGTGCAAGACAGGAGTTACAAAACTGACTGCGGATTATTAGAGAGATCTGTGGTTCGTGGACGGTTTTGCGACCCTAACCAACTACTTGCGGTCCGCAAGAGACATCTTGCGGAACGCAGGCAACTGATCCTGAGACCAATCTGATTCTGACAACCCTGAGAACGCCTGTTAATTAATTGTCTTTCAGTTATTTACCTGTTTTAGCACTGTTTCCTTGTGTTTGTAACCAGCCTTGTTAAAACCCCCAACAATTGACCCTTTAATCCAAACTCTCTTAGAATTTAGAAGTAGGTTTAAGTAAAGTCTGGTGTTAATCCCGTCCCTGAGGATTCGACCCTCAAGTACTACACGAGATCGTACGCTTGCGATCGAGTGCATACTTTAGGTTTAAAAGCCTATACCCGTTCTTGCGGTCAAGCTTTTTGGCGCCGTTGCCGGGGACGGCGATATTAACCCTAGATTTTGCTTTTCTTTAGTTCTAAGTTCTAACTTCTCTTCTTCTTTTCTCTCTTTTTCTGTTTCAGGTGAACGACGCTGGACGGATTCCCTCCTCCTGTTGGCGACTACTTTTTGAGGAGCGGACCCCGGAGTCCGATATTCCGATCTCCGCGAGCAGGGATCAGCGCCGTCCTCGCTGATTCAGACCCGTCGTCTAACATGGCAGACGACGCGGAGCGCGAGCAGCTCCGGATTCGGGCCGAGGAGCTCGAAGAAGCTCGGCAACTGCTGCAAGAGGAAGTCCGACAGCTGAGGCAGCAGGTCGCAGAGCACGCCCTCGAGCCGCGGACCTTCAAAGAGTTCCACAGCCCACGGGTTGCTGACGCACAAGGGCCCATCATACTTCCAGATGTGCCCGGAGGTCCTCCGACTCTCGGAACCGGAGCCGTGAGCCTGATCCAGCAGAACTGCTTCCACGGCTTGGAGAACGAAAACCCGCACGATCACTTGGATAACTTCCTTGGGTGTTGCCGGGCCGTGAAGAACGCAGACGCGAATCCCGACTACGTTCGCCTTGCCTTGTTCCATTTCTCTCTCCGGGACAAGGCCAAATTCTGGTTCAACTCTCTCCCGAAGGGCTCAATTGGTTCCTGGGCCGAACTTTCATCGCAGTTCCTCGAGAAATTCTTCCCAATTAGGAGAACAGCCAAGGTTCGGTCCCAGATTGCCACATTCAAGCAGGCACATGACGAGTCGCTGGGGGATGCATGGGATCGGTTTAACCACCTCTGCTTGTCTTGCCCCCACCACAACTTCTCCAACATGATGCTAGCAGATGCCTTCTATGATGGACTGACTCAGCAGAACCGCGTCATGGTTGATGCATGTGCAGGTGGGTCCATCGTTGACCTAGAGGCGCAAGACATCCTGGACATCTTTGACAAGCTCGCTAAGCAGCAGCAGTGGTCGAGCCGCGAGTCCAGCAGGGGCACGAAAGGGCGCTACGAAGTCGATCAGCTCGCCCTCGTCCAGGCCAAGCTAGAGGCACTGCAGCTGCGGATGGACAAGCAGCTGGACCAGCAGAAGGCAACCTCGAAGGCTGTGCAGGCTCAGCCCTGCATGCTCTGCGGTGAGGACTCTCATGTCTATGAGAGTTGTCCGCTACGGCAGCCCGAGGAGGAGGAGGAGCAGGTCAACTCTCTCAACAATGCTCCATTCGCGCAGGGGTATGCCAACCCAGCAGACCGGCAAAGCTGGAGAGACCGTCCCAACTTCGGGACCAACAACTACAACCCTCCTCAGCGATTCCAGAATCAGGGGCAAGCAGGTGGGAACCGCAACTTCTTCAGCAACTCCCATTTTCAGAACCAGAACAGACCTGCCCAGCAGAATGCCTTCCGCCCGCCGTATGTACCTCCGCATCAAGAGCTCAAGCCTGCCGTTGTGAACAACTTCATGACTGAGCAGAACAAGATGAACCAGATGATATTCGAGCAGATGCAAGCCCTCAACGAGAAGTTTGCCAGGATTGCAGGAGGAGACGTAGGCGCGCCATCGAGTTCGGGCACCAAGTTGCCGAGCCAGCCGACGAACCCGAATGGCGAGGTGAAGGCGATCCACACTCTGATGAGTGGGACACAGTATTCTGGCCCTCCCATGCCAGAGGACGAGGATCCGGCGGTGATCAAACCCGCGAGTGCCAAATCAGACCCGCCGGCAGCAGACAACACATCAGGCGCCACATCCTGCGGTCCGCAAGATCGGTCTTGCGGTCCGCAGGACACTACGCCGGGCGCACAATCAGACCAGGCAGCTTCCCAGCCGCCTCTCTGCGTTCCGCACCACATGGCTCGCGGTCCGCAGGACGCGGTGGCAGACGGACAGACTGCGCCAATATCCGAACCCGTCGCGCAGTCCAAGCCGAACAGCGACAAGGGGAAGGCGCCAGCAGAGCAACAGGTCTACCGACCGCGGGTACCATTCCCGCAAAGGCTCGCCAACCACCGGTTAGACGAGCAGTTCTCCAAATTCATGGACGTCCTCAAGCAGCTGACGGTCTCTATCCCATTCACCGACGCGCTGACTCAGATGCCGACTTACGCAAAATTCTTGAAGGACATTCTGTCCAACAAGCGGGGCTTAAAGGACTGTAAGAGCGTGCAACTGAATCTTGAATGCAGCGCGGTAGTGAGTCGGGAGCTTCCTCCGAAACTTGGAGATCCCGGGAAGTTCACCATCCCATGCAAGATCGGCAAGGCAGACATTAAGAAGGCGCTGTGCGACTTGGGAGCCAGCGTAAGCCTCATGCCACACGCCGTCTTCCAGAGAATTGGGGTTGGTGAGTTGAAGCCCACGCGCATGACCCTGCAGCTAGCAGACACCTCCGTCCGCTTGCCGCTGGGTATTGTTGAGGATGTGCCGGTTCAAGTCGGCAAGTTTTTCGTGCCTGGAGACTTCGTTGTTATGGATATGAAGGAGGACAAGGATGTGCCAATCATCCTAGGCCGACCGTTTCTCCGAACAGCTCGGACAGTCTTCGACACGTATGAGGGCACTCTCACGATGAACGTCGGGGGCGAGAAGGTGCAGTTTCAAGTGGCCAAAGCCATGCAGTACCCCGACTTCTATGAGGACTGCAACCGTGTGGATGTGATCGATCTGTTGGTTCAGGAAGTTCAAGAAGACCTGCTGGAGCAGACGCCTGATCTGACCAGCGATGAAGATGTATCAGATACCATTCTCTGCGGGCCGCAAGACATCTCTTGCGGAGCCGCACTCAGCAATGAAGACAACGGGTACCCAGACGGCCCCCTGCTCCAGCCAGTATTTTCAGCATCCTGCGGTCCGCTGGACGACTCCTGCGGTCCGCAGGAGGAAGCATCCGAGGGCAGAACTGACAAGGCACCACCGCTCGACGCTCCGAGCAAGGTAGACCTGAAACCACTGCCCGACAACCTCAGGTATGAGTTCCTGGATTCTGAGAAGACTTCTCCTATCATAGTTGGCGTTCAATTGAGCTTTGATGAGACTTCCAAACTTTTGGAGAAGTTGCGCATTCACAAGGGTGCCCTCGGGTACTCAATCAAGGACATCAAGGGACTCAACCCGTCCATCTGTGCTCACCGGATCCACCTCGAGGAGGACCACAAGCCTTCCATGCAACACCAGCGGAGGCTCAACCCAATCCTGCAAGAGGTAGTGAAAAAGGAGATCCTTAAACTGCTTGATGCTAACATCATTTATCCGATTCCAGACAGCAAGTGGGTGAGCCCGGTGCATGTGGTTCCGAAAAAGGGTGGCTACACTGTCGTTGAGAACGACAAGGGCGAGAAGGTCCAGATGCGCCCCACGACCGGGTGGCGGATGTGCATAGACTACCGCAAGCTGAATGCGGCCACGCGCAAGGACCACTTCCCGCTGCCATTCGTGGACCAGATGTTGGAGCGCCTCGCCAAACACTCTCACTTCTGCTACCTTGACGGGTACTCCGGCTTCTTTCAGGTACCCATCCTCCCCCAGGACATGGAGAAGACGACATTCACATGTCCCTACGGTACCTTCGCCTACCGACGGATGCCGTTCGGCTTGTGCAATGCGCCAGCTACATTCCAGCGGGCGATGATGGCCATTTTCTCTCCTTACATTGAGAAAGAGGTCGAGATTTTCATGGATGACTTTTCTGTGGTTGGCACTTCATTTGATGAGTGCTTAGCGAACTTGTGCAAGATCTTGCAGAGGTGCGAGGAGACCAACTTGGTCCTCAACTGGGAGAAGTGCCATTTCATGGTACAGGAGGGCATCGTGCTTGGTCACCGCGTCACAAGCAGGGGCATCGAGGTTGACAAGGCGAAGATCGAGGTGATCGAGCAGATGTGCACGCCTACCACCGTCAAGGACGTGCGCAGTTTCCTCGGTCACTGTGGTTTCTACCGCAGATTCATCAAGGACTTCGCCCGGATCACCAAGCCGCTGACCAACCTGCTAGTAAAAGACTCTGATTTCAATTTTACTGATGAGTGTGTTCAGTCTTTTAACAGGTTGAAGGAGGCCCTCATCTCAGCACCGATCCTGCAGCCCCCCGACTGGTCTCAGACTTTCGAGATCATGTGCGATGCCAGCGACTATGCCGTGGGGGCGGTTCTCGGACAGCGGAAGGACAAGAAACCCGTAGCCATCTGCTATGCAAGCAAGGTCCTTGACTCCGCGCAGATCAACTATACCACGACAGAGAAAGAGCTGCTAGCCGTAGTGTACGCGTTGGAGAAGTTCCGCTCTTACCTGGTCGGCTCTCAGATCATTATCTACACCGACCATGCAGCGATCCGGTATCTGCTCAACAAGAAAGATGCCAAGCCCCGTCTCCTCCGCTGGATTCTGCTCCTGCAAGAGTTTGATGTCGAGATCCGAGACAAGAAAGGATCCGAGAACTCTGTAGCAGACCATTTGTCCCGCCTGCATTGGAAGGGAGAGGAGCGGAACATCATTCCGATCGATGATTCGATCCCGGGGGAGCAGCTCTATTCCCTTGGCCCACGCTCGTACAGCTGCCCCCAGCCCACGCAGAACAGCATCCTGGCAGCATCCTGCGGCCCGCAGGGACATCCCTTGCGGTCCGCAGGAGGCTCATCCGAGCTGCCATGGTACGCAGACTTCGTCAACTTTCTTGCTGCGGGTGTTCTTCCTGCTGACATGACCTTCCAGCAGAAGAAGAAATTCAGGGCTGATGTCAAGTACTACTATTGGGAGGAGCCCTTTCTCTTCAAGGTAGGTATCGACGGTATTTACCGGCGTTGCGTGCCGTATGAGGAGGTACATTCTATACTCTCTCATTGTCATTCTTCTGCTTACGGAGGCCATGCCTCCTCATCTAAGACCGCTGCCAAGATTTTTCAAGCAGGTTTCTATTGGCCAACCATCTTCAAAGACGCACATGCTCTTGTGCAGTCGTGCGATCAGTGCCAGAGGACCGGCAACATCTCGCGGAGGAGTGAGATGCCCCAGCAACCCATTCAAGAAGTCGAGATCTTTGACGTTTGGGGCATCGATTTTATGGGACCGTTCCCTTCTTCGAAGGGGTATGAGTATATTTTGGTGGCAGTGGACTACGTGTCCAAATGGGTGGAGGCGCTAGCTTGCGCCAAGGCGGATGCTAGTTCCGTCAAGCGCCTCTTCAATGATGTGATCTTCCCTCGTTTTGGCATTCCTCGTGCCGTGATCAGTGATGGAGGCAAGCACTTCATCAACCGTCAGTTTGAGTTACTCCTGAGCAGACATGGTGTGCACCACAAAGTCTCAACCGCTTACCACCCTCAGACCAACGGGCAAGCAGAGGTTTCCAACAGGGAAATCAAGGCCATTCTGGAGAAGACCGTGGCGAGATCGAGGAAGGATTGGGCTTTCAAGCTCAATGACGCGCTCTGGGCCTACCGCACGGCCTTCAAGACTCCGATCGGCATGAGCCCATTCAAGTTGATCTATGGCAAGCCATGCCATCTGCCGGTCGAACTCGAGCACAAGGCGTATTGGGCCACGCGCATCCTCAACCTCGACCTGCAAGCAGCAGGTGAGAAGCGCATCCTCGACTTGCATGAGTTAGAGGAGATTCGGCTCCACGCCTACGACAATGCCCGGATGTACAAGGAGCGCACCAGGAGGGTGCATGACAACCGGATCATGCGACGCGACTTCAAGGAGGGCGACCTTGTCCTCCTCTTCAACTCGCGTCTGCGTCTCTTCCCGGGCAAGCTAAAGTCACGGTGGTCCGGCCCTTTCGAGGTCAAGAAGGTCTACCCATTTGGAGCGGTGGACATTGCAGGCAAGGACGGCGTCGCTTTCAAGGTGAATGGTCAGCGTCTCAAGGTGTACGTGGCTGACCAGTACAAGGAGGATCGCCTCGCCTTGCATCTGTCCCACCTACCACCAGCAGAGATTTAGATGCTAGTGCGGTATGGTCAAGCTCGCGACCTAAAACAAGCGCTTCTTGGGAGGCAACCCAAGGTTTTAGGTTTATGTTTTCTTTTCTTTTGTCAGATCTACTTTCTCTTTGGCATAATTTCTTTTAGCATTTTAGTTCATTCTCATGTTGTGTTAGGTGTTCTTAGTTTTGTTTGTACAGTGCTAAGGAGCAGACTCGAAAGAACGGCGATCATTGGGGCACGAAACCATGGAGAAACGAGGTTCTGTCAGCATCCTGCGGTCGGCAGAGTCGACACTGCGGTCCGCAGGAAGTTTAAACGAGCAGCAAATCTGTGCGCAGGCAGGACAGGGAAGTTATAGCATACTGCGGTCCGCAGGGTCGTGCCTGCGGTCCGCAGGGAGTTGCTATTTTTGGGCAGAACGAGGAGCAAATTTAGAACTGCCGATTTAGGGGTTTAAGTCGGTTTTGAAGCCGACTCCAACCGCCTAAAACTCTATAAAACAGACCAGAACTCATTCTCTTCTATCTTCTTCTTCCCCCATTAAGCAACCAACTCATCCAATCTTCCCCTCCTCTCCTCACGCTGCCGTAACCACCATCGCTGCATCCCGCTTCTCCTCTTGGAAGCACAGCCACCTTGGCCACGGACCAGCAGCAGCACGTGCAACAGCGCCGCTGCCCCGTCGCGTTGGGGTTTTCCTCCACGCATCTTGCGCCATAGCCGCTTCGTGTCATCGCGCTCTAATCTGATTTCTTCTCCACATTTTGAGGTTTAATTTCACAACTCTACTTTCAATTCCAAATTTCAATTTGGTTGATTTGTGAAACGAGAACCCGACTTCGGATCAGCGAAAATCATAACTGCCCCCTACGCTGTCAGCCACTAGACCCCTGCCAAGCCGAAACCAACATACTGCGGTCCGCAGGATCCTACCTGCGATCCGCAGGCTCCATCCAGACAGCAGGATTCTGGTGCAGCAGCGCCGTGCCACGACTTAGACCATGAAGCAACCAGCGAGCAAGGAGCAGTTAGAGGAGAAGAGGAAGCGGATTCAGGCCGCTCTAGGGGTCAACCATCCTCGTAACATTGCTCCTCGTCCAGCACCAGACTTGACTCCTGAGGACAAGCGAATCAGAAACAATCGCCTAACCCTTCAAAACAAGACCGTAAACTCCACGCCGCGCATCGATTTTGGGTTTCTTGAGAAGATAGGGATCCTTGGCGAGTTCACTCGCCTCACTGAGCGGGTGGGATTCACTCGCGCGTTTTGGGAGATACCCTCGAAGCATCCTGCATACATCGAGCCGACGCTCGAATTCCTCGCATCATTGGCCCTTCAGGATCTCTCAGACGGGACTCAAGGTATATCTTTTCGCTTAAAGGGTCACACTTACAGGAAGAGTCTCGTTTCACTTGCGGAGTGGTTCCACTTCGACCCTCACCAGACAGACTATCTCGGTTACGTACCGGAGGATAGGGTCGACTCAGATGCTTCTCAGGCTGATCTCCGCGCTTCATTTTGGTTCCGTATCACCGGACAGCGTCTTCCGCGGACCGGCCCTCAGGACCCACGGGTTACTTCGATCATCCATCCCGTCCTCCGTTTCATTGGCCGTGTCCTAGCGCTCTCGATCTTTTCACGTGGGGAATCGTCACTTAGGCCCAGACATGACGAGTTCCAGCTCATGGCAACCATGCTCCGCCGAGATGACCAGTTGCAGCGGCCCCATCTGATGCTGCTTATGGTTAGATACTGGCTCTCAATCCTCACCACGGGCAAGCCTACTGGGATCGTCAACATAGGCTCCTATGTCACATTCATCGCTTCCAAGTTGGAGGTGGATCTACGTGGTGAGCCGGGAGGTGTTCTCAGTGGTACGGCATGTCATCCGGGCAAGCTCCTCGACAAGGATGCCTTCACGTCTTGGTCATGGCTTTCCACTCAAGCAGCCCAGCGTGGCCGGCCTACAAGTTACAAATGGAAGACAGCGCTCGGCGACTTCAGGCTCCCGCTCCAGTATCCGCCGATCGACTTCACACGAGGTTCTACGTGGCGTTTGGAGGAGCCGCTAGCAGCCCCGCCCCAGCAGCAATCCGCACAGCAAGCAGATGATGTTCGCTTGCAGGACGTCAACACAGAGTTGCCAGCAGGTGCAGGAGCTGCTACAGCAAGAAGGAGGGCTGCTACAGCAGGTGCAGGAGCTGCTTCAGCAGAAGATGCCACGCCTACTCAGCAGGTACCGTTTCAAATTCAAGAGCACCAGTGGAAGCAGCTTTGCAGCCAGGTCCAGGAGATTCATGCCATGCAGGCCGACACACAAGCGATCGTCCGCCAGCTGAAGATCGGGCAGACTCGAGACCGTGGCCGCATTTCTGAGATATATGAGCTGCTTTCTGCCATTCGAGCTGCTCAGTCCGGCGGACACCCCGTTGGCGCTCCAGACGACACCGACGCACCATGAGTCCCTCAGGTTGTATCTTTTTTCTCTCTCATTCATTTTTACATATATGGGTCAATGCACTGAGGACAGTGCATAGATTAGCTTGGGGAGGGAGGACAGTACGTCTGAGTTTTAGGTTTTCTTTTTCATTTTCATTTTCATGTCTGCATTTTTTTAAAAATTTTGTTAAATTGTTAAACTCAAGGGCATATGGGAATTTTTGAAGTTTGCATTGTGGAAAATTGCGCATGATAACTTTATGAGATTTGTGTTAAGGTCGGAGAATCTTGTTCTGTAGTGATTAGTCCCATGAATAAAGTATGATCAAATTGGAAAAAGTAGCAAACTGAAAATCTGATTGAGGACGAAGGGTAATTTTCCGGTTTGTGGTATCCACGTGAACATGGTCTGATGAAGTGAAAGTTTTAGCCTAGATTGTCTTAAAAATAAAAATGACACTTCAAGGTCGCAGTCAGGTAGGACGAGTGTACCCCTTTTATTTTGTCATCCGACTGACTTGGGCTTTGGGTGTCTGATTAAAAAAAAAAAAAAAAAAAAAAAGAAAAACAGAAAAACAGAAAAAGAAAAAAAATAGAATAAATAATAAATTAAATTTTCTTTTGATAAGACAATTCAAGGTTAATGGAAATAGAAAGGTTGAGAAGGTTGTTCACTGTGGGGTTAACACAATCGGGATACCAACTTTGTAGTTCAATTGAAAGATCTAGGGTCCGAAAAAGTACAATGGTCATACTTGCAATTTAGGTTGCGTTTCATGCAACAAGAGTCGCTCGTCTCGATTTTCTGTGCCTTAGCCCATGTTTTGTGGAATTATTATGCGTAATTATTTACAATGCGAAATTCAAACTTGCTCATAAATTCTAGGTTTGGCATTTTCACAAAGTTATTCTTTGCATTTAGGACGACTTGGGAATTTAGGATTACGTCTAGGTATGGTCAGCTTCTTAGGTTCTAGGTTTTGCTTGAGGACAAGCAAGGTTCTGAGCTTGGGGGGATTTGATGTCATGCATTTATATATATATTTTACCAGACTTGCACTAGTATTTTGGCCTAAAATTCGTAAGTTTAATTGCATTTAAGTAGTAAGATGTCTAGATTCCAGTTACTTCTTTACTTTTGTCCAAATTTCAGGTCAATCGGGCTTTTGGAGCCAATTGGACGCGATTCGGAGCCATAGACAACAAGTCGAAACAGGAATGAACTTCCTGCGGTCCGCAGGACCCCTCCTGCGGTCCGCAGGACCCTCCTGCGGTCAGCAGGATCCCTCCCGCGTCCAGCAGACGGAGGTTACAGCACGTTCGACCTTCCGCTCGGCGCTGAAAACTTCCTGTGGAGCAGAAAAACCGCCATTTCCTTCTTCCTGCGGTTCGCAGGCCCGTGCCTGCGGTCCGCAGGGAGGTTACTGCACTACAGTTTTCTATTTTCTGGCGCTCTGCCTATATAAGGCGGTCATTGGGACGGTTCCAGACATCTTTTCACTCATCTTCTCACACCCTTTCATTGCATATTCACAACCAGAGGCAGAGGAAAGAGGAGAGAAGGCCGTTCATCATTCTTCGAAGCGGATT
Source organism: Cyperus esculentus (assembly GCA_030179965.1). Taxonomy (NCBI): domain Eukaryota; kingdom Viridiplantae; phylum Streptophyta; class Magnoliopsida; order Poales; family Cyperaceae; genus Cyperus; species Cyperus esculentus. The sequence continues at coordinate 4,655,242 of JASGLE010000013.1, read as the reverse complement.
TGAGAGAATTCTCGCGCGGGAGTGAAGATCGTGTCGCCTCGAATTCTTCTTCGGTTCTTTTGCATCATGATTTCTTTTAGTTCTTTATTTTCTTTGTTTTCTTGTGTCATGAGTGAGTAGATCTATCTGTTCTTAGGGTTTGAATGATGACGATTGTGTTGATGGATTAGTTGTTTGTGTGGATTAACGTTGTTTTCATAATCGCTTGAGATTTTCATTATTATGTGCTTGCAATTTGTTTGTTCATTTGGTAAACCTATAGGTTATGGCCAGACCTAGTTGGTTAATGTAGTATCTTTTGACCAGATCTGATTGTCTGCACAACTTGGGTTGAATTGTATCCGAAAGTACCCGAAAGGCGAAACTGCGTTTCGACTAACCTCGAAACGGACCCTAGAATTAACAAGTGACATGAACGTAGTTTAGAACTTATTCTATGAGTTTCGAATTGATTTAGAATTGTTAGGAGTACCAAAGGTGAAAACCAAGGACTTGTACCAACTCTGAATTGCTTAGGAACTGACGACGTTAGTCAGAACACCAAACCAGAATTGAAAACTGCTCTCTGTCAACTGCCTGCGGTCCGCAGGAGACATCCTGCGGTCCGCACTCAGTTACAGAAAGTGCAAGACAGGAGTTACAAAACTGACTGCGGATTATTAGAGAGATCTGTGGTTCGTGGACGGTTTTGCGACCCTAACCAACTACTTGCGGTCCGCAAGAGACATCTTGCGGAACGCAGGCAACTGATCCTGAGACCAATCTGATTCTGACAACCCTGAGAACGCCTGTTAATTAATTGTCTTTCAGTTATTTACCTGTTTTAGCACTGTTTCCTTGTGTTTGTAACCAGCCTTGTTAAAACCCCCAACAATTGACCCTTTAATCCAAACTCTCTTAGAATTTAGAAGTAGGTTTAAGTAAAGTCTGGTGTTAATCCCGTCCCTGAGGATTCGACCCTCAAGTACTACACGAGATCGTACGCTTGCGATCGAGTGCATACTTTAGGTTTAAAAGCCTATACCCGTTCTTGCGGTCATTGAGCCCCAAATTTTGATTGCTAAATACATTTGCAAACATTAATACCGATCATTTAGAGAAATCTTGAATGCAATGTATCATATTTTCCCCCTGTTTGGTACATATACTTGCTGTAATAATTATGCTTCTTTTTCTCGGCATGATATTAATTGGGTAATTGGTGAGATTAGAGAAGGGTATATATTTTTCAAAGTTGGATGTATTTTTATTTTTCCAATATTCGTATGGATTGGGAACTTAGATCAATTCATTACATTTTTTTTTTTTTTTTTTGAAGTGGTAGACAACAACCATACCAAAATTTTCATTAATAAAATAAAAATATAATTACAATTAATTCTGTAATAGCAGGTGGACGTGTTAACTAAATAACAGAAAACAATTAATCTTTGTTCCAAATTGCTAAAATGCTCTCCACTAAGCACTAATTAATTAACTAATCATCATGAAAGTTAACTTCAATATATACCCATGTCTAATGGTTCACTTAACAAAAAAAAAAAAAAAAAAAAAATTAGCTCGGTTTAATGGGGGAAAAATAGAAAAAATAGAAAAAATAGAAAAAAAAAAAAAAAAAAACAGTAGGAAAAAAACGTGCAGTTCACTCTTCTCCTTGCCCGGATTCTCTGATGCCAAAATTCTGAAGCAGAGTGCGTAACAATTTACTAACACAAATATTTTGTGGATTTTATGCTCATGTTTCACTAACTTTTGTAATGTTAGTCTGTATCTGTTGCGATCCAAATAGGATATCAGGACCGTGAAATCCCGATCCGACGTATGTGGTTTTTAGGAGGTTTTTTTTTTTAAATAATCTGAGCCGTTGATGGATGGATCTCAGGAAGCTTATTTCAACGCCTTGTAATGTGGTGTTGTGAGTTGTGACATTATCTGTTGTCTTTGAATCCCGAACAGAAAATCTTACTTCATCACCAGCTATCCGTTGTATTCTAAAAATACAGAACTATTTATTAAACATAAAAGTTAGTCAAGATTTAACAAATAAAGAAAAATGCAAACAATCAAGGAATAAAAAGACAATATATATATGAAGAAATCAGAACTAGAAATTAATTTGCAAATATTCTCAAAATAGAGATAATTTTTCCGAATTATAGACATCGATCGCTTCTCGTAGCATTTACAATGGTGTCAACGGCGTGCCAGGTTCTCTGCAGTACTAAACTCTTCTCATCCGATTCTCTGCAGACAAATACCGATCACCACCGTCGAACACCGACATTCCTTCCTCTAAAGCCGGTAAGAGTGGCCTCTGTTGCAACCAAACAAGGTCAATCGGCGGTCGTTCCCGACGTGAAACTAGGCTCCATTGCAGATCCAAAAGGTTCCGATAAGAGTAAAAAAGATGGAGAGTAAGTTGTGTTGCAATGTGTTTTAATCCTTCTTTTTAATTCTGATATTTTAGTTCTCTTGACTTGAATTATGATGTTTATTGATCTGTCTTGAAATTTTTTTCCTGATAAAATCTCATTGAAACAGATGATCTTGTGCTTGACTTTTACAATAAATCTAAATATATCCATGAAAATAACATCTCACTATTGTGAAGATTAATCTGATACAATTCTGATCTTCTACCTATGTACAGAAACTCAGGGAAGAACTCATCGGCTGCAGGTTCATCCGGTTTCAGCCTCAGTTTTCTGAACATATTTTCATCATGGTATGAACATAAATCAATCATATAATTTCTCATCTATTTTTTTTTACCATTGTGAATTTTGTAACATCCATTCATGGAAGCATCAAACAGAGGATATATATATAAAAACAATATAAAATGTGACTGACAATTACATAACTTAAAATGGAATATATAAAACAGAGAAGGATCAAGGATGGATTCTGCTTTGAATTAAACCCTGCTTTACTTATTTATCTTTACAATAACTGAGTATATAATGATAAATTTGATTTTTTAGGAATGTGTGGCTGACTACTGCAGCAGTGCTCGCCTCCGCAACGATCTATCGAAGAATGAGACGTGTCGAAGGTAAGTCAATTCTCTGATCACCAAACACTTCGAAACGGCTAATTCCTTTTTCATTCCTTTTTTCTTTGTTGTAAAGAAGACAGTTGATATGTGTTGACTACGAAATTTGAGCATTTTTTATTTAAGTTTCGTTCATATACTGTACGATATATAGCAATCATGGAGAAGACGGAGGAAACAACAGAGATCGCAAAAGGGGTGATCGACAAGGCAGCTGAGGAGGTGCGGGAGATTCAAACCGAGGTGACGAACAGGAACGATGAAGGTGAAGGGACCATCACCGGCATAGCTCTCAATTTAGGGCGGATCGCCGAGATGGTGGAGAAGAACACTCAGAAAGCTCAAGAGGCTTTGAAAAAGGTAAAAAATTAAACAAAGTATGATATAGTTCTATTATATTGGGGTAAACCCATGTTCTTTGAAATTCTCTAATTTGATGTTCAAAAATGAATTTGAATGTTATATCCAGTATTTCACACAAAATAAATATATTTTTAAAATACTGTTTACAAGAACAATGATATTTGAGGATCACTTATGTCAGGTTTTCTTGTTATTGGGATGGGGGTGTGTATAATTGTATATATTATATATTCAATTTGACACATTTTTATGTATTTTACTAACCCCCTAAATTGAAGAAACCATATTAATATTTAAGATCAGATTGTTCTCAGTTTTTGCAGAACAGAGTAAGAGTGAGGGTACCTATATGTATATCTCTGCGTTTGGTAGCCGTAGTAAAATTGAATTAAGTTCTTAAATCAATTTTAAGTCACCAAACGGAAGTGATTTAAGGTGTAATAAGTTAACGTGACTATATTGGTGTAGTAAACTAAAATACTAAATCACCAACATTTCACATCTTTCACACATAAAATCAACTTAACTTCATCTATTTACCTCACTACCACCAAACACCACTGATTTAAGGTGATTTAACGTTTTACTCCGCTTTAACTTACTACACTTGCCAAACGGGGATACTTTACAACTAAACTACACAACTATGCCAAGTTTAAACATGCCAGGAAATTTAAACGTACAATTAATTGGTATCTCATTTTCAGGTACAGAATTTAGAAATGGACGTAGAAGAACTGCTGGAAGCTAGAATGGAAGAGGGTTGCACTTTAGAGGAAGACAACCACAAGCACAATTAATTAGTTCAAAATTTATTGAATTTTTTTTTCCCCTATAAGGTACAAGTTTTCCTGATTTGGCACGTTTTGACCCATGTAATTGTTTTTCTTACTAGGTATAGCACAATTTTTTTCTTAAGAAAAAGAAAATACATCATCTTGCATTAATTAATACAAGACATCGTCCATGATTATGAAGGGAAGGATTCTTTCTGCGCAGCAACAAATTCTTACTATGGAAGGCTACGTATTGTTATTATTATTTGTTGAATTTTTTTTCGTAAAATAATAAAATTTTAAAATGATTTGTAATTTTTGCTTTTTCTTAATTTTCCTTTATACTGTAAAATTTCAATTATGAAGTTAATACAACTTGTTGCTCGAATAAGTGTGAACAAAGTAATAATTAAATTTAAACATTCATAAAAAAAACCCTCTATATGAATACGTGTGGCATTATATGAAGTTCATAAGTTCATTGCGATTGCCACATTATCAGTTTTATAAACTATTTTTTTCTTGATTTGTACACCATCGCAACTGTATGAGATTAAATTGATGAGTTATTTGATGATTAAAAATTAAAATACATAATTATACTAGCAAAGCAAACAATGTTCTATACTTTAAAATTAAAACATTTGCAGTAATTAAAAAAATGAAAAAAAAATTGCATCAAAAAGACCATCTAAAAAAGAAGAATAAGCGGAGGAAAGTACTTCCTCCGTCCCAAAATAAATAGATTTATACCCCTTAAACTTTGTCTCTTAATAAATGAATTTATACCTTTGTTGAATCCACTTTCTTCCTAAAAAATATATATATATATATTACGAAATTCCCAAAATACCCCTCGTCTCCTTCTAAGAATGTTAACTTTTCTACTAATTGAGGGCATAAAAGTAATTTCACTCTTCCACTATTTCCTTTGACTTTTGCTACAAATTCATTTATTTTGGGACGGAGGAAGTAGATAATAAATAAGCGTTACATTAAATCACGTGAAAATGTAAAATAATTCCCAAGAAATTTAATTTTTTTTTTAAAAAAAAGTGGAATACTTCACCAGTTTCATTTTAAAACTTTTTATTTTGCGCCTATGGAGGATTGAACTCATAACCTCTTATAAATCATCCTAGTTAGCTACCACTTGATCTACTAGTCCATTTGCAATATATTTTCTTTCTTGTAACTTTTCTCCGTGCCCATACTTGGCAGTCCGTCAAGGTTTCAAAAGAAACTTTTCTGCATGCCCATTCCTTAATAAATTTCAGATCCCCTAACATATGGTACGGTGCCATACAGCACATGAACCATTAAATCTCCTCGAGATTCGTGCAAGACTCCAATATTGAGGCGATCCAACGGTCCATGTGCTATATGGCACCGTGCCATATAGTAGGGGATAAACACTTCTTGATGCAGTGATCCTCCACACGAATCACGTGCAGCGTGCTCCCACTCCCAACAAGTCACTATAATAATTATCATCCCACTCCTCTATGCCCTACACCAAACAACTCACCGTACAACCAACCCACTTACTCCCTCTATTCCATTACATTCCATCCTCAGTCGTCACAATCCAACCCGCCTCACCGCAGCCCACTCTTCCAAACCCACAACAAATCCCCCAGTCATCACTATAATAATATATCATCCCACTCCTCTATGCCCTACACCAAACAACTCACCGTACAACCAACCCACTTGCTCCCTCCATTCCATCCTCAATCCTCACAATCCAACCCGCCTCACCGCGGCCCACTCTTCCAAACGCACAACAAATCTCCCAGTCAACGCATCCATCCAGCTGCCTTACAGAGTCCACATCCGCTGTTATCCCAACATATTCAACAGGGCCCTGTTATCTCAATAAAGACCGTCGGATCAAAACTAACGGATGAAATTGATTTTAGAAAGACCCCCTATAATCTAATTCTGTCGATCGGATCCGTTCGTTCTGATCTAACGGTCCGGATCGGAATAACAGCGTGACCCTGTTGTTCTAAAAGAGCAGCAGCAGATACGGACTCGCTCGACATTACATAACGGATTCACTCCTCGAGTGAAGGAAGACTCTCACTCTCATTATTCACTCTCGCAAATTGCAATGGCGACGACAATGGCGCGATCCATGCTCCTCCTTCCCCACCCCACCCCTCTCAACCGCAGTCCAACAGCAACAGCAACGGCAACGGCAACGGCAACGACTCTTGTCTGTCCGCCTCTCAAGATCGCCGCCGGATCATCGTGGAGAGGCCGGTCGCTGGTTGCTTCGGTCGCTACGGACGGTAAGGACCCCGCCGCGGCGCCGTCTCCCGGCAACGCCGACCCTAAGTATGATCATCAACCTTTGATTTATCTTGCATTTTTTAGGGATTAGTTACTGGTGGTGGTGGTCGTGGTGGTGGTAGGTATGGTAATTGATTGTGATGATCATGTGTGAATGTGAACGCTATTAAATGCTGCTGTGCTGTGCTGAACCCAATGACAGATCTGATCTGAAAGTTTGGAATTCTCTTCTCTTTTTCTTTGGGTGTGCAATGTGTACCACGTTTCTATGATCTCTGTTCATTTATTATATTATTAATTCATTGATTATTTTGTTCATACTTGAACTTCAACTTATAATCAATTAGCATTCTGAGTACCACTATCCTATTGGCCAATTCTGCTATGGATCAGATGAAATATGGACAGTTCATTTATCTTTTTTTCGAAAAGTTGGTAGCAGCTACCACCAGATGGACTGTTCATTTTTCATAATCGAATGGCCGCGATATGTCTTGTAGATACAATTAAAGAGATATATTTGGCAAGAACCGTTCAATTCAAAATGAGATGTTGCTTAGATGATCCATAGCAGAACCACTCTATTATTATTATTATTATAAGTTTATTGTTATCTTTCATTTATATATATTTTTTGTTTTGTTTTTTATGTATAGAAATGCAGGGAGCAACCAACCAACTGTAGTTAATACATCTGGTTTGAGCATTCAAATTCCAGGCCTCCCCTCAACATGGTATGAACAAAACATACCTGTTTGTCTTCTATATATTTCAATTTGTGGTCTTCCAAATTTAATATATAGAAATATAATGTTTTATATATAGTTTTTAATTTGCAGATATAAGAAATCTCATAATTAGAAACACCCCATCCTAATTAAAAGGATATCAAAACAATAAAATTTAGCAACACAGAAATTGTTCTAATTAACTTCTATCTCATTAGACAATGCATCAACCAGTATGTGTATGTGCAGGCAAGCTTTGCAGAAGTGCCAATTTGTTCAATGTTATTTTTCCTTTTGGCTTTCTTGAATTAAGTGTTTTCGTTCTCATAATTAATTGATCGCTAAGAATACGCGGTTGGTCAAGTTGAAGCTGGATAGTACATCAAGTCACTGGATTGCATTTTATTTGAGACATCTGGTAGGTAACATTGCACATATTGAATTAATGTATGTAATGAAATAATGTTGTAGGAGCCCATGGTTGATTGGGGCAGCAGCATTATTCTCTGTGCCACTCTACAGAAGAATCAAAAGGGTTGAAGGTAATGCAGTTGCCAATCTCCTGGTTCACAATGTCACTTTAGTTTAATACCAGCACAGTAGTTTCGAGTAGACCTGATTGTGAATTCTGCGGCGCCTGTTATGTACTTATAAAATTGGAGGCATGTTTGGTCATTTGCATTTACATTTTTTACTTTTGTATTATTTAAATAGAGGTGATAGAACAGGCAGAGGAAGCAGTTGACACAGCTATACATGCTATAGATCATGCCGCTGAAGAAGTAGGACATGTAGCTGCTGACCTAGCAAAAACATCTGGAAATGCAAACATAAAAGAAGTAGCTCTTAAGGTTGAAGCCATTGCCGAGAAGATCGAGAAAGATGCTGAACTGGCTGATGAGATTCTGCATAAGGTACCCTAATTAATTGATTGGTTAATTCATAAATCAGATTTAACTTAGCCTAATTTTTACCTAATTTTCTCTTACTCGAAATCCAATTGTGCAACTGGGCCTCAATTAAGTTGTCGATCTAAGCATTGTCAATAATGCCAAATGCAACTCTCATTGAATTGTGGATACCATTACCATTCAATAAATGTTCATGCCCTGTATAATGCAATCCATATTACTAAAATATACTTTTACTGGGCTCAATCCAGTTTAAAGCATGCTTCTGTTAAAAATATATCAAAAATAACAGAAGTGATTAAACTGCCTCAACAGGTGGAGCATATGACAGAAGAGGTTGAAGAAATGTTGGAGCCTTTAATTGAAAAGGCTGAGTCTCAAGAGAAAGAAGGAAAGCACAAGAATCACAATCATAATAGAAGCATTAACAACTCTGAGGCCGATAAGAGCGATACCGAGTGAGAATCTTATTTCGCAGATATACCATTGCAGTTCTCACATTAGCATTATGCTGCAACAGGCAACAGCCATATATGTAATGTCAAAACTGGCTTGTTTTGCATGATGAACCCTGATTTTGGCAATTGTTGTGCTGAATGAGTGTGTTGGTTGGAGCTTAGCATGTTGGCACGCATTACTTTGTTAATTTTTTTTTTTTTTTTTTTTTTTTGTAATTTTCGTTTAGGTAGTGTCATTGGTCTAGTTAAATTTAATAAAAATTGTTAATTGTACTAAATGAAATTGTGAGGTACTTGTGAGTTGCTGATAACAACTCTCATGTACTAATATTTTCATTTGGAGTTGTTAATCCAGTGAACAATGCTGTTATTAGGTTGAATAAAAAAATCAGGAGTAATTAATGTGGTTCTCTTTTGTTCAATCTTTTCAACAAATAAATGTAAACTCTGTCCTGAGCTAATGACAGGTGAAGCGGAGAGGCAAGCCGGAGAAAGGAATAATCAGTAATCACTAATCAGCCATAAGATATTGTACGCCCACTATATTGAATCTTGATTCTTGATGCACTTGTTGCAATTTATTAATTCCTTGCAATTGTCTTGGAACTGGAAAAACATGATTGTTATACAGTTAGTTTCCTTTATAATTTTTTGAATTCTGGTGGAATTACTTGTCCAGCTAAAAAGTCTGTATGGACTCTTAAGATCTTATTAAAAAATAAGTTGTATCTCTAGCTTGCCATTCATAATAAAATATTGTCCTTGTTTAACCATGGTAATCCTACATAAAATTTTTGTTGAACCTTGGAGTCTACTGACCATATACAATTATACATTGTCCATATATTTTCAAATGTTTTGGAAAAGATTGAGGCTATTGCATCTCATGGACTTTTAAATAACTACTTTACTCTCTTGAGTCTTTCTGGTATTCTTGTTCTGAATGGTCCTTTAATGACACTTATTTTTGGGGTACCATAGTAATAGTAGTTGCTGTCATCTGAGTAATTTGGAAGGAGAGAAATTTCAGAATTGTTCAGAATACCAGTGGTAGCTGCCAATCTTATGGGCTTAATTAACTTTCTGGTTGTACATTTGATCTAATGTTCTTTTATAGTAAAATGTAGGAAAAAAAAGGCATAAAACCATTTAAAAAAAAAAAGAAGAATAACCAGAGGAAAGTAGATAGTAAAAAAGCATTACATCAAATCACGTGTAAAATGTAGAATAATTCCCAAGAACAAGGGCTTCTTCAATCAAAAAAAAAAAAAAAAAAAAGAGCTTCTTATATAGTGTAGGGACCGAGTGATAACCATTCTTTGTGACAACCGCAACAATAGATGCTCAAATATATATAAATAAAATTTTTAAAATAGAAAATTTTGTATAAACATATAATCAAACTCATAAATTGATTGTATTCCAAATTTCAAATAATTTGAGTATCGTTCAATACTCAATCAGAAACTCATCGAAGTTTCTTAATATTTACAACTACTCAAAAAATAACGAGTTTTGATATGGTATCAAACGACATTCAAATTAGTTAAAATTTGAAACTCAATCGATCTATAAAATTTGACACTCAAATCAGTTGAAATTTATATTCTATGATAAGTCTGTAATTAAACTTTTTGATAATTCCGATTTGATGATTCTCCACACGAATCACGTGCAGCGTGCTCGCACTCCCAAGTCTCCAACTTACCATGTCATTAATGTAACCCATTTAACAATATTTACTTAGTTATACTTCCATCCTCCCATAGGCCATAGTAGTCATATACAAGTCACAACTCACAAGACATAATAACACAGTAGGGCCATCAATGTAACGAAATTTTGTATTATTTCGTTTCGTTTCGTCTCGTCCAAACGAAACAATTACGGCAATGATTTGCGGTTTCGTTAAACGAAACGAAACGAAAAACGAAACAATATATTCTATTTCATTTTCCATTTTCATATAATAATACCACTACAAAATAATTATTTTCGTTATTCCGTTACGTTTTGTCTAAACGAAATGATTTACGGTTTCGTTAAGCGAAACAATCCATTTCGTGAACGTTTCGTTGCATTGCATTGAGAGTTTGAGACCCCTTATTATTAACACCCGCCAGGCCGCCACAAAGCAGCCTGCCCACTCTTTAAAGAAGTAGAACTAAAACCACAACAAGCCTCCAGTCAACGCTTCCATAAGTAACATATATAGCCATTAGCCAATACACTTGCAAGGCCTCCCTACCTTCCCGTTTAACATTCGCATTCCACTCTCAGTAGAGTCTCTACTAGTCATCATCAACTACTGCCTCCTCCTCTTGCAATGGCGGCGACCACAATGGCGCAGCGATCCATGCTCCTTCCCCAATATCCCAGGCCTCTCTCCGCCACCTCTCCCAACCGTACAACAACAGCAGCAGCAGCAACAACCCTTCCTTCTTCTTCTTCTTCGCGACTCTCTCTTGCTTGTCCGCCTCTCAAGATCACCGCCAGATCATCTCAGAGACAGAGAGGTGCGTTGCTGCTTGTTTCTGTTGCTACGGGTGCCTCCGGCAAGGACACTGCCACCACGTCTCTCGACAACGGCGACACGAAGTACGGTTTTCTTTTTCCTACACATTTTTGCAACGATGAATGTATTGATTTCAAAGTTTAAAATGGCTGATCCAAACTGTTCATCATGATCTTCATATTCAAATCTCCTTAATTTGTGACAAAATTTTTTTATTTTTTGAATTGTTTTTCTTATTTTTAAAGAGGGGCAAAAATTTTATTAATCTAAAGAATTCTGAACAGCTCGATATTCACGTTTTTATTTTTTGAATTGTTTTTCTTATTTGTGACAATAGAGATTTGAATATAGAGATCGTATTGAACAGTTTGGATTGATAAAATTGCTCAATAAATATCGATTTAATTCGCCGTTACAAAAACATGTAGCAAAATTTATCACTAAATATCGTCTCAAGGCAATTAATTGCTCCAGTGCTAAAACCAATGACAGATCTGAATGTTCAAATTAAAATTCTCATATTTACATGTGCAACTTTTACCTTATTAATTTCTCTAATATCTGTTCATTTATATTTTTGATGTTCATACTTCAACTTCAACTTAATTCGTTTGCTGTGTACCACTCTTATAATTATTTGTCTTTTTTTTTGGTATAGAAATGCAGGGAGCAATCCACCAACTGTAGCTAATTCATCAGGTTTGAGCATTCAAATTCCAGGTTTCCCCTCAACATGGTATGAACAAAACATTCCTCTTCGTTTCAATTTTACTCAGTGGTCTTCCAAATTTATATATCTAGAATGTTATATAGTTTGTGTTTTGCCATAAGAATTCTCATATTGAATGAAAAAATGTTGTAGGAACCCATGGTTTGTTGGGGCAGCAGCACTATTCTCTGTGCCACTCCACAGAAGACTTAGAAGGGTTCAAGGTAATGCCCAAGACAATCTCCTGTTCCACACTGTCACATTAATGTAATTTAGAAAAAAAAAAATCTGGAAGGAGCTTGCAATTCTTGATCTCAGTAACTTTTCTTAAGGTTAATACGGATCGGGATCACCTGCTTTTCTTTTCAGAAAAGCAGGGCCTGCTTTTCTTGATCCGACGGTTGAGAAACACCGAAGTACTTCGAGATTGGTATAATAAATACCGAAGTACTTTGAGATCGGTGCGGCAACCGATCCCGACCGTCAGATCAAAAAAGCAGGCTCTGCTTTTCTCAAAAGAAAAGCAGCAGATTTTTATCCGGTTAATACCAGCACAGTAGGTTGTGTTGTGTTGTTGTTTTTCTTATTTTTTTTCTAACTGTGACCAATGACGAAAATACCCTCACAAAATTGAGGTCCTTATTTGTATCCTAATCCTTTTTTATTTTCAACAGGTTAGTGTACTACTTATTTTTAGGGGTGTACAAAAAACCCGTCAACCCGGCCAACCCGTCCGACCCACCCAACCCGACCCGTTTTTTACAGGGTTAGAGATATTACCGGGTTGGGTCGGGTTGTAATTTTGACTAACCCGTTATGCCGGGTTGGGTTACGGATTGAGCATTTAGAAACCCGTCTAACCCGGACCCGCCCGTAACTAGTTATAAATTATAATTTTATACAAACTTATATATACAATTTATTAAAAAGATAAATAATGAGTCAATAATTTAAGAATTAAGTTCTTATTTAAGATCAATATAAAATTTTTATGATTTTTTTGGGTTAATGCTTATTATGTCTAACTATTTTTTTGCAACTTTATATGCTTGTTCTATGTTTCTAATATGAAATTTAGGGAATAAATATATAATGAGTACTCTATATATAATTCCTAATTTATGTTTAATGTTAAATTATCATTATATTACTTAAGTTATCCAAAATATATTATCATCAAGTTATAAATCACCATTAACATGTTCAATATTATACAAAAAGTAAAAATTAGATGATTAATAATTTTACCGAAACTATAACCCGCGTAACCCGTACAACCCGCAAAAACCCGTACATAAAAAAGTAGTCGGGTTGGGTTGGGTTACGGGTGGGTTGAGTAACAATATTTCATAACCCGGTATAACCGGGTTGGATTCAAATTTTGATAAAATAGCGTTAACCCGCCCGTTGTACACCCCTACTTATTTTAGAGGCATATTTGGTCATATACAATTTTTTTTATTTTACTTTTGTATTATTTAAATAGAGGTGATAGAACAGGCAGAGGAAGCCGTTGACACAGCTATACATGCTATAGATCATGCCGCCGAAGAAGTAGGACATGTAGCTGCTGACCTAGCAAAAACATCTGGAAATGCAAATATAAAAGAAGTAGCTCTTATGGTTGGAGCCATTGCCGAGAAGATCGAGAAAGATGCTGAAATGGCTGACAAGATTATGCACAAGGTACCCTAATTAATTGATTGGTCATGAATTCATAAATCAGATTATATGGATTTTATGAATTCTAATTAAAGCATGCTTCTGCTAAAAGATATAATAAAAAAAGGATTAAATTGCCTCAACAGGTGCAGCATATTACAGAAGAGGTTGAAGAAATGTTGGAGCCTTTAATTGAAAAGGCCGAGTCTCAACAGAGAGAAGGAAAGCACAAGAAGCATAATCACAATCACAATCACGATCACGATAGAAGCATTAACAACTCATCTGAGACCCATAAGAGCGATACCGAGTGAGTATCTTATTTGGCAGATAAACTATTGCAGTCCTGACAATTAGCAATGTACTTTTGTTTAAAATGAAATCACGGAGGGCAAACGCGATTGTGAATTCATTTTTCTGACAGGCTGCAATAGCCCTGTAATGTCAAAATTGGCTTGTTTTGCATGATGAACCCTGGAATTGGCAACTGTTGTGCTGAATGAGTGTATTGATTGGAGCTTAGCATGTTGGCATTACTTTGTTCAAGTCTTTTTTCTTATTTTGTTTTAGGTAGTTGTCACTGGTTTTGTTAAGTTTTGAAAAAGAAATGTTAATTTGTACTAAATGAAATTGTGTGAGGTACATGTGAGTTGCTGATAGCAACTCTCATGTACTAATTAACATATCTCATTTGGAGCTATTGATCTAGTGAACAATGCTGTTATTAGGTTGAATAAAAATCAAGAGTAATGTGTTTCTCTCTTTTGTTCAATGTTGTCTTAAACAAATGGAAACTCCCGTCCTTAGCTAATAATCAGTAATCAGCCCATAAGCTATTGTATGCCCACTATCTTGAATCTTCTTGATACATTGCTACTGTTAAAGTGAGAAACATTGCAAAGCACTATTATATGTAGAGGTGGCAAATCGGGCGGGCGGGTCGGGGTCGGGTTCGGGTCGGGTTAGTTTGACCTTCTAGAATATCTCGGGTCGGGTCGGGTCAGGTGATAGGCGGGTCGGGTCGGGTCAATTTTAATATCTACTTATTTTGGATCATATGTTGATTTGAGTTTGATTGGATGCTATTTGATCTTAGGTCGGGTCGGGTTCGGGTCAGGTCGAGTCGGGTTCGAGTCAGGTCGGGTCGGGTCGGATTGGAAAATACCGGGTCTGGTCAGGTTCGAGTTGGGTCGGGTCGGGTTCTGCCACCTCTAATTATATGTCTTAATGTATTGTTGTCCTTTAGTATTTGCAATGGTTCAACAACTGAAGTACTTTACAAAACGGTACATCCATTCCAAAATCAGTAACAATCATCATCATGAATAAGAAATGGCTAATTCTGCTAAGGATCAGATGAAATATGGGTCGTTCCTTTTCAAAATCGGACAGTCACAATATATCTATTGGATATAATTAAAGAGAAATATTCAATAAAAACCGTTCAATTTTTAAAATTAAAGGTTGCTTAGCCGATTTGTAAAACAATTACTGAAAATGTTGGTTCAAACCTCAAACAAACAAGCTCTCATAGGCTAACTAGAGGTGGCAAATCAGGCGGGCGAGTCAAGTCAGTTTAACTTTTTAGAATATCTCGGGTCAGGTCGGGTTGTGTGATGGGCGGGTTGGGTCGTGTCAATTTTAATATCTACTTTTTTTGGATCGTGTGTTGATTTGAGTTAGATTTGATGCTATTTGATCTCAGATCGGGTCGGGTTCGGATCAGGTCGGGTCGAGTCAGTTTGACTTTCTGAAAAATGCCGAGTCGGTCAGGTCGGGTTCTGCCACCTCCAACATGTAGGCTAACCCAAAAAAGCCCATACAACACAATAATCGGATCGGATATCATTATTTGAAACAAGATCCGTGTACCCGACCCGATAATACTTCGTTAAACTTTCTACTGTTCTACATCTCCGCCTATCGGATCCGATCGTGGCTTCGTTAGTCTCTCCGATCCGATGGCTTCTCCGCCGCTCCTCCGACGACTGCGCCCATTCCTCTCTCGCCTCAACCCTAACCCTAGACTTCTCTCCACCACCACCAACTTCGACCCCGTGGCCTCTCCTCCCGACGGCGCACCCGACGACCTCAAGAGCCGCCTCCTCCGCCTCCGCTTCCCCAAGCGCAGCGCCACGGCCGCGCTCCAGAGCTGGGTTTTGGAAGGACGAGAGGCGTCGGCTGATGAACTTAAAGAGGCTGCCAGGGAACTCAGCCGGCGCGGCCAGTACAAGCACGCGCTCGAGGTGTCGGAGTGGATCAAGCTCCATTACGAACCTCAGCTCTCCGGGAACGACTACGCCGTGAGGATCAATCTCATCACAAAGGTTTTCGGGGTCAATGCGGCCGAGGAGTTCTTCAACGGCCTTGCTTGGAAACCCGCCGAGGCGTACATTGCAATGCTGCACAACTTCGCTGCGGCCAAATCGGTCGACAAGGCCGAGATGCTCTTCGATCGAATGAAGAGCGACGGTGTCCTCTCCGATGCGTTGCCGTTCAACGAGCTCATGACTATGTATGTGTCGGTGGGGGAACCCGACAAGGTGTTCGGAGTAATCGAACAAATGCGGAGATCGAAAGTGGCACTGGATCTGTACAGCTATAATCTGTGGGTGACCGCTCATGGCGCGACGCTCGATTTCGAAGGGGTTACCAAAGTGCTTTCAGAGATTGAGTGGGATCAAAACCTTGACCGGCGATGGGACGTTTACAGAAAACTCGTACGGGTTTATGTCGATGTAGGTCGGTTCGAAGGGGTTGCAAACGGTACGAAATCGGTAGAGACTGATGCGAAAGTCGGTGTCAGAGAGTGGATCACTTATGATTTATTGGTGATCTTGCACGCGAGCCTCGGGAACAAGGGGAGGATCAAGGAGATGTGGAGATGCATGAGAATGAGCCCCGGGAAGATGACGTACAGGAACTATGTTTGCGTGGTTTCTTCGCATCTTGCGGTGGGGGAGCTGGAGGCGGCGGGGGAAGTTATTGATCAGTGGAAGGAGTCGAAGGAGCCCGAGTTTGATCTCTTGGCATGTTGTCGGCTTTATGAAGCACTTGTGAAGTTTGATTTGGCAGAAGTAGCTGAGGGTTTGAGGAAGTTGATGCATGAGAAGAACTGTGAAATTAAACCATCAACGTGATTTTGCAGAATGTATACTTTTGTTCTCATTTTTGTTTAGCAAGAGTAGACAAAGAGGCAATTTTTTTTTTTCTAATTCTCCTCTTTTTGTGTTCAGAAATGGAAGTTGGTTTTTGTAGGCCAACAGTTACATAATTTCCTTGTTTAGAAAAAGGGAAAAAATTGAACAATTGTATTGATTTGAAAATTATGATGTTGTGCTTTGAGGTCTCTGCACAACTGTGAAAAAATGATTCAAAGTTTTTGAGAGAGTTCATGTATTGAAGGGGGACAAAATGAACACTCATGCTTTGTTTTTATCAATGTAGAAATTAGTCTATGCTGACAATGAAAAATAATTGTAATGTTTATATTTGTTATGCGAAATCAAGCAGTATTGTTCAATTTGTTGGATAATTAATAGAAAATACACTACTCAAATATCAATAGAATATAAACCAATTCTGTAAGAACAATTTTAAGTATAGATTCTAAAATAAGCAATAATAATTTTTTAGAGTAGCAAGCACCTAGCCTGCTATGATTTCATTAAATATAACAGTCAGTTATAAGCTAAAACTTTAAAGTTTAAACTGTTGTTTTCTAGGATAAAAAAAAAATTTAATTTCCTTCACATACCAGTATAACTTGAGTTAAAATAAATGATAGACCCACATCATCAGGAAATGATACAACTGTTCCAGTTGGGTCCATTACCAGTATCTCACAAGTATCAATTGAAATATTTCAAATAATCTCAATTTTAACAAAGTTTGCCCAACTAATATTACAGAATACAGACTTGGCTAGTCTCTGTACATGGAAAGAGACTTTAACAGCAAATAAGCAGGAACCAAAAGCTTGTTCCTGGAAAAAAAGAAGTTGATAACTACTCTGGATGCAACAATATACATCGCTCTTAGATCAGTACAGAAGGACTAACACCAATCCCCTTCCTGATTAATAGATTTCAGCCGAATACCTGGTAGATTTCATAGTTGGTGCAAACCGAGTCTTCATTTTGTTAAAAAAAACAAGGAAGCACTTCAGTTTAACCATCTAATTGTCATACCTACAAAGCTGCATTTTATCTTTCAGCAATTCAATGCGATCCCCTTAAATCCTGCGTAATCACTTACACACAAAGACATTCCATGACAATATTGCTGAAACAGCACTTGGTCACCAGTACCAGTTTACTTTATCCTGACAAGGTTTCTCTTCACTGTCAGCTGCATAATTCTGGAACAAACAACCATAGGATGCTCTATTGCTCTTGGTAGAGGGCTTGTACGTTGTATACTTTGGTGGTATAACATCCTAAACTAAAAGTTCAATTTCAAAAGTACATAAACTTCGAGATCGGAACTTGAGCCCAAAAAGAATCAGGAGAAAAAAGCATTGAAAACACACTTGAGCTAGGAAATTACGTTTCACTTTCAGAAAGAAATCGAATAGCATATAGCAAGAATAAAGCATGAACAAGATCCCCAATTAGACCAAGCTATTATGCTATCATACTGTCATCCAAAACAGATTGTAATTTCCTCATTTCAGCAAGAAATTTTAAGAGTTTGCAAGTACAATCTGATAAAATTTTCTTAAGGGAAAAAATTAATCAACATATATCTCAGTTGTAGTCTTTAAGGGAGTTCCAGAACAAAACAAAAACAAACAACTATTCTTCAAAAACAAAATTGCATATGGTGGGAGATTCATTAACCAAAATATCACGAAAGATAAAATATATATAAAAAAAATAGAGAATATGTATTGTTATGAAGACCCTCAGATTATTCATATTTCAACACACTGTTCTCTGGAGCCCAAATATAAATGTCTATGGCTTTCGCAAGTTCAATAGTGTCAAATTAAAGGATTGTCAAGTGATCCCCTATCTCAATTGAAATTTATTTGTTTTGATAGGGGATCCCAAGAGAGATAGATAGATAGATAGATATATATATATATATATATATAGAGTAGAACTATTGTGCAAACATTAGTATATTTGCAGTGGAATCAATACAACTGGAGTGGACATGACTTCTGGCCACCAACTCATCCACACATAAGAAACCAATAAAGATTTTACCAGGCTCCCACAGAGAACAAAAAATTTTCAAATCTCAGTTCTTGAACTGAATCCATCATCAATGGGCCTTCAAAACAGTAAGTAAAATTATGCCTTCAAAAATATTAGATCAAGAGTGACATGCGACTTGACGACTTCAGATGTGGTAGAAAAAACATACTCATCGTTAGGCCTGTAGTTCAAAACAAAATCGCTTTACAGTCAGAAGTCAAAACACTCGCAACAAGAATAGAATAAACACCCAATTGTGCCAACTGCTTTATATGCATCATGGCAATTCCAAGGGTCAATTTAGATGCAAAACTAAGATCAGATGTAATTAAAAGTATCCTTGGTAGGAAATAAAAAGGAAAACATAACTCGTGAAGAAAATTATAAAGGCAGTAAATGAATGGAAATGAAAACAGCTGTATCAACAAAAACCAACATCAAATAGAAATTAAACAACAAGAACAGGCAATTTGCTGTGAAGACCCACAGTAAATCTCAATGTAGATTTCAACAAACCGTTCTCAGAAAAAAACCCAAATAGAAATATACACAGATTTCTCTGGGTACTTGCATCAAATAGAAATAACAAGATTCAACCATGTGTTGCGAGGACCCTCAGTACATAAATCTCAACATTTATTTCAACAGACTGCTCCCAGGAGCCCAAATAAAAATGTAAATAGAATTAATACTCTTAGGGTACGAAGCAATTCATATCATATACTGCACAGCAATCCAACCATCCAATCTGCTTTGAGATTCGGGCTTATCAATCTAAAAAACCCCTATAATCCACATCATTGGATCGCTGCGCAGCACGTTACTGCGCTGTAGAGGATGAGGACTCGATACGGAGTTATGTGTTCTATTAATTTTTTTCACTGAATTGATATTCAGAGCAAGAGATGGAGATGGAAATGAGAGCATGGGATCGGGGTCACCTGCTTTTTTTTATTCGACGGTTGAGAAACACCAAAGTACATTGAGATCGGTGCAGGCAAACACCGAAGGTACTTTGAGATTGGTGAGACAACCGATCGGAAAAGCAGACCCTGTTTTTCTTCTCAGAAAAGCAGCAGATTTTCATCCGAGAGCATGAGATGGAGATGAGAAAGAGAGAGAGTGTGCATGTACGTACTCTAAGTGTACTCCCTGAGATGATAAAAGTTCCAGACAAATCTCACCAGGAGTTTCATGTAAGTGTTATCCTTGCACAACCAAACATACCCTGAAAGCCTAAACCATAAACCCTGATGACTAAATCCCTGTACATTCCTATCAGGCTTCGACAAGGAACATAATTTTCAGATCTCTATATTTGTGCGGTTACATCATCGGGTCCTCACAACAATAAATTGCACCTTCCATACAAAAAACCAAAGGCATCAATACAAGATAAAAAAAAATATAATAAATAAACACATAATAGGAATCAGACATGTTTTTGAGATACTTTAATAAAATAATTGGTTCATTCTGAATCAGTCAGACAACCCAATTTAAGCTCATAACTCATAAGCACAACCATTTGAGCTTTGATAAATATAGTTTATTCTTTTTTTTCCCATTAAAAAAGGTCATAAGGAACAGAATCAGAAGCTTTATATGGAATCAAATTAAACAAAAATGGACAATGCATCTGAGACATTCCCAATTAGACCAAGTCATGATCCCTCTTTAAAACCAAAAAGTGGGTTGCAGATACCCCTCTCTACAATTTCCTCCTAACATGCACAATTGCACATTGGCACCTCAAAAAACAAAAATCCCAATTTCCATTCTTTCATGGTAAGGCAAATCGGTTAAGCCGTTGGAGTAACAACTAACCACAAGTTGAGAAACGGAAGAAAGGTGTGACCTTTCCACTAGAAACTTCAACCAAGAAACAAATCAAACGGAGGACAAGAAAGCCAGCAAGAAAAAAATAGAGAACCCGCAATAACCAACATTGCAATGCAAAGCAAAGCAATGCGCGCTCCTAAAGAGTGAAGAGTGAAGAGTGAAGTGAAACGCTTGGCGCCTTGGCGTGATCGCCTCCGAGGTTGGGGATTGGGGTTTGTTTCTCGGCGCCGCTGCTGAGGCCATGCTCTTGCCGACATAATTGGGTTGAGAATTGAGAGGACATGGAAATTGTATTTTGGGCCTTGCAGAGAGGAGGAGAGGAGAAGATTGTGTGGACAAGGCCTGGCCCAACTATATCTATATGTTACATGTTGTTCTGTCTTTTGTAGGGTTCTTTATTGGAAATTATACATCAAGCATGCTCATTTTAGTTAACTTATCAACATGTCCACAAGTTTTAGTTATCACTAGTAAAAAGCCTTTGGACTGAAATTGTTGTTTAATATGTAATGAGTCTTAAATTAAGATAATTTATATGGACATTTGATTTTAATGTACGTTAACGAACATTAACGTTAACGGCTGCACAATGTACAAATTTTATATATAGTAAGGACTTAACGTACGTCAACGGTGGTGATCAATCCAATAAAATGATTAACGGCTCAGGTTTCTTATTCGGGGAAGATAGACCTTTCATGTCATTTTTTTCCAATATGCTTTTATATATAGTAAGGACTTATTTATCCACAAATGTACAAATTTTATAATCTACTAGAAACGTACATGCACAATGCTGCTAGTAATTTTAATTTTCATTCAAGCTAAATAGGGTGAAAGAATCGACGATAAGAGAATAAATGGATTTGTGACTTTAGCAGTTAGTACTTTAAAATGTCAGCTAGACAATTCGCCAATTCAATTTTGTGCTGAGACAGAAATTGAGAGCAATACAATATGAAATGGATGCAATGTGAGTCTTACATTATTTGATAGATGGAGATTAAGATGGGAGTTAGACTATGACCATTTTTTTTTTTTTTTTTTGAGAATAGGGTCAAATAGACTATGACCATTAATGGAAGATCCAATCCTTAACTTCTTTTTAAAGAAGTATAAAATAGATATAAATAACTCAAATTTTGTAACAGTATGAATACATAGACACGAAGGTTGAGGACACTAGATATCATATCATATGACCCTTCTCTTTTAGAGTTAATTCAGACCTCACCTCAGTCTTACTCTCGCTCACTTCTTAATTATGAATTCATCTTTCTGAATTAGACATACTTAATGTATGTAATTTAAGTGTACGATATTTCATAACCAATGTTCGAGTACGACCCAGCGAGTGAAAAATTGACCTCAATAGCAACAACCGGTAATTAGTACGGCTGATATGATATCAACAATATATAATGTAATTAATTAATTAGTACTCTTAATGATGTACTATAATGTACATTACAATATTCTTACACAGCTGAAACCACACCACCTGAATGCTCTGTTATTCCCAATTAACAAAGAGTAATACCTAGCGTCCATATATAGAAAAATTGTCCACAACATCGTCCATATATTAGATTTCAGAGTATATTTGTTACATTCCAACATGCACGTCTATATGAACAATTATTCAATGGGCGCTAGATGTTTCTCATTAAGAAACTAAAATTCCCTCTGTGGCTTCAAATGGTGATACGTGGCCCTCTCCCAACCTGATTTTTTTTGGCTATCTGAGTTTATATCTGTTTATAATTAATTAATTCCATTATCAGTCCTGTCAAATTACTGTTTGCACGTTTACATTTCGGCAATATTTATATTTTTGCATGCTATCTATCCTCCCTAGCTACTTAGCTAGTACTAGTATCTCAATATTTTAAAGTAGAATGACAAATAATGTTATTCAAGTAAGATTGGAGTTTTATAACACGGGTTTAGTATAAAATTTAATAACTGTACTTTTATTTGTCGACCCACAGTCCACAGATAGTATATGATTCTATAATATAATGTAATTAGTATATATTGGAAAATACATTGCATACGTTTCCATATTAAATGAGTTTTTATTCACACTAATACCTTTATTGTATCAATTATTTTATGCGGTATATTTTTCTATAATATACAAAATATATTACATACTGAATGAGTTAATGCAAAAATCAATTAATATAAATACTAAATCATGTTGTATTGATTTTTTCATTCTTTTGATATCTACATACCAACTTCCTACAAATTTTATTTAAAAATTTATTTCCTGAAACAATTAATGGGAAAGTCAATTATTTAACGGTAATAATTAAATTTATAACTGGGCCTAACTCATACAAAAGACTTGGATAGTTGTTACATTTTTCGTTTTTTTCTCTTCAACCGAGAACTTTTTGACAAGACAAGACAAAACAAAATAAAGCAAGTAAAGGACAATGTAAGTAAGTCACAGGGCCAATTAATTTAAATAAAGCACCAAATAAGCTCTTTATATTCTAAACTAGATGGATGACTCCAGTATCAACCTTTCGGTAAACATTCTGAATTTGATAGTTTAATTAAATGAGTATCTTTAAATATGTGTATTAGAGTTTTCAAGACCTCCTAAATCTTAGCCCCCCTCGAAACCATCCTGGTACCACCACTGAAAACACCAGTGTGTGCCTAACTGCCTGTCAATCTTTATGAAATCAGATAGCTCAGATCAGTAGAGCTCTTCTGACAAAATCCCTTCTATAAACGGTACAAAATGCATGTAGGGATGAGGGGATGGGGCTAACATGATTCAGCACATGAGCAGAGAATGGAGACTCAGGAATACATACAGCATCTAAATCTAATTAAACAGTTACCGAATCATATTTTTAATAGTAGGAACACCCAAAAAAAAAAAAATAATAAAACAAAACAAAAGAAAAGGAAAAAAAAATTATAATTGTTAACAAGACATGCACAAGGGTATGTGGGGCAGGAAAATTGCCCTTGTATGGAAGACCCATAATCTAATGGGTTGTGTTGTTGTGACAGAGATCTGAATTGGTTGGATGTCCTCATTTCTTAATTTCTACTTGGTAAGCAACTAAATATATTTATTTTGATAATTATTTATTTATAAACACTTTCTTGTCTGCTGGATAAATATATGATATAGATCAAGTTGCTGCTGCTTTCAAGCTATTAAACCATTATACGTACATACATACATCATGCAGCATATTTATTAGTGGAATAAATTGAAAAAAAAAAACACATTTTGGGGAGTATAATTATTGGGCACACTATCCCTGGAATATATTGTGGTTTTTAACAAAGATAATTTCTGTAAGTTTCTGAAAAATATTTATTTTTATCATTAGAGATTTTTTTTCCCCTGATTTTTTTGGCAAACTCCATTGATGAATGATGATGGCCTAGACAAATAATTGAGATGGATTTAGTATAATAATTCCGTTTCTAAGAGAGGCGTCAATATTAAAAAAGAAAGAAAGAAAAAATGTAGAACAAATAGTGAAGATGTCAAAGTTAATAAAGATCAAACGGTCAGTGAAGTTAGAAATTCATACTCTGAAAAGAGGGATAAGCTTTCAAGCTTTTTAACTATGCCACATCATCATTTCTCTCAACCATTGATTTTGTTTCTCTATTTTCATTTATCTTAATCAAATGACTCAATTTAATTTTTTTATTAAAGAGATAATATCATGATGTACCTAAAAAACAATTTAAGACTCAAAATATTTACAATTTTTTGTATTCTTTTATATAAATTGAGGTGTAGCTAAAAATATATAATGTAGAAAATATATTAAATCCAATATTTATCTAATAAAATATATTTATGAAAAATCTATATTTATTTTTGATATTTTTAATTTATATAATATTATTTTCTCGCACCAATTCACAGCTCTAGTTTACTGAGTAATCTAAAACAGAGCACAAAATGCAGATGACAATGTGCAGCAATATTTACTATGTGTTAAAACAGAGCAAAAAAGATATTAAACGCTGGTTTAATTAATTAAGTACACAAAAAATATTATAAGGAAAACAAAATCTCTGAATTATATAAAAGGATATTTGAAAAAATTAAAAATATTATAAGGAAAACAAAATCTCTCTGAATTATATAAAAGGATATTTGAAAAAATTAGATCATTGATTAATTGGGAAATCAATTTCCTTGTCATACTTGTTCATAAAAATACCAAATTATTATCTCTAATAATAATATCTGTTACATATATACATGTAGCAACGACTGAGATCTTACAAGCATCCAAACATCCCCATGTGATCTGCCCTTGATCTTTCCTCCAGAAGACAATAATTGTACAACATTACATTCTGTTTCCTTATCTCTTCTTCTTCTTCTTCCATATTAATTCCTGCTGTCACAATTCTTCTGTCCCTTTCCACATCCCTCTCATCTCTTCATTGTTCTGTTCTTCTCTCTGAAACTTTCTCAGTTTCTATCCTATTCTTTCTTTCATTCATCATCATTTCAGTTTCAGTCCTGTTTTTTTGTGTTTTTTTTTTTCTTTTTTCCAATTTCCAAGCCACAGTTTCATTTCTTCAATTATAAAGTATCCAACTACTTAGTGATATATGTATTTGCCCCATAATTATCCATCAAAATAATCTTTCAATTTTCATTATCCTTTCTTTTTTATACTTATAATCTGTTCAGTTCATTGGTGTGCTGAATTTATGATTTTCCTGTTTGTCAGTATAATTGCTAATATCCATTGAATATTCTTCTTATCAAACATACACATATTACGTCAAGTTTTTCGTTCTGCCAGTTTTCTTAGTGTTTGCAGAAATGTGGGAGACTGAGAGTGAAACCCGCAGTCGAGAGAGGATGAGCTCGTTGGAGATCGAACGGCACGATGGAATGAAAAGCGATGCGTTTGTGCGACGCGATCAATCCTGGTAAAATTCACTATGTATTGTAACATTTTTGTTACCAATAATCTCTTGTTAAAAGGTTTGTACCTACATATATATAGTCCTATACTGATGTTTACATATCAGTGCAGCATAAGGTGAAATACCGATATATCGAAATCCTTTTACGCTATTGCGAAAACAATCTGAAAGCTGAATTTCTGAATGTGAATTTTCTTATTGATTGATTGATCTGTTTACACTTTTTTGATCACTTATTTGCAAGGTATGTATCAAGTGACATTCCAAGTGATTTGCTGGTAAAAGTAGGAGGTATCAGCTTCCACCTTCACAAGGTAAGCAACTGATAATCTGATATCATGCATTGACATGCAGGAGCAATAAAAAAAAAAAAGAACTACCAAATAGAAAAAATCCGGAAAAAAAATGTAAAAAAATGGTTAAAAAATTTAATAATCATAGGGCTATACAAGTATATTACAATCCGTAATTACTCAATTTCTTAAATAAAAAATTATTAATTTAACTTAGAAATTGAGAATTTTTGAGATATAAGATTGATGTACATAAATCTCTTTGTGTCTAGTACCCTCTACTTTCCCGGAGTGGCCGCATGAACCGAATCCTATACGAATCAGCGCGTGACATGGACCTGACCGTGGTCGACTTAGACGATCTGCCGGGTGGGGCGGACGCATTCGAGTTGGCAGCCAAATTCTGTTACGGAGTTGCAGTCGATTTAACCGCCAGCAACATCTCGGGCCTCCGTTGCGCCGCGGAGTACCTCGAGATGACAGAGGACCTGGAGGAAGGAAACCTGATATTCAAAACCGAGGCATTCCTGAGCTACGTCGTGCTGTCTTCGTGGAGGGACTCGATTATAGTGCTCAAGAGCTGCGAGGGCCTTTCGCCGTGGGCCGAGAACTTGCAAATTGTGAGGAGGTGCAGCGAGTCGATTGCGTGGAAGGCTTGTGCCAATCCGAGAGGAATCCGGTGGGCCTACACGGGCAGGCCCAGCCCGAAGTGGAACTCCGATTCTAAAGAGTCGAGCCCGAGTCGTGGGCCACCGGTTCCCCCCGACTGGTGGTTTGAGGATGTCTCCATTTTACGCATCGATCACTTTGTACGGGTAAGAAACAAGCATTTCTTATGGAGTTTGTTATAAAGTAAGAGCTAGCCTCCACCCTTTTTACTAATTTACCGGTTCACAGCATTTTCAACGAACAAATATCATTTTTAGCATCCACCCTTTTTACTAATCTACCGGTTCACCGCATTTTCAACGAACAAATATCATTTTTAAGTAAACATTTATATATTTCCAATCAATAGATATCGTCTTTCCAGTGAACAAACACACTACGGTTTCCAGTAAATATTTATGCGACTGTAGTAAGCACATTGATGTACGTGGTGTGTCAGAACTATGAGAGGGGTGGACTCTACATGTTTTTCTTTGTTATATTATGTTTAGCTTGTGACTATTACAGGTTGTGACGGCAATTAAAGTGAAAGGGATGCGGTTCGAGCTAATAGGAGCAGCGATCACGCAGTACGCAGCGAAATGGCTGCCGGGATTGCAGGACGGATCATCTCTATCATCAGCAGACGATGGCTGGAGCCAGGGGGCAGGGTTACACATGATAATTGCCGGCACGGGCAGCAAGGATGATCTTAGTAGCAGCCAGATCAGGGAGCAGAGGATGGTGATTGAGAGCTTGATCAGCATAATTCCCCCACAGAAAGACTGTGTTTCCTGCAGCTTCTTGCTGAGGCTTCTCAGGCTTGCCAACATGCTCAAGGTTGTTTAATTTGCCATTATATTTTGAGTTATTGACATATTGCAATTGATTTTGGAAAAACATGTTGAGTCCACCCTGTTAAGTAGGCCACCTACTCATCCACCCTGTCTCACAATCTGACACACCCACATAGACCTATGTGCTTGTCACAATTGCTTAAATGTTTTCTGGAAATCTTGTCACAATTGCTTAAATGTTTTCTGGAAGTCGTAATGTATCTGTTTACTAGAAAAATGATATATGTTGATTGGAAAAATCTAGATGTTTACTGAAAAATGATATTTGTTCATTAAAAATACGGTGGACCGGTGGATAGATAAAATGGGCGGTCACTGGCTATTACTCATTGATTTTGTCTCCTTTTAATTTTGTAGTATTAATTGGGTCATTTCATACAGCATCTGATAGAAAGATTGAGCACATATTATTATAAGATCAGAAACAGTTTTCTGAAATTTTATTTATTATTGAACTAGGTTGCGCCTGCGCTGGTAACGGAGTTGGAGAAGCGTGTCGGCATGCAATTGGAGCAGGCGGCTTTACTGGACCTGTTAATCCCGTCATTCAACCGTGCGGAAACTGCATACGACGTGGACCTCGTGCAGAGGTTGGTCGAGCATTTTCTTGTGCAGGAACAGACAGAATCAAGCAGTCCAGGCCGAGTGGAGGCACCGCATGATGCAATAAGAATGTCGAATAGTTCAAATGCCAAGGCGAGAGTGGCGCGGTTGATCGACAGTTATCTCACCGAGGTGTCGAGGGACAGAAATCTGTCACTCACAAAGTTTCAGGTGCTTGCTGAAGCGTTGCCTGAATCAACCCGGACTTGTGATGACGGGTTGTATAGAGCTGTGGATTCATATCTCAAGGTACATAAAACTGTATGCTATTTTGTAAATTTCAATAATCTAAAAAAATCGAAAATATCGGGGAAAATATGAACTAAATTGCGAGCCCCTTATCGGCATTCCACCCGTGGTTAACATTTGAACACATGATCAATTGCGCCCGGTACTCCTCCTGATTTTGTGATAAGTCATATGGATTCTTCATACTGTAAATGTGTTTTAACTTTTAAATAAATCCTATTTTTCAGGCACATCCAACTCTGACTGAGCACGAACGGAAACGATTGTGCCGGGTGATGGACTGCCAGAAGCTCTCCATCGACGCCTGCATGCATGCTGCTCAGAATGAGCGTCTTCCTCTTCGTGTCGTTGTCCAGGTTCTCTTTCACATCATATTTTCATTATTTTATTCCAACTTTCTGACATGAGCCTTCATTAATTCAGAATTTCAGAACAAGCAGACGAAAATGTCAGTAAAATCTAAAATCAGGGCAACTTTTTCATAAAATCAGCATATGAGAAAAGAGTTATTGTTTTCTTTATACAGAGATTAATGTCACTTTTGAGAATAAAAATGAAAAAACTATAAAAATTTAAACTTTCAAAATTGTTTTTATTCTGAAAATGACCTTGAAACTCTTTTAACTAAAATAAGTAAGAGTACCTACTGTAGGTGCTTTTCTCTGAGCAAGTGAAGATCAGTAATGCTCTAGCCAACAACACTTTCAAGCAACCAGGGGAACCGGCACACTTCCAACAGCAGCACTTCCCAAATCCGACCCGACGCCAGTTGCTGGAAGGCACCCCGCAGTCCTTTCAGGTACAATGTTTTTCGGGGGGTAATAAAAGAAACGTATAATGCTCAGTATTCTGGCACACTTTGGCCTGCTGATCAGCAAACAGTTTTCTCAGTGTGCATACCTAACGTCCATAAAAAACTATTCATAGCATCTATAGGTTACATTTCGGGATGTATCTGTTACATTTTGGAATGTATCCATTACATTCTGTATACGTCTATGGATGTACAGACAATTTTTCAATGGATGCAAGATGTTTCTCAACTTATAACACTCACTGGTACAGATAAAAAGAGTATATATATTACTGTAGATATGAATTATCCTTTTATAACCAATTTACCAGTACCATGTAAACTGCTGAATTCTGCAGGAGGGTTGGCTCACAGCAAAGAAAGACATAAACACACTCAAATTCGAGCTTGAAAGCATGAAGGCCAAGTACCTGGAGTTGCAAAATGACATGGATACACTACAGAAACAGTTTGAAAAGATGAACTCGGTCAGTTCTGGCAAGCCGGGTAAGCCGCAGACCGGGTCGGCTTGGACCAGTGGTTGGCGTAAGCTGAGCAAGCTTACTAAGATAAATAACGCCGATGGACAGGACTTGGCCGAGCCCCATGCTGCAACGGGGACTGTACCGACCGAACGAAAGGGGCCGAGGCGGTGGAGGAACTCGATATCTTGAGAGATACAAATTGAAATTGCCTCATGATTCAAAAACTTGAAATGCTGTTCAAAAGTAGTATAAAGAAGGCATCCTAAACTACATATATATATTCTTAGCACTAGAGAATATGAATGATCTTATTCAATTAGAATTTCTAAATATTAATTAGGCATATCTTTGTTATTTGTAATTTGTGTTGCTATTGGTGCATGGCTTGGAATAGTAATTTTGAAATGGAGATGAATTAAAATAAGTGATTCTCAATTTTTTTATTGATTTGATATCATTCTCAACCTCGATTGATCTGGATTCTGGAAGATGAAAATAGAATGCAACAGATCAATACCATGACCTTTTTTTAAAACTTATTTCATTGGGCCGGATTCTGTTTTGAATTTGAATTTGGTAAATCAAAACAATTATTGTGCATATTTGAAATTCTTACAATGGGCCTTGGGCCATGAATCCATATCACAATTTATATCTTGTGATTAAGGCTGGGAAAAGAAAACATCTCCATACGGACAACCATATCAGCAGGTATATATGAACAAGTACTAGAAAGAAGAAAAGAAGGAAATTTTTTTAAGTCTCCACAAATTAACTATCTACATGTCCACATATACATAAATTTTTTGTACCTCTTATTTCAAATTTTATAATTTTTATCTCAAATTTTATAACAAGTTGGATATGGACATAAATTTTGGAGATAGTAGATATGACCCAGAAAAGAACCCATACATAATTGGAATTTTCCGAGCGTCCCCATTTTAACTGTCTACATGTTCGCACATACACAAAATTTTATAATAATGTAGACATGTAAACACCAGTATTGAAGTATGGAGGACACTTGATTTGGAGTGCTCATCCTATGTAGGCGCTGCATTGCAAATTTTTTTATTAATCGAAATTGAAAAAAAATAATTTCGGAAAAAGAGTAAGATGACACCCGTTTTTACACCACTAAATAGAACCGAAGGGTTCCTTCGGTCCCTTTCTGAAGGAACCGAAGGGTTCCTTCGGTATGGCTTTTTTTTTTTTTTTTTTGCAACCGGCCAAATAACTCATCAACTTTCAAAATGGGGTGGGTGGAAAACAAATTTTCAAAATGGGTTTTAAGCGTTAGCATTTTGATCTCAAATGCTAACATTAATATAATAGTCTAACTCTATATCATATTATAACTATGATTAACCACATAAGTACTGAAATATAGTAAATAAATGGGTGCAAACCCATTTTGGAAAACATTTTGGGTGCAAACCCATTTTGAAAATTTTTTTTCCACCCACCCCATTTTGAAATGTGGCCAAAACCGTTTCAAAATGGGGTGGGTGGAAAACAAATTTTCAAAATGTGTTTTAAGCATTAGCATTTCGATCTCAAATGCTAACATTAGTATAACAGTCTAACTCTATATCATATTATAATTAACCACATAAGTATTGAAATATAGTACCGAAATATAGTAAACAAACAGGTGCAAACCCATTTTGAAAAAATTTTCGGGTGCAAACCCATTTTGAAAATTTGTTTTCCACCCACCCATTTTGAAAGTTGATGAGTTATTTGGCCGGTTGTAAAAAAAAAAAAAGCCATACCGAAGGAACCCTTCGGTTATATCTAGTGGTATAAAAACGGGTATCTCGATATGATTTAACGGTTGACTCGTATCTCGAGATGATCTAACGGTTTGCATCCTACGCTACACAATGCAGCGCTACAGAGAATATGAAATCCTTGATATGACCCTAAATAATTTTTTCTTTTTTATGAGACCCTCAATAATTTCAAATGACATATGGAGGCAGATGGGATGTGATGTGATGTGCCTGATGGTACTATATATGCTTCTACATTGCGTCGGTAATCTTTGAAGATATATATATTCCTACACAAAAAAAAAAAAAAAAAAAATCTTTGAAGGTTTTTTTTTTTTTTTTGAGGAATTCTTTGAAGGTGATAAATGAGTAACCAGACAGGGACACGTGCAATTGGGGATGGATATATTGTATTGGATTCTGCCTTGGCGTATCAATGGCTACATTACAACTTACAAGCTGTCAGCAACTTTTCTGTTGTTTCCTCTTTTGCTCTTCCTATTATGGAGTACCTATTTTCTTTCCCATGAACAATTTAAATCAATTTGATTTAATTAAATTTCTATGTGTATATTCCGTTTGATAAGCGTAGTAAGTTAAAACGGATTAAAACACTAAATTACCTTAAAGCAGTGGTGTTTAGTTATAGTGAAGTAAATGGATGAAGTAAAATGAGTAAAATGTGTAAAAGATGTGAAATGTTGGTGATTTAGTTTACTAAACCTATATAGCTACGTTAACTTACTACACATTAAAATCACTTGCATTTGGTGACTTAAAGCACCTTAAATCACCTTAAATCAATATTACTACGTTGCCAAACGGGAGGATAGCTTGTAGCAATTTACCTGAGTCTAATTAAGCGATGTTTTAGGATTACAAAATGAATTGGTCTTCTGTAGATCGGTTATGCAACATTTCATTTTGAAGCGAGCGGTTCTTATCAGACATAGACATCTCCCTTTAATTGTATTTAAAAAACATACCAATGCCATCTGATTATGAAAAATGAACTACCTGTATATTTTACCTAATCCCGAGCAGAATTAGCGTTACAAAATTTGTATATTTTATCTAATTCCTAGCAGAATTAGCCTTACAAAATTTGTTGTTACAACTTAGGTTATCTGGATAAATGGCTATTTTGGATTTGATATCTTGTAAGCTTTGTTAAAGGTGGCTATCCTATCATTTTATAATATAGATTCCGATTTGACTAATTTATTTCACTTTTTGAGGTTTGTATTCTACATTTTGAATTCCTAATAGTAATGGAAAATGGTAGAATATTTGTCCATTTAATCAGCTAAAAAAAAGAAAGAACAATATTAATCAACTAATTGTGTAAAACTATAGTGCTTCTAAGAACACGGAGGCCTCCCGCACTCCTAACTCAAAAATCATACTAAACCATCTCAAAATTTTGATTTATGGGTCTCATTAAATTATCTATATCAAAATATTATAGGATACAAAAATTTTCCATTTTTTGATATTTTAAGTATTTGTTTTGTATTTTTTAAAGATGACATGGTTTTATATATTATATCATTATTTTGAGGTCATTCTAAAAAATTTCAAAACATATAATGTACTAAAGATGACGTAGTTTTATATTCGGAAACATCTTGTGTCCATAGAATGTATTACCACAGAAGACACAATGTCACATTGTGGGTCCCGCTTGTCACTCTATGGGTCCCACCTATCATACTCTCTTTGTGTCTTTTATGGTTGTCCATTCTACGGATGGTAGGTCATACTCTTTTATATTCTATAGTAAAATTCGGAAAACAGTAATTGCTCCATATATAAGAGGAGTCTGTACAACTGAAGAGCTAATGTAATGTACTGAAGATGCTACCTGGTTAGTGGGGGCATTTACTATTTCTGCGCTTGAATCCAAATTAGGGGTGAAAACGGATCGGATATTATCCGTCCGTATTCGAATTTTTGCGGATACGGATACGGATACGGATAAAATTTATGCGGATACGGATATGGATACGGTTTCCGATATGGAAACGGATACGGTTACGAATACAGATAATTATCCGAATCGAAATATTTTTGTAATTCGGATATCTATTTTAAAGGCTTATTATATGTCTTTCAATTGGATTTTTGATGTAGATTTCAAATTTAATGAAGTTTATACCTAATTAGGCTTTACACTTTATCTTTTTTCTAATTTTTGATACTTTTAATTAATAATATTATAATAATATTATTATTAATGGATTTTTCTTAACTAATATGTGAATATGTTTGATAATAATGATCAGCGATGAACTAATAACATATTTATAATCAGTGATTAATTTTTATAGTATTTTAACTATTATAGTTAGTGATTTATCATGAAAAAAATTATATACAATATATTTTTTTAATAATAAGTCTAATATCCGAAGTATATTCGTATTTGCATTCGTATTCGTTAAATATCCGATCCGCATTCGTATTAGTTTGATATCTGATCCGTATTTGTATCCGGAACTATCCGTATCCGTATTCGTATCCGAAAAACTAAAGCGGATATGGATACAATCTTGACTACTATCCGTCGGTATCCGATCCGTTTTCATCCCTAGTCCAAGTAGCCGAGTTGACACATTGGTCCACAAAATGAAGGGATGCTGATGCAACCAATGACCTATGCGTATAATATTGGACCTGATTTCTTTATAGTTTGTACATGTCTGCAACTGCAATAGTATATATAAAGAGGCGGGATCCATTTACGATGGTGATTTTGATAATGTTGACAATGTTATCTTTTAAAAATTTATAAAAATTCATAAAAAATATTAAAAATAAAAAAAAATTTATGGAAGTATTACTTATAGATTGATTATGTATCCGATTATATTCAATTTGAGCAATATTTCATAGATTTGTAAAGATTTATAAAATTACAACCGTTGAAAAATACAGAAAATTTTGATAACGCATCAAACGATGTTCAAATTGATTGAAATTTGAAACATTATCAATCTATAAGTTTACTAATGCACCTATAAAAGTTTTTCCATTTTTAAGATTATGAATTATTACAAATTTTTAAAAATAACCATTGTCAAGATTGTCAATATAAGCATTGTCAATAGATCCCTCCTCATATATAAAGTGGTTGTCATGAATCAATATTAACTAGTAAGATGCCCATGCGTTGCAATGGGGACAACATTAATCAAACCACAAAATACAAAGGAAAATGCTATAGGGATACCACAAAAGATACCGTTGGGGATACCATTAAACATTGACTGCCAATAAAAAATGTGATAAGTTGAATATTTAGGAGGTTAAGGTGAATATTTAGGAGGATAAGTTGAATAGTTAGGAAGTGTAATACTACAAGTTAAATTAAGAGTAGTTTTTATTGGCTGCAAAGCAAAATGTGTTAAGTGTAATACTGCGATTAGGTTTTTATTATGTGGAGTTTTTATTGGTTGTCAAGCAAAATGTGTTAAGTTGAATATTTAGGAGGTTAAGGTGAATATTTAGGAGATTAAGGTGAATATTTAAGTTTAGCTGAATTGGTCATAGATCATGGTATCTCCGACGGCATCCCTAGTGGTATCCGAATATCTGAACTGAAATACAAAATATTAGTTCAACTAAACACATGAATAAAGAACAGGAAATTACTGTATATAGTATTGTCTAAAGGAATAATGGATTTGGATTTTAGTATCAGTTTAGATGATTCATTAAGATGTCAGTTATTAGAGATAGTTAATATTACATCTTCTATGCAATTAATTGATACAGAGGATATAATTAGATGGAGATGGACAAATAATGGTATATATTCAGTTTCTTCCTTATATGTATGGTTAGAGGATGGAGGAGTTAGAAGTCATAGATTTTCTAGTACATGGAATTCCAATTTGCCTCTAAAAATTAAAGTATTTTTATAGTTGGTACAAAGGAATAGGGTTCTCACTAAACATAATTTGTCAAAAAAAGGATGGGTAGGTGATTTACATTGTGTATTTTGTGGGGAACTTGAAACAACAAACCATTTATTTGTCAATTGTTCCTTAGGAATTATGGAATTGGATTGCTCATTTTAATAACTATACATTTCAATGTTCTTCTGTAGACGAGTTATGGCAATTAGATAAGAATTTTGCTGGTGTACAACTAAAAATTTGTGTACACCTAACATTATGATACAACTTTTGTTGTGAACCCTTCATTACCAAAAGGATAATAGAGTCATTTCTATTTGTAATCTACAATTGGCATGTATCAATATCTTCAGTACAATCACTTATTAATCTATTCAAATTAATCTCTAACTTTATGTTTACTGATGTTTTAGTAAATTCATTACTATATTTGTTGAGTTATTTTTATATAATACAAAGTTCAGAAAAATAATAGAAATTACAACATATGTTCATCGTCATTAAAGACCTATGTAAGTTGTAGTTTCAAAAATTAATCAAGCTGCTTGGACTCAATCAAGTAAAGTCAAAATGAGTTCCCCATAATCCGAATATTTGGGAAAAATCTGTACCACCGAAGGACTTCGAACCTAGCTTATTGCTCTTCAAATGCGTGCAGCTTCTTTAATTTTGAGTGGGAAGGAAATATTTGGTGCTAAACGTTTTATTGTGAAACTTAAACAAGTAAATAACTTTTAACAAAAAGGCAAAAACAAAAAAAGTGCTACTACTAATCTGATTATACGAGAGAGGAGCACATTTCCTTAGGAGCAAGGAGAAGATGAATATGACTTGTGGGACCATAGTGGAGAATAAATATAAAGAATTAAAGGTGCCACCTCCTCCAATTAATTTATCTTAATTACGTGTTACTATATATTTTATTTCTAAGTCAAAAGGTTAGCTAATTTGCATTTAAGTTTCTTTTACTACGCCAAAAATTATGCTCGTTACCATTTAAAGTTCCTATCATATAAAAGTGGCAGCTTCATAATTTTAATTGTAATTACACTTTGCAAGATGGAAGGAGAGAATGGTGGACCCTCATTTAAGTTCAGAAGGTATGCATCAAATACTTACTATTTAAAATTTTTCTTTTCCCCGTTATACCCATTTGCTCAGCCTAAAAGGAAATATTGTGAAACTATTAAGATGTAATTATAACTATTAGTTGTATTTATAACTTTGGTTGGACACTAATTGTTAGTTGTATACCAGCAATACTCATTAGATAATAAATTACCTATGACAGATAGACAAGTTATTGAGGTTGTAAGAGGACAGTTTTAAGGGTAATTTGGATAGAAAGAAATAATGTTATTTTTAAGAAAAAGAGAATTTGATCTTTAAGAGCTCTAGGTTATTCAATTATTCACTTAGCTTTATTTTGATGTCAGAAAAATAAGAGAGACATATTTCTAAGATTACAACTAATTTTACCATTTACTGTGATTGATTTGCCATTACAGATAAGAGAGGATTCACACACTCCACATATGGATTTGCCGGAGGATCTTAAGTGTGGAGAAGAGATTCTATGAAGAAAAAGTGATCCATAATCAACTGTAGTTGTTTTTTTGTTATAATTCAAAGTATTAGTAGTTGCTAAAAAACTTGGTTGTGTCTGTTGTGCTATGCTGCTTAGGGAAGTTAAGCAAGACTATGCATACTTTGGTGATGGATAGTAATCTGGATTGTTTTGTGATATAGGAGCCAATATTAAAAAGGTTAATAGTAGGTTTAAGTACTTAGGTGTAAATTCCTCATTGATGTCGAGGATATTGTGGCATCTAAAACAATCTGTTTCTTCAATGAAACTGGTGGGACTTCCCACTTCTTTTCAAAAAAAAAAAAAAAACACATGAATAAAAAAAAGATCTAAATTAATTATAATAAAAAAAAGCAGTTGAAAAAAAAAAAACATAAATGAGATGATTTTGTGAATTTGTTAGAAAAAAATATAAAAAAATATACCCAATTTCTCAATAATTATGCTTTTGAGCCATACCTTAAAAAAAGATTTCAAAATTTTATGTTTCTATATCATTTTCGTTAATTTTATTTACTTGTCCAATTTGATCAAACGCACAGTAAAAAAATAATTTCTATCACTGCCATTGTTTAATTCCAAAAAAATCAAATACTAAAAAAAAATTTCCTTGCCATTAATCCTTATCAAATACACGGTAAAAACTTATATCAAACACTGTTATTCAAAATCAAAACATAAAAAATATTCCCTTGCCATTCTTGTCAAACAAATGGTAAAGGAATTAATTACAAGCAATCATTGATTAAATACACAAACATTATGTCTCCTTACAGATTTATGTGTCTTTATGCGTAGCAATCACAAAAAGAACTAATTAAAGACTTCTACACAAAACATTACCACATAAAATCTAGCTGCTGATCCAACAGTGTATATTTGATCCGAAATTCAAGATTAAATCCTGACCGTTGCAAGATCATGACACCCAACATGCATTATAAGGAGCAGAGATTTACTTGAAATTGCATATAAGGGAACTTAAGAACTTAATTATATATGTGAATCTTGAGCTTTATGCCTTTGACACTAAGAGTAAAACTACTGTAAATTTAAGCTTACGGAACTCTTCCATAAATAAAAAAAAAATGTCAAATCATATTGATTTATATGGTTTAATAAATTCTTTATATAAAAATATTGTGAAATACATATTTTTAACCATTTTAATTTGAAGATTTTTAAATATTTATTTTGGATTTGATAAAAGTGATTATGCGAAAATAATCAATATTCCATATATAAGTTTCAAAAAAAAAAATCCGAAACAAGTATTTCATAATACTTATAAAAAGAAAAAATGTTTGTATGCCACGTAATTTTATATCTTATAATTAAAATTTAGATAAGATTTGATGTATTTTTTAGTTTAAGCTCAGAAATATTCTCTATAAGACTAAGTACACCATAGTTTTACTTTACCATTCCCCATTAATTCATACTAGAGTTGAAACCCGCGCTTCACGACGGATTTAGTAACATAATAATAATTGAAGAAGGTCACGCTTCGCTCATATAAAAATTTTGATGATACTATAATATGCATAATTAATTTTAATAATTATATTAGGTAAGAAGCTTCTTAGAATTTAAAACAATATTTATTTTCATATTCTATGTATAATATGCAAAATTATTTTTATTGAAGATCTAAAATTAATGTTCGACCAATTTTTTTTTCAGTTATTTGCAATTAATAGAGAAGACCTATAGACAAATTAAAAGCTATCAAATACAATTAAAAGCATTAATTATAATATTTAACTTTGTGTATAATTGGCTAAGAGCTCTATTGATGTGGCATGCTTGAAAGGCTAGAAGTCTTACCCCTCTTTCTAGAGGTATAATATATACCACACACAAAGCTACAAGTAAATATGCAAAGTAATAGAGAGTTTAAGCAGTGAGTGATGATTTCACATCCTCTATCTTAAGGCACGATGCCATAGTACGTGAACTGTTGGATCGCCTCGAGATTCAAGCCTACACGAATCTCTTGAATCTTGAGGCGATCTAACGGTCCACGTACTTAATGGTACCGTGCCTTAAAAGGCAGGCAGAGGATAAAAACTAGTGAGTGATTGGTGAAAAATTGAGAATTGAATGCCTTACAAACTTGTCTCCAGTTCCACAAACTGGAAAGACTTTTTCACATACTAGAGCTGTGAATCGGGGTTTCGCCTCAAAAAAATAATACTACATAATTAATATATATTGAAAATAATATAAAATTTTCATTTTTTCATAAACATATCTTATTAAATAAATATTGAATTTAACATATTTTCTATATAATATATTTTTAGCTACATAATAATTTATATAAAAGAATACAAAGAGTCTCAAATATTTTGAGTATTAAATTGTTCTTTAGACAAATTATAT
The DNA here is from genome assembly GCA_030179965.1 of Cyperus esculentus. NCBI lineage: Eukaryota > Viridiplantae > Streptophyta > Magnoliopsida > Poales > Cyperaceae > Cyperus > Cyperus esculentus. The sequence goes on along the minus strand of JASGLE010000013.1, from coordinate 4,616,181 downwards.
TATCTCTTTAATGGAAAAAGAAAAATTAATTTGAGTCATTTGATTAAGATAATAAAGAAGAGAGAGAAACAAAAACAATGATTGAGATTGATGATGATGTGGTATAGTTAAAACGTTTGGAAGCTTACCCCTCTTTTTTTAGTATGGATATGGACTAGGAAAACGGGAGTTTGTCAGTAAAACCCCTCCTCTTTAAACTGTCCAATGAAATAATTAATTAGTATATAAATGCTAAGCTACAAAAAAATGAATATTTTTATAATTTCAGTAATTTTTACTCAGAAAATGTTATGGTGATACCATTAGATATTATATAATTTGACTTGGTTAAACAAACTAATTATTCAACTTAATATACTAACTGCTCAACTTAAATGTTAATTAATGAACTTAATATCAATTTATAATCAACATGCGAAGTTTTTATTAAGTTGAATATTAATTATATCAATGATTATTCAACTTAACATGCTAATTATAAGTTGATGTTAAGCTGAATAATTAGTATGCTAACTTAAATAATTAGTATGTTAAGTTGAATAGTTTTTTTTTTTTCATTTGAAGCACAATATATGTTAAGTTGATTAATTATTGATATAAATCAACTTATAAGTTCATGTTAAGTTCATCTAAATAACATGTACACAAAAAACGATTAAGTTTTAGCATCATTTTGATAGTAATCAAGAGAAGAGAAAAATAATCAAGAGAGGAGCAAAATTAAATTATAAAATTTTAAAGGTTGATGGACATGTAAATAAAATCAAAATGATATAAATTTTTGTGTACACATAAAACATGATATATATAACACGTTCTATCAATTAGTTTTGTTATTTAACAGTTTGAAATGTAGTTATTTAAAGTTTAATTTTATGATCACCGATTGGTCACAAAAAATATAGTTATTTGATCTTTCTTCGTACAATTTAGGGTGCAAATAAAGACTTATACTAGTATATAAAAATCATAGAGAGGCTAAATAAACTTTTTTTTTACAAAAATATACTGAAAAATTAAATGTCACTATACAATTTGTGAAATCATGGGGAGTCTTAGCACCCATCCCTCCCTTCCCTCCGCCCCTGAGATTAGTGTAGTGCTTCCTCGTGGAGCCTCTTTGATGCTATTAATACTTCAAAATATATTAAACATAACAAAACAAAAACAATCGGCCTTAATTTAAATATGAGGAGGGATCCATTGACAATGGCTATATTGACAATCTTGACAATGAGACTTTTCAAAAAATTATAAAAATTCATTAAAAATCTTAGAAATGAAAAAAGTTTTATGAATGCATTATTTAACTTATAGATTGATGATGTTTCAAGTTTTAATCAATTTGAATATCATTTGATGTCTTATCAAAATTCTATATACTTTTTAACGGTTGTAATTTAACAGGTCTTTAAAGAGCTATCAAATATCGCTTAAATTGAATATAATCGAAAACATAATCAATCTATAAGTTAAGTAATAGTTCCGTAAATTTTTTCTATTTTTAAGATTTTTTTATTTTTTATAAATTTTTTAAAAGTACTATTGTCAAGATTGTCAAAATAACCATTGTCAATGAATCCCTCCTCTTTAAATATATGATAACTTCATTAATTTCATATAAATTTTAATCAATTTTTTTTCAGATTTATTAAAAACTTGCTACCAAGTACCAACATTGTCAAGAGATCACTTGTGAATAAAATATAGGAGCATTCTAATTTTTTGAAAACTAAAATTGCAACCCCCAAAAGTAATTGTAGACATGAAGGGCAGGGGTGGCATCATGCGCTGGTGGTCAAATGGGAACTGACAGAAAGACAGAGGCTGAAACTTGACAGCAGCAGTGGCCAGTGAGTGAGCAAGCGAGTGGATAGGATGGCAATTAAATCAGTTCAGCAGTCTGTGTGCTGGCCTCTGTATTGTCCTTCTGTGCTGACGAAGAGGCCACAAACCAAGCATGCATGATGTTATGGAGAACATGTAGAGTTCACCAGTGAACTAAGCCACCCATCCACTTCACCTTTCTCTCACAATTTGACACACCTACGTATACCTACATACTTGTTACAGTTGCATAAATGTTTACTGAAAATTGTAGTATATCTGTTTACTAAAAAATGATATATATATATATATATATATATATATATATATAGATATATGTTGATCGGATAGATATAAATGTTTACTGAAAAAGATATTTATTCATAAAAAATACGGTGGACTGGTACATAAATAAAAGGGTGATCGCTGCCTACCTCTCGTTATGTTATTGCCTAATGGATTGAGAAGCATTTTGTGACTGTTGAAAAACCGTCCATATGTCTTAGACGTGTGTACAAAAATGTAACAAAACATTCTAAAATGTAACAGATATGTACATTCTAAAATGTAACTTGCGGAGGTTATAGACGGTTTTTTATGGACGCTAAGTATTACTATGATTGATTCATGCAACATGGAGCATCTCTACTGTTGGCTTGTGTTGTTTGCTGGCTGCATCAGATTGGGGCGGTGTCTTTTCAGGAAGGAAAGCGAGGACTTTGAGTTGAGTTCTGCTACTGTTTCTCTTTTGAATGTTATTTGGTACTGTTTCAGTTAGCCTACCCTAGCTAGGAGGAAATTCTCTCTCTCTTGGCATATAAAGAAAAATAGTACTGTTCCGGACACTAACCTCTTTTGGGCTTCCCACGAGCATATATGCTGCTACGTAATGTATGGTACAACAGTGATCACAGCCGTGCTAGAAGAAGCTTCATATTTTTTTTCTAGACACGGCAAATTGGGCGGGTTGGGTTGTATCTGAGTCGGATAAACTAAGATTCGGTTTGTTTTCGAATTCAGGTAGGTATCGGGTTTGGACTCTATCGGATTGATTAAATTCAAGTTCGGTGCAAAGACGGGTCAGGACAATTATATTGTTCGGATTTGCGGGTTCGGATCTTATCAGGTTTTCGGGCTAATCTGGATACGGGTTGACTTAGGTGTCAGATTCTTCTTAATCGGGCCTTTATGGGTTCCGGATACAAATCGAGTGGGTCATGTTTTGTTTTTATGCGGGTTAATTGATTAATCTATCCATCTACTAACTTTTGCATATTGTATTATAAATTATATGATTTAAATCATACATTTTCGGGTCTTATCGGGTCTTAATTCGTGTTTATGAATCTTAAATTCAAACAAATGGTCTAAAATATCATAACAAATTTGGTTATTGTATATGTGAGTTTGAACTTTTTATTTCTAGTTTAATTTAGTATTGCAATGTCTATTTTAGTTATAATAAGAGTCCAGTGTTACTAATAAAATGTTTCGCAACAATAAATCTTATGTTATTTACTTTTTTTTGAGTAATGTGCTATTTCTCTAAATTAATGGTTAGATGTCTTTGATTAAATTTACAATAACTACATATGTACTTTTATCACATCTCGGGTATTGGTCACTCTCGGTTCAGGTTGATTCAGATTTGGATAATTGTCGGTTTAGGGTCACATGATTCCGGATCACTTCGGGTTTGGGTTTTTATAGGGTAACGGGTCGTATCGGTTCGGATAATTTATATTCAGATTCTTAATATTTGCGGGTTTTTTCGGATTCAGATATTTTCGGATTCGGTAAATTACCGGTTCGGTTGATTCAGTTTTCATAAGTTAACAGATATGAGTCGGGTTCGGACATCAGATTTATCGGGCGGACTATTTCGGTCGGGTCAACTTTTGTCACCTCTAATTTTTCTACCATGCTTGCAACCATGATTTATTTGCACATATTTTTCCCTTTTTGTAGGTAAAATCGGTATTGGAAAATAATCACCCATATTCTGAATCATTACAAGTACAATAACTCGGCAACGAATATTTGTGCTCCGGATCTATGCGCAAATCAAACTTCGGAGATGTTTAATGATGTTTAATTATAGTATCATTACTCAATTATAATAGGGGAGGAACAAATGGCAATGACTATCTTACATTTGTGATAGATGTATTGTTGAACTTATGGATAGAATAGTGTTTCAAATTTTATTTAATTTGGATATTTTTTGGTAGCTTATCAAAAGTTTGTACAATATTAACTAAAACATATATTACTTAAATCGCTTGAACCGCAAAATATAAATCATTTTACAAGTCTTATACAATATTCGTATTTAAGTTGTTTCTTTTATAGGTTCTTTAACATTTTTTTTTCATTTTTTTTCTAGAAGCCATTTTTCAAGATAAGTATTGTCAATTGATCCCTCCCATCGTAATATCTTATATATTTATTGGTATTAAATTGCCATAAATATATTTATTGGTACTAAAGTCTAGTTATTTAATTTCAGGCTAGCTTGAACAGTTGAATTAAGAAAATTTTGAATCACATGATCAAATCGGGTCGGACAGATAAATATAATGATCAAACCCGAACCCGAATCCGACCCTTTTAACACCCAACAACAAGCAAACATGGTGCATGAAAAGGAATAGCTTACACAGGTGTAAACTTATTGCTGGCTCTTTATATCCTTGTTGGATTACATACGGAGCACTGAAATCAGCTACGATCCAAATCGGATCGGAGGAGCCTCCAATCCTATGGATGGCTGAGATTATTTTAAAAAACCTCCTTAAAATCCACAGCCGTTGGATCGGGGATTGGAGGCTCCTCCGATCCGATTTGGATCATAGCCGATACGGACTCTACATATATAAGGATCCGGGAACACGGTGTATTGTTGACCCCTGCTGAAACAAGCTTACACAGGCATGCACAATGCATATGAAACAAGGGTATTTATTCTGTACAGCAACGAGCTGTCCAATTGATACGGAGATCTTTGTTGCAGCACGTACAGCATATTATTCATCTCCGACTCCATATATATATATATATGCAATGTGCATCCCCCCAGATCTTGAAACATCATTTCTCAACCACTGCTTATACTGCATCACCACCAGCATAATATGTTCATGCACTGATGCATGCAACGACTCAAAATTAAGAGGGTGTGCACAATCACATGAATCATAAGTTCATAACCGAAATTTTATGGATATATGGAGGAGCATTAATTGGTTGTGTGCTTAAACTCTTAATTAATAGACTCGTTTTTGGTGAGTAAGAGGAAGTGATAGAAAATTATATTATATTTGAACTAACAAACCTAAAAAATTATATATGTCATGCATTATTTCATATGCTAATTAAGCGTGAATTAGTACATATGTGCATGTGTGCGTATGAGTGTGAAATGGGAATTAGTACTAGGTAGTTAAGGACCTAATTAAGAGAATTAATTTACTTGTTTAGATATTTTAAAATGTCACTTATTTAGATGGCTCATCATGTTTTGATTAAGTGACATTTAAAAAAAACTTAAAATAGTACATAGTTTTCTTAAAAAAATATATAAATTTTGGTTTATAATTAAAATCTTGTATGAAGATCATATAAATGGTTCAAATCGGCTATTATCATTTTAAAATAGGACATGCAGACTAATAGTACGGAGCAATCATGTACTATTAATAGTATAATATCCTCACTTTTAAGTACCAAAATAATTGAAAAAATATAATTACATGATCCGGAAAAGTATCAAAATAACTGAAAAAATATAATTACATGATCCGGGTCGCGCCAATCCAAACCAAAACCTGACCCGAGTCATGACAGATCAAATTTTCTGACCCATATCCGACTTATTTATTCTAGGATCATTTTGGATCGAATCGGGTTCAAGTTGACCTGTCTAATCAGGTTCTAGAATTGACATTCTTAGTATCATCCATAATATATTTTTTGTGGCATGTGAGCTTATCCCTATATTTTAATTAGAGGGCCAAATTGACAATGTTTATCTAATCTAACGTGATTTTTGATAAATTTAAAATTCTCAAACATGATAAACAATTTATTGATATATATATATTATCTAACTTATAGATTGAAATTGTTTCAAAGTTCAATCAATTTGAAAATTATTTGATGACTTACCAAAAATTTTATATATTTTTCAAGGGTTGTAATTTAATGTATTATTTTTGAAGAGTCATCAAACATCACTTAAATTGAATATAATTGAAAACATAGTCAATGTACAAGTTAAACAACATTTCTATAAACATTTCACATTTTTAATGATTTTTAATGATTATTTTTTTCAAATTTATAAAAAAATCTCATTTTCAATTCCGTGTTTGTCCACTGAGGACAAGTCCACTCGGCACCGTTGGATTAAAATGGACGGATGAGATCTGTTCGGAAAAACTCTTTTTAACTTTAAAAATCAAACTTTTGTGCTGAATCTGAACCGTTCGATGTGATCCAACGGTGCCGAGTGGACAAGCAGACCCTGCTTGTCCTCGGTGGACAAACAACGGAATCGGAAGTGTTAGCAGTTAAAATCCCAATGGAGGCATGTATCATTTGCAGGGAGCACATGATCCATATATATATATATATATCCTCCGATGAGAAAGTAATTCCGGTTTTTCATTGGCCAGCATGTTTCCGTCCTTCATAATTAGGTTCATTACTCTCAGCAAAGGCACTTAATTAGATCTTCTGTTCTTTGGTCCACATGGACCACAATCCCTCTTCTGTCATGGTAATAAATAAAATAAAGGAAAACTTCATGCGTCCACACGATGAACGTCTATCACACTCACAGAGTGTAATACGTGGGGTCTATCACGTGACATTTTGTGTTTGTAATGGCGTCCATCGTGTGGACGCTAGGTGTTACTCTCTAAATTAAAATATCTAGCCTCAAAGGACGGCCAGGAGATCAATTTGCATCAAATTAAGTGAACATCCACTAATTTGCCTCCAACATAGAAACCATACATATTAAAAAGAAATTAGACAAAAAAACTACTATATGGTGCATGCATTGCACTTGATTCAACTAATGCGTTTGGACATGCATCTCAAAAATCCAAGCTCGAATGGCTGACTTGATTCAACTAATACATTTTACATATCAAAATCTCATTGATAAGATTTTTTTATAGAGTTATCTAACTATTTTTAAACAATTTTTTAAACGATTTTTTAAACATGACAAATAATAAATAAAAAATAATTCACTAGGAATTCAAATTTAGTGTTATTTTTGGTGATCCCTTTAGAAAGCTCCAAAATTTAAAAAAAGTTGGTACGTATTCAATTGGATTTTACTATGTAAAATGTATTGGTCGGATCGGATTATCCATTTGAGTTTCAATATTTGAGATACACATTTAAAGCAAAAATATAATTCTAATACAAATTAACATGATTTGTTATAAATAATTAATAAATAAATATTGTTTTGCTTGCATCTAAATAAAATATTGTTGTCTAATTTTGTTTTTAAACTCCTTTCTGCTTATTACTTTATGATCACAGTCATACCTACTAAGAGGCGCTGAAATTGACTACTATCCAAATTGGATCGTAAGAACCTCTAATCCACCCTTGAACGGTTGAGATACAGACTCCTACCGAGAGTAATAAAAATTTTCTTTTAAATCGAAATTATAAATAATAAATTTATGAAAATAGTAAGATGACACCGGAATTTACACACAATAGATAGACCCGATTTTCAAAATTGGTTCCAAACCTTTTTTTTTTTTTTTTAACCACCGAGTTCGGCCACGATTGGATCCGGAAAAAAAAAAAAAAAGTAGATACCGATTCTCAAAATCGGTTCCAATGGAAGGAACCGATTTTGAGAATCAGTTTCTACCTTTTTAATTCGGTTGGGAGAGAAGAGGGGAGAAGAAGAGAGGGAGGGGGCCGGTCCCCCCCCAAAAAAAAAAAAATACTGTTCATACCGATTTTCAAAATCGGTTCCAATGGAAGGAACCGATTTTCAAAATCGGTTCCAATGGAAGGAACCGATTTTGAAATTCGGCTCTATCTATTGTGTATAAATTCCGGTGTAATCTTACTATTTTCATAAATTTATTATTTATATTTTCGATTTTAAAAAAAAATTTGAGAGTAATAAGCTAGCAGATACGGACTCCTACCAAGAGCCAAGAGGTGCCAATGAAATTGAGGGTTGCTTGAGGGAAATGGCGCTGGAATCAGACAACTCCTGATCTATTCTCTGAGTCGGCCTAACTTCTTCAATCCTGTGGAATTTCCCTTGGTCCCACATATCATAAAGACTTATTTTTCATATATAATAAAAGAGTGAGGCTATTGTACTATTAATAGTACAATTTGCCCCGTACTATTGGCAGTATTTCCAATTTCAAAATATTAATAGTTGATATGAACCGTTTATTACGATCTTTATATCCAATTTAACTTGTAAACCAAAATTTAAAATTTTTAGTAACTTTTTACTATTTTTAAGATATTTTCAAAAATCACTTGATTAAAACATTATGAGCCATTCAAATAGGTGACATTTTAAAATATCTAAAAAATACTAAACAAATTCCAAAAAAAAATATAAAATATGGTTTACAACTAAAATTATATATGAAGATCATAATGAACGGTTTGGATTGACTATTAATAGTTTGAAATTAGAGTTATGAGTCAATAGTACGGAGCAATCCATACTATTAATAGTATAATAGCCTCACTCATAATAAAATGTAGAATTTTACTCCAATACTCCCACCAATTAAAACACTTTTTTTTTTTTTTCACTCTGACTATTATAAATAAATATTACCTATTATAAAATTCATCTGGGTGTGAGTATGGAACCAACGTCCTAAAATGTAATGAAACATTTTGGTTAAATAGTTGGTCGGGTTAGCAACTATATATTTTTAATTTCCATGTCGTGTTTAAATTGAGTGGAATAGTTTTAAAAATTAATACTTTGGCAAACTATTAACAATTTCTAAAAGTTGAACAAATTATTATTTACCTCTACAATGATTGATCAGTAAGAACTAGCTAGCCACTAAAATTTTTATTGGGATCGAATTTGAGTCCAGAAAAATGGTTTAAATGTCAAGGTATTTAAAAATTTTCCAAATCATATTCATGGAATCATTGTTGTTAGAAAATTCTGGTCTTTCCTCTTTTTGCTCTCTCCATACAAAACCCTAAATCTGCCGGGTAGATTGGCCGTTCATCTAATTCTAGAAAACTCTACAAAGAAAAATGAACGGTCCATGTTTCATCCAATATATTGTTATTCCATACATTTGAGGAAGTAGGTGGACAATTTTTATATATAAAAAATAAAAAAAAAAATCTTATTTTTAATTTTCGAAAATAAAAGAACTTATTTTCAAAAATAGTAAATCCGGGTTCTCAGAACCCGGCCTTACTGTTGGTAGGCCGGGTCCTGGGACCTGGCCTGGAAAAACGAGGCAGGCTCCCCCAAACCCGGCCTACCAAAAGTAGGCCGGGTCCTGGGGACCCGGCCTACCAATTGTTTTTTTTTTGATATTTTTTTCAGATAGATCTCGTTTTTAGCTTTCCGTAGCCACGAAGTTTGCTCCGATCGGAGTTTCCTATCAAAAGTTATGCCCGTTTGAATGTTAAGTGCCCGAAATATAGGATAAGATTCAGTATAAAATTCAGAACGGAATTCAGAAATGTTTCCAATGAATATTATTATAAATAAATATTAAGTATAACAAATAATATTAGAAAAAAGATATAAAGAAATAATTTAAATTTATTGCATGATAATTATGGCAGTTTGAATGTTGAGTACCCAAAATTTAAGATACGACTCGGTATAAAATTTAGTACGAAATTTAGTACATGACTGTCATTTACACAATAAATTTTTAATAAATCCTAGAACTTTTTCCTTATTTTATTAAAAAGTGTTGGCATAGCAAAAGTTCTAGGATTACTGAAAGCTTCCCTAAGAAAAGAAAATAAATCCTAAGCACGAAATCTTTAATCCCCGATTTCGGAGGCCTGGAGAGCTTTTTGGGCCCCGGGGACGGCCGTTACGGGCTTTCTGTGGCCCCTGAGAATGCCTCGATCCGAGTTTCCTACCAAAAATTATGGCCGTTTGAATTTCGTGTGTTAATTTGGTTGATTTTCTCGACGTTCTTTTGCACGAGAAGCCGGCAATTAATTCTCGTCTGCGCGATCCGAGAATTGTACAACATTGTCTTACTGAATTAATAAAAATAATTCTCAATTTTTTATTAGTTTACAGCAACCTGATTATAGGTCTCCTAATATTGAAGGTGTTCTCATGATCTGTTGGCAATATTGTTGTACATTTAATTTTTAAAAAACATTTTTACTGTTGTAATTTTGATTTTTTATTTTTTCTACTGTTGGGCACTCAATATTCAAACTGGCATAACTTTTGATAGAAAACTCCGATCGGAGCAAACTTTGCGGCTACGGAAAGCTAACAACGAGATCTATCTGAAAAAAATATCAAAAAAAAAAATTGGTAGGCCGGGTTTGGGGGAGCCGGCCTCGTTTTCTCAGGCCGGGTTTGGGGGAGCCGGCCTCGTTTTCTCAGGTCGGGTTTGGGGGAGCCGGCCTTGTTTTCTCAGGCCGGGTCTTGGGGATCCAGCCTACCAACAGTAAGGCCGGGTTCTGGGAACCCGGAATTACTATTTTTGAAAATAAGTTCTTTTATTTTCGAAAATTAAAAATAAGATTTTTTTTATTTTTTATATATAAAAATTGTCCAAAGTAGGTTGGTTTATGGGTTAGTAGCTTTTATATAAAACCAATTTTATGAGTATCAATTATGAAATCTTGTTTTCATTCAATGTAATTTCATGTATTAGGTTTCAAATTATTATTTATCTTTCAAGATATGATTCTATGTTTCATGTTATGGTTATGATTCTTTTTTTTTTTTTTTTTATGTTTCATGTTTTGGTTTTGAGAAGTGATCCATCGACAATGGTTAATTATCTTGATAATAACACTTTTTAAAAATTTATAAGAAATCATAAAAAAAGCTTAAATATAGAAAAAAGTTTATGGAAATATTGTTTAACTTATAGATTGATTATGTTTCCGATTATATTCAATTTAAGCGACGTTTGTTAGCTCTTTAAAGATCCGCTACATTATAACCGTTGAAAAGTGTACAAAATTTTGATAAGTCATTAAACGTTGTTCAAACTGATTGAAATTTGAAACACTATCGATCAATAAGTTAAGCAATACATCCATGAACCATTTTTTTTAAGATTTTTAATGAATTTTTACAAATTTTTAAAAAGGTGGCTGATCTATGAAACATTTTAATAATTTTTAAAAATTTTAATAATTTTTATTGTTCATGTCTTAACTTTTTTCTGTTTCATTCTATTTTTTTTTATTTTTTATATTTCATGTTATGATTCTTACATTTCATTAAAAAGGAGGCTGATCTAAGAAACATTTTTCTTGTATGCTATCTGTAAGTTGACCGTGTCAACATATATAGGCATATATATATGGATCCAATAAATGTATAAAGAAAAAATATTGAACCACATGAGAAGAATGAGATGTCACGTCCAATACGCGGGTACCGCATGCGATGTACGTACAAGGATTAATATACTTTGGATAAAGATGTTATGCCCCTGACATTGTCCCCCAACTATACAATGTGTTGGTAGATTGCTGTCTATTTAGAACGTTTTTGTAAACTGGTATCTCAAGTTGACAGTTTTGCAAATTTGTAAACTGTCTTTTAGAAATAAACTGTCTTTTAGAATGTTTACAACATTTTGTAAACTGTTTTTTTTGTCCTTTAGAACGTTTTGTAAACTATCCATCTCTTCCAAAAATTTATTTAGAACATTTCGTAAACTGCCCATTTCTTCCTAAAATTCATTTAGAACGTTTTGTAAACTGTCCATCTCTTCCCAAAATTAATTTAAAACGTTTTTGTAATCTGTCTTTTAAAAATGCCAACCCATCAGTACCTGCGGGGGCAATATATGAGGCGTGGTATCACTACCCATATACTTTACGGAAAAGTTTGGCTTTATGGTACGTATAGATATGGTATGCAACTACATATATATGCACATATGGGCAGCAAAGTGATAAGAAGAGAAGATCTTGGCCTTGTATATATGCACACAGACACAGCCACGGATAAAAAGAAGACAGAAACAGTAGAAAGGCTGAAAGAGTTCAGGTGTTCGATCAATCGATCTAATTAGCATTCCATTCCATTTAAAGGAGACCCACTTATTTACTTGCTTTTCTTTTCCTTTCTACTTGCTCCCCTCCCTTTTCTCTCCCAGTTACTTACTATTTTCTACACAGCTACAGCTACTACATGGGGTACTTCTGAATGAATAGGAAGGAAGGAGAGTACTAACTCCCCTTTTGGATTAGCCTTTAGTTTGTTCTTCCCCAAATATCAAGCTATAGAGCAAGCAAAACCCATCAGATCTCACTTCCTCTTCCTCCTCCTCCTCCTCTTCTTCTTCTTCAGGTGCGTCTCAGGTTAATACTCTAACAGAAAGTTAGTCACTTTTCCATGGAGCTTTGAAAATAGGTCAAGAACTTCAAATTGCTGCTTTTTGATAATTTCTGCCTTTTTTTATTTCCTCCTTTCCCAATCTGGATTTGGTCAATATATATTGGGTCTTAAATTTTGTGTTTCTTTTATTGAAAGATCGATCTTTTTTTTTTTTTTTGTTTGTAGCTCAATTTAATAACTCGCCTCCTTTGATTCCTCTTCATATCTACTCCCATGAATCTCTCTTCTTCTTCTTCTTCTTCTTCTTCTTCTTCTTTCTTGATATTCTTCACTCTCTCTTTTTAGTGCACTGTTCCGCACGCTTTACTTTGTCTTCATATATAGAAATGGAAAGAGGGATTAATTAAAAGATCTCTCTCTGTCTCTCTCTCATATCTATCCTATCTCTGACTCCAGATCTTCTTCACCCACACCTCCACTCATGCTTTCTTTCTTTATTGTTGAGTTTTCTTATATATTAATGTCCTCCCTCCGTATCCATAGCTTGCATTGATACCTGCACTGCAGTACTGTACGTTTTTTGAAGCACGCATATATCATCATCATGAGTCATAAGAGGAAATAATCCACCGGATAAAACCCAGCTCTTGAAATAAGAGTAATACCCAGCTTCTCTAGAAAAGCTGTTGATAACGTATATAGGTTACATTTTGGGATTTATCTGTTATATCTCAGAGTGTATTTGTTACTTTCTTTGTATGTCTATAGAAGTATTGACGGTTTTTCAATGGACGCAAGATGTTTCTCGAAATATAATATGCAACTAATTAACTTCTTGTCCACTCATATAATATAATAATGATAATATTTTAATATATATATCATATTCAATCTGCTGCCCTTCTCCTCTTTTTGTTTGATTCAGATTTTATATATATAGATACTGCCAGAAGAGCAAACTCCACAAAAAAGATCACACCTTTTATAATAAAATGGACTATATTACATCTGTCACATAAGTTAACACTGTTTGAGAGTGAAACTATGCATATATTTATATATAGGCCACCATTTTTATTTTGAGGTCTTTTAATAGTTAGCTATTTCAAATTTTCAATCTTTAATTATGATGCAGTTTGTAAGTAGCTCAGATCAGATTATCACCGCCCGCCCGCGAGATCGATGGCCAGAGAGAGGATACAGATTAAGAAGATCGACAACACCACGGCTCGACAAGTGACCTTCTCCAAACGGCGTCGGGGTTTGTTTAAGAAGGCGGAAGAACTGTCCATACTGTGCGATGCCGAGGTTGCGCTCATCGTTTTCTCTTCTACCGGAAAGCTGTTCCAGTACTCCAGTTCCAGGTATACACTTTTGTAATTTCTGTTAACACATTTATATAATAATGATTCATTTTGGCAAGTTTCTTGAATTTGTTATCTTATTGTAATCGTTTGTATAATCAGATTTATTTAGGAACTATGTTTCTCTATATTTGAAAAAAAATTCCATGAGATATTCTCATCATCAGACAGATAAATCACTCGTTTGATCTTATATATATTATTGTTAACTTTTTAAAGATATATCATATTGGGGATAAGTTATATATTTTATTTTTTGACAGAGAACTTATTAATTTGGCAACCATCAGACCCAACAGTATACTTGCCCAATGTATGAGTTATATAATTTACATGTAATTTTGACAAATTGGATTGTAACTGTACATAAAATTTCGAGAAATCTGTACAAATTCCTGGTCATAATTCAAATGTCCATTTATAATGGGTAGTAAATTAATTTGTCTTAAGTTTTGATCAGTTGATTTGATTCTTATAAATTACACAAAACTTGAATCAAAATCTAAGTAACATTTTCAAATTTTCTTTGCTTAAACTTTAAACGATGTTTTCATATTTGGTTATTTTTAATTAAAAAAGTTTTATTGTGCTTGCTTGGAATTTTCAATTGCTTCTTATATAATTTATATATGAAAATTAATTTGTAGTATTGAATGACTCATTTCTGATGCTTCTGTTCTGAAGGTTGTACAGTGTACATCAACACTAACTTTTTGACATGGTGTACATAACTGTTAACCTTTTGACGCTTTGTGGTGAAGCAGATGGTCATATGTCCATTGGATAATAAGGAACTTGCCAATGCCATTCCTCTATAATATCCATAAAAACAGGAAGCTCCGTAACATGTATTCTATTCAAATGTTTATCAAAATATCTGTTAAAATTCAAAAGTGACACCTAAAACATTCATAATTTTATTAATATTTTTATAGCCACTTTTAAATCCTCAAAAAGTACTTAAAATTTTTCAAAAATGGTATCCTATATAAGATGTAGATGAACTTATTAATTAGCCATAAAAATCAAAATTTGGAAGTGATTTGATTTTTTTTTTGAGATGCGCTCACAGAATGGCCCCATGAGCTTAGAATCACAGTACTTGTACTCTTATTTTATTTTTACATAGAATTTCAAGAAATATGTGAAAATTGCTGGTTCTTCAAAATGCGAATATATATGTGATGGGTAGTTTATTCAAAGTTTTGATCAGTTGCTTTGATTTTTAAATTACACAATTGTAAAGAGATATATATATATGTTTGATGTTAACAAGTAAATTAAGGAATTTTATTGAGCTAATTCCAAGACTCTAGAAAATGGAGAAACTGTTCTTGTAAAGAGAATTTTATTGTGTTGTGCACCACACTGCCATATTTAACATTATGATGGTATATATGGAATGCAGTAATTCCATCAACTATTTACTGAATTTATACATAAAAATATCAAAAAATTATCATATATTCCTTAACATAAAGAAATACATAATAATAGTATTGAAGCTAAACTTACATGGGGCTTTAGACCTTTCATTTTAGTACTAAGTTGAAAGTTATGATAATTGATATCTTCCAATTAATTTACTTATTAATTTTTGTTTTTTTATATATGAAGCATGAACGACATCATTGAAAAGCAAAGGATGCAATCAAACAACCTTCAGAAATCATCAGAGCAGCCATCATTTGACTTGAATGTAAGATAAATGAATTTTTCATTTTTTGAAGCATATTTTTCCATATTAGGAATATAAATGTTAGTTTACATTTGTGTTTCGTTAATTATTGACTCGCGTAGATGTTAATTACATGTCATATCAACACTTTCTTAGTTTTCTTCTTTACCCATTACATTATGTATATGTATCGTTTGTAATTAAATTTAAAATTTATATTGTAGCCTTGTAGAAAAGTAATTTATAAATATTTAATGTCCTTTTCTGTTTCTTATATATATTAGGACAAGGAATTACTAAAAATAAAGCGTATTTGAAGTTTGATATAATTTATGTCACTAATCCATACATGAATGTTCCCATTTTGGTCATAGTTTATTTACCGTGTAATGGAACAATTTTATAATTGTAATTTGGAAAAACAGCCAACAGATTTAAGATAATCTGGAAACACCAGGAAGTAGTGATAAATAGTTATTAGTTAGCAATTTCTGTATTTCATTTCATTTCATTTATTTAACTCATATATATACACTCATATACTATTATTATTTTTATATATATTCACTGATTTTGGCTTGTTTATATATATGTCCTTGTTGATGTACATTTCCATATTATATGAATATAACTTCTGAATCCTAATATTGGATGATCAAATTATACTTGCATAAATGCATAACATCAGAGTGAGCGAGTGCATTCATGCTGACATATTTCACTTCTACTTGATCATAAAATTATGTGTACAATTTTGTTCTACAGATAGAGAATGACAAGTACGTGAATTTGAGCAAACAAGTCGAAGAAGCTAGCATCATCCTCAGGTTTGTTTGTCAGGAAACACAAAGTTTCTTCCTTTAAATGTTCGTCTGACATCAACAATGTCACCTACTTATAACATCTAAAAGAGATCGAGTGTCATATAATATTGAATCAATTTGGCACTTCTTCACCACATATATACATCATATCTGGCAATCTTGCAAGTTCATCTTTAACTCATCACTGAATCGTGAACTTCAATTCCCTCTAAGGATGTTGACCGGCTGGCAATGTCATTTAACTGAAAATGTGAAACATCTATAATATTTGTTAAACAATTAATAGTCTAGTAATTATTTTTCTTGTAAAATATATAGCTACAATTACCTTTTTCATTAACTAAAATATAACTCCACATAGATATACTAAAAAGCAATTACTCTGCAACTATTGGAAGTTGATTGCAGACACCTTCATATAATCATACCGTCTCCTCGACAAACCTAAATGAAAAAAAATATAGGCATTATACTGTGCTACAGATTGAACTTGGACCTTGCCCGAACTGTTATACTCCAAGATATCATGAACTCTTTGCTGATCAGAACTATCTCGAAATGCAACCTTGCTTCAAGGATACCGCTGTTGGAATGATCTTGAAATACCATGTACAGGTGTTCACTCTCACACTTGCAACTGAAGAACACAAATTATAGCAATTAAAACAGATTTAGATGGAGCTTTTGATCTGAGAGAGGTGAAGAGAAGCTTTCGGAAAGTTGTTTGTAGTCAACTTAAAAACATTACAACTGATTTCTCTCTCTCCAATTTTACACGGCCTCCGGTCTTATATACCCTATAAGCTTAAACTTTAAACTACCTTCACTACAAAATTAGGCTACAATCTACGCCTAAATACAGTGTTGCCACCGATACAATGCTCCCCTCAAGCTTTGTCTGACATGTACAGCTTATGTGTCAGATTGTTGTAGTTCAAAGTGCCCCTAATTAAGACTTTGTCTCTGAGCCGTCCCGAGCTCCTGCTCGGATGACCCCTTCGAGTTTGAAGATCCTACGAACCTCAAAGTATATCTACGGTTCCTCCCGAGCTTGACTTGCTCTATGAGACTTCGAGCTTACCTCGATTTCAAACATATACGTACTGCTTGTGAAACTCTACTTCTTTTGCACACCATACAAAATATATATCCAACCTTCTTTCATTGTTTATGTTAGTCAGATTGTACGAAATCATAAATTTAGAAGTTAAACTGACACATTTTTTTTTTTATTTTCTTATGTACATTAGCCTCACTAAATCTAATCCTTTCTTTGTTATATAGAATTATTATTGTTTGTATGCCATGATTTTATGATTTTTTTGGCCCCAAAGTATTTGAAAGAAATGGTTGGCTTAATTAACATGGCAACATAGTGAATGAAGATTTGGATTAATTTAATTGGTTAGTTATGAGTTACGATGTTGTAAATTAGGCATATGAGGGGAGAGGAGCTTGATGGATTAAGTGTTGAAGATCTGCAGACATTGGAAAAGAACCTCGAATCCGGTCTTAGTCGAGTGCTGGATAGGAAGGTACCTTATATATAGACCAACTAGAATACAGAGTATTTATAGAATACTGGGTATTTATCTTCCTGATTTTATGAACATCAGTGAGTTCGGTACGTTTTTGTAGTACTCAACTAGTTAATATACCAATCTATATATACTAAATGAAATCATGCTTTTTATATATGTTCATATCATTGTAGTAGTCCTGCACTTGAGAATATCTGAAGCGGCTTCAATTAGTGTAGTTGAGTTTAATTAATTGGGTCTTATCATGAGGAACTTTTCAATATATATAATATAATTGGAACTTTTTTAACAAAAAAATGAATCTTAAATAGTAGGACAACAAACTTAGACTAAGACCTAATTAGATATTGTTGTGAGTTAATAGCTGCTAATTGAAGATTAGTCACGAAAGTACCATATGAGTTTTGCTCCTTAATGAGACTGAATTGGTACTCAAGCAAACAATAATTGATTATTTGGGCTTATTCTTTGTGTAATATAATGTTGAGTCATGCTAAACAGATGAAAATAATTTTTAGGGTGCTGTACTCATGGGACAGATCAATGATCTTCGCAGGAAGGTTTGTTTTTCAGATTAATTGGTTACTAGAAATATCCTTGTAATCTTTATTATAATAAAAGGATCTTGTATAAAGTTTGACTAAAAAAACAGAAATGTGTATATGTAGTATCTGTAAGTACTTTTCAAACAAAGAGCATAAAGAAAAAAAAATAATGACATGCTATCGGGTATTGGCATAGTTCCTGTTGTACTTAATTATTGGATGCCAATTAATTAATTGTTTTTGAATATGTGAAATGGCTTGCAGGGTGCACAACTAATGGAAGAGAATATGAAACTTAGAGATCAAGTATGAACTTTTCTCAATCTTTTTAATGCTTATATCATGTGCAGCATGAGGACATTTTGCAGTTTGGTTTCGTTTCCTTTCTTACTTCAACAAACAAACTGATAGCAAAATGTCCTTTAAGCCATTAACTTCTTTTGTTCATTTGTCAATTTTTTTTCCTGTTGAAGTTTGTTGATAATATTTCTGAGTAGATCAAGTCCTGATGGGGGCTAAAGTATGGTCTAACATTTTCCCCCAAGCATTAAAATAGAGGTGGCATAACCCGACCCGACTTGACATTTTCCAGAAAGTCAACCCGACCCGACCCGGCCCGACCTGACCCGAACCCCACCCGACCCCAACATCAATCAACATGCATATGATTCAAAAATAGTCGATATTAAAATTGACCCGACCTGCCCGACCCGTACGCGAACCCGATCCACCTGCCCAATTTGCCACCCTCTAATTATAAACATTTTTCAGCAAGCCGAGGACATTCAATATTTATTGTATTGTGGCTGTTGTTTACAATTCATTCGCTGAGCGGTAACATGATATTAATAGTCCATACAGATATCTGATGTCGGAAAGCAGATGGCAAATGACAATGATGCCGTTCCAGCAGAAGATGGGCATTCTTCCGAGTCTGTGATGACTGCGTCCCATTCAGCGGGAGCCTCTCCAGACTACGACGATTCCTCTGATACTTCCCTTAAGCTGGGGTAAGTCAAAATTTAATTGGAAATAATTTGTGATTCATGATTTAGTGTTCATATGCTGTGTGTACAATGCCACATGAGATGGAGGTGGAATTAATGAAATCCGTGAAGGGTTTTGGTGAGATGTTACTTTGAACTTTAATCATATATAGAATAGGCAACTTTTATATATGCTTGTGCTCATTTCTGGTTACAAAAAGATTTACTGAAGGGTACTTTTTGTTGTTTAGCTAGGACAGAAAAATAAAATAATTAAATAATGGATTATTAGGAAGTCTCAACAGATAAAGAAATCTAGAGAACAATTAAACACCCCTCCATCAGAGTTTTAAACATGGGATAAAATGGACATTAAAAAATGGTATATATATTGAATTTTACATTATAATTCCGAAGCTTATGGTGGTTGCTTTTACAAAATGTGGAAGTGATGAAATGTTTTATGTAATGCACTTAAATAAATATGTTAGCCCTAATAGAGAAAAAGAAATTGTATTGTATATATATGTGTTTAAAGTTTTAATTTTAGTGTCATTATTGAGTACAACTATATATATCTGGGTTATGTCAGTACATTTTATGTGCGCCTACCACTGATAGTTGTAGTTAGAGTAATACCTAGCTTCCATAAAAAAACCGTCCATAGTATTCATATGTTACATTCCGGGATGTATCTGTCACATTCTGAGATATATATGTTACAATTCGTACACATCTATGGATGTATGGACATGTTTTCAATGGACACAAGATGTTTGTCTTGTTATTATCTAACATCTTGGTTTTCCTGGAGCGAACAGGCTGCCCTGGAATGATTAGATATATGAGCCAACATATACAAGGCGGAAACAAAGTATGCCTCCCAAGAGTTACCTGTTCGAAATCAACTGTATTTCATATCATGTTCTTTTATGATGAGTGCTTTAATTAATTAGGTCTTGTTACATATAGCTCGTACTACTTGTAGTTATTGATGCAATAATTTCGTTGCTTGGACCGGAGTTAGTGACCTTTTATATATTGAACACTAAATAATCTGTTGTCAGAAAAATGTAATTGGGGATTCTGATTAATTAATTCCCTGTCAGTTGTTATATGTTGTTAATGCCTTGTAATATATATAGAGTTCATTTGATCAACAAAAAATCATTTTCTCTATGGCAAAAGAAAAATAGAGGTCAAAGCCAAGAGAAGTCATATTTAAGTTGTAATTGTACGTGGCAATTAATGTACACAACATATTAATTACCAGACAGCTAGCGCAGTTAATTTGCCGCTTTTTCATTAAATTTGATTTTCCTATATATTTTGGGCATATAAATAAATTATATAATTGCCAAATATATCTATTTCAGAGTTTTTTATATTTGTTTGTTTGTTTCTTATTATACTCAATTTTTTTTTGAAGTTCGTATCAAGGTTATTTGTTTATCTGTGTACGAGAGTTTCGTAATCGAACAAATTAGCCGGTCCCACATATATTTTAAACATTTAAAAAATATATTACAATTCTTGTTAACTACTTTAATTGATATACTTTATTTTTTGCACTTTATATTCTTTTATTCATTGCAAACATTGTAAATTTAATATTCACTATTCTTACTTGACAATCTGTCACCTCTAAATATATATGGCAGACGTTCTCACATTTGAGCCCAGGTCAAACATTGAATTTTGGACACACATTAGTAAATCTTGAGATGAAAACCACGTCAGGCTCACTGGCACATCAACACGAAATCAAAGGCTCTCTTGTACTAAAGATGGATTTGTAAGCTTAAAGTAAATCATAAACTGTTCTAAATTTGGTTTTGCAGGCTTCTAGTTTTCGGTCCTTATTTTTCTGGTATGATTTTTGTTCCGAACGGGTATGGCAGGTACAAGTTAATCAACATCAACAAGAATTTTTCCGATCTTTGTATTTCTGGCATTCTTTTTATATGGGTGTTAGCAGATGTTTCTCTGATCAATATATTCTTTAATGGGATTAAAAGACCAGATAGAATTACCATGATTAGCATGTGGTTCCATATACAACTCATAAATTACCAGATTTAGTAGAATCCATGAAGCAGAAAAAATAAATATTAGAGTATTTAACAGTACAGTACAGTACAGATGTGAGATGTTGCATATAAAGATTTATACATTAGCAATTAAGCATACTTAAAAATTAAAATATCAGTGAACGGGGCCGCATGATCGAAGCATCGAATAGCAACCTGCATGCACAAAGAGAGATTTGCAAGTACCATTCATTCCAAATGCTCCCCATTTTCAATGTCCTTGAGGAACTTGAACATAGAGGGAGTGCCAAATGACCTAATTGATTCTTCAATATCATCACCTCTGGCAGTCGCGCGTTGTACACCATGGCAAGTAAAAAGGGAGTAGGCAAGGGATTTTGCATAAGCATGCTGACCTTCAGATTTCAATGACATTAACTCCCCAAAGTCCTTGCACAGCAACTTACACAATTCATCCTCTGAATTCCTCAACTTATCATATTCACTACGATACCAATCCACGTTAAATTCTGTATAGTATGCTATATACCCTATCGCCCGCAGTGTATTAATGCAGGTCCTCTCAGCTATTACCTCTGGTGGAGCTTGTAGTTTCTCAGATGGCACCGTCTTCATGCGGTTTGCAACGATGATAACAGGGTCTGATTGGAATATTTTTCCTGATACCCTGTGCGTACATGCATAACGAACAATCAATTTAGTTAATTTGCTAGACTAAGTGAAATGAAATAGTTAAGTATCTATCGATCTTTTTTATACGATATAATATGGTGATGCATGTAATAAATTAATACATGCGTACTTGTATGAATAGGAGGCTTTCAGAATATTTGTAGACCCTTTCTTATCAACATCAGGGAGGAAGACGGTCACCAACACCTTCCGAATCTCTCTGCTGTATAGATTGCCGTAAGAGACATCTACAGGGCCAGAATAACGTTTACCCCAAGTATAATTAGCTGCTCCCTTTATATCAAACAATGCAGATGATTCTTCGATTGAAGCGATGGTCAGTACCAGATCCTGAACGACCACCGTAAGTAAGCCGGCTAAACACACTGCAATGGCTTTGGTTAAGTTGTTTGTGTTTGTAACACTCGAGTACGTACCTCCGATGCTTCCCATTGCTATAGACATGAGTTCCTAATAAGGAAATTCTCTTAATTTTCATCAACAACAGCAACAACAACACAAATAATAACAATAACAATAACAGTGACAATAACAATAACAATAATAATAGGATAACTGCATGATTAATTGATTAAATTATGTATTAAGGCAACCCTACGTACCCTTGGACTATGATCTTCCCCAAAACCAAACGTGTGCACAGCAACAGAGCTGAAATCAGGGTAATTATAATCAGCATCACCAGCAACACTTGACACGAGTATTATTGATTTCACCATGGATCTGCTGCTAATCTTAGGGTCCTTGAGAGTGTTCAACCCCATCCGAAGTCCTCTGTAAATCATCCCTACAGGCTCTGTGTCGTCGGCTTGCAAATTGTTCACCACATTTTCGAGTTCCTTTCTACACGTTTCTGTCATCTTTTGCAACAGCCACAGCGTTGTGGCCTCCTTGGAGAAAATGACAATTGAGAAATAATCAACAGAACTAAGTTTGTTGATTACAAATCGGATCGCGGCTTTCATTTTTCCTAAAGAATCGCTATTATCGCTTTTCTTTGCTTTCGAATTGTTGTCTTCATTCAGCTTCGCGCAAACATCCAAAACCGCCACAAGGGCCAATCCGAGTCGATCGCCGCACACATTACCAGTGAGCTCCAACATGAGGGTGTGGCTGCATTCATCAAGTGGTGCTTCCAAGTTGTTTATGATTTTTAGTCCTAGTACTCTTCCAAACAAACCTTTTGAAACGAATTAAAACAATAAGTTATTTTAATACTATTACTCAAAAGTTTAAAACTAACTTAAAAAAAATCTAAATCACTAAAAAAAGAATCTAAAAGTTGAAATTAAGTTTGTCTTGCAAAAATTTTGTTATAATGCCTTATCATCAGAATTTATTTATTTTGCGCCATGCCTGAGATCTTTATATCAAATTAAAATCTTAGGACACCAATCTTTTACATATTTAAAATTTTTATTTTCTGGATATATTAAGGAGGCTCTGATAATTAGAATAGAATAATGAATATATCATATCAAAATAGAACATCTCAAAAAACCTGAAACAAACAATTAACTAGAAAACTCTAGAAACAATTAATTTCTCTAGTATGTCACGATACAAACAATTTATGCAACAACACAAAAAAAAATTTTGAGTTGAGCTCACTATATGTTTAGCAATAGCATTATCGATATAAATTATACAAGTATAATTACTAGTTGTCTAACTATTAATAAAATTTTTAATCACGGTAGACTTAATATTGTAATCATCATCTAATTCATTTAAATGGTTCTATTTCCACCTACACAAGTGGTTAAGAAATTGGAAAAAAGAGGATAAAAGATGTTTGGGTCTCACCATCATCATCAACATCACCACCACCACCATCATCATCATCAATTGGAATAGGCTCTTCCTTCTTGGGGTAACAAGCACCTCTCATAGTTCTAGGGAATGTAGTGAGGTTGAGACATTTCTTGCATTCTACGACCTCCAAGTTGGTAAACATCTTATTGAGCTCAAACCAGTCAATCTTTAAATATTTTAGGAACCTCAGGCGTAATATCTCCACTCGCCAGTCAACATCATCTCCGAATTTAGCAAGTTTCCCACCTCTGATATACAATCTCTTCAACTTTTGTAACTTTGCAGCATTCGACAGCTCCGGTGCCTTAGCATTCGGATAGCATCTGATATCCAGCTTCTCCATATTTTTAGGAAAATAGATGGTCAGAGTCTTCAAACCATCTTCATTTTCTCCAAGACTTTGTTTTTCTTGTTTCTTCTCTTTCATTTTTTCATCTCTCTTTATAGCTTCACCTAGCATTTTGCCTCTGGAATTCTCTCTACTTTGCTTTTCTATCACAATATCTTGATCTACACTAACACTAGTTCCACATCTGCCCCATGCTATTGTCAGTACCAGAAGGCTAGTTAAGTATTCCAAGCCAGTGCAATTAGTAGGAGAAAGAAGATGTGGGTGAATTATCTTAATGCTCAACTTTATAAGCTTTCGTAATTTTGAGAGATCTTTTAGTTGAGACTGTTCTTCACCTTCTGGTATGAAGCCATTAAATATAGCACCCTTTAGCACTTCTAGATTAGAGAGCTCACAGACCCATTTTGGCATATGATATAACAGGTAGCACCCTGTAATATCTAAATGTTTTAGCTCCTTGAACCAGCCATCATTTGAGCTTACTCCTACTCGTATCTTTGGTTTTGGGTTTTGTGGTAATTCTTGCAAACTATGGCAATCTTTGAGGTCTAGTATCTTCAAACCTCTTACCTTCCCAATCGACTGAGGAAGCTTTTCTATTCTTGAAATACCTCTAAGGCTAAGGTATGTCACGGCTTCTCCCATTTTCTCTAGGAATTTTGTTCCAGCAACATCATGTATAGTTTCCTTGTTCACGTTATGGACCGCCGAGTCTATGTACCGCCACTCACCAAGTTGGACCACTTTGATCGTGGGCTCTATATTGATGTAATTGGAAAGATGCATTTTGTTGAGGTTTAGAATTGCGACCACCTCATCCTCATTTTTATAAAGATGCAATCCTTTTGTCTCCTCGGATTCAATAATACGCGTTTCCTTCTCGAGGTATGAGATAAACTGCTTATGGATTGTAGGATTTATGGTGTAGCTGTCAACTACTTTATTATGTTCTTTGACTCGTTTTGGTTTTAGGATATTTGTCTCCTCTAATTTATGAAAGATATCTACAGATTGATTCTCCGTCGCACTTGTGTCTCCTTCGCAAGGTAAAAGCCCCAAACCAATCCACCAATTAATTAGTAATCTTTTCTTCAGTTCTGTGTTTTCAGGAAAGATAGCAAGGCTATGCAAACATTCCTTTTGTTGGGCATTCAATTTCTCTATACATTTGACATATTCTGAAGACTCGTCATTTTTCGTACTATTGGTATCCTTCACACTATTTGACGATTCCCCGACTTCAAATGTTCCCCTTTTCAAAGGCTTATCATGTGTCTCTTCAACTAGTTTAGGAGCTAATTTTTTCAATTCTTTTATCTCGGTAAGGATATTCCCAACCATCTTCCTCATGTAATCATCACCCATCTTTCTAGAAATGTGCCGTTTTATCATTGAAAAGCTATCAAACACTCTATTTTCCCACTCATCTATTGCTACAAGAAAATTGGTCATCTGCTCCACCTCCTTTTGTATCTCTGTGCTTTCGTTTTGGATACAGACTTGCATCTCTGTGTTTGTTGTTAGTGTATGCAGTTTCCCAAGATCTTGTAGTAGTGATTTAACAAAATATTGTCGAATAGCACCCTTAAATAGTTTATTGCCATCTCCTAATGAAGCTGCCGACATTGTTTCTAAGTTAAAGAAAAGGAAGACATTTAGCTAGAGTGAATAGTAATGACTTATGAAAATAATTTATGGTACCATCTTCCTCGTGTCTCCACTTTCCTTAACTTATACAATAACAAGAACTAAATAACAATTATATAACAAGACACATTATAGTGCAACGTGAAACAAATTGGCAAGTGCATCGCGAAACAAAATGGTTTTTGTTTTGGTATCGATCAAAACTCATATTTCTAAAGGACAAATAACCAAACCGATTTGTCCAACACAATCTACGTACTGAAATCATGCAAAATACCAAATTTTATAACTTTTAGAATTTTTTTACTATTTTTTATATATTTTTAAATATGATTACTTTATGACACCCAAATAGTATTATATATGAAGTTATTATTTTTAGTTCATCTTTCAAAAGTCTTTAAAAATAGGGAAATTTGTATATTTGCCACTCCAAAACCCTCCATTGCAAATTTGTCACTACAAACTTAATAAAATTGCATCATTGCCATTAAAATTTTTGAATGACCAAATTGCCCTCAATCTCTCACAGCATGCCCCCCCGGCAGCTCCCTGCCGGGGGACGCGCGGGGCTGCCGAGGGGCGTGCGGGGAGTTCACGGAAGGCCCCCGTATAGTCAATGTTTCATATGTAGCTTTTAAAAAATCTGAGTTAAATACTTAAAAATCTCTAAAAATGAAATTTTTTTGTGTGCCATATGATTTTGATATAAAGAATTTATTGAGCCATATAAATTAAAATTTGGATATGGTTTGATACGTTTTTTGTGTTAAATTCACGGAAGGCCCTCGTATAGTACAATAAATAAATAGTCAACACATAATTGGATGAAAGATTGAACTACATATATGTTTGTAAGAAAAACAGATATGTGAAAAGCTACTTACAGCCGGCGAGAAATATATATGCTGATTCACTTGATCGAAGCGCGCGCAGTTCGTCTTGACCTCGAGCAGCTCAGCTTCCTCGATGATGGATTATATAAAACCTTGCAGATCTTAAATGAACATATTTCTGGCTCCAACAAGCTTACCGTAATAAAAATATGCAAGTTAGAGAACTCTGCTTGTGCAGGATATAAAGAACCTAGCTTATGCACACGCTTCCTTGAGATACCTTGCTGATTACTTGATAAAGTAACGATTCCTCACATATTGTAATTGTGTTTATCTTTTCATGCAAGATTAATTGATTATACTTTACTTAAAATATAAAGGGCAACAGTAGCCAGTTGGATGATTGGTCCGACACATACTTGTTTGGCTCAAAAGGAATAATTTCAATCTTTTTCCTAAACCATACTATATATCTACATATTTGAATATCGTACCGAAACATCAAATATCACAAAAGAGGAGGGCGAATAATATGAAAATAAGCCATTCTAATTTCGAAGCCTCCCCTATGATAAATGACCGAACAATTAATCAGCCCACCTTTGTTATAATTATTATAAATAGTTATGTTGAATATCTCTTTGTGAAAAATAAATTTATTATAGATTGAGAAAATAATTTTATTATTTTTGTAAAATCACATGACAATTTAATTATAATTTGCTACCTCAAAAAAAAAAAAAAATTTAAATATAATGTGACGCTTGTAATGAAGTTTAATCATCATGATGTCCAAATCATCATATGACGTATTACAGGATTAATCTTTGATGTACCGGTCAAAATTAACTTTGGGCTTGTAAATATCCAATCAAATTAAATCTTGAAACTATATGTTACTCCTAATGATGTGTCCATTTCCGATGCCTTCAGACATTGGAAAGATTCAATCCCAAGAAGGGCTGAACTTGGGGACAACAATCTCTCAAGAAACCTGTGCAAAGGCACATGAAGTTTAGTTACGAGATTTCATAGAGCCAAGCTGCAAAAAATGGTACCATGACATTGTATAAACTAGAATTAGACCCGTGCAATGCACGGGATTGAAAAATTGCACAGGATTGGAAAATTAAAATAGGTAACTTTTTTTGCATATTTTATAAATTTAGAAAAAGAAGATAGTTGAAACCGGTAGGAGTTATATATGAATAATAAATAATTTTAAGAACAAAGTGTGCAAAAGCTCATTCTAAAATGTAAAGTTCATAATTGATATTTCAACCAAATCAATCTGAAAAAATTTAAGTAAACATTAGCAAATGACCAAGCCTGATGAAAATATAAGATGTTTTAATAATATCGTTTCCTTTTTTTTCAATATTTTTAAGCCAACAATCTTAATATAAAAGTTTTTGCCGTTCGAAAATGATATATATGTTGATCCTCTATTTTCATTGTAATATAAGTAAACTAAATCCTCAAATGACATACAAAATATAACCCATCCAAAATTAAAGAAACATGACAAAAGGTTAGTAAGAAAAAAAAAAGATAGAAATTTAATATTGTAATGTTTTCCAGAACATTTATATTTCAACATAAGATAATAAAAAAGGTTAGGAACGAAAAACAAAATTGTGTGGTACTCTGGTAGTATTTTTCAGAATATTTGTATTTCAACTTAAGATAATTAAATATATAAGCGTCATGCTTGTTATATGTAATATTTTTTTGCACAAATTTCTGACATTTTCACA
Source organism: Cyperus esculentus (assembly GCA_030179965.1). Classification (NCBI taxonomy): domain Eukaryota; kingdom Viridiplantae; phylum Streptophyta; class Magnoliopsida; order Poales; family Cyperaceae; genus Cyperus; species Cyperus esculentus. The sequence continues at coordinate 4,587,716 of JASGLE010000013.1, read as the reverse complement.
TTTCCCCAATTTTTTTGATCTCCAACCAAAAGAAATGAGTATAGTACGTATGTGGTGCTACATAAATACTCAATTACATAAATAAAACTCAAATTAAGATAAATTGACTGTTTTCTTTATTGTGTCTCAACGGAGGAAACTTTCTCCATTCTCTTCATATGTACAGTTAAGGGAAAAAAAATTACAGAACTTAAGGGTATAATTGTGCCCTTCTTAATAAAACTGAAGCTAATATCAACACATCATCTTTTTTATTTTCACTTATATTTTGGAACAATAATCAAATCCATCGAGAGAAAGTACCAGTGTAACGTAACCTTGATGCTGCAAGATTCCTATTACCTTTTCAATTAAAATTGACCTGCAAGTTCATCAATAATCTCAAGGATAGTCAAAATGATGAATTAATGCATGCTTGAAAAAAGTTTAAAAAAGCTAATTAGGTGGATAACTTAATTTATAATGCAGTGAATGTATCGAATTAACTTCTTGTTGATCGCCCCTGTAAACACTCGATCATGAATTGTTGACATCAATAAATAGTACTTGTAATTTTTGTCCATGACAAGTTAATGCACGCATAGTGTGCCATGTCATCCTTTTGCCCACCCATATCATTATATTAACGCAATCAAATGATATAATTGATATCAAAATATCACACAATTTACTCCAAATCAACCCAAGTTACCTAACTCATATGCTATAGTAATATAAGATAATCAATTCATTTCACAGCTGCTTTATTTTGGTAAAAAGAAAAAAGCTTCATTTAAGAACAAAAAGAATTTGTTCAATATCATTTGAGATTATATTCCAACAAGTAAATAATGATTGAAATTTTGAGGTCAGAGGAAAAAAGGCTTGATTATTTTGACAATGCCTGAACAATTCGTTATCTGAGACGCATGATTGCTCCATGCTACAAAAAGTGAGTTTTTGGTCTCAAATGCTGATTTCAATAACACTAGGTTCAGAGGCCTCGCGTTACTTTGGCTTACATTTTTTAATCCATTTTGTTATCAAATATTGTATAATCGAGAATTTTAAAATACTTTATGAATGTTTAATTAAGTCTGCCATATATTAATAGTAAAATCAACACAAAAGGAAGTTGATTCAGTTTTGTTTCTTAATCTTTTCAAAATTCTTTTAAATAAACTTTATGTTATTGTATGTAGTATATAAAGAGTGAGGCTATTGCACTTTGTAAAACATAATAGCTGGTGCGCTTTGTGAAGCGTATCTCCTAATTCGTAATTTGAATGACCAATCCAAGTTGCTCACCATAATCTTAATATTGAAACCTAGTTGCATGCCAAAATTTTCTTTTTTTAGTGTTTTCTAACTATTTTTTTATTTTTTTTAGATTTTTAAAAAATGACCATTTTATATTCAAATTTTTGTGCAGTTTCTATACAATACTTCAAAAATTAAAGAAACAGTAAGCGACTGTAAACCTTTTCTAAAGAATTCTTGACTGTTAATTTTTAAATGATCATTATTTCCTTCAATTATCAGAACCATGCAAATTTACTATAAACAATACCTTCATATAATAGTTTTTTACTTATGTAAAATTAATATTGAAAAATTAGAGAAACAATATGTTACCGTAAACTTTTTGAGATCATAGTAACGGCTGAATTATTTACCCACTACATCACTATAAATTTTTTTAGAAACTTCTGTTAGACCGTGTATACAACTCGATGTGATGATGTTTTTCAAAAAAATTAGTTTTAGTTTTGATTTTGAGTTCTGTTTATTTGATTTTAGTTTATAATTTGCATAAAACTTTAAATATTTATTTATAATTTTTTAAATATTTTTTTATTTTTAGAAATAAAAATTCCTCATGTTTCTTGAATTTTATTTTATTAAAAGGATGTTTAAACTTGGTATAAACAAAAATTTATAAACAAAAATTGAAAAAAAATAAAACAGAGAGAGGCACGGCTGAGTATGGCCATATAAAACAAAATGTTTTTTTATTTGAAAGATTCCTCGACAATCAGAATACGACGAAATCCACTGAATGATTCTTCCGTGCTACCATCCGTATAACAAACGCAGAAACAACTAATTTTGGACTTCCTCACGCAAAACGCTCACAGAAAATCCCGAAAAATAGTTTATGAAGCTCATCTCGTGCAGAAACATCGGACCGGGTTACAAAGATAGACAATCTATACCCAGCCCATAATTTTACAGCAAGGCACGCGATACAGAGGATCGGAAAAAAACAAAAATCGAGAGTTAATAGTCGTGCAAATTCTGAGAAAAAAGAGAGGGTAGCTGTAGATTAATGTACAGGGTGAATTAGGTACAAAGAAATTACAACGTAATTATGTAGATGTTTACAATCTGGATCAATATAATATCCTTCCTATTAATGGTACCTATTTTTGCAGTTCAGGCAATTTATTCAAGCATTATATATGTGTAAGAATAATTAAGACATCCGATTTAATGATAAATTATTGAGCTCTTATCTCTTACACACAGAAGAAAAAATGAAATACATAAACTTAACTGTTTTGTGTAGTGAAATTGCCCTTATATTTTAAAAATTATAAAAAGATAAAAGTAGCATTATGTCCCTATGTTATAACATTATATTTTAAGTAAATTAGGTCATTTAAATTATTATAGCAAAGTGATACAATTAAGAATTGAATTTGTGAATTTAAAAAATGGAAGTTATTAGATATTAGTTTTGTTATTGGACTAAATAAATTAAAATGGATCAATTTATGATGCTTTGAAATTTGCTCTCCCTTTGTATTATTTGTTTGGAATTCCTTTTGCACTGGGAAACACTCGGTTTCTCATACGCACCTTTGTGCACCTTTATTTGCAGGTGAGGAATAAATTGCTGAGTTGCCACTTAAATGAGAGTTTTGAAGTTACTTCTAAAGATTTAATTTTATTATTTTTTTATTTGTTATAAGAAAAAGACTTCTACAGTATTTAGTTTTAAATTGTTGTATGTTTATAAAAAATGTTATGTGTAAAATGTATAATGAACTTGTGGCATGAAATTTGTATTATTGACTTGCTTGTTTTGGCGTCTTGTGTTGAAAAGCGCAGCGGACGACCTATTTTCCTTTTATGAAAATCCGGACCGTTACAGATTCACTATCTATTTTCATAATAAAACCTACTAAATCTTGAATTGTATGCATTTCTTTTGCACCAAGTAATCCCTTCCCAATTATAAATTACTAGCTCCCAAATTCACAAATAAGCTACCACAAGCAAAGAAAACACAAGAAGACGTAGTAATATCATGCAGGAGAAGGCAATCGAGATGCAGATGAACTGGAAAGACCTCCCACCAGAACTACTCCGCGTCATCTTCCAAAATCTCCCCGACATCGGCGATTTTATCCGAGTCCGGACAGTCTGCAAGCCATGGTATTCCTCTACCTCCATCTTCGACTTTCCCGCCCAATTCCCGTGGATCATGAAGCTTGGCATGCGCAGAGGGCCTGAGCTAAAGTTCTACTCGACCGTTTTCGACAAAGTCTACACCGTCAAAGTCCCCAGTTCACATGACAAGACGTTGTTCGGACCTGCCGCCAGTTACATGCTTGCTTGTCATAGTCGCCTAACGCATTGCTTGTCTCTTTTGAATCCCCTTAACAATAGTGAGATTCCTCTTCCCGTTTTATCTACACCTCATCCATTCTGGGATCAACCGAGCACATCAGCTTGGATTGGTCCTCCAAGCTTCGAATGTAATCATCATGTGATTTTTGTAGACCGGGATCAAAAATTGTTCGCTTGTAGGCCAGGCGATCTCAGGTGGGACGTTGTTACGGAACCTAGATCCAATTTACGGCACCGTTATTTCTATCTGAAGGATTTACTCTTTATGATCAACGCCTGGGTTTAGAAAATGCCGAGCAGGTCCATACCTTGTCGAGTCTGGCGGAGAGATTTTGAGGGTTTCTTATTATGATTACTATAACAAAGAAACTTGTGATTTTAATATTCATCGTCTCAAACTCAGCATTCGAGAAGAACGTCATTGTTGGCTCAAGGTTACGAGCATCAACGACCGAATCTTGTTCCTTGATTTTCAAAGCGAACAGGGTTTCTCCCTCGGTGTGAATGATTTTGCTGCACTGAAAGGAAACTCTATCGACTTCGAAAATAAGGTCCGTTGTTATACTAAAACTGGCGGTGAGCGTGGCGTTGAGTACGAGTTTGTAGAGTTCAAAGGAAACTGTATCTACTTCATCCATACGGAACGACGGAGAGAAAGATTGTGGTACATAGGTGATTGTCATGCCATCAAAATGTATGACATTGATAGCGGTAAAACATTCTGTATCGAGAACCCTTTCGGTGTTTATGACGCCATCACTTGGTTTATGCCTACCTTCAACTAGATTAACATTATTGTAATACATTCATTAACGACCTGCTTTAAGGGAACATGGTCCGGTTGGTTGCATTGTGTGGCAATGTTTTTCTTTTCTTTTAGATCCTTTGTTTTTACTTCTTCTTCTCAGTTTTCAAATAAGTTTCCCTTAGTCTTTCAGATTAAGAACTGTTGGTGTTTTAATTCAATGCAATTAATATATCTGTAATAGTCGTACCCTCCAGACGTAGACCCGTCGAAATTAAAAAAAAAAATGCTACAAACTTAATTTCTTAAACTATAAAATGAAGAGCTATAAAAAAAACTAAATATTATTAGTTGCATCAATAGCTAATGTCTAATGATAAACTCTAATGCAAATTTAATAGTGGGATTGTTATTTTTTCTTAGATATATACTTTTTTTTTTCTAATGTTAAATTAAAGAGTGATGACTATTGGATTTATACGAAATTACCAAATTACCAATTAATGAGAACTACAAAAATCAAGTGGCCAATACTATAGATTCTTATGAGGCAGACTTTAGTGCTCTGTTGTTCTTGTATTGCATTATAAGTTTACATGATGAAGGCTATAAATAGTACCCTCATTTCGTAATAGATATATAGAAATAGGACAAAGCTCAGAAAATAATCACAATTACAAAGTTTGATAGCTGCTTCTGAAGTTTGTTACAAAATCGTTTTGTTGAGCAATTGTAAAAGCAGAGAAGTAACCTTACCCTGTTGCAATAAAACAGAGAGGAGACGTGCTGTGTTCACATAAGCAAAGCAAGATTTCAGCTTAATTAGCATCCAGCGCTTCTGTTTGCTTCCTTTGTTGTGCATTTATTTATTTATTTTTCTTTCTATCTTATTATGGTACTTCGTTAATTCGTTTGGTCTCAGATTAAGTACCACAACTATGTTTGTGCTACAAATTATCTTTTATAAACATTTTAAATTTGAGTGGCTTGACCCTCATTTTTATCTTAAAATACCTTGTTAAAATACATTGTGAATTGGCGAATCGAATTGTATCGAGTACATACATCCAACAACTTTCTGATCTGCTCTGTTATAACAGGATTTTTTTTGGTTGGGCCATGATTCCATTGTGATTTAGCACTAATATGTGCCGAGGAATCACACCGGGCCCAATATATTTCTACGGAGAATATAGGAAAAATAATAGAAAAATAATTAAAGACAATCAATTGAAAGCCGATATTAAACCGAACATGGAATTTTATGCTATATTTGATATTTCTATGCATGCATATATAAGAATCCGATGTTATAAAGTATGACTGTAGAATACTTGTTTCCTTATAGTTTATAAAGGCAAGTTATAAAGATATACATATACATGCACGAGTACATCTTATATAATTAATTTTATTAAGATAATTCATATACATAATGTGGTAAAAGGAACTTCAATTATTCTAAATAATTTGATCTATAATAGATATATCCAATTTTTATTTATTATAATGCATCCAATTGAAAAAAAATAATTAAATTAGAGAAAACTAAAATTATCGACATGTCGTCATTTATTTATTTTATTTATATACGATGTGTATTTATTTAAGTAGCTAAAGATAATACTCTGTGTAAGAGGTCGCTGGCTCAAAATCTAGTGTAAGGCTTTTATAGACATCTAAATTTTAGTGGCAAATGGCCTAGTAGCTCAAGTGGTAGCTAACTAGGATGACTTCTAAGAGGTCATGAGTTCAATCCTCAATGAGCACAAAATAATAAATGTCCTAAAACGAAATGGGAGATAGTTGATATTATTAAAAAAAAAAAATTAGTGACTTGAAACTCATCTTTACCTAAAAAAGGAAAAATCCAAACTAATTGTATACACACTGTAACGGCCCGGATTTTCATAACAAGCAATTTGAGTTGTCCGCCGCGGTTTTCAACGCACTGTAACGGCCCGCGGTTTTCATAAAAAATTATTTGTTTCTCTGTGTATGAGAGTTCCGTAATCGTACAAATTAGCTGGTCCCACATATATTTTAAACATTTAAAAAATATATTACAATTCTTGTTAACTACTTTAATTGATATACTTTATTTTTTGCACTTTATATTCTTTTATTCATTGCAAACATTGTAAATTTAATATTCACTATTTTTACCTGACAATTTGCCACCTCTAAATATATATGGCAGACGTTCTCACATTTGAGCCCAGATCAAACATTGAATTTTGGACACACATTAGTAAATCTTGAGATGAAAACCACGTCAGTCTCACTGGCACATCAAAACGAAATTAATGAAAGGCTCTCTTGTACTAAAGATGGATTTGTAGGCTTATTAAAGCAAACCATAAACTGTTCTAAATTTGGTTTTGAAGGTTTTTAATTTTCGGTCCTTATTTTTCTGGTATGATTTTTGTTCAGAATGAGTATGGACAGGTACAAATTAAGATCTCATTTCTGGCATGGTCTGTATGGATATCAGTATTGTGTCTTTTTTGGTTCTGGTATAACCGTATTAGCTGTATGATAAGATCATATATTGCATCTTTTTCTCTTGTTCTGGTTTTGGTTTCAAGTTTCAACAGATCTTTGTATTTCTGGCATTCTTTTTATATGGGTATTAAGTATTAACAGATGCTTCTCATACATTAGCATGATTAAAAGACCAGATAGAATTACGATGATTAGCATGTGGTTCCATGTACAACTCATACATTAGCAGATCTAGTAGAATCCATGAAGCAGAAAAAATAAATCTAGAGTATTTAACAGTATAAAATATTAGAGTATTTAACAGTACAGTACAGTACAGATGTGAGATGTTGCATATAAAGATTTATACATTAGCAATTAAGCATACTTAAAAATTAAAATATCAGTGAACGGGGCCGCATGATCGAAGCATCGAATAGCAACCTGCATGCACAAAGAGAGATTTGCAAGTACCATTCATTCCAAATGCTCCCCATTTTCAATGTCCTTGAGGAACTTGAACATAGAGGGAGTGCCAAATGACCTAATTGATTCTTCAATATCATCACCTCTGGCAGTCGCGCGTTGTACACCATGGCAAGTAAAAAGGGAGTAGGCAAGGGATTTTGCATAAGCATGCTGACCTTCAGATTTCAATGACATTAACTCCCCAAAGTCCTTGCACAGCAACTTACACAATTCATCCTCTGAATCCCTCAAAATATCATATTCACTACGGAACTGATCCACGCCAAATTCTGTATTTGATAACATATGCCATATCGCCGGCAGTATATTAATGCGGGTCCTCTCAGCTATTACCTCTGATGGAGCTTGTAGTTTCTCAGGTGGCACCGTCTTCAAGCAGTTTGCAACGATGATAACAGGGTCTGATTGGAATATTTTTCCTGATACCCTGTGCGTACATGCATAATGAACAATGAATTTAGTTAATTTGCTAGACTAAGTGAAATGAAATAGTTAAGTATCTATCTTTTTTATATGATATAATATGGTGATGCATGTGATAAATTAATACGTACTTGTATGAATAGGAGGCTTTCAGAATATTTGTAGACCCTTCCTCATCAACATTAGGGAGGGAGAAGGTCACCAACACCTTCCGAACCTCTCTGCTGTATAGATTGCCGTAAGAGACAACTACATGGCCAGAATTATAATTACGCCAAGTAATATTAGCTGCTCCCCATACATCCCTCAATGCAGATGATTTTTCGATTGGAGCGAAGGTCAGTACCAGATCCTGAACGACCACCGTAAGTAAGCCAGCCAAACACACTGCAATGGCTTTGGTCAAGTTGTTTGTGTTTCTAACACTTGAGTATGTACCTTCGATGCTTCCCTCTGCTATACGCATGAGTTCCTAATAAGGAAATTCTCTTAATTTTCATTAACAACAGCAGCAACAACAACACAAATAATAACAATAAAAGTAACAATAACGAGGAGGGATCAAATGACCACAACTTTTGGTACCTCATCGGTGACCACAAAATTAAATGTCAAATAAATACATTTTTAATAGTTAAATAACAAAACCAATTGATGGAGTGTTTTGTATATATCATATTTTATGTGTAATAAAAAAATTATATCATTTTGATTTTATTTACATGTGAATTAAGCATTCACAAAATTCAACGGTTTAAATTTTATGATTTTTTCTTCTCTCTTGATGGCAATCGAAACAAAGTTAAATTTTTATCTTTTTTATAGATATGTTATTGAGATGATTTAGAATACATCTAACGGTTTAGATTTATTAATTTATGTATAAATAATAATGTGGTCATCAAGGGCACCAAATTTTGTGGTTATTGGATCCCTTCTCAACAACAACAACAACAACAACAACAAGAATAATAATAATAATATAACTACATGATTAATTGATTAAATTATATAAGGCAACCATACGTACGTACCAATGGATCATGATCTTTCCCAAAACCAAACGTGTGCACAGCGACATCAGTAATAGAGCGGAATTCAAGGTAATTAGCATCACCATCTGCAACGCTTGACACGCAGATTATTGATTTCACCATGGATCTGCTGCTAATTTTAGGGTCCCTGAGAATGTTCAATTCCATCTGAAATCCTTCACATGATCTGCCTCGCTCTGTGTTGTCGGCTTGCAAGTTATTCAACACACATTTTAGTTCCTTTTTACAAGTATCCGTCATCTTTTGCAACGACCATAGCGTTGTGGCCTCCTTGGAGAAAATGACAACTGAGAGACAATCAACAGAACTAAGTTTGTTGATTACAAATCGGATCGCGGCTTTCATTTTTTCTAACTTGTTGTCTTCATTCATATTCGCACAAACATCTAAAACCGCCACAAGAGCCAATCTGGGTCGATCGCCGCACACTTCACCAGTGAGCTCCAACATGAGGGTGTGCCTGTTTTTATAAAGTGGTGCCTCCAAGTTGTTTATGATTTTTAGTTGTACTCTTCCAGACATACCTTTTGAAACAAATTAAAACAAGAAGAAGAGTTAGCACACATGTTTGAAAAATCACCAATTTCCACGTGCAAACTTTTATTTTAATATTATTACTTGAAGTTTAAAACTAACTTAAAAAAAATCTAAATAACTAAAAAAAAATTCTAAAAGTTGAAAGGTTTTATATTGCAAAAAATTTGTTATAATGCCTTATCATCAGAATTTAATCAATTTATTTATGTTGCGCCATGCATGACATCTTTTTATTTTCTGGACATTTTAAGGTGGCGCTAATAATTAGAATAGAATACTGAATATATATATCATATCCAAATAGAACATCTCAGAAAATCTGAAACAAACAATTAACTAGAAAACTCTAGAAACAAATTTTCTAGTATGTCACGATACAAACAATTTATGCAACAACATAAACAAAATTTTGAGTTGAGCTCACTATTTGTTTAGCAATAGCATTATCGATATAAAATATACAATAACAATTACTAGTTGTCTACAACTCATACACGTGGTGCAGAGGGTGTTGGCATGTGACCCGACCACATTACCGCTTACATACTTGGGCCTTCCACTATCGATTCGCAAACCTACACGGGCTCATTTTCAACCTCTCATACAGGTGGTGACTGGTAGACTCATGGGGTGGGCGGGCAACATGCTATCCTCAGGAGGGAAGTCCGTCCTTGTCAAATCAGTTATGTCAGCTATGCCGCTGCACTACATGCAGGTAATCCTCATCCCCAAGGGCGCCATCAAACATATCGACAGATTGAGAAGAGCTTTTCTGTGGAAAGGCTCCCAGGAATGCAATGGCATTAATTGCCTTGTCAATTGGCAAAAGGTATGTGCACTCAAGTGCAATGGAGGACTCGGCATAATCGACCTATCGGTGCAGAACCGAGCACTCCTCATGAAGTGGATCTGGCGCTTACAAACAGACCCAGAATGTGTCTGGACAATGACTATAACAGCCATCTATGGCACGTCAGACATCACAGCACTGCCACCGAGTGGCAAGTCACATTTCTTGACCTCCATCCAACCACTCGAACACTTCTGTCGTACTTCTACCAGAATCACCCAATCGGGCTTTCAATGGATGTGGACTCCTAATGGCGTGTTCTCTGTAAGCTCTGCTTATCGAATTACACACCACTCGGGAGTGATCTGCCCGTACTACAGCATCCTTTGCAAAATTAAGGCACCACACAAGGTCAGGGTGTTCTTTTGGCTTCTGCCCCAGAACAGGCTACCTACACAACACCACTTGCAACAAAGAGGATTCATGGTGCCAACAGGGTGTGCTCTTTGTGCGTCACAGGGTCTGGAAACCGTGCAACACCTCTTCCTAGACTGTAGCCTTTCACGGTTGTTGTGGCAGACAATACGACAGAGTTTCAATATGCCGCCCACATCTACAGGGAGTACAGTGCCCGACATGTGGCTGTACATTAGGGAGGAAATTACAAACGCGGCCGCAAGAATGTGGGATACAGTGTGTGTTGCAACGTGCTGGAACATATGGAAGGAACGCAATGCACGGATCTTTAGTGACCGCAGCAGGCCGCCGTGGATTCTCCTCCAGAATATCGAGAGCGACATCCATAGATGGATCAAATTTGCATAACGGCAACAATGACCAGGGTCACCGCACAACTTAGGAATGTGGCAGTGCGATTTACTATAGAGATAGGAGTGTTGTTTACTCTATGAGATGTATCACTTAATTAGATTCAGGCCTTTGGCCAGACTCCTGTAAATATTTTTCTTAAATACAAATTTAGCTGACAGTTGTCAGCTACATCAAAAAAAAAAAAAAAAAACAATTACTAGTTGTCTAACTATTAATAAAATTTTTAAGCACGGTACACTTAATATTGTAATCATCATCTAATTCATTTAAATGGTTCTATTTCCACCTACACAAGTGGATAAGAAATTGGAAAAAATAGAGTAAAAGATGTTTGGGTCTCACCATCATCGTCGTCGTCGTCATCACCATCATCATCATCATCAATTGGAATAAGCTCTTTTTTCTTGGGGTAACAAACACCTCTCCTTGTTCTAGGGAATGTAGTGAGGTTGGGACATTTCTTGCATTCTACGACCTCCAAGTTGGTAAACATCTCATTGAGCTCAAACCAGTCAATCTTCAAATATTTTAAGAACCTCAGGCATAATATCTTTACATTCCTGCTTGCATCAGTTCCAACTATTTTATTAAGTTTTCCGCCTATGATATATAACCTGTTTACATATGGAGGAACTGCAGGAGTCGCCTCTTCATTTGGATAGCATCTAATGACCAACTTCTCCAGATTTTTAGGGAAAGAAATGGTCTGGGCCTTACCATTGTCAGCCCTATGCTCATGTATGCTCCATATCACCGTTAACCGAGAAAGCCGTTCTAGAGATTCCAAGCCATTAGCATCGTTAGGATCCAAATGCTTAGCAATTTTAATGCTTAGCTTTCTAAGCTTCTTCAATTTTTTGAGATCACCTAGCTGACAAAATTGATGTTTCTTACCCGCATTACCGGCTACAAAGCCTTTTAACACCTCAAGGTTAGAGAGATCACATATCCATTTTGGCATATGATCTAAAAGGTAGCACTCGGACATATCCAAATGAGTTAGATTATTGAACCACTTTCTCTTCTCTTGGCTTAATCTTAACACTGGCTTTTGTGGTAATTTTTCTAAATGAAACAAGTTGCAAAGTTTTTGCATTGTCACCCAATATATCTTTTATTTCTTTGGAACTGAGGTACTTTTGGTCCACATTTAGTAATGCTCTCACATTGTGCTCGTCATCGCTGTAGATTGACATGCCTCCTCCATGACAACAAGTTTTTTGATAACGGTCAATCAATTGTCGGTGAATTGTCGGTTTAACGATGCACCGATCAATAACTTTATTATGTTTTCTAGTATATACTGGTACGAGTATGCCCTTACTTACTAGATCAGAAAAAATATTCTCTCCTTGTTGCTCCATTGTATTTGTAATATTCTCTGAAGGAAAAATCCCTAGACCAATCCACCAATAAATTAATAGTCTTTTTTTCATTTTGGTATTTTCAGGAAAAATGCTTAGTATATGGAGGCAATTCATCTGTTGCTGGTCCAGTTTAAATTCTTCAAGTTTGACAGGACTATCATATTCTTGATTATTGTTTTTTGTCGGTTCACCCACCTTAGAGGTGGTATTTTTTTGAGAAGATGTCGCTTCCTCTTGTACTGAATCAGTACTAACCTTTGCCAAATATTCGAAGTTATATTTCTTTAAGGCCGTGTTCGGCAGCCCTTGTTCCCAAGGGAACGGGAGGGCAAAAAAGTCCAGCATGGAATTTTTCCCAAAACTTGTTCGGTAAGCACTTCAAGGGTTTGGGTTTGGGCAGTTATTCCCTGCATAATCCCATCATGCAACGTTAATTCCTGGGAAAAAAAAAATTAGGTTCAGGTGAATTTTCATTTTCCCACGAGTTACAGTGCTCTCTCCCCTTGCCGCTGGGAATTCATATGTTTGAAATTGGAGTTCCCATACCCACGTGGTGTAATTTCCCAACAAAACCTACCAGCCGAACAGGCCCTAATAGTTTGTTAAAAGTCTCAAAAAATTCACTGTTGTCTGCTTTATTCTCCTTCAAATAATCAAGTTACCTTTCTATCTCTTGCATCATACTAATGAGCTCACTCTCCTGATTTCTTGTTTGCGCAGCAACATCTTTCACCTTTTCCACCAATTTACGTACTAATATTTCATTGGAAATCTTGTTTTTAGGAAAACTGTCTAGCTGTTTTAACAATGGTTCTACGAAGTCTTCAATGTTGGCCTTTAACTTGCCTTTCTTTTGGTTGTTACTCTTTGACATTATTTTGTCACACCTAAAAGATTAAAATATTTATTAATAAATGAAATAATACAGGTACGTATTAAAATAATCACTGGAATTGGAAATTTGTCAATTTAAAATATATCTCCCTCTAAAGAGGGGGAGAAATGAAGCCCCATGGTTGATTTGGGCTTTTGGACCGTTGGATATTGCGATCCGACGGTCCAAACAACTTTCAGTCATTTCAATTTTTGTTTCAAATGGAGATATCGTTGAGTGTACTTTATAAAATAAAATCATAAATAGCCTCACTAATAAATTAATTTTCTTAATGGTTGAACAATTAATTTTTTTTTTACAAATGACCTTGACTATGAAATAACAATTTATCTGGAGTCCTAGACCGCATGACCCAAAACTTATTTAACAATCTATACTTATGTATTAAGATTATAGGATTTATATTTATAAATGATTTATTTATAAATGGGTTAAAAAATTTTAATCAACTCTTACATTGTTTTAGCGCCAATATCTTATCCTGATGTTTTTCTTAAAATCAGTTAGATATCATGTACTCAACACATATTCATTAGTTTAGTGAAATATATGACTAAATTATAGGATTTTTCTAAATTTAAATTAATTAGAAAAAGTAAAATATTAAATTATTGATATATCCTACATTTAAAATTTGTAAAAAGTAAAAAATAGATTTATTTTTTGCTCAGCCTATATGTTTTATCTTTTTTCTTCATTGATCTGGTTTGCTTTGCACAATTAGTTTGTTGAGTAATATGTTGTCCAGTCTAAATAAAATTTTGCAGTGGATACAAAGTATATATTATTCCACCATGAGGCGCGGGAGCTTGCCGAGTTCCATTAAATGAGTTGTGGTTATGTGTGCTGAGGATTTTTTTTTTTAAAACTCCCGTAGGCTTGCTGAGGATTGTTATTGGTTTAGATGCGGTATGCAGTAAATGTATTGTGTTGGTTTCGTATTACATACTTTTATGTGTAGGCAAGGTAGTAGGTAGTTAATGAGTAATTAAGAACTAATGTAGGATTGGTAAATTCTCTATGCTATAGGGAACAATGTGGCAGTAGCGGAGCTTGGGACGATATTAAGGGGGACCGTTCAACACTTACAGTAGATAATATAAGGCTCATTGAATAAAGCCTAGAATACATATACTACCAGTAAACTATATTCGCTAAACATTAAGAAGAGCTTTTACTACCATTAATAATATAAGGCTCATCGAGTAAAGCCTAGAATATATATACTACCAGTAAACTATATATTCACTAAGAGATATTATATGGTGCACCGCGGTGCAAACCGCATTTTTGCACCGCCGTTTTCAAAATCTCACAAACCAAACTTCAAATGCCAAATCTAATTGAACCAACACGTTCTACGTATTGAAATATGGTGGAATACCAAATTTTACAATTTTTAGAATTTTTTACCTATTTTTTTGGATTTTTCAAAGATGAACAAAAAATAATAATAAAATAATGCCATTTGGAATATCAAAAAGTACCCATCTTTGAAAAATCTGAAAAAATAGTTAAAATATTCCAAAAATTGTAAAATTTGGTACTTTGCATAATCTTAATATGTAGATTGTGTTGGGCAAATCGGTTTGGTAATTTGAGTTTTGGAAATAGTGATTTGATGGCGGTGCAAAAATGCGGTTTGCACCGCGGTGCACCATATATAATATCTCATTCACTAAACTATATATACTACTAGTAAACTATATTCACTAAACATTAAAGAGGGATCTATTGACAATGGTTATCTTGACAATCTTGAACAATGAAGATTTTAAAAATTTAGAAAGAAATTCATAAAAAATCTTAAAAATAAAAAAAGCTTTTATGGAAGCATTTTTCAACTTATAGATTAATAGTGTTTCAAATTTTAATCAATTTGAACATCGTTTGACGGTTTATCAAAATTCTATACATTTTTTAACAATTATAATTTAATGAGTCTCTAAAGAGCTATCATATATCACTTAAACTGAATGTAATTGATAACATAATCAATCTATAAATTAAACAATATTTCTATATTTTTTTCTATTTTTGAGAATTTTAATTATTTTTTTAATTTTTTAAAAGGACCATTGTTGAGATTATCAAGATATTTTTTCTTTGCTTGTGGTACGTAGTTTATTTGTGAATTTGGAAACTGGTAATTTATAATTGGGAACGGATTACTTCGTGAAAAAGAAATGTATGCAATTCAAGATTTAGTAGGTTTTGTCATGAAAATAGATATTAAACCAATAAGGAACAATGCTATGAAAAGTCGAAATTAATGCCATAGCTTCAAATATCTTATCTTATATTTTTGTTTGATGGATCAAAGTAAACTACCAAAATATAAAAAAAAAGGATTGTTAGTTCTTTTTATAGAACTTATTTCCCGGATCGATGACACTTTTTTAAGCCTTGTTAATAATTAGTATTATTTATTGCTAAAATCGTCAAATCTGACAAATCCAAAGGAGACGCATCAAATAAATTAATCTCCACATTTGAGGGGAAATAAACGACGTATATATCTCATTCTCATGTGGTTTCTTAATTAATTCTATCAGCTAAAATATGTCGGCATTCTCTGCACTTCTCCGCATCTGTTTCTTTCGATATAGAACAATATATGTTTAATCTTCATCTTCAGGTGTATATAATATGCCTGAGTTTAGTAATTAAGACCAAAATACATCTGAGTATACTTTGGCTTAACATTCTGAGAAAGAATACCAGATGCAGATGCAATGAGAAACACAGTAAAGCAAGGGGCTATATCGGAAGTAGGAATAACACGACACAAGCAAAACATAATAAGAAATAAATCCCAGCTACATAACTAAAACATAACTGCTAGAGAAACATCTCGCGTCCATTGAAAAACCATCCATACATCCATAATATGTACATAATGTAACAAATACATCCCGAAATGTAACCGATGCATCCTAAAATGTAACCTATGGACTCTACGGACGGTTTTTCTATGGACGCTAGGTATTACTCGCCAGAGAATTGCTGATCAGAAAGTTGTTGGATGTATGTACTCAATACAATTCGATCCGCCAATTCACAAGGTATTTTAAGATAAAGGTGAGGGGCAAGGTACTCAATTTAAATGTTTATAAAAGACCCTCCATCCGGGTTTCGAACTCGCAACCTCCTACACGAAGAGCGTTGCACTTAGCCACTAGACCAAAGGTCGGTTCTTGCTTTGGATGGTACTTAACGAAGTACCATAATAAAGATAGAAAGAAAAAAATAGGACAACAAAGGAAGCAAACATAAGCTTTGGATGCTATTAGCTGAAATCTTGCTTTGCTTTATAAGAATTCGAACATCATGTCTCCTCTGTTTTAAGTTTTAACACAACAGGGTAAGGTTCCTTCTCTGCTTTTACAATTGCTCAACAAAACGATTTGTAACAAACTTCAGAAGCAGCTATCAAACTTTGTAATTGTGATTATTTTCTGAGCTTTGTCCTGTTTCTATCTATTATGAAATGAGGGTACTTAATTTATGGCCTTAATCATGTCTAAACTTATAATGCAATACAAGAACAACAGAGCAGTACTAAAGTTTGCCAAATAATCTCTATTATTGGCCACTTGAACTTTGTAATTATCATTAATCGGTAATTTGGTATAGATTTAATAGTCATAATTCTTTAATTTTACAATAGAAAAATAAAATATAACATATATAAGAAAAATTAACAACCCCACTATTAAATTTGCATTAGAGTTTATCATTACCTATTGATGCAACTAATAAATATTTAGTTTATTATGATAGCCATTCATTTTATTTTATTCTTTAATTTTCCTTGGAGGTCCAAGGAAAATGCCTTTAATTGAATGGGCAGTATGTTTGCACAAGGAACATGGGAGCCTGGGGTCTTCGATTTATTTCAAATGAATATTGCTTTAGTTACCAAATGAATTTGGAACTTGGAAAACACTCATACACCCGAAATATGGATATAGGAATATTGGCTATTTGTCCTATTTTTGGAAGAATGTTTTGAAAATTTATCCAAGAGTTAGAATTTTTTTTCAAAGATTGGCTGGTAATGGGAAATCCATTCTTTTTTGGATGGATACATGGAATGGTAACTGTCCTTTATATTTACAATTCCCTAATTTGTTTGAGAATGCCAAATATAGAGAAAAATCACTTTATATCAGGTTTGGAATAATGGGAGAATAAAATGCCTCTTCATAGGGGTGTAAGTACAACTCTCAGAAATGAGAAGAACATTTTACTTAATATTTTGAATGCACTGGCTTTTTGTGAAGAGGATTCAGTATTTTGGCCTCTTGAATCAAAAGGATCTTATACTGTCAAATCTTATTATATGTTTCTGAACTTTACGGAGTGATCAATCTAAATAAACAATCAATGGCTGAGGTTCTTTCTTTGGGAAAGATAGAACTTTCATGTCAAAAAATCCAATCTCCATTTATTAGTAGTAAGGATATATATTGATTGTAACTCGTGATTCAAATTGGTGGGCATGCGTGCACTAATGATTGTTTGAAGAGGAGGGTTATAGTGCCTCAATAATTGATGCATCAATTGTGTCGTAAAATCTAAACCGCACATCTGGAATGTTGATCAACGATTTAGATCAAAACTTCAATATTTCATTTCCACTTGCATCTCTTCCCCTTCCTGTCCTCCTCTTACTTTCTTTCCCCACACAAACAAAAGCCCTTCTCTTCTGTCACATGGAGAATATTATTTTTTTTGAAGAGGTAAGCAAATTGCCTACCTGATTTCATTGAATAAAAGTTTTTGTACAAAAGTGGAAAAGGAAAAAGGAAATAAAAAAAATCCGAAACTAAAGCATCAATGATGAACATTGAATAGCCCTTTATTACCGTACTGGGTATATACCAGCTAGTTATTGGTACTATACATGCTAACTATATGATTTCCAACTTCGGACGACCTGCATATGATTTGCTCTCTATATAAGAATCCTGATTGGCAATTAACGTTTTTCTTTGGAATAACCTCTTCTATTTCTCTCCTTCGAAAGATTCCACATAACCGATATATATACATGCTATATCTGAAGGTAGTAGCCCTGAGAATCCTGATTGTAGTAGTCCTGGACTTGAGAATATCTGAAGCTGCTTCAATTAGTGTAGTTGAGTTTAATATATTGGGTCTTATCAGGAACTTCTCAATATATATAATATAATTGGAACTTTTTTAAGAAAATGAATCTTAAATAGTTGGACAACAAACTTAGACTAAGACTTAATTAAATATTGTTGTGAGTTAATGAAAACTTTTGATAGATTAATGGTAGAAACAAAAATTCTATTCAGTTTTCTATATAGTGATACAGGAATGATCTACAGGATATATACTAATCTATGCTTCTTAAACAAGAAAACAACAAAAAGAGAAAATAATAAACTATTTGATTCTTGTCACATATTTCATGTAATTTCCTTCCAAGTATGGCTCCATGCCATATTCTGTGCGTGCCAGCTATATGCTGTAATACTCCCCCTCAAGCTGGCGTGTGTAAATTGAGAACACCCAGCTTGCCAACCAAATAGCTGAACTGTCGTTGTCCAAGTGCCTTAGTGAAAACATCAGCATACTGTTCAGTTGAAGAGACATGGCTCGTAGCAATTAAACCGGATTGTATCTTCTCTCTAACCAGGTGACAATCAAGTTCTATATGTTTAGTCCGCTCATGATAAACTGGGTTGGAAGCAATGTGAAGTGCAGCCTGGTTATCACAGTAGAGCAGCATTGGACTGTTATGCAAAACATCAAGATCATTCAGCAAAAACTTAATCCAGCTGAGCTCACATGCAGTGGCTGCCATGGAGCGATACTCAGCTTCTGCCGAGGAACGAGACACAACACTTTGCTTCTTAGACCGCCATGAAATCGGACTTGAGCCCAAAAATGTGATATAACTAGTGACCGACCGTCTCGTGGTCGGACAACTCGCCCAATCAGAATCACAGTAAGCATGTACCTGAAGTGCAGCGGAACTAGACATGTGTATACCATGTCCTGGAGAGCCCTTCAAGTATCTGAGAACACGATAAGCTGCTGTAACATCCCAAAATTTTGAATTTGATATTTAATGATTTGAATCCATTATTTAAATTATTTTTCATATATTGGTATATTTAGAAATGTGTAATCACTTAATTGTTAATTTAAATTAAGAAACTAAGACAGAAATAATTGGCTATAAATAGATGTAAAAAAAAAAAACAAGAAGAAGAAGAATTTTTCTTAGAATATCGGACCATATGACTCCCTAATTATAAGCTTTTGAGTTTTAAACCTAACTACCCAAATCAGTATGCAATTTTCCCTGCCATTTTCTTACAAGCCAACCATGAGCCATCCTAGTATAACCAACTATAGAGCCAGCCTTTATTAATTGATGCGATTAATTGTAAATTAAAGACCAGGAACAAACCACTTATCAAATAACCAAATTTTGTATCCTGAGACTCACATGAGACAGAGAGACCAAAACCCTTAGCATTTAATTAAACCTCTATTCACAAAACCCCTTGGGCTGTCCTCTGCGCAAGGGAACCACCAAAACCAAAACACAAAAATAACAGCAAGAGAGAGTCTGCGAGAGAGAGACCGGGAGAAGAGGAGAAGGAAGAGACCGGGCGGTTGACGTGTTGTACGTTCGGATGACGAAGCGCTCCAACGACGATCGAGACGGCACGAGTCGAAGCGACGATCCGACGAACTAACGGAATTGAAGGTGCGCGGTCCTCCTTTGGCTTTATGATTCATATCCGTGTGACGATCGTTTTATTTTCGAAACGATCTATGATCTGTTGAATTGCAATGTTTTGCTTTGAATTTGATTATCCTACATTGCAAACTTCTAATTAAATCTTCCAAAAATTGATATCACAATTGAATTAATTATTTGATTGGCATAATATTTTCTGTTATGAGTTTAATGAAATCGCTATTAAGTCTTATGTTAATCTGATTATGAATTGCTAATTTGATATATTTGACTTGGTATAATATGAACACTGTATTGCACTTTATAATTTATCTATGGTAATTGTACTCTAATTTGTTGTATGGCCTGTAAGATACTAAATTGAATATGACACTAAATTGACTCTGACACATTGCATATACGATCTGACTGTAGGATGTTGATTTTTGAGATAACAAGAGAAATGATTATTTCTAGGTTTACTGTTGTTTGTAAATTATAGTTATATGATTATGTGGTCCGATTAAAAACAGAGTTGATATTTATTTATCCAACTACTCGTCATACAGATCCGAATATTGATGAATTTGATTTAATATAATCCGATTTTATACTTTATAAGTATATGGTGTGATTATTATAATATTTGTAATATTAATTGAGATGCAATTTAATGATTAATTGGAAAATAATTGAAATTTGGTATGACCCTTTGAAAGAATGTAATCGTTTGATTTGAGACTATCGATTATCGCTTCGTTCGCCATTATGTTCGGGCTTTAGCCCCCCATTGCGAGAAATTCACGGTACCGTGTCTCTTCCCCCCTCTTTTGTTGATTGCCTCTTTTGTTGAGTGATCCGGGACGCTGGATGAGGGATTGGTTCGGCAACGATAGCATTGATTAAGTAATTGATTTGATTGATATTATCGACTTATTGATTAACATTAATATAGTTTCGTACCCGTCTTTGACTATAGTATATGTTCGAATTGGGACGGCAAACCAAGAACCAGGATTAGGAATATGGCACTACCAACTAGACAGACTTCATTAAATTGACATTTAATTGAATAATGAATGCACTTTGAAATTGATCTCGATTGTTATGCATTCGTTTGGAATTCCTTTATGCATTGGGGAAACACTCGGTTTCTCATGCGCACCTTTGTGCCCTTTTTCGCAGGTGAGGAAGAAAAGCTGAATTGCCACGTAAATGAAAGATTTTATTTTTCTCATGAAGACTAGATTTTTATTTATTAATTATGTATGTGAAGACTTCCGCTGTAATTTGTTTTATATTTTTGTATGTTATATAAAAAAATGTTATGTTGTAAAAATGTATAATTCAATTGTGGCATGAAATGGTGTTGTTGACTTGCTTGTTTTGACGCCTTGCGTTGAAAAGCGCGGCGGACGGCATATTTGCCTTGTTATGAAAATCCGGGCCGTTACAGCTGCTGCCAAATGTGGAGCACGGGGATTTTGCATAAATTGGCTGAGCATCTGAACGGAATAGGTGATATCAGGTCTTGTGATGCTAAGGTAGATTAGACGACCCACAAGGCGTCTATATGCAATTGGATCAGGTACAGGGTCTCCATCTTCTGGAGTGAGGTTGTGATTTTGCTCCATAGGAAATGCACACGGTTTAGCACCAATCATACCCGTATCTATTAATATATCCAATGTATATTTCCTTTGGCTTACAAAAATCCCTTCAGGGGACCGGGCAACTTCAATACCTAAAAAATATTTTAGATTGCCTAGATCCTTAATGTTGAAAAGAGCATTCAGATACTTCTTGAGCCATGATATAGACATATCATCATTTCCAGCCACTATCACATCATCAACATACACAAGAATTGCAGTGAATTTGTCTCCCTGCCCCTTTGTGAAGAGAGAATAATCTGCTGCCGATTGTTTGTACCCAGCAGATTTTAAAGCCTTTGAGAACTTTTCGAACCAATTTCGAGAAGCTTGTTTCAATCCATAGAGAGATTTGCTAAGTCGACAAACACGACCCTCCCCCTCACACGTGAGGCCCGGTGGGGGTATCATGTACACCTCTTCATGTAAGTCACCATGAAGAAAAGCGTTCTTGACATCTAATTGGTACAATTTCCATCCACGAACAGCTGCAACGGCTAAAAGACAACGCACGGTAGTGAGCTAATGCATTAGCCGTAAAGATGCATTAGCCGTTGCGTTGTCTTTTAGCCGTGCGTTGTCTTTTAGCCGTTGCAGCTGTTCGTGGATGGAAATTGTACCAATTAGATGTCAAGAACGCTTTTCTTCATGGTGACTTACATGAAGAGGTGTACATGATACCCCCACCGGGCCTCACGTGTGAGGGGGAGGGTCGTGTTTGTCGACTTAGCAAATCTCTCTATGGATTGAAACAAGCTTCTCGAAATTGGTTCGAAAAGTTCTCAAAGGCTTTAAAATCTGCTAGGTACAAACAATCGGCAGCAGATTATTCTCTC
This sequence comes from Cyperus esculentus, assembly GCA_030179965.1. Lineage (NCBI taxonomy): Eukaryota > Viridiplantae > Streptophyta > Magnoliopsida > Poales > Cyperaceae > Cyperus > Cyperus esculentus. The sequence continues at coordinate 4,565,270 of JASGLE010000013.1, read as the reverse complement.
TTCACAAAGGGGCAGGGAGACAAATTCACTGCAATTCTTGTGTATGTTGATGATGTGATAGTGGCTGGAAATGATGATATGTCTATATCATGGCTCAAGAAGTATCTGAATGCTCTTTTCAACATTAAAGGATCTAGGCAATCTAAAATATTTTTTAGGTATTGAAGTTGCCCGGTCCCCTGAAGGGATTTTTGTAAGCCAAAGGAAATATACATTGGATATATTAACAGATACGGGTATGATTGGTGCTAAACCGTGTGCATTTCCTATGGAGCAAAATCACAACCTCACTCCAGAAGATGGAGACCCTGTACCTGATCCAAGTGCATATAGACGCCTTGTGGGTCGTCTAATCTACCTTAGCATCACAAGACCTGATATCACCTATTCCGTTCAGATGCTCAGCCAATTTATGCAAAATCCCTGTGCTCCACATTTGGCAGCAGCTTATCGTGTTCTCAGATACTTGAAGGGCTCTCCAGGACATGGTATACACATGTCTAGTTCCGCTGCACTTCAGGTACATGCTTACTGTGATTCTGATTGGGCGAGTTGTCCGACCACGAGACGGTCGGTCACTGGTTATATCACATTTTTGGGCTCAAGTCCGATTTCATGGCGGTCTAAGAAGCAAAGTGTTGTGTCTCGTTCCTCGGCAGAAGCTGAGTATCGCTCCATGGCAGCCACTGCATGTGAGCTCAGCTGGATTAAGTTTTTGCTGAATGATCTTGATGTTTTGCATAACAGTCCAATGCTGCTCTACTGTGATAACCAGGCTGCACTTCACATTGCTTCCAACCCAGTTTATCATGAGCGGACTAAACATATAGAACTTGATTGTCACCTGGTTAGAGAGAAGATACAATCCGGTTTAATTGCTACGAGCCATGTCTCTTCAACTGAACAGTATGCTGATGTTTTCACTAAGGCACTTGGACAACGACAGTTCAGCTATTTGGTTGGCAAGCTGGGTGTTCTCAATTTACACACGCCAGCTTGAGGGGGAGTATTACAGCATATAGCTGGCACGCACAGAATATGGCATGGAGCCATACTTGGAAGGAAATTACATGAAATATGTGACAAGAATCAAATAGTTTATTATTTTCTCTTTTTGTTGTTTTCTTGTTTAAGAAGCATAGATTAGTATATATCCTGTAGATCATTCCTGTATCACTATATAGAAAACTGAATAGAATTTTTGTTTCTACCATTAATCTATCAAAAGTTTTCATTAACTCACAACAATATTTAATTAAGTCTTAGTCTAAGTTTGTTGTCCAACTATTTAAGATTCATTTTCTTAAAAAAGTTCCAATTATATTATATATATTGAGAAGTTCCTGATAAGACCCAATATATTAAACTCAACTACACTAATTGAAGCAGCTTCAGATATTCTCAAGTCCAGGACTACTACAATCAGGATTCTCAGGACTACTACCTTCAGATATAGCATGTATATATATCGGTTATGTGGAATCTTTCGAAGGAGAGAAATAGAAGAGGTTATTCCAAAGAAAAACGTTAATTGCCAATCAGGATTCTTATATAGAGAGCAAATCATATGCAGGTCGTCCGAAGTTGGAAATCATATAGTTAGCATGTATAGTACCAATAACTAGCTGGTATATACCCAGTACGGTAATAAAGGGCTATTCAATGTTCATCATTGATGCTTTAGTTTCGGATTTTTTTTATTTCCTTTTTCCTTTTCCACTTTTGTACAAAAACTTTTATTCAATGAAATCAGGTAGGCAATTTGCTTACCTCTTCAAAAAAAATAATATTCTCCATGTGACAGAAGAGAAGGGCTTTTGTTTGTGTGGGGAAAGAAAGTAAGAGGAGGACAGGAAGGGGAAGAGATGCAAGTGGAAATGAAATATTGAAGTTTTGATCTAAATCGTTGATCAACATTCCAGATGTGCGGTTTAGATTTTACGACACAATTGATGCATCAATTATTGAGGCACTATAACCCTCCTCTTCAAACAATCATTAGTGCACGCATGCCCACCAATTTGAATCACGAGTTACAATCAATATATATCCTTACTACTAATAAATGGAGATTGGATTTTTTGACATGAAAGTTCTATCTTTCCCAAAGAAAGAACCTCAGCCATTGATTGTTTATTTAGATTGATCACTCCGTAAAGTTCAGAAACATATAATAAGATTTGACAGTATAAGATCCTTTTGATTCAAGAGGCCAAAATACTGAATCCTCTTCACAAAAAGCCAGTGCATTCAAAATATTAAGTAAAATGTTCTTCTCATTTCTGAGAGTTGTACTTACACCCCTATGAAGAGGCATTTTATTCTCCCATTATTCCAAACCTGATATAAAGTGATTTTTCTCTATATTTGGCATTCTCAAACAAATTAGGGAATTGTAAATATAAAGGACAGTTACCATTCCATGTATCCATCCAAAAAAGAATGGATTTCCCATTACCAGCCAATCTTTGAAAAAAAATTCTAACTCTTGGATAAATTTTCAAAACATTCTTCCAAAAATAGGACAAATAGCCAATATTCCTATATCCATATTTCGGGTGTATGAGTGTTTTCCAAGTTCCAAATTCATTTGGTAACTAAAGCAATATTCATTTGAAATAAATCGAAGACCCCAGGCTCCCATGTTCCTTGTGCAAACATACTGCCCATTCAATTAAAGGCTTTTCCTTGGACCTCCAAGGAAAATTAAAGAATAAAATAAAATGAATGGCTATCATAATAAACTAAATATTTATTAGTTGCATCAATAGGTAATGATAAACTCTAATGCAAATTTAATAGTGGGGTTGTTAATTTTTCTTATATATGTTATATTTTATTTTTCTATTGTAAAATTAAAGAATTATGACTATTAAATCTATACCAAATTACCGATTAATGATAATTACAAAGTTCAAGTGGCCAATAATAGAGATTATCTGGCAAACTTTAGTACTGCTCTGTTGTTCTTGTATTGCATTATAAGTTTAGACATGATTAAGGCCATAAATTAAGTACCCTCATTTCATAATAGATAGAAACAGGACAAAGCTCAGAAAATAATCACAATTACAAAGTTTGATAGCTGCTTCTGAAGTTTGTTACAAATCGTTTTGTTGAGCAATTGTAAAAGCAGAGAAGGAACCTTACCCTGTTGTGTTAAAACTTAAAACAGAGGAGACATGATGTTCGAATTCTTATAAAGCAAAGCAAGATTTCAGCTAATAGCATCCAAAGCTTATGTTTGCTTCCTTTGTTGTCCTATTTTTTTCTTTCTATCTTTATTATGGTACTTCGTTAAGTACCATCCAAAGCAAGAACCGACCTTTGGTCTAGTGGTTAAGTGCAACGCTCTCCGTGTAGGAGGTTGCGAGTTCGAAACCCGGATGGAGGGTCTTTTATAAACATTTAAATTGAGTACCTTGCCCCTCACCTTTATCTTAAAATACCTTGTGAATTGGCGGATCGAATTGTATTGAGTACATACATCCAACAACTTTCTGATCAGCAATTCTCTGGCGAGTAATACCTAGCGTCCATAGAAAAACCGTCCGTAGAGTCCATAGGTTACATTTTAGGATGCATCGGTTACATTTTGGGATGTATTTGTTACATTATGTACATATTATGGATGTATGGATGGTTTTTCAATGGACGCGAGATGTTTCTCTAGCAGTTATGTTTTAGTTATGTAGCTGGGATTTATTTCTTATTATGTTTTGCTTGTGTCGTGTTATTCCTACTTCCGATATAGCCCCTTGCTTTACTGTGTTTCTCATTGCATCTGCATCTGGTATTCTTTCTCAGAATGTTAAGCCAAGGTATACTCAGATGTATTTTGGTCTTAATTACTAAACTCAGGCATATTATATACACCTGAAGATGAAGATTAAACATATATTGTTCTATATCGAAAGAAACAGATGCGGAGAAGTGCAGAGAATGCCGACATATTTTAGCTGATAGAATTAATTAAGAAACCACATGAGAATGAGATATATACGTCGTTTATTTCCCCTCAAATGTGGAGATTAATTTATTTGATGCGTCTCCTTTGGATCTGTCAGATTTGACGATTTTAGCAATAAATAATACTAATTATTAACAAGGCTTAAAAAAGTGTCATCGATCCGGGAAATAAGTTCTATAAAAAGAACTAACAATCCTTTTTTTTTATATTTTGGTAGTTTACTTTGATCCATCAAACAAAAATATAAGATAAGATATTTGAAGCTATGGCATTAATTTCGACTTTTCATAGCATTGTTCCTTATTGGTTTAATATCTATTTTCATGACAAAACCTACTAAATCTTGAATTGCATACATTTCTTTTTCACGAAGTAATCCGTTCCCAATTATAAATTACCAGTTTCCAAATTCACAAATAAACTACGTACCACAAGCAAAGAAAAACATAAGAAAAGGTAGTCATATCATACAGGAGATCAAAGCAATTGAGATGCAGACGAATCGGAAAGACCTCCCACCGGAACTACTCCACGTCATCTTCCAAAAACTCCCCGACATCGGCGATTTTATCCGAGTCCAGGCAGTTTGCAAGCCATGGTATCGTTCTACCTCCATCTCCGACTTTCGCGCCCAATTCCCGTGGATCATGAGGCTTAGCAGAGGACCTGAGCTAAAGTTCTACTCGACCGTTTTCGACAAAGTCTACACCATCAACATCCCCAGTTCGCATGACAAGTGGCTGTTCGGACCTGCCGCCGGTTACATGCTTGCTTGTCATAACCGTCTAACGAAGTGCTTGTCTCTTTTGAATCCCCTTAACAATAGTGAGATTCCTCTTCCTGTTTTATCTGTACCTCATAAATTCTGGAATCAACCGTCACTACCACAAAAAAGGGCTTTACCAACCCCTCCATAATAACTGTTTTTATTAACAACCGTTAGTAAAAAGGTCCAATGGCATTTTCGAAATTGTATGAAAAATATCAATAACGGTTGTTACAGAGAAACGGTTAGTAAAAGAGTGCATGAAAAATGAAAAAATAACAGGAAAGTATTAATAACGGTTACAACTACAGAACCGTTAGTATATCACAATTAATAACGGTTATTGTGCAACAACTGAAATTGGAGTGTCAAGTATTGTTATTCAACTATCCTTCCAGTGTCGGTCATAAATCAGAATCCTTCGTATCAAGTAACCGGACTTCTCTATGACTTGATTTACTGTTTTTATAGTTTAGTAGTTATTTACTATTTTGTGAAATGTTAGTAATTATTTACGGTAATTAGTTGTACTTATGATTTGATCTTGAAAGTGTGAATTTGTTATGTGCATGGAAATGTATTCTTGGAAAATGGTTTGTGACCTGAGAAAGGGATTTATGCATGAAATTGGTTTGACATGGTATTTCTTTTAGGTGCATGAAAAAGGATTTGGGATTTTGTGGGATTTATGACGGAGTATTTATCGAGCCCGATCGTCGGTCTTATAGTTCTGTGACATGACGGTACATGAAATCGCCGGAAAGGCCAGAAAATGATTCCTGTAAATGACGGTGTACTGATCTGAGAGACCTGCGATTATAAATGTCACTACGGGAATATACAAACGGTCGGATATTATATCGCGATTATATTCCCATTATTACGGAATCTTAAGTACTTAAGTGAACGTCCCTTTACGGTGCCCATACTAGTCGGGTAAGGGAACGGACGGTGTGACATTCAGGACAGATTATTTTTAAAAAAAAGGAATGTATTTAATCGGACATAATTGAACCTCGGTTCAATACAAGACAGATTAAATGTTTTCAATCGATAATTTTTCTTAAAATTCAATAGCCTGATATTGTATATATATATGTTGTAATAAATGCGTTGCATGGCATGTTTAGTTTTATTTCTTAATATTGCATCTGTATTTCTTAATTTTACATGTCCTGTGCATCAATTTAATTGCATTTTTAAGGTACTTTGTTATTCAAAACTTGTCATAGAGAAGCGCGTCGTTAAATAACCGGTTACTGAGCTTTTTAGCTGACTCTATTTTGTTGTTTTCCTTTCTTTTTGTTGGCGACGTAGGTCGACGGACCGTCGGATGGATGCACAGTATACCGCACCATAGTGCCCCGTGCCGGGGCGTTACAAATAATAATAATGATAATGATAATAATAATAATAATAATAATAATAATAATAATAATTACACTAAAATGTATTACACTAATATAGCCTTGCAATCTATGAGCCAACAAACTGGAAGAATTGAAACAATACTTAGGGGTGTACCTAGCACATCAAAAGGTATTATACCACCATTTCCAAAACTGATAGGAATAAAACCTCCAGATCATGTAGAACCCCAAATTCCAATCGTAGCTCCAATTCCATTCGATAAAAATATAAAATTTAAAAGAGAAAACTCTGAAGACCTATTAAAAGAATTAATCAATAGAATGGACAATATGAAAATAGCAAGAGAAAATAATAATATAAGTATGATATCTAAAGAAACGGATTTACCTGATGATAAAATAAATACGATAGATCGAAAAAATTATTATAATAAACCCACACCACAAGATGTATTATTAGAACAAGAGGAAATATGTGTTAAGTTTTATAACAGATCAACCAACATTTATGAGCAACAGGTTAAAAGGGTAAGTAAATATAAGAGTTTATTTTTAACTAATACTAATACTTTGACCTTGCAGGAAATCTGATGACAGAGATTCTTATAGAAACTCCAATACTGCTTATAAAATTTTTTACAAGACCTTTCTATGCAGAATGCAAGGAAAATTTAGTTGTCTAACTAATGGTTAATAAAACCTTTCTATGCAGAATGCAAGGTCAAGAGCCGGTAAAAGCCGTAAAATCTCGAGACCAAACCATGAAACCCTCTAGGTCTTCAGAGAAAAATACATATTTTGGAAATTTAGAACTTCCAAAAGAATTTGTAGAAAAAAGATATGTGGTTATAGGATCCACAAATATTCCACTTGCTAATAAAGCCCCTGAATTTGAATCAGAAGAAAAATTAGATGCACAGGGAACAACCATAGTGGATGCCCTCTGGAGAAGCCATTCTCCAAGAGAAAAGGCAACATTATTGCATACCTTATCTACATATCTAGGTAAAATATTACGCAACAACCTAGCTTATCAGCTAAGGGATAATAAAGATTCAGAATTAGAGTTTCTAAGATTTCAGAAAGGTGAACTTCTGAAAGAAATAGAAACACTAAAGAAGGATCATGCAGAAATAATCCAAAAAATCAAAAAACAAAGCACTTCTTTAATAAAGAAGAATAAAATACTGAGCGAGAGAATTCATGATATGATAGAGGCAAACAAACAGATTACCCACAAAAAAGCCTCTATTAACTCTTCAAACTATGAGAGATTTAGAAGCCTTATGTCCCTGAGTAGTACTTTTAAAAACCAATTTCTGGATCTTTTAGATTCAGGAGTCTGTGATAAAGATTAAAGTACTAATAGAAGAAAATCACTACAAAAAACTTCATGAGATACAACACAAAATTTTTGATCTCCTTAAAAAGAATCCAATAACCAGCACATATGGATTTGAGTACAGAAACAGAATGTTGAGGTTAACCCTTAACTATGATAATAATGATCTCCTAACTGAAGAAGAAATAAGTGATCTCAATGAGCATGGGTTTATAGCCACTGTAACATACAACGAGAAGATACCCCAATTCCTTGGTCCAAAAATAACCCTAGCCTTAGAAAACATGACAAGAGAACCAAAATACCTGACCATATTCTCCACAATACCGAAATGTTCAGGTAGTTTGTTAGAAAAAACAGAACAGCAAATCATTATCCGAGAAGGCCTGAAGAATATTTTTACCATGAGGGAACATTTAGAAGATTTTACCGAAGTATTAGAGCAAAAGACAAAAACCCAGTGGATGCTCCAAGAAGAAATTTACGATTTCAATTTCCGTCACCTGATAACAGAAACACAATTCAAAAGGCTCTACTATGAAAGTGTTATGGAAGATTACTACACCAGTAATGAAGATCAAGATCTTATTGATGATATGAGTTTAGATGAGATAGGATATCTTAATTTAGAAAATGGGATAGAATCATAGAATGTAATGTATTAATGTATGATGAGTGATGTATGTATGTATGTAAAAAAAAAAAAAAAAGCAAGGAAAAGGAAAAGATTCTGCACAACTCAATACTCTACGAGGACCTTTTGATCTAGCCTATTAAGTTCAAAGTGCTGCTTCTGCTCAAAATACTACTCTTTTACACTATTTCATCCACCAACTCCCAAACAGAACCAACTATTTAAATTTCCTTTACACTGTTTTAACCAGTCTTCCACTAAGCTTTTCATTACTGCGACTACCACCCAACAGCTTGAAACTCACGGATACCTCCTCTATAAAGACCCTCACTTCTACATCGCCAAACACCGCAAAAAAACCACAACACCAACCTTTCACCTTCACACCTCTCTCCCTCCTTAGAACTCATCCTCTTTAGAACACCTTCAAAGCTTCTAAGCTATGAAGATATAGAGTATTCATATACTCGTATGTTATAACTAGACCTTAAGAAACTCCTTCTTGAGGCTACTACTAAATAATAAGAGTGTTATAATTAGGTTAGTGTGAGCTTGTATAATAAGTAGGTTAGTATTGTATAATTAAGAGTGTGCTGAATAAGAGAGCATTTGTGCTGGAGGCTTTGCCTGAGGTGCTGCTAGTAGCTCTCCCTGTGTGTTTGATCTTCTAGTCTGTAAGATCTCTTTGTACTTCTATTATGTTTGAATTAATGTTTGTTTGAAGTGTTTAAATTTCCATTTATGTATCTTTTATGAGTTTCTTTGTGCTTTTAAATTTACTATATTTGAACCTTAGAACCTTATAAAAGATACATAAATGAAAATTTAAACACTTCAAACAAACATTAATTCAAACATAATAGAAGTACATAGAGATCTTACAGACTAGAAGATCAAACACACAGGGAGAGCTACTAGTAGCACCTCAGGCAAAGCCTCCAGCAGGGCTGCTCTCTTATTCAGCACACTCTTAATTATACAATACTAACCTACTTATTATACAAGCTCACACTAACCTAATTATAACACTCTTATTATTTAGTAGTAGCCTCAAGAAGGAGTTTCTTAAGGTCTAGTTATAACATGCGAGTATATGAATACTCTATATCTTCATAGCTGAGAAGCTTTGAGGGCGTTCTAAAGAGGATGAGTTCTAAGGAGGGAGAGAGGTGTGAAGGTGAAAGGTTGGTGTTGTGGTTTTTTTGGCGGTGTTTGGCGATGCAAGGGAGAGGGTTTTTTATTGAGGAGGAAAGCATCTGTGAATAGGATGATCACGTGGTATGTTTCTTTTTTGTCGGTGGAGTCTTCGTCTTCTAGAGTCTTTGTCTTCTGTTTGTCTTTTTCTTTTTTGCTTGTAGCTTTAAAACTAAGTAATCTTTTTTTTTTTTTTTTTTTCATACACATACACACAAATATTTACATAGCTTCATCCATTTCTATTTCTTGAGACGAGGAGGGATCCGGCTGATCAATATTCTTGATGATATCAGTAACTATTTGCTCAAGTCATTGAGCAGGCACTTCTGGATATAGCTCCTTTATTTTGTACTGTAGATCTCTAGGTTTAATAACCCTTTTGTCTGAGGTGTTAATAACACCCCATGGTTTAAGTTTTAAAATGTAATCACATTTTTTAATACCATCTTATGTGTATCTCTCGGGTAAGATACAATATTTTTGGAATATTTGGGGTTTCTTGAATCCCAAAATTCCACTTTAATATCCATTGAATACCAGTTCTTGCTATAAACTGCATGTTCATAAACTCATCAATACTTGGATAATTTAGGTACTCTAAATTGAGTTGTTCTATGAGCCCTTCTGGGAAAATATCTTCCCTGGCCCCATAGTTTAACCACCAGTCATCATAGAACCAATTTGGTATATTTTCAACTGAGTTTTTGAACTCTATTAGCCATGTATGTTTCATATTATTATTTTGTATATAGAGGGCATTTTCCCATGCTTGTTTATAATCCCAATATGTATATTTATGCTGGGATTGTAGAGCTTGGGGTTTATTTGGATTACCCCATTCTTCCGATGATATAATCTTGCAGATTAATAAACTTGAGAAAGCATATTCTCCAATTCCTCTGTGATTGTGCCTAATTTTGGCACTTCCAGTTTCTCGTAGAATAGAAACATAAAAGTTATAATCTTTAATTGGGGTTTGAGGAATAAACCAGTAACCTTTAGGGAAATTCTCAGCATAAATTTCCTTTGTAAGCTTTCTTATATCATTATGTTGTATTGTAAATAATTTTATTGTGGCTCTGGGGATAAATCCATAATCCTCATAATTAGCCGTTTCGATTTCCATTGATTCAGTCATCAGATTTCCTGCAAGGTCAAAGTATTAGTATTAGTTAAAAATCAACTCTTATATTTATTTACCCTTTTAACCTGCTGCTCATAAATGTTGGTTGATCTGTTATAAAACTTAACACATATTTCCTCTCCTTCTATCTTTGTATAGATTCCTTCTTCTGAAACTAAAAAGGGTTTTAATAGTGAAAGAAAAGGTGTCCCTAGAATTACCCCTTGCTTTAAATTTTCGACTACTAAGAAGGAGGTTTTAATTAATGCATTCCCTATACAAGCGTATACTTCAGATATTTGGTATTGTGTTTGTAATGCACTACCATCAGTGGTATGAATTCTAAAGGTTGATATTTCTAAATATATGGGTGGTATCAAATCTTCTCTTATACAGTTTACATCTGCACCAGAATCTAATAGTACCTTCTGAGTAAATGTATAACTGTCTCTTAACTTAAATTGTAGTTTGCTGTACCATTTTTCTGTATTATGTTTTTTAATCAAATTTATGAATTCTCCTTCTTTATTATGTGTTTCAAAAGAGGTTTCATTAACCTTTTGGGATTCAATAATTTTAATCCTTTCTTTTAAATTTTCTACTTCTTCTTTTAATTCAAGATGTTCTCTTTTTAGCCAATCTAATGTTACTTCTGGAGAATTATTTTTTAGTCTCCTAAGGACATCTTCCATAGGGTTGGTATAAACATCTAAAAGAGGAGACTTTATTTCCTTTTCTTTATTTATTGAAATAAGTTTTTCTAAATGTTTTCTCTTTTCATTTGGATCTTCAATAGAATCAAGCATATCAAGAATAAATTGATCATCTAAAGAGAGAACATTTATAGAAGATGAAGATTGTTCACTTGAACTTGACTCTTCTTGACATATACAAATACTGTCATTGCTACTACTGCTTTGTTCTTCTTCTTCTAAAAAAATTTTATTTAATTTTGATTTTATAATATCTAATTCATCATCTTCTTCAAAAATATTTTGAATTTGTCTTTGAATTTGTTTAAAGCACTTGTTTGCAAAATGTCCTTCTTTATGGCATTTAAAACATGTTGGACCCTTTTCTCTTTTTTAAAATACCTATTTCTTTGTCTTCGATTATTGTCTTTCTTTTGAAAATGTTTTTCAAAATTTCTTTTAGGTTGAAACCGTTTTCGTTTTGAGGGTGCAATCAGTTTTTCGTCTTGAAGACCAAATTGATAATAGAACTGTCCTAATTCTTTCTTTGAAAAATTATCATTTTTAAATTGTTCCTTAATTCTTAGGTCGTTGCATAACTGACATCCTACTCTCTGAATCTTTTGAATAAGGTGTCCCATTTCTAATCTTTGAAAATCAATGTTACCATTATTTTCTAATCTTAATTGATTCCTAACTCTTTTAGCAAATAAAGGTGGTAATCCTCCAATAAATTTTTCTTTCCAAAAATCTGCTCTAGGGTTTTCTAACTGATATAATTTTGTTAAGAAAACATCTTTATACCAGCGAAAATCTGTTAATGTCTTGCACTTTAGGTTTACAAGTTGTTTTCTGATTTTATTATATATATCAGTAGAATCTCCTATGAAATGATGTATGATGTTTATAACTAGAGTGTTTATACTATCAGATACTCTTTGGGTACCGGTCTGACCTATTTGATTTACTACTTGTATATCCTTATATGCACCAGTAATTTCATTTCTTTGGTAGTCAGTAAGATAGCGATGCCACCATCCAGCTAACTGTCCTGTAAAACCTACTACTATCATTGTAAACACTTGTGTTTCATCCTTCCCATAAGCCTTACAAGAGTGACTATACGTAAATATATTATGACAAGTGGTAAGTATCATATATTCAGACAGCCCATCAATATTCCATTGATGCAAACTTTGGCCATCAAATTGATAATTTCCTTTGTTTATTTTAAAATCCTCTTGTTCTAATAATACATCTTGTGGTGTGGGTTTATTATAATAATTTTTTCGATCCGTCGTATTTATATTATCATCAGGTAAATCCGTTTCTTTAGATATCATATTTATATTATTATTTTCTCTTGCTATTTTCATATTGTCCATTCTATTGATTAATTCTTTTAATAGGTCTTCAGAGTTTTCTCTTTTAAATTTTATATTTGTATCGAATGGAATTGGAGCTACGATTGGAATTTGGGGTTCTACATGATCTGGAGGTTTTATTCCTATCAGTTTTGGAAATGGTGGTATAATACCTTTTGATGTGCTAGGTACACCCCTGAGTATTGTTTCAATTCTTTCAATTTGTTGGCTCATAGATTGCAAGGCTATATTAGTGTAATTATTTTGTTCTAATATATTGTGAAATCACGCACCAAGTAATTAATAGAATATCAAAAAAAAAAAAAATTAATTAAGCAATTAAAATATGACCTTTTATGTATAACACATAAGTCTAAGACTTAAGAATAAATTAAGACTCAAATCATAAGAATAAGACCAAAGATCAAACTAAAACTTAAATTAGAATGATCTAAACAAATCAAATCAAATGAGTTAGCCACTTCTTAATCAGTTGTGAAATCCAATTCTAAATAAAATTTATATTTAAAATGTTAATGAAGTGAGCTTTAAATTTAATCAAGTATACCATTGACATGTAAAATTAAATAAAACAACCATGATAATTTGACCAAATTAGTTGATAACAAACAAGAAATTAATAAAATAGGAATTAAATTGACTCACAACATGAAAGACCATACCGAATCAGGTTGCATCGGATCCTTGTGACCCATACACTCCCTCTTTTCCCCTTCCCGATCTCTCTCTCTCTTGGTATCTTTCTTTTATTTTTCATTTCAATCCCCTCTTTAGAAAACCCAAACCCACCATGTCGTCGTCGTGCTGAGCCCGCGCCGTGCCGAGCCCGCCCTGTGCCGACCCCGAGCCGAGCTCGCTTCGTCGACGTGCCGAGCTCGAGCTCGCATCGTCACCGTTGTAAAACCCATGAAAAAAAAAAAATAGTAAATAAGTAAATATTGTGAAACCCAGAGAAATAAGATAAAATTTTACTTAATTAAAATTTTGAAAGAACTTTTCTCTTGAAAATTTTAAGTATTGATTCAGTTAATTAAGCATAGCTAATTGATTAGATAAAGTGGAATCACTTAACCAAGGTTTAGTTATTTAATTATTATTAGAACAAATTAATAGAATCCTAATCATAAGTATATGCAAAACAAACAATTGAAATAGGGTCATTGTAATCTATCAATTTGATTTGCAACACAAGTGGACGCACACCCTTGGCCACATCGGATCCCAAATGAAAACCCTTTTTCCTTTTCTCTCTCTCTTCTCCACTCCTGTGAATTCCTTCCCCTTTTTCTTCTTTCATCAAACCCCAAATCAAAACCCTTCTTCCCATGTCTAGCACCCGCCGCCCCTCTCCGTTGCGTCATCGACCACCAACCCGTGCCCTCCGTTCTCTCTCAAATTTCGGAGTTGATTGCCCTACTCCTCCTATCGACTCTCCTCTAACCCGAGATCGTTGCTCCCATTGCCGCCTCTGCCTTAAACTTGGTGTTGCCGACAAAACCTTGCCGCGGCCACAACCCCGATCGAAGAGCCCGGGCGCTTGACCTTTACCTTCTCGTCCTCTCAGCCCACTCTACTGCTGAACTCGTTGTGGTCAGCACCACGCCGTCACCATTGCGACCAGCGAGCCACACCCACCTAGCAGCCTTGCCTGCCTTGTGCATTGAAAGTGATGGTTTCGTTCCTATTGAAGACAAAGACAGCCCCAAGAGGATGACCGGCTTCTTGCTACAGCCCGACATATCTACTGGTACAATCTCAAACCAGATTTATTTTCCTCATCTGACCTTGTACACCACTGCCTTGTGTTGGTACCAAACCTTGTGCCCTTTTGTTTCATTCATTATGGTTGTTAATAACCTACCATTTTGAAATTCGTAGTGTCGTTCTTGTGATGTTTGAGAATTGGCACAAGTTGTAACTCACATTGTTGCCCTCTAGTGTTGTTACTTGCTTCTTGATAATGTGTGGAAATTGATATGTGGATACCCTTAAGGATTACGAGCCAAAATATTACCTTCAGTAATATCCCCATCTCAGTTAATATACTGAATGTTTTAGTGCTTTTGATTTTAATCAGTCTTCAATTCCTTGTTTCGAAAATACATGACGGACAAGCAGATGAGTGTTATGACAGACAAAACAACAGACGACGACTACTAGGCGACTTCTTTTATTCCTTGCTTTAGAGGTACGGGTTCCCACTGAATTATAATTTCTGTACAATTGAAACTAATTGCATTCATGTAGATGGTAAGTATCATTTGCACCGGTCAAGATGAGAATTAAATGCTTTCAAAGAATGTGGAACCAAATAGATTTGCAATGGGCATATGATTATTTGTTTGTTCAGTATGTATATATGTGTTTAGTAATATGTTATAATGCACGGGAAATAAAACTTTAATAAAGAAAAATTAAAAATAACTAAAATATAATGAATGTCACTACGGGAATCAACAGACGGTGCGATTCTATGTTGCGAATTGATTCCTGATATTACGGAATCTTAAGTACTTAAGTGAACGTCCCTTTACGGAGCCCATACTAGTCGGGTAAGGGAACGGACGGTGTGACATACGGGTCAGAATTTTTTTTTTAAAGAAATTTATTTAATCGGACATAACTGAACTTCGGTTCAGTACGGGACATATTACAACTTTCTACTTGATGACTTTTTAAATTACAACATAAACTTCTTTTTATGATGAAATCTATCTAATTGGACATAACTGAACTTCGGTTCAGTACGGGACATATTACAATTTTCTACTCGATGACTTTTTAAATTACAAGATAAACTTCTTTTTATGATAAAATATTTTTTTATCGGAAATAACTAAACTTCTATTCGGTACGAGACAAACTTTTTCTATGGATGAGTTCTTAAAATAAATTGATAATATATGTTATATAGGCATTTTACTTGTGGTAAATATATTTCATGTCATGTTTTAGTTCTTTATGCTAAATATTGCATCACCCCATGGTTGATCATCTGTTAGTTATATTAATTTTTCTCGTGCAAAAATTATAATTCTGTGGGCTGGAACTAAATACCGTACTGAGAGATTATCTCTCACCTGTTCCATATCTTTATGGGTTCCAGGTTTTCAAATGGTGAGGATCGGCTTAAATGTTCAGGATGCCACTGCCACTTGATTCATTTAGTTCTTTTCTTTGGAATTTTTTTTTGAGTATTACCTAGTAGAGATTTAAGATGGCCACCTCACGGTGCTATCCAAATTTTGTATGATTTTCTTAAAAGTTGCTATTCTAACATTTGTATTATTATTGGTTGTGACATGCAATATGAACTTGGTTGTTGAGATAAATGAATGGATTGTGTATATTTGAAGCCTTGCGTGTACATGTCTTTGCGTATACGCGGCGGCTGTCACTCGGACCGTACCATTTTGGTTCGGGGTGTGACAACCGTGCTGAGATCATGCTGCTCCTTGCGCGACACCCTGAGCACCTTCCCTTTCCTCTCCCTTACGTGCGACCAGATTCAAGGTGTCAATCGAAGCCGTAACTCAGCCATTGAGGCGTCGAGCAGCGTTGGGCAGCGTCGAGCACGACCATGACCCGTAATGCCTTCTCACCACCATTCCGGTTCCTTTTCTAGCACCTACAAGAATCAAAACCCGTATCAATTCAGTTGAGTAAAACCAAATCCAACCCGTTTGGGGGCAGCCCCGATGGAAATTGACAAGTCGAGATCTCTCCTTTGTCGTTGTTGTTCACTCTTTTTTTCGTTAGCCATAGTTAAAGATATAATATTTTTTATCTTATTTTAGTATTATAATGTATTGAACATATCAAAAGTACAATAAATAGTTAAACTGAGAATTTTTTCAAACAAATTAATCATCATTTTTACATGTTATAACTTCATATTTACAATTCAAAATAATAGAACTATAAATATATATATATATATATTTTTTTTTTTGCTAAAATGAGTCATGACTCACAGGCTGCTCCGTGAGTCATGATCCAAAAACATATCAAATCACCTCCAAATTTCGATTTATATAGCTCAATAAATTCTTCATATCAAAATGTTATAGCACGCAAAAATTTTCCATTTTTGGAGATTTTTAAGTATTTGTTCTAGATTTTTTAAAATGATACATAAAACATTGAATATTTTATTAATATTCTATAGTCACTTTTAAAAAATCTCAAACAAATACTTAAAAATCTCCAAAAATGAAATTTTTTTGCGTGCTATAAGATTTTGATATGAAGAATTTATTGAGCTATATAAATCAAAATTTGGAGTTGATTTGATATGTTTTTGGATCGTGACTCACGGAGCAGCCCATGAGTTATGACTCATTTTAGCAAAACTCTATATATATATATATATATTTCTTAAAGTGTTACACATATAATGCTTAATTGGGTAAATATGAAGATGCATACTTCTCAAATACTCGTACTTATCATTGATTATATCAAGATTGCATTCATTTAAATAAGAATTTAACTAATTTAGCAGATCACCGAGAGTGGAAAATTAAGTATTCATTACAAAGAATATAAATATGGAGCTAGACTATTGTGCTAACGTTAGCATTTCGATCTGAAATGCTAACGCCTCAAAAATTGTGTTATCGTATTAGAAATCGTGATTATGATGTTCAATAAATTCTTCATATAAAAATACTAAGAAATACAAAATTTTTCCATTTTTGGAGTTTTTTAACTATTTGTTTTGAATTTTTTAAAATAGCTCATAAATAATAATAAAATATTGATGTTTGTTCATGCTTCTTTCAAAAATACAAAATAAATACTAAGAAAACTCTAAAAATAAAAAATTTTTGTTTACTCCTATATTTTTATATGAAGAATTTATTGAGTACCATAAATCACGATTTTGGATACAATAACATAATTTTTGAGCCGTTAGCATTTCGGATTGAAATGCTAACGTTAGCACAATAGTCTAACTCTATAAATATGAACATTTATGCTATATACAATACTCACATCTAATTATAAAGATAGATAATATAACTAAAATGAAATTTAAAAAAATTAAAAATCAAAACTATAAATTAAAACGAAATATTAAAAAATTTGAAAGATCAAAATTTCTTATACATATAGTTTTTAATTAAACTATAAAATTTAATTTTTGTTATATGTGTTAGTGTGTTAGGTTGTGAAATTTTTTGTATAAGATGAAATATTTTCATATTCCCCTATAGGGAAGAGGGTGTGTCCAGATGGCTTGAGCCGCTGCGGCGCACGGGGCTGGAAAATGATAATTATTTTGAGAACCATGCAAATATACTATAAACAATACTCATAACTAATAATCTTTTATTTATAGAAAATATTAAAAAAATTAGAGAAATAGAAAGTGGTTGTTCAACTATTTGAGATTGTAGTAACTGCCGAATTATGTAATCACTCCGTCACTAGATTTTATTTTAAAAACTTTTGTTAAACCGTGTATACAACTCGATACGATGATATTTTTCAACAAATTTAGTTTAAACTCCGTTTATTTGATTTCAATTTATAATTTATTTAAAACTTTAAATTTATTTGTCATTTTTTTTAGATTTTTTTATTTCCTAGAATTTAAAACTTTAAAAAACTTATACATATAGTTTTTTTATTTGATTTCAACTCGATACGATGATATTTAAAACTTTAAATTTATAATTTATTTAAAACTCGACCCGACCTGATCCGAAACCCGACCCAATCTGAGATCAAGTAGCATCCAATCCAACTCAAATCAACATACGATCCAAAAAAAGTAAATATTAAAATTGACCCGCCTCGACCCGCCCATCACCCGACCCGACCTGACCCGAGATATTTTAGAAGGTCAAACTGACCCGACTCGTCCGACCCGAACCCGAACCCGACCCGCCCGACCCGAACCCGAACCCGACCCGCCCGCCCGATTTGCCACCTCTAGCTGTAGGCAACTGAGGGAAAGAGGGGAATGAAAGAGACAAGATCCAGAGCGTTGGAGTAATTTTTGATCAACGGTTGTGATATTGTGTGGTGATGGGTCACCAAATGCAGCGGTCATCGGATCCCCCCTCAAAAAACTTTTATGAAAGCTAGCTATAACCCTTTTAATATGTTCGTTTCATCTTTTGCATACTTTCTCGCGTAACAGTAAATTTGGAGTTGGAAAGAATATGGATGAAGTGCTAATGGCAAACAAAAATTAAATAAAACAGAAGACGAACATCAATTCACAATTTCACATTGGCTCAGAGCCTCAGATTGAAGATGGTTTTCTTTTCTTTAAATCGGATAACAGGACTCTATTATTCTTGTTTGTGCCATTCGATCAAAATCAATGGATCGGATTTATTGGAAAAAGACCCCTATAAACTTTATTGAACCGATCCAGTCCGTCCGTTTTGATCCAATAGTTAAGATCGGAATAATAGAATCCTGTTATTCTTTTAGAATAACAGCAGATACGGACTCGGTCCCCAACTATATATTCAGTAACTTGCTGGAGCTAGAGTAACTGACACCCAATGGATCTTTAATTATAAATATAAATGAAATGAAATAAAATAAAAATATGTATGAAGTTTTTGGTCTTTTGGTCTAAAGGTTGGGGGTTTTGTCACAAATTGGTTGCTCAAACAATAAGACAGTAAACAGGAAACAATCAGTAAGTAAATTCTCAAAAACAGATAATAAAAGGGCGTTTTCAGGGCTTTCAGAATCAGTTTGGTCTTTGGATCAATTGCTTGCGCCCCGCAAGATGTCTCTTGCGGGTCGCAGGAGGTTGGTTAGAGATTCCAAAACTGTCTGCTGCCCACAGAATGTCTCCTGCGAATTGCAAACAGTTTCATAACCTCTGTCTTACACTTTCTACAGGTACTTGCGGGCTGCAGGATGTCTCTTGCGGTTCGCAGGTAACTGACAGAGAGCAGTTCAGTTCTGATTCAGTGTTTCGACTCACGTTATCAATTCCTATTCAAACAGAGATGGTACAAGTTCCTCAACTTCCGTATTTCGGACCTTCTAACAGTTCTAGTTCAACAGAAATTCATTGATCTATTTCTAAACCTACGTTCAAGTTACTTTTATTCTAGGATTCGGTCCGACTCTCGTCGAAACCGCAATTTAACCTTTCGGGTACTCTTGGACAACAAGCAAGCAATCCAAATAGTGAAAGCAACAATTCTTGGCCAAGTGATATTCTATTAACCACACTGGATTTGGCCTAATCCGCGGGTTTACCAAACGAACAAGTCAAGTCACAAACACGTTATAATGAAAGCGCAAGTAAACATGAAAATAACTTGAGTCTAAACAAAGTACAATCAATCCATCAACACAAACGTCATCATCAACCCTAGAAACTAAAGATCTACTCGCTCATGGCGAGGGAAAACAAAGAAAACAAGAAAACAAAAGAGTTCATGATGCAAAAGAACCGAAGAAGAACAAGCGTGGCTTCAATCTTCAACTTCTCGCGATCGTCCTGTCGAAACGTCTTCGCAAGATGATGAAAAGCCTCCCTTCTTCCTCCTGGCGGCTAGGGTGAGAAGAGATGAAAAGGAGAGAATGTCAGATGCCAAAACCATCCAAAAGAAACAGTTTAAATAGGCAGAAAGGCGGCAGAATTAGGCAAGTGCGCAGCCGCGTGCTTGCGGCCCGCAGGAAGATCATTCCAGCGCAGACTTGTTCCTTAATGCTCCAAAACGCGTCCAAATGGCTCCAAAAGCCAGATTTACCTGAAATATGGACAAAAGTAAACAAGTAACTGGAATTTAAACATTCTAACACTAAAATGCACATGAACTTAAGGATTTTAGATAAAAAACAAGGTACAGGTCTGGTAAAATGCATATATGAATGCGGTGCATCACACTGCTAGTATATTAAAAAGCACATAAGGAATGGAGATCTCCATTGTGGTCTCATGAAAAATGGTTAGATGAGACTGCAATGGAGGGTCCAGATTGTAACTTGTCGTCAGATTTGCGGTGCAAGATGAATCTAATATCAAATCAAAGGTTGGATCGTCTCAGCGCCCGCTGCCAGTCTCTTCTCCATTCCTTAATTTATTTTTAACAAGGCATGCTTCTTTGGAAATCGAATTCTATAATTATCCTTAGTGACTCCCAGAAATACTCAGGCTACTTTGGTAACTCAATTCATATTTTTTGAAACAGATACTATTTAGCAATAAGGAAATTTCATGGCACATGTCTAAAATAGCACATCTTCCAACCCTTTTCTATTTTATTTCTCTCCCAACATAAGCTCCAAGGCATGTACACATTTAATTACTGTTACAGCATTGGATATCCATGATCCATAATTAATCTTATTTGGATATCTATTTTGGATATTGAACATTTTCAAATATGGATATCTATTTTGGATCCAAATATGTTTTCAAATGTTCAATTGTAGACTACAATTAAAATAGAATACATTAATATTTCCTACGTTTCCCTCTTTTACATGATATAATTGTATTGTCTCTAATTTGATTAATGGAAGCCTAAGGACCGGGCGTTTAAATGTCAAACAAAAAACAATCTTTTTTCTTTTTCTGCTTGATAATATATTTTCCATTTATCAATTTTTCTCCCGGCCCCTGCATCTAAGAGAGACTGAAAAATATCAAAATACTAGGCCATCCATTTTCATTGAAACGAAAATATCAGAATTCTAATTAACAGCTCATGATTAACATTTTAAGAGTAATATTATTCCCCTAAAAAACAAGATAACAACTTACAATATTACTATATCAAAATTTGGTATTTTAATATTCTTTGAAAAATCATAAATAATGAGTAAGACACATGTCCCAATTAAATGTGGTTGTAAATAAATCATTAACTATTTGGTCTGAAAATGTACAAAATTAAAATTGAGATTATGAAATTACCTTCTTAGTTAGCGCATTGTAGTCAATTAAGATTTTGTCATTATATTGTTAGCATTAATGAAAATTAAATTGTCCGTAGCACGGTGCGCGTATGCTGCTAGTATTTTATAGAAGTGTCAAATTATAAAAAATGGTTATATGCCTCTATTTTTTTTAACTTTCTAGGAACTCAAAATTTAAAACCTTTTCTTTCAAAAAGAAAAAAGTTAAATTTAATAAAAAACACTTTATGTCTCAATGCCGTAAGGACGATGCCATTTATGCTTGGGCCTTGTGGTATGTCGAGTTCGGCTTTTATATATTTACTAGATTACTTGTTACGGCGTTGCCGCAACCATACTGGTTGTGTTATGATATGTTTGTGTGATAAACTTATAAAACATAGTGTGATTTTTGTATTATATATATTGTTAAGAAGTTAAACATAAGAAATAACAATAATATGTAATGAACAATGTATTGAGATTAACACCTTATTTAATTAATAATTAACATGACATTATATTCTTACACTACATATATAGTAATAATCAGAGATCCATTACAACTATTTATTTATCTCGATAACCATGAAAAAACCAATCTCAAGTAAAATATAAATTTTTTCATAAATATATCCATATACTTGTTGTTTTAAATTACATTCAATTTAAGTATTATTTATACTACATCGAAAATCATTGGACTTAGATCCCTGTAATTTTTATATAATTTTGATAGTTTCTGATACAGTATTAAACAACAGTCATTTTAAATGGAATCTGAAATACAATTATTCTACGAGTGTATACATGCGTCTATAAATTTTTTTTCAATATTTGAGATTTTTTATGAATTAATTTAAAATTGGATGTCATCAATGTGTGCATTACCTATAGGCTTTCAAAAAAAAAAAAAGATGGCACTATTCATTGTGCACTATTCATTGCCATTTTCAATTGAGATTTTATAATGATATTTGCAATTACAAAATATCAGCAATGTGATTTTTAAATAAAATACATGTCACCACACTTGCATAGTATATACGAAATTCAAGATATGACAATAATCGCTTGACGGTACTCCATCTGTCACCAAATAATCGGCCCGCCGCCGATTACAACGTTTTTTAAAACTCTGGAATATGTTAAAAGGTATCATTTTTTGGCCAATAGTCAGTTGCACACTTGCACAAATATATACAAACTATTTCCTTTCTTAACAAAACTAGTCTCAAATCAATGAATTATTATCTCCATTATGCAAATTCACGATCTGCAAACACAAATAACGATTTAAAATATATACTGAGATAATACAAGTGAAGCTACCTTCTTTTATTCTATACTTTAGAAAGAGGGGTAGCTCTTCAATCACCTCAACTATACCATATCATCAATATCATTAACCATTGATTATGTTTAAATCTCTTTATCTATTTTGATCTAATTGTTTATATGTATTATCTCTCCCATTTAATAAGATGAATGTAATATCTCTAAGATAAAATTTAACCTTAAAATTGTTCAATATTTTTATGCTATTATTTATAAATTATTGCATTGTTATTATTATTTACATAAAAAAATTAAAATTTTGTTTATTTTTTTTTGAAAAATATTTAAATTTATGAGCTTTATTATTTATTTGATATTGTATTTCGGGGTGAAGCCCGAGTTACCTCTAGTAGATTTAATTCAGGTTCTCTGAACTCAACACTATCATCAGTTGGAATGTTCAATGTTGGATTCTCCAGTAGCACAGTAAGAAGCTCAAAGTGCAATGATCTCATGTGCCACCAGCTGGTTATCAAACCTGTACCAACAAAGCATGCACCAACTTACTTCTTTAGTAGTTCTGAAGCAATTTACAATAAAGATCATTAGATCACAGATATATGCTACGGTAAGTCGCGACTCACGGGCTGCTTCATGAATCAGGATCTAAAAACATATCAAATCACCTCCAAATTTCGATTTATATGGCTCAATAAATTCTTCATATCAATATCTTATAGCATGCAACATTTTTTCATTTTTGGAGATTTTTAAGTACTTGTTTGAGATTTTTAGAAGTGACTATACAATATTAATAAAATAATCAATGTTTTATGTATCATTTTTAAAAATCTAGAACAAATACATAAAAATCTCCAAAAATTGAAAATTTTCATTTTATAAAGATATCATTTCTGTTGTGAGATATATAAAATATGAAAACCAATAGGCAAAATTGTATCAGAAACCAATCACCAACGAAGCTAGCTGGTATGAAGATAGTTATAGTTATATCATCAAATCTTTGCTAAATCCTAGACTCCTGGTATCATGATAATATCAGGTTCATAAAATTAAATCACATATATTTCATACTACGTATTTAAACCATGTATTCTACTTCCGAATTCTACCCACCAAAGTCAGGTTAATAAACCAGCACAAAATAATTAGAGACCAGGCAATATGTACCGTGAAGCTAACAGCTTTGTGTCAATCATTCATACATACAATTGTCCCTTGTTTCAGAACTGAGAATCTCTTTACAGTTACTAGGAGGGATATGATATGAAGCATACAATTGCCCAATAATATGCACAGAGAGAAGCCATGGCCCACCCATCTATGGCCCAAAATTTATTTGAAAAGTAATGGCCCAAAATTTATTTAAAAAGTAATGGCCCAAAAATTATCAATCAATTAAAACTCTGGGTTGAGCCCCATTGTTATAAGATTCTGTTCTGTTCTGTTCTGTTCTGTGGTTATAAGATTCTGTTGTTTTGTGGAGGCTGTGACACACATTATTTTGTTTCCAATCATTATTATTATCATTTTTTTTAAGAATTTTCCAATCATTAGTATTCATTTATTTTTTCCCAAAGTATCCGTGAAAAAATAAAAGGGGAATTTGTATATTTGCCACTTCAAAACTCTCTAATTGTAACTTTGCCACTCCAAAGTTGGGTATTGCAAATTTGCCACTACAAACTTTGAGTACTTTGCATTTTTGCTATTAAAATTTTTATATGACCAAATTCCCCACAATCTTCTCCATGGCAGCCCTCGCGTGCCCCCAGCAGCCCACTACACGCTCCTCGGCAGCACCCGGCAGCCCCCCGCGCGCCCCTTGGCAGCCCCCCGCATGCGAGGGGGTGGCACGCGGGGTGACACGGGGGGCTGCCGGGGGGTGCACGGGGGGCTGCCGGGGCAGCACGCGGGATGACGCGGGGGGCTGCCGGGGGGCGCGTGGGGGATGCCGGGTGCTGCCGGGGAGCGCATGGGGGGTTGCCGGGGGCACGCAGGGGCTGCCATGGAGAAGATTGAGGGCAATTTGGTCATATAAAAATTTTAATAGCAAAAATGTAAAGTACTCAAAACTTGTAGTGGCAAATTTGCCATACCCAACTTTGGAGTGTCAAAGTTACAATTAGAGGATTTTGTAGTGCCAAATATGTAAATTCCCCAAAATTTATTGCAAGCTAGCTAGCAGCCACTTCATGAATTTTCTAATTTGTGTCTATCTTTTTGTTACTAGTAAAGAACCCACGCTTGCTTTGGGGAGTAATTGTTATTCTTTATAATAAATTTTTAAGATAATATATAATGGGTCTTGTATTGAGGAAATTGATATGGGCCTTAAATTTTAATGGGCCGAGACATTAACGTCAACGGGCATTAACGTAAATCAACGGTTCTGATCTATCTAAGAAAACGATCAGTGACTCAGGTTTTTTATTTGGGGAAGATAGCCATTACATGTCATTTTTTCCGATATGCTTTTATATATAGTAAGGATTTAACCAAATCAAGCACTAAAAATAAAGATAAAGAATGAGAGTAAAAAGCATACCCGAATGTGGTGAGTCGAGCAAGGAAGAACGGGTACTCTTTCAGAGGTACCAATGCCAGCTTATACAGCACCCGATTCGTGGTACCGAGCACCACCGTGGCCAGGGCTGCGATCGCTATCTTTACAGCCATGCCCCACCTCTCTGCTGCCAGTACATCATCCGATGATGACGATGTGCTCAGTGCACTATAACAGCTCACGTCCGGTGATCGCTTTGTGACTTTTGGTTCTAAACCCCAGTACCTTATGGCATCGGGTCGCCTGATGGTTACGAGGCAGGGGTGTGGCATTGAGGTTACGGGACGGAAGCATGTGCGTGGACTGGAAGGAAGGGATCAAGGAACCGGAAGATCGGAAGGTCGACAATGGTATGTCGCCATGATTGATCGATTGAATGAGTTGAATTTAGGTGATACAAGAGACACTACAAAAAACAACATTTTTTGTGACGACCTATTTGTGAGGAAAATTTTCTCATCACATTTGTTACCCTATTTAGTGACAATTTGTCATTGTTGTCACCATTTCAATGCGTATTAGTGATAGCCCGACTTGTCGTCATTATACGTATAATTTGTAACAAGAAGTTGTGACAACTTACATTTTTTTCACTACTTCTAGCATCATTTGTGACGAATTTTTTGTTCTCACTATTTAAAATAAACTTTTGTGATGACATTTTGTATTTTTGTCGGTTTTTACTTTCGTGAGAACATATGTTCATCACTATTTATAAAATATTAGTGACGACCCAACATACCCAGTCACCATAGACATAAATATTTGTGATATATAAATTCTACTTTCAAAAAAATTAAACTAATGAATATTGAAATTTTGTCGTAATGAATGTTCTCTTTTTTTGTGACAAAATTTGTCCCCTTCCAAAAAATGTTCACCCGAAACTGTTGCCTTTCTCCCGTCGCCGTTCAAAAGAATAAAGAACAAATCTTAACTTTCATTTTTTAGTATTTTTTAAAGACAATAATATTTATTTTAAAAGCAATCTTTATAATATGTAATTTTTTTATACAAGATATAGTGAACTTAAATGTGACTACCGATACTAATAAATGTTATTTTTTTTTTTAGATTTAAGTGGATATTTTCCATCATTTTCTATTTCTTTTTAGGAGATATTTTGTGCCTACAGAGAATTGAATCCATGACTTCTTCGAAGTCATCCTAGTTAGCTACCACTTGAGTTACTAAGCCATTTGCTACTAATAAATGTTACTCGTTAGAGTTTATACTAATTTTCTTCATTGAATTAGCTGGATCTATCGTTGACCTTAGCAATAATTATTTGTTACTACCCATACCAAACATAATTTTTTGAGCTAGTGCGATCGTACCAATTAGTCAGAAATATTTTTATTAAATTGGAAATATTATTACTGTTAGAGTAAAGCTATAATTACTGGACACATATCAAATCACCTCCTAATTTTGATTTATATGTTTCAATATTTAATTACATCAAAATCATTTGGGATACAAAATTTTTTATTTTTGAAAACTTTTAAATACTTGTTTAAGATTTTAAAAAAGTGACTATACAAACTAAAATAACCAATATTTTATGTACCATTTTTTTTTTAAAAAAAGCATCAATGAAGTAATTCAAATTTTCAAGCATTCCATAAGATTTTCATATAAAGAAATTGAGTTATATAAATCAAAATTTGAATGTGTTTGATATATTTTTATAGGTGCGCTTATAGATAGGCTCATGGGCTTAAGTGCATAATAGCTTTACTTTAATAATAATATTAATTATTGGTAATAATTATGGTACTTTTTGCAAAGTTGAGTCATTTTTTGTTTCACGTTCAAACCTCATATCTCCAAAGGTCAAATTTTTAATCCAGTTTTCTAAAAACAATCTACATATTGAAAACTTATAAAATACCAAATTTTATAATTTATTTTAATTTTTTAGCTTTTTTATATTTTTGAAAGATTGACACTTTTTGACATCATTATTTTAATATTATATCTGGGTCATTTTTCTAAAAATAGTAAAATTCGATATCCATCATATTTTAATATGTAAAATGTATTGATACAATTAGATTTGGCATTCGATTTCAATTTGTAAGATGATTTAGTACATTGAGACTTTATCGTCCTTTGTATATATGTTATTGTGATGATTTAGAATACATCTAATGGATTAGATTTTCCAATTTATGTATAAATAGTAAAATGAACACAATGGGCATTGAATATTGTCATCCCTCCTCAATTATCATATAATCCATAAACAAAAAATAATATTATATCTAAGTAAAGGATGACACATGACAAAATATAAAATAAAATGAGTAATACTACTATGTTCTTAAGCTTACGGAGACCTTTCGTGAGCTTAACAAAAAAAATATATCAAATTATATCCAAATTTTGATTTATATGGCGCAATAAATTCTTTATATCAAAATTCTATAGCATGCAATTTTTTTTTTCATTTTTGGATATTTTTATGCATTTATTTCGGATTTTTTAATAACAATTATACAATGCTAATAAAATAATCAAATTTTCATATGTAACTTTTAAAATATCTGAAATAAATACTTAAAAATCTCTAAAAATGGAAAATTTTTGCATGCCATATGATTTTGATATAAAGAATTTATTGAGCCATATAAATCAAAATTTGGATATGGTTTGATATGTTTTTGGTGTTAAGTTCATGGAAGGCCCCTGTGAGCTTAAGAACACGATAGTTTTACTCAAATAAAATTATCATATGCAAAATATAACAACAATCCAAAATATGACAAGAAAATATCATATCGGCATCTTTATCATTGTTGAATTTTCTTATCCATTCTTCTATGCATATGAAATTTCATTGCAGTAGTACATAGTATTCTAATTGGAAGAATTAAGCATATATATCATACAAACAATTATTTTGTGCATATATACTTGAGGTCTCTTTGATCTCTAATTTACAATACAACTGTATAAAATATATATTAAATGGCAGAAATTTCAATGATGAAACGCCAATTAGGCGGTCCTCCAGAGACTATAAGTTTTTTATTGGGATTTTATGTAAACAGGTATGTTCACATCAATGTGTAATTAACCCAATAAACAGATCTATCGAATCAGAATTCACCAACATAGAAAGAAACAAAAAAAGTTGAACAAATTATCTTACCCCGGCCATTAAAAGGAATAGCGAATATCTAGGCTAAGTAAATTGCTTACCTTCCCAATTGTCATTAATATTTACCATGGACGGTTGGATCAAATTAATAAGATCATTATTTCAATATAGAGGAAGTAAATCTTCTGATATTGCGCCTTTTGAGGAAGTATTTTTTTTTTTCAGGATCCTCTAGATATTCTCTGAGAAAAGTTCATGGAAATTGATATATATCCCGTATCTTCTTCACCACAAAAGACAAAAACCAGGTGGTCAAAGTTTTTAAACAAGCAATGGCGGTGTCATCTCTTAAATTTGTTCCCCTGTTTCTTTTTTTTTTTTTTTTAAATCGTTAAGTTTAATTGTCAATTTCAATTTGAATCGATTTTTCTAACGTTTTTTTTTTTTTTTTTTAAGTAGGTGCAAATTGAAGATGGTAATTTGTCGATGCAACAAGTGGTGGCTAATTCAAAATATAAGTTTGACATTTCGGTAGTGGAAGAAGAAGAACCAGGTAATAATGTTTCAAACACCATTCGAATTGAAGATATTTTAGTTCTTCTATTTTGAATAAAATTTTGGGGGTAGACCGAGATTTTTTTTTTTCTTTTTGTGACAGATATCGCCTAATTTACTTTATGGTTATTTCTAATGAATATGCTTCTTGGATGAATCATTATCAAAGCATGAGAATAGTCGATCTTAAAGTTTATATTTTTCATTTGATCTCGGCTTCTCTCTCTCACTTTTGCAAGAATTGCTACAAAGAAATCTATTATGAGTTTGCAAGCAACCGCTTGTCTGAATGTAAGTAATTTTATTCCTGAAATTTTAAATTATTTTGAAGCAAGGATATAGCACTTACCATTGTCTTCTATTTTTGCATTTGCAGGATCACAATTGATATTAATTATATTATGTGAAGTATCAAGAGCGATGGAGATATACAAGTTTATTATATTTTTGTTTGTTTATTTTTAATGTGGACTCTAGCTTGTTTGAAGTTTGTAGGCAAAATGGCCATTCCCTTGTTGGATGTTAGAATATCATAGTTTATGCAAAATGTGATGAATGTCTGTAATCGCGATAATAGTTGAAGTTGATGAAATTTGTGTTCTTTTTTTGCAATTACTTTAACTTATATCGATTCTTTTTGAAACATTTGAGTAGATTAATATTATAATATTTATTTGTAGTGACAAAGTATGTGTTCATGCCATTATTAGTAAATAGAGAATGCTAAGAGTGACAATAAATTTTCAATATAATACGATATTTATTTTCATGATTATTTATAAATTAGTGACAAAGATTATTTTTGTCACTGATAGTAAATTTATTTGTGAAAAGAATTGTTGTCACAAACTATAAAAAATATTAGTGACAAATTTTCTATCACAAATATGATAATTATCTGTGAAAGAAAAGATTCGTCACAAAATAATCTTTTTAGTTGAGGAAATTAGTTGTCACAAATATTGTGAATATTAGTGGAGAACACTAAGTTCGTCACTACTACAATAGTGACTCGCGTATTAGTGACGACCAGTGACGGTCAAAAAATTCATCACAAGGATTCATTTGTGACGAAATTTAGGGCTTTAGTGACAAAATTAGTCCTCACAAAAAATGTTATTTTTTGTAGTGAGAGGAACAGAGATGGTTGTGAGTTTGGACTTCGGAGTGAGGGTTTAGGGCTTATGTAACAGTGAGCCTTTGACTTCTGATGTTATAATATTTTTAAGTCCATATTTTATTTTCTTGCTGAGATATTAGTATAGTGTAGTCTAATTGGAGAATGCGTAAATTTGCATATTTCCAAATGTATAGGGAAATGTCCCTCATATAGAATTGGTAAAATCTGATTCGATCTGAAAAATCTGCCTCGCACGTCTTGATTTGAACCTGACCTGAAATGATTCGAGACCCAAAAGTATGCCGGCAACTGTTAACTCGATACCCAAAAAAATGCTGGCACTGGTCAACCAGAAACCCAATCCGACTCCTAACCCGATATTTCCATTTGATCAAACTGACCCGACTCGACGAATTGTCACTTCTATAAACATATTACAAAACTGAATAATCTTGACAAACATATTCTTATTTTTACAGATTGACCGTGTCTAGTTTTATCTAATTTGAGTGTCAAATTCTATTTTCCGTCAGGTTCATAGAATTTGAAAGCAATTAAACACATCAATAAGTTTAATCAAATTATTTTCATTTACTCAACACATGTACGTTAAATATTGAATGCACCATAGACGTCCAAGTCTAATGCACATTACAATTATCCTTATAAAATAAACAAAATACTGAAAATATATTGTAGCAAAGCGCATATCAATGGAAATATGGAATGCCTTCGAAATTATCAAAAAAAAAAAAAAAAAAACTATGAAAATTTGTGAGAGTAGACAACTAAAACAAACTACAAATACAGCCCAATGCAAGTAAAATACAATTTGGACTATGAACGGCCCTTTTTTGGTTTGATTTGTGTGAATCTTGACGCAGCACTGCACGTATCAGACTGACATCATACATTCATACTGCGCTGAACAGACAAGACTATTAGACTAATCTGTTTTTTCATTGTGTCAGTAATTACTGATTAATCTTTTTTTTTTTATTTAATCAGGTGTGTGGTATTGCATTTCATCTGTTGACAAAGCATAGAAACGCAACGAACCAAAAGCCGAGCTGTGTAAAGATTGTATATAAATCCTCTGTAATGGTTGAGCCATCATCTTGACATCATATGTATCGAGTTTTTTATATGAATCATGAATAACAGAAGAACATAACTAAATAAATAAATAATCATTTAGTTAGATATAGAGCCTTTTCATTTTTAAAGAACCAATCTTTGGTCTAGTGGGTGAGGTAACGGTATTCATGTGAGAGATCGCAGGTTTGAAATCCGGATGAGAGTTTTTTATAGACATTTAAATTTGAGTGGCTTGACCCATAATTTTGCTTGATATCACTTAATTTGAGTGTTGCATTATCTTCATATTTTTGAGTTCATTTATGGGTCATACCTATCGTCCATAGAATATTTCTATGGAATTTTCATCATAAAGTGTGATAGGTGGGACCCACCATGTGACATTTGTGTTTACGATGGTAATTCTATAGAAATATTTTATGGACGCAAGATGTTTCCCTTCATTTATGTATCTAAATGGAGCGAATCAGAGTGGATAAAAAAGATTTCAAATATTTTAGGGACCGCCCAAATTTCGTACGCAGCACATGAACATAAAATAGAGGTAAAGATAAAGTAAAGACTGAGAGCTTTCAAATCAAAAAAAAAAAAAAAAAAAAAAAAGGACTGAGAGCTTCTCAGACTTTTCCCCCAAGAAAAAAAAATAATAATAAGAAAAAGAAAGATTAAGAAACAAAGAATACAGAAAAAACAGACAGCTGTTTGACCTTCGTAGTTCTCATCTTCGAAGCAATTTCTTTCTGATGTTCCTGGCACTTTCCTTGAATGTTTCTAGTGTTTACTAACAAACATTTTTGTATTACAACTAATGATTAAAAATATGCATATGATGACATGAATTATACATGTGATGTTAAAAAAGTAAGTAGAAATCACTGAATAGTACCGATAGAGCCTCTACATTGAAGATTAGAGTGCATATGGAAGAAGACTGTTTGAAGTGTACTTGGTCCTACAGCTACACAATTCTCTATCCAATTTCACTTGTCAGTCCTAAGAATTCTTTCTAATTTCACCCCCATTACCAAGAGCAAATAAACTCCCCCAACTTCAGTTTGAGATGAGCTTCTCAATGCCGTGCGGCGCAGTTAGCGGGGCCGTGCGGCAAAGTTAAGCTACTCGCTGATCCTCTTTCCCCAGCCACGTCCGAAATACCAAACCTCTACCCCCCCAACACCACATTCACTGGATTCTTAATTACTGGATGCACTAGTTTCCATGTATTGGCTTGCGCAAATTGCTGGTTTTTCTGTTCAAAAGGTGACAGAAACAATTGCTGATTGTGCCCTCTCTCTTGTACAGAGCGAGGCAACCCGCTACAGCAGTGTGAAGGACAATTTGAGTGCCTAAAGCGTACTGTTAAAGGCATCAAGGCCACCCTGTCTGATGCCGAGGAACGCCGCTATATTAACGATGAAGCTGTCAACCTCTGGCTCTATGAGCTGAAGCGCGTCCAGTTAGATGCCGACATCCTCCTTGATGAGTACGAAACTGCTATCCAGATTTATGAAGGTAACTCCAGCAATCCCCATTCGGCACGTAAGAGAAAGTGGTACCACTTTGAGCTTCCATCAGTGAACTCAGAGTGGGGTCCGGCGAGGAGAAGGAGGTTTGCATCGGAGATCAATAAGATCAATAAGAGGCTTGAAGAGATTGCTGACCGGAGAAAAACCCTGAGACTAAGAGGTGAAGATGGGATAAGGAGGGAAACGCCTCAAATGGTCGGACCAGAAATAATTTCACAGATCGATGCGATCAAGCGAAGGGTAGAGGAAATTGCCAGGGACCAACAAGCCATGATGATGGGATACAACTACAAGGGTTTGATAAGCCAGGGATTGCCGCATTCCACTGCCCATATCTTGTATTCCAGCTCCTGGTCTTCTGACCAAATGGCGGTAGTAGGCCGACAGAAGGAGATAAATGATACTGTTAATCTATTGGTGTCGGATTTCGGAAGGAGTGACAATACGATGTCAATACCTGTTGTACCAATCCATGGGCCGCCGGGAATTGGGAAAACTGTAGTTGCGAAGATGGTTTTTAACGACAAGAGGGTCTGTGTGTATTTCGATTTCGAGGCTTGGGTGACTTTAACTGACGTGTGTGATATGGCATCGGCCTTTAAGGAGATCTACCGAAAGATCACCAGTCAAAGGGGCGATTTTAGGGACGCCGACTTGCTGCAGAAACTCAGGTAGTACAGTATGACCCATGTTCTTTGCATCATTTTATTATATTTACATGACATATATGACATGATAACCAGTAAATTAGCACCCATATGAATGAGATATATCTATATGCACTACGGAATTTGAGTATCCAGATTCAATTATTTTGTATCCATTGTCTGAACAGAAATTGAACCTGATTGAAACCAACGTACAAGCATAATTATTGTTATGGTTTATTTCCTTACTCGCCAAATCATTGATCAATATGTAGGGAACATCTCAAGACTCGTCAAGAGAACAAATTCTTGTTAGTGATTGACAATTTGTGTGCTGAGGATTTCTACTACTGGTGGACACTGCAAGTGCCTTTGCTTGCCGGGGGATCAGGAAGCAAGGTTCTCATCACAACACGCAATGAAAAAATCAGTCAAGCAATTTCAACAATGTTTCGACCCAGCTTGACTGGTCTAGATGAGCAAGAATGCTGGCAGATAATACAGTCTGTGGCACTTTCCCAAGGCATTGCCAGTCCAGAAGATGAAAGATTGGTACCGATTGGTAAGGAAGTCACAAGGAGATGTGATGGATTTCCAATGGCGGCTGCAAACTTGATGGAACTGTTGAACGGAAAATCTGAAGCAGTATGGTCTGATGTGCTTTGCGAGATGCAGGCCCTCAAAAAGGAACGTAATGTGGTTTTAGCATGCCTGAAGGTACGGTATCATCACCTCCCATATCATTTAAAACTATGCTTTGATCATTGCTCTATATTCCCCAAGGGTTACAGGTTTGAGAAGGACCAGCTGATTAGACAATGGATAGCTAGAGGATTAATCACAGCAAGCAATGGCTACCAAGCAGAGGCTATCGGCATGAGCTACTTTGATGACCTTGTGTCGAGATCCTCTTTCGAAAAATTCCCAACCTGTAATAAAAGCCGATCAGAGAGTTACATACTGCCAAGCCTGATGTATGACCTCGTTAGGCTAAATGCAGAACAAGAACCCACAGGTTTCCATCGTGGCCTCGTTTTGCAAGAGCCTAAAAATGACCCTACCAAATATCCTTCTACCTTGTTAGTTATGGATAATATGTCTGTCCAAATTGACCACAAACAAAATCCAGTTATCCAGAGGCCACTTAACCCCTTACTAGCATCATCATCAAACGTCCTTCCTGAACACTCCGTCAATTCAGATTTAAAGGATGAGGTTTCGAGGCTACGTGCTCCCTACACAGAATTCAAATGTGACCTTCTGCCGGAGCTGGCAGCTGTCCAGACTGAATGCAGTTCAGCATCACCACACCACTTCCCTCCAAACTTAACGATTTTAGATCTGAGTAGATGTGATCTTGAAGATGTTCCTGACTCTGTTGGTAATCTGATGCATTTGAGATACCTCGATGTTTCACATAGTAAAATAAAATATATCCCTGAGAGTTTGTGCAACCTATCCAAACTCCAAACTCTTTCTATGAAGGACTGTAGTGACCTTATGGAGCTTCCTAGAGGCATCAACATGTTGACTAGCTTGAAGCATCTTGATCTACACCTCGACTGGGAGGAAATAACTGATTCCACTAATATTGTAATTCCAGAAGGTATCAGTGAATTGAATAAACTGCAAACACTTTCAAGGTTCAATGTTAACCCTATCAATGATCGAGGCTGCAACCTTATTGACTTGAAAGATTTGAACCTTCGAGGAGATCTCTGCATACTTAACCTAGAAAAGACGACAACTCCTGATGATTCCAGGAAAGCAAACTTGCTAGGAAAGAGGTTCATTGAAAAGCTCATGCTGAGGTGGGACAGTTTGGCTCACACTGATCATCTACAACCACAGCGCAGCGAAGAAGTGATCAACTTCCTCCAGCCCAACAATAGCCTCAGATGTTTATCAATTATAAATTATCCTGGTACCAAGTACCCTGATTGGATGGGATATGCCTCTTTCTCAAGACTGGAGACAATTAGAATCTCCAACTATGAGAACTTCAACTTTCTCCAACTTGTGGGTCAGCTACCATGGCTCAAGAACCTACAAATTGACAACGTGTGTGCAAAAACCATGAATACCCTTGTCGGATTTCCGTCTCTAGAGCATCTTTCTATATTAAATATGCCTTTTCTTGAAAGGATATTTCTAGAGAACGAACTACCTACATTAAAAAGGTTCTATGTTTCTGATTGTCCCAACTTGATAAAGCTGACTCTTCATGGCAGTATGCATAATAAAATTGAGATAGCAAACTGCCCCAGTTTGTCAGCAGGTATCTATGATCCACTTGTGAAGGAACTACCTAGATCCTCTGACTCTGAGTGGCAAGGAGTCGATCAGAACTCGATGTACAGCAGGGTTGTTGAGAGCACAATGTCAGAGAGAAGGGATGTCTCTTCTTCCAATGAGTTGACAGAGGAGGAGATTGAAGCAGTCGGTGAATCGATCAAGAAGTGGCTGAGGAAAGGCAATGGGGAGGAGGAAAGACCTTCAAAGAGGAAGAAGACAGTAGAGATTCTAGAGAAGAAGTTCCTACAAATAGTTGCTGAAGAGGGCTGTTTCAATTTTTCAGACTGATGGCGCCTCCAGTCCTAGTGGAGAAGTTCAAGGTATGTCATCACAAACGAGACAATGCATCTTATTATGTACGTGCTCTTACAGAATTTATGAGATAACAACAATTGTCTTTCTTTTAAAGGTTAAAAGCAGGATATGATGCCACAGTAAGGAAAGGCTTTCTATCAAGTGGGTGCTGCTAAAAGGATTGTTGTGAATTTAGGACAGTAGAAACTAGAAAGTGTGGAGTTTGTGTGGGAAATCAGTTTTATATTATGTATTTTTATGACAGTCATATGAACGGTGGGAATGGCGGTACCATTCAAGAGTTGGATCTCCAGTACAATTTATGTGAAGCGGTAGTTTGCTATTATAGTGCTTGAATTGTTATTTGTTTTTGTGTTTTGTAATATGATTGAGACAAATCTGTGGTTTGCTTGAATTGCATTTTTCCTTGTTATGAATTTTAAGCATATCTACTAGTACACAACCTACTGAACTTTTACATCTGAAGTTCTACGCTTCCATGTAGTATCTCTAAATTTTAATACCAGTGTACTGTAGTGTACCTGTTGATTTGCTTTGCCGTGGCACTCCAAAGTGAAGACTGCCCAGCTGCATTATTGTCAAGAAAGTGAAAGATTCAATATTGACAGGACCTGACTTTCAGTCCTGCACCAGCACATTGAAAGATAACCAAAGCAGGGCACAAAACTGATGAACAATTTAATACTAAAGTCATTTTAGAAAATCAACTGGATTTCAGAAAAGTGACGGAGAAACTTTTAAGAAAATTAAACCTAACACGCAATTAAGAAACAACGATCACAGAGTTGACAAGACAAATGGCAGAGTTATTAATATCTGTCCCCACTAAATCATAAACCCTGAAGGCCAAGAATTTTTGAGACCTCATTGTTTTGACAACATTCCATGAAATCATAAAAACACATCGTACCGAGTAAAAATTAAGCTATCGTCCTATTTCTCAATAATACATTTTAGGATCGGGATGCAGGACCAAAAGCCAAGACACTAAATAATTGAATTCGATCGCACTTATTAAAATATCTAAATATGAGAAAGAAATAATATATAGTATACCTCAACTTGGCCTTCGTATTCACCATCCATCTCAAGTTGCTTGAGAACACGGCGTGCCAAGAGAAGCCCGGTGCAGTAGGCTACACATCATAAATTTCAAATTTAAGGTGGTCAGTGTTAAATTGGGAGAAAACAGCACGTCATTGTACTTTCAATTTTAGAGAATAATACTAGCAGCATAATTGGTGAGACCAACTTCGAGACCATAACGAGGCAACTCATGCGCATAGGCAGCTGCCATGACCACATCTCCCACAATAGTAGCAGACGTGATCTGCGCAATGATATCCTTGTTTGTGAACCTTACCACGAACCGGTACTTTGGGGTGTTGTACTTATTATGGTCCTGGTTTATCAACCTGATCCTTGCTCTGTAATCAGTCTTTCCCTCTGTCAAACCATACAAAAGAGAAACAATATTTCTTAATATCAGTGAGCTCCATTAAAAGACCCAAAATTTTTATTAATAATCCCCCGTGGAATTCAAGTTTGAAAAAATAATTCCCATATCACGTGCTTTTGAAAAATAAGCTGGACGCTGGAGTACCATAGCGTCCTGAATTTTTTTGGCCTCTGCACTACCACAGAGTCCCACTGTTTTGAACAAACATATGTGTTAGACTATACATGACAGGGACACTGTGGTAGTGTAGTGTCCATACAAAATGACTGGGACGCTGGGTACTGCAGAGTTCAGCTTATTTTTCAAAAATGTACAATATGGAGCTTATTCTTCAAAGTTGAGTGCCACATGGGCTTATTTATAAAAAAAAATCGGTTAAAAGACTAATGTAAATGATGCAAACATATTAATTCAAAACAGATGAGATACATAAGAAAACATACGTTGCCTTCTCTTGAACTTGACTTGATAATGCTTATAATAGGCCTTTGTCTTCTGGGTCTTCACAAACGCCTGAAGTCACAATTCATTTGCAATATTAGCATTCAATTTCTTAAGCATGTAACTAATTATTGTACATTTCGACACATCACTGCTTCAAGTGCGAAGCAAAATTCTCAAATCATCTCAGAATTGTCAAGATTATACACAAATTCTCTCTCGATATCAGTTCAAAATAATTACTAAATTGGTTACTCGCGCATTTCAAATCGGTACTAAAACTCCCAGATCTAACTAACTAACTGCCTCAATTCTCAGATAAAACAACAACACTTCATGAAACCAAATTTCTACCATGTAACAAACAATCGGCGCGCAATCCAACTATTACAGCTAGAACTGAAAAACTCACCATTGCGCAGTGCCTCCGACTCGGCTCGGATGAAGATAAACCCTCTCGAAGAAGAAGAAGAAGAGAAAGGAGAGAGGGGTTTACGGCACGGCACAAAAGCCCTAGTTATAGTAGAGAGGTGTTGATTGATTTTGTTTATCGGAAATGCCCTTGGGCTTTGTGATGCTCGTAGGGTTGGGGAAAGGGTATAACAGTTATTGTGGACTGTAAGTGGGGAGGTAATGTTTTGGGCTTGTAAGGCCTGGTTAGGTTGGATCTGTTTGAGGTGAAATTTATATTAGGAGAACGGTTTATTTTTAATCGAGCGGTTCAATTTCTATAGATCAAGTATTTTTTTAATTGTTTTTAAAGAATATATAGTAATTGTTCGATTCAAAAAAATAAATAGTCCATATTTCTTCAATTTACAGAAGAATTCATCTTATGTTAATCATGATCTTAAGAACAATAGTTAATCTGAGCCATAAGTTGTAACTTATAAGAGTTCAAAGGTTATAAACTCATTACTGAATTCAAAACTAAATTTTTTTGTAATTATATCTTTTACAATAAACATTTGTTAATGTTTAAAAATAAATAAATACAAGTAAAAATATGGGCTACATTTGTGTCAAAATACACTGACGTCCCAAAAAAATAATGTACTATCTTACATTACATGGGCTAGCCATGCTCAACTATATATCACTCTCACTTTCGCTTTCGCATTGTACCTCACTCGCACTGCATCTTTTCTTCCTTTGCCCCCATCTTACATTTACATGTTTGGAGCTGCCTTAACAATATGCTGGTCATTGTGGCAGGAGTGAAATAACAGGATTTTCTAATGGCAATGGGGATTATGTACTAGCTCCAATCTTAGCAATGAAGATCATTGATGATGTTAAATTATGGGAGAAATATTGTTAGGAAAGAGATGTGTGTTTTCTTTTTGCTTGTTGTTGTTTTTTTTTTTTTTTTTTTTTTTTTTTTTTTTTTTTCTGGACTATTTTTAGCTAGAGATGGTACTGTGTTTAGATGTAATGCCGTTTTTTAATATTAATGCATGGGAAAAAAAAAAAAAAGATTGGAGGCCCTCCAGTTGCACGCGCGCAGGTCATGCACCTTTATTAACATTAAATTTCTGTGCCAGTTAAATAGGTAATTGACAATTACAAATCTGAAGTATAAATTGGCATTTACAAATTATATAACATCTTAGTGATGATTGTAAAAGTTCACCACTTGTGGCTTTTGACGAGAAAGACAACGGAGACAGAGGTGGCAACGAGAATCACAACATCATCGGATATGGAGCTCATGCCCGGTATGACCCTCTTCGCCATGAGAGCACACATTGGCACTCCAAACAGGTACAAGAGGATGTCGATCGCTCCTTGACTGATAGAGAAACTCTCGAGCATCACCAAACTCTTGATAATATCGCTGCATTCATCCTTGGTTAGGGGCGGATTTATGTTGGGGCAAGCCCAGGCACGTGCCCCGGCTTGATTTTCGGGTATATCTGTGTGATATCGGTTATTCTCTTGTGTATTCAAAAATATGCAGAATTGCTTCTTAGTGTGCTTGGGCATTAATCTGAGATGATTCAAAAAATGAAATGTTTTCCAGTAAAAAAGAAAAACGAAATAAAGGAGAATGAATTGAAGAAGAAGATTATGATAAGTGGGCCACTATTTGACTGTTTTAAACACTGGACCATGGGACCTCTTATCAATTTTCTATATTTTTTGATGTGTGCAGTACTCTCTTTAGTCTGTACACAAGTACAATCTATATGTGATAGGGGCACAGGGTATAGGGCATACGTACATAGGAAATTGAAGTAGTTTTTGAGTGGGTTCAAAACAACTGGATACTCACTTATTGATATATTATTATTTATTATTTAATAATTAATTATATTATTTTTTATAATTAGTTAATTATAAATATTATTTTATTATCATAATTGTGCCTGGATCCGCCACTAACCTAGTTGATCTCCTCGTTTTTGAGTAGTATTTCTGTAAGATGAACAACAACTTAATTAGTTTGGCTAGTCTTTGAGATTTCAGAATACAACAAAGCATGGAACTTTTTTAAGATGATCCACAAATAAATTTACAGATGTAAAATCTCCTACAAAGAACGCTTTGTGGAGATCCTCTTTCGATGGTAATTCATACTGCATTGCTCCACCTTTCTTCCTCAGCTCTCTACAAACAAGTTTCAGGTTAATTATCTTTGTCTTAAAAACTCTAAACAAGATCTTGACAAAGGAAAATTAAAGAAAGTTGAGGCGAGGATGCTATATGGATTGAAAAGAACTTACTGAATTATCTTAAAAATTGCATGGTACAAATCGTGGTACTCGATTTCTTTATCTTTAAGGTTGTCGTCGTAAACCTTGTCAATAATTGGTTTCAGATCTTCAGCTAACTTGCCAACTTGCTCAGGAGTTGGATCTCCTATTCACTCAATAAAAAAGAAATAAACAAAAAAAGAATGAAAAGAAAAGAAGAAAATCTTGAAATTTTGAAACAAGAATTTTATAAAAGGAGCAAACTTACCTTTCTTCAATTTGTTCATGACCTGACCCATAATTTTCTGCTGGTTTTTTGTGGAAGGAAATTTTTAGTAGTTGGAGAAAGTTGATTATGATTTATGAACTAGTCAATATATAAACGGCATACTTGTTGAGATTAAGTAATAGCAAGCAACAGCAAATTGGAATTTCCTAGTAGTAAGCAAAGTGAGCAGCTCTAAGAAAGGCAAGCACATTTGTGAGGCCAACCTTGTGCAATCCAACTTCAGATTCTATTTGTCTACAAGAAGTTAGTAGTAGAGGAGAGTAAGCCCCAATATATATTGCTTCTCTTTTATATTAACTGCATATATAGGTTTCAGGCTCTAACATGAAAATCTGGCAAGCACATCTGCAAGAAATCCTAGCTAACGGCACCTTATATTTTATATAAGCTGATTACAAGGAATAAACTAAGAAAAAATATTGAATGAAATTAATAAAATAAAGTATTAAGCCTTCTCAAATACATCACTATATTATATTTCATGATTATATGAAAAAAATCAATATATCAAATGTAAAAAGAAACGATCGAGTGTGTAATAAGTACATAGTATTTGTCAGTTCATCATAAAAAACATCAACTTTGGTCTATAAATAACTGTTCAGAAGGTATCTTGGCCATAAAACTAGCAGCCTCACTAGCATACTTGATCCATTTCTTGCTTAAAGGCCCCACTTAATTAACAATCTCAATGCCAATGTGAGTTTTGTCATGTATTAACCATAACATCCCTTGCCTGTGACAAAGAATTTTTTTGTCAACAGTTTTCTTAAGGGCCCAGTTTAAAGGCAGGTTGGTTGGTCATTAATTGGATTTCTGTTTCTTGGACATAGATATGAACCGAGTCCGTATCTTCTAAGTTAACTCAAAGTTTGAGTTTAACTCTGGACAGATCTGGGCAGTAGGTTTCGGATCTTGGTCAAGACGGTCAGTGTTTTAAATTTACGAAGTCCTTCATAAAATCATTGTACGGGCAAACTCAATTTTTGAGTTAACTCAACTCAGAGGATCTCAATTCAATATGAACCAGAACTAGCCTTTGGTCTAGTGGCTAAGAGCAACGCTCTCCGTGTAGAAGGTCGCGGGTTCGAAACCCGGATGGGGGGGTCTTTTATAGACATTTAAATTTGAGTGGCTTGACCCTCATCTTTTATCTCAAAAAAATTCGATATGAACCACATGTTGGAATTACGCACCTTGTGCCATGGAAACTCCAAGAGATCAGAGATAACAATATGCAGCGGAAGATGTCTCTTCTCCTTTGTTTCTTCAGCACTTCCAGCGATCCGATTGCTTAATTCAATCTTCAAGTATCAACAGTTTTTTGTCTACTAGATGTATTCTCTTTTTCCCTTGTGCAGAAAATACTTGGCTCTTCTCTCTCTTGAGTGGTGGATGAAAGGATGGGATCACATGCACTTAACCTTACCACCAGAGAAAGGGACCAACCTATTTATATATCCTTATATGTCTCTGCCCATCAAGAGACACATATGAGTGCAATGGATGGGAACACTCATAATAATAATAATTAATATTGTCACACTAAATATACATGTCAGTTTATATCCTGTTGAGTGATATTAACTAATCTTTTATAACAACTTAAGTTGATCACACTTAGGTTAGACTTGAGTTTGATCGGAACTCAATTCTAACATTCTCCCACTTGATCAACTGTGGGTAAGAAATAGCAATCAAGCTTAAGATTATATAACTTAATGGTACCAGTTTGCTTTAAAAAAAAAAAATCACTCAAACTTACATGTAAAACTTTATGCTAAATTACAAAATA
Source organism: Cyperus esculentus (assembly GCA_030179965.1). Taxonomy (NCBI): domain Eukaryota; kingdom Viridiplantae; phylum Streptophyta; class Magnoliopsida; order Poales; family Cyperaceae; genus Cyperus; species Cyperus esculentus. The sequence goes on along the minus strand of JASGLE010000013.1, from coordinate 4,522,698 downwards.
TTAGTAACATGAGTCATGGCAGTTAAAACTTCCAAAATAATAAGCAAAACCTTCCAAGCACCACTATACTACTAATAATTTATAAGAAGCACTCTACGTGACAATAAACTTTATGAATAAATGACCTCAATTTTATTCAATGGTCCAAAAACTAAAATGAGAATCGCTTTATTGAAATACTGTAAGTGATCACAAGTTTACATATATATACAGTGCTATATACAAGATACATATCACTACACAGAAAATAAATTGTCGAGACCCATATTCTTTACATGTACAGAGTATAACCCTGGTGCTAGCCCTTTAGTAAGTGGGTCTGCTAACATATTCAGTGTCCCAATGTGATTTATAAGCACTATCTGATTCTCTACTCTCGTTAACAATATAAAGCTTTAAATCCAAATATCTACAAGAAGATGAGCTTTCGTTGTTATTAGCAAAACAGACTGCAGGCTGATTATCACAATAAATCTGAATTGGTCTCTCAATAGAGTCCATAACTTTAAGATTTGTGATAAAATTCTTTAACCAGATTGCATGTGATGTAGCCTCGAGGCAAGCATAAAGTTCAGCTTCCATCGTTGATGAAGTAGTGACCTTCTGTTTTATGCTTCTCCATGTAATAGCACCCCCCGCAAGTAGAAAAATACACATCAATGGTGGATTTTCTACTATTAGGGCACCCTCCAAAATCTGCATCAGCAAATCCAATGATCTCGAGACTGTCTGATCTTATATACATGAGCATATAATCTTTTGTTCCTTGCAAATATCGCAATACCTTTTTGACTCTTTTCCAATGCTCAATGCCCGGATTACTTCGAAACCGACTAAGCAATCCAACAACATAGGAAATATCCGGTCGAGTGCATAGTGCAAGCTTCCAATAGCTGATGCATATGGAATACCACTCATCTGCCTTTTCTCAATTTCATTCTTTGGACATTGCTCAGAACTTACTTTATCACCTTTCAATATAGGTGCAGGTCCCGGAGCACAGTCTTTCATTCCAAACCTTTCAAGCACTTTTGAGATATAAGATTTTTGTGAAAGACCAATAATTCCTTTAGATCTCTTACGGTGAATCTCGATGCCTAGCACAAATGCGGCTTCACCCATATCTTTCATCTCAAAATTTTGAGAAAGAAATTTCTTAGTCTCATGCAACAATATCATGTCATTACTGGCTAGTAGAATATCATCAACATAAAGAGCTAATATTATGAACTTACTCCCACTGATCTTCAAATATATGCATCTATCAACTGTATTTGGAGTAAATCCAAATGATAGAATCACATTATTAAATTTGAAGAACCATTGACGGGAAGACTGTTTAAGTCCATAAATTGATTTTCTTAATCTACATGCCATATGACTTTTGTCCGGAGATATGAAGCCTTGAGGTTGAACCATATATACTTCTTCATCCAAATCTGCATTCAAAAACGTTGTTTTCACATCCATTTGATGTAACTCTAAATCAAAATGAGCTACAAGGGCCATAATGATTCTTAATGAGTCTTTTGAAGAAACCGGTGAAAAAGTCTCATTAAAATCAATCCCTTCTTTTTGAGTAAAACCTTTAGCAACAAGTCTTGCCTTGTATCTTTCAATTTCGCCATTGGAATTTCTTTTGGTCTTAAATATCCATTTGGATCCAATAGGTTTTATTCCTTTCGGCAAATCAACAAGGTCCCATACATGATTTTTAGCCATAGAGTCTAACTCTTCTTTCATGGCATTAAACCATTTTGTTGCATTCTCACTTTGCATGGCTTGTGAATATAAAATGGGATCATCAATATTTTCAGATTCTTGATTTGGCTCTTGAAGATAAACCACGTAGTCATCAGAAATAGCAGATTTCTTTATTCTTGAGGACCGCCTAACCTTATCAACATCTTGAATATGTTGAGCTTGATCATCAATTTCCTTAATTGTTGGAGATTCTATAGTAATGGACTGTTCCTCATTATTAACATCTATATGAGGGACCTTTTCACTATTTTCTGTTGGTGTCTCATTATTTTGATCTTCCTCAAAAATAACTTCACGAGATACACCACTCCCACTGAAATTGACATCCTCAATAAATCTTGCTTTTCCAGTTTCTACGATTTTTATAGTATGTCCCGGGCAATAAAATCTATAACACTTCGACCTCTCCGGATAACCAATAAAATAACCACTGGTTGTTCTTGGATCTAAAGCCTTTAAATGTGGATTGTATAGTTTAGCCTCAGCAGGACAACCCCATATGTGCATATAATACAATGACGGTTTCCTACCTGTCCACAACTCAAATGGAGTTTTAAGGACTGCTTTAGTAGGTACCTTATTAAGCACATGTACTGCTGTCTTTAAGGCTTCACTCCACAAATCTGTAGGAAGAGTTGAATGACAAAGCATTGCACGAACCATTTCTTTAAGCGTACGATTTCTTCTTTCATCAACACCATTTTGATGAGGTGTGCCAGGCATTGTATATTGAGGTACAATACCTTCCTCTCGAAGAAACCTAGCAAATGTTCCTTGATAGGCATTGTTGTAATTGTACCAGAACTGAATTGATAGGAGTCGACGACATCGGTCGAAACACAACCAGAACCAAAACTGCTCTCGGTTCTTCTTCTTGCGGTCCGCAAGAGTCATCTTGCGGTCCGCAGTTAGTTACCAGGAGTGTAAGACAGTAGTTGTGGATCGCCTGATGGTTACAGGGACACTTGTGATCCGCAGACAGTCCTATAACTGCTAAATAACCACCTCCTGCGGACAGCAAGAGATATCTTGCGGAACGCAGGCAGTCAATCCGAGACCAATCTGACTCTGCCAACCCTGAGAACGCCTTTAATTAATTGTCTTTTCAGTTATTTACTTGTTCTAGTCCTGTTTTACTTGTTTGTCAACCAACCCTGTTAAAACCCCCCAACAATTCCCTCTTTAATCCAAATTCTCTTAGGGTTTAGAGGTAGAGTAAAGTAAAATCTGGTGTGAACTCCGTCCCTGAGGATTCGACCCTCAAATACTCAACGAGATCGTACGCTTGCGATCGAGTCGTTTATAGAGGTTTAAAAGCCTATACCCGTTCGCGCGGTCAAGCTTTTTGGCGCCATTGCCGGGGACGGTGATATTAACCCTAGATTTTGCTTTTCTTTAGTTCTAACTTCTCTTCTTCTTTTCTCTCTTTTTCTGTTTCAGGAGAACGACGCTGGACGGATTCCCTCCTCCTATTGGCGACTATTTTTTGAGGAGCGGACCCCGGAGTCCGATATTCAGATCTCCGCGAGCGGGGATCAGCGCCGTCCTCGCTGATTCAGACTCGTCGTCTGACATGGCAGACGACGCGGAGCGCGAGCAGCTCCGGATTCGGGCTGAGGAGCTCGACGAACAACGGCGGCTAGTCGAAGAAGCTCGGCAACTGCTGCAAGAGGAAGTCCGACAGCTGAGGCAGCAAGTCGAAAGAGAAGCCCTCGAGCCGTGGACCTTCAAGGAATTCCACAGCCCACGGGTTGCTGACGCACAAGGGCCCATCATACTTCCAGATGTGCCAGGAGGTCCTCCGAGTCTCGGAACTGGAGCCGTGAGCCTAATCCAGCAGAACTGCTTCCACGGCTTGGAGAACGAAAACCCGCACGATCACTTGGATAACTTCCTTGGGTGTTGCCGGACCGTGAAGAATGCAGACGCGAACCCCGAGTACGTTCGCGTTGCTTTGTTCCATTTCTCTCTCCGGGACAAGGCTAAATTCTGGTTCAACTCTCTCCCAAAAGGCTCAATTGGTACCTGGGCCGAACTTTCATCTTAGTTTCTCGAGAAATTCTTCCCAATTAGGAGAACTACCAAGGTTAGGTCTCAGATTGCCTCATTCAAGCAGGGATATGACGAGTCCCTGTGAGATGCATGGGATCGGTTTAACCACCTCTGCTTGTCTTGCCCCCACCACAACTTCTCCAACATGATGCTAGCAGATGCCTTCTATGATGGACTGACTCAGCAGAACCGCGTCATGGTTGACGCATGCGCAGGTGGGTCCATCGTTGACCTAGAGGCGCAAGACATCCTAGACATCTTTGACAAGCTCGCCAAGCAGCAGCAGTGGTCGAGCCGCGAGTCCAGCAGGGGCACGAAAGGGCGCTACGAAGTCGATCAGCTCGCCCTCGTCCAAGCCAAGCTAGAGGCACTGCAGCTGCGGATGGACAAGCAGCTGGACCAGCAGAAGGCAACCTCGAAGGCTGTGCAGGCTCAGCCCTGCATGCTCTGCGGTGAGGACTCTCATGTCTATGAGAGTTGTCTGCTACGGCAGCCCGAGGAGGAGGAGGAGCAGGTCAACTCTTTCAACAATGCTCCATTCGCGCAGGGGTATGCCAACCCAGTAGACCGGCAAAGCTGGAGAGACCGTCCCAACTTCGGGACCAACAACTACAACCCTCCTCAGCGATTCCAGAATCAGGGGCAAGCACGTGGGAACCGCAACTTCTTCAGCAACTCCCATTTTCAGAACCAGAACAAACCTGCCCAGCAGAATGCCTTCCGCCCGCCGTATGTACCTCCGCATCAAGAGCTCAAGCCTGCCGTTGTGAACAACTTCATGACTGAGCAGATGCAAGCCCTCAACGAGAAGTTTGCCAGGTTCGCAGGAGGAGACGTAGGCGCGCCATCGAGTTCGGGCACCAAGTTGCCGAGCCAGCCGACGAACCCGAATGGCGAGGTGAAGGCGATCCACACTCTAAGGAGTGGGACACAGTATTCTGGCCCTCCCATGCCAGAGGATGAGGATCCAGCGGTGGGTACACCCGCGAGTGCCAAATCAGACCCGCCGGCAGCAGACAACACACCGGGCGCCACTTCCTACGGTCCGCAGGATCGGTCTTGCGGTCCGCAGGACACTAGGCCGGGCGCCCAATCAGACCAGGCAGCTTCCCAACCGCCTCTCTGCATTCCGCACGACATGGCTCGCGGTCCGCAGGACGCGGTGGCAGACGGACAGACTGCGCCAATCTCCGAACCCGTCGCGTAGTCCAAGCCGAACAACAACAAGGGGAAGGCGCCAGCAGAGCAACAGGTCTACCGACCGCGGGTACCATTCCCGCAAAGGCTCGCCAACCACCGGTTAGACGAGCAGTTCTCCAAATTCATGGACGTCCTCAAGCAGCTGACGATCTCTATCCCATTCACCGACGCGCTGACTCAGATGCTGACTTACGCAAAATTCTTGAAGGACATTCTGTCCAACAAGCGGGGCTTAAAGGACTGTAAGAGCGTGCAACTGAATCTTGAATGCAGCGCGGTGGTGAGTCGCGAGCTTCCTCCGAAGCTCGGAGATCCCGGGAAGTTCACCATCCCATGCAAGATCGGCAAGGCGGACATTAAGAAGGCGCTGTGCGACTTAGGAGCCAGCGTAAGCCTCATGCCACACGCCATCTTCCAGAGGATCGGGGTTGGTAAGATGAAGCCCACGCGCATGATCCTGCAGCTAGCAGACACCTCCGTCCGCTTGCCGCTGGGTATTGTTGAGGATGTGCCAGTTCAAGTCGGCAAGTTTTTCGTACCCGGAGACTTCGTTGTTATGGATATGAAGGAGGACAAGGATGTTCCGATCATCCTAGGCCGACCGTTTCTCCGGACAGCTTGGACAGTCTTCGACACGTATGAGACACTCACACGATGAACGTCGGGGGCGAGAAGGTGCAGTTTCAAGTGGCCAAAGCCATGAAGTACCCCGACTTCTACGAGGACTACAACCGGGTGGATGTGATCGATCTGTTGGTTCAAGAAGTTCAAGAAGACCTGCTGGAGCAGATGCCCGATCTGACCAGCGATGAAGATGTATCAGATACCATTCTCTCTGGTCCGCAAGACATCTCTTGCGGAGCCGCACTCAGCAATGCTGACAGCGGGCACCCAGACGGCCCCCCTGCTCCAGCCAGTATTTTCAGCATCCTGCGGCCCGTTGGACGACTCCTGCGGTCCGCTGGACGACTCCTGCGGTCCGCTGGACGACTCCTGCGGTCCGCTGGACGACTCCTGCGGTCCGCTGGACGACTCCTGCGGTCCGCTGGACGACTCCTGCGGTCCGCAGGAGGAAGCATCCGAGGGCAGAACTGACAAGGCACCACCGCTCGATGCTCCGAGCAAGGTAGACCTGAAACCACAGCCCGACAACCTCAGGTATGAGTTCCTGGATTCTGAGAAGTCTTCTCCTGTCATCGTTGGCGCTCAATTGAGCTTTCATGAGACTTCCAAGCTTTTGGAGAAGTTGCGCATTCACAAGGGTGCCCTCGGGTACTCAATCAAGGACATCAAGGGACTCAACCCGTCCATCTGTGCTCACCGGATCCACCTCGAGGAGGACCACAAGCCTTCCGTGCAACACCAGCGGAGGCTCAACCCAGTCCTGCAAGAGGTAGTGAAAAAGGAGATCCTTAAACTGCTTGATGCTAACATCATTTATCCGATTCCAGACAGCAAGTGGGTGAGCCCGGTGCATGTGGTTCCGAAAAAGGGTGGCTACACTGTCGTTGAGAACGACAAGGGCGAGAAGGTCCAGATGCGCCCCACGACCGGGTGGCGGATGTGCATAGACTACCGCAAGCTGAATGCGGCCACGCGCAAGGACCACTTCCCGCTGCCATTCGTGGACCAGATGTTGGAGCGCCTCGCCAAACACTCTCACTTCTGCTACCTTGACGGGTACTCCGGCTTCTTTCAGGTACCCATCCTCCCCCAGGACATGGAGAAGACGACATTCACATGTCCCTACGGTACCTTCGCCTATCGGCGGATGCTGTTCGGCTTGTGCAATGCGCCTGCTACATTCCACGGGCGATGATGGCCATTTTCTCTCCTTACATTGAGAAAGAGGTCGAGATTTTCATGGATGACTTTTCTGTGGTTGGCACTTCATTTGATGAGTGCTTAGCGAATTTGTGCAAGATCTTGCAGAGGTGCGAGGAGACCAACTTGGTCCTCAACTGGGAGAAGTGTCATTTCATGGTGCAGGAGGGCATCGTGCTTGGCCACCGCGTCACAAGCAGGGGCATCGAGGTTGACAAGGCGAAGATCGAGGTGATCGAGCACATGTGCACGCCTACCACCGTCAAGGACGTATGCAGTTTCCTCGATCACTGTGGTTTCTACCGCAGATTCATCAAGGACTTCGCCCAGATCACCAAGCCGCTGACCAACCTGCTAGTAAAAGACTCTGATTTCAATTTTACTGATAAGTGTGTTCAGTCTTTTAACAGGTTGAAGGAGGCCCTCGTCTTAGCACCGATCCTGCAGCCCCCCGACTGGTCTCAGACTTTCGAGATCATGTGCGATGCCAGCGACTATGCTGTGGGGGCGGTTCTCGGACAGCGGAAGGACAAGAAACCCGTGGCCATCTGCTATGCAAGCAAGGTCCTTGACTCCGCGCAGATCAACTATATCTCTTGTAGTCCGCAGGAGGTGGTTATTTAGCAGTTATAGGACTGTCTGCGGATCACAAGTGTCCCTGTAACCATCAGGCGATCCACAACTACTGTCTTACACTCCTGGTAACTAACTGCGGACCGCAAGAAGAAGAACCGAGAGCAGTTTTGGTTCTGGTTGTGTTTCGACCAATGTCGTCGACTCCTATCAATTCAGTTCTGGTACAATTACAACAATTCTCACAAGTAGACTAGTAACTGGAATCGAGACATATTCCTAACTAAATGCATGCAAACTCGGGATTTTCAGGCCTAAATACTAATGCAAGTCTGGTAAAATATATATGTGAATGCATGGCATCAAATCCCCCCAAGCTTAGAGCCTTGCTTGTCCTCAAGCAAAACCTAGAACCTAAGAAGCAGACCATACCTAGACCTAAACCTAAATTCCCAAGTCGATCTAAATGCAAGGAAAAACTTTGAGAGAATGTGAAACCAAGAGTGCATGGGCAGGTTTGAATTTTTGAATAGTAAATAATTATGCATGATAATTCCACAAAACATGGGCTAAGGCACAGAAAATCGAGACGAGCGACTCTTGTTCCATGAAACGCAACCTAAATTGCAAGTGTGACCATTGTACTTTTTCGGACCCTAGATCTTTCAATTGAACTACAAAGTTGGTATCCCGATTGTGTTAACCCCACAGTGAACAACCTTCTCAACCTTTCTATTTCCATTAACCTTGAATTGCCTTATCAAAAGAAAATTTAATTTATTTAATTTATTATTTATTATATATTTTTTTCTTTTCCTGTTTTTCTGTTTTCTGTTTTTCTGTTTTTTTTTTTTTTTTTTTTACTCAGACACCCAAAGCCCAAGTCAGTTGGATGACAAAATAAAAGGGGTACACTCGTCCTACCTGACTGCGACCTCGAAGTGTCATTTTTATTTTTAAGACAATCTAGGCTAAAACTTTCACTTCATCAGACCATGTTCACGTGGATACCACAAACCGGAAAATTACCCTTCGTCCTCAATCAGATTTTCGGTTTGCTACTTTTTCCAATTTGATCATACTTTATTCATGGGACTAATCACTACAGAACAAGATTCTCCGACGTTAACACAAATCTCATAAAGTTATCATGCGCAATTTTCCACAATGCAAACTTCAAAAATTCCCATATGCCCTTGAGTTTAACAATTTCACAAAATTTTTCAAAAATGCAGACATGAAAATGAAAAAGAAAACCTAAAAATGAAAAAAAACAAAGAAAACCTAAAACTCAGACGTACTGTCCTCCCTCCCCAAGCTAATCCATGCACTGTCCTCAGTGCATTGACCCATATATGTAAAAATGAATGAGAGAGAGAAAAGATACAACCTGAGGGACTCATGGTGCGTCGGTGTCGTCTGGAGCGCCAACGGGGTGTCCGCCGGACTGAGCAGCTCGAATGGCAGAAAGCAGCTCATATATCTCAGAAATGCGGCCACGGTCTCGAGTCTGCCCGATCTTCAGCTGGCGGACGATCGCTTGTGTGTCGGCCTGCATGACGTGAATCTCCTGGACTTGGCTGCAAAGCTGCTTCCACTGGTGCTCTTGAATTTGAAATGGTACCTGCTGAGTAGGCGTGGCATCTCCTGCTGAAGTAGCTCCTGCACCTGCTGTAGCAGCCCTCCTTCTTGCTGTAGCAGCTCCTGCATCTGCTGGCAACTCTGTGTCGACGTCCTTCAAGCGAACATCATCTGCTTGCTGTGCGGGTTGCTGCTGGGGCGGGGCTGCTAGCGGCTCCTCCAAACGCCATGTAGAACCTCGTGTGAAGTCGATCGGCGGATACTGGAGCGGGAGCCTGAAGTCGCCGAGCTCTGTCTTCCATTTGTAACTTGTAGGCCGGCCACGCTGGGCTGCTTGAGTGGAAAGCCATGACCAAGACGTGAAAGCATCCTTGTCGAGGAGCTTGCCCGGATGACATGCCGTACCACTGAGAACACCTCCGGGCTCACCACGTAGATCCACCTCCAACTTGGAAGCGATGAATGTGACATAGGAGCCTATGTTGACGATACCAGTAGGCTTGCCCGTGGTGAGGATCGAGAGCCAGTATCTAACCATAAGCAGCATCAGATGGGGCCGCTGCAACTGGTCATCTCGGCGGAGCATGGTCGCCATGAGCTGGAACTCGTCATGTCTGGGCCTAAGTGACGACTCCCCACGTGAAAAGATCGAGAGCGCTAGGACACGACCTATGAAACGGAGGACGGGATGGATGATTGAAGTAACCCGTGGGTCTTGAGGACCGGTCCTCGGAAGAGGCTGCCCGGTGATACGGAACCAAAATGAAGCGCGGAGATCAGCCTGAGGAGCATCTGAGTCGACCCTATCCTCCGGTATGTAACCAAGATAGTCTGTCTGGTGAGGGTCGAAGTGGAACCACTCCGCAAGTGTAACGAGACTCTTCTTGTAAGTGCGACCTTTTAAGCGAAAAGATATACCTTGAGTCCCGTCTGAGAGATCCTGAAGGGCCAATGATGCGAGGAATTCGAGCGTCGCGATGTATGCAGGATGCTTCGAGGGTATCTCCCAAAACGCGCGAGTGAATCCCACCCGCTCAGTGAGGCGAGTAAACTCGCCAAGGATCCCTATCTTCTCAAGAAACCCAAAATCGACGCGCGGCGTGGAGTTTACGGTCTTGTTTTGAAGGGTTAGGCGATTGTTTCTGATTCGCTTGTCCTCGAGAGTCAATTCTGGTGCCGGACGAGGAGCAATGTTACGAGGACGGTTGACCCCTAGAGCAGCCTGAATATGCTTCCTCTTCTCCTCTAACTGCTCCTTGCTTGCTGGTTGCTTCATGGCCTGAGTCGTGGCACGGCGCTGCTGCGCCAGAATCCTGCTGCCTGGATGGAGCCTGTGGATCGCAGGTAGGTTCCTGCGGACCGCAGTATGTTGGTTTCGGCTTGCAGGGGTCTAGTGGCTGACAGCGCAGGGGGCAGTTACGGTTTTCGCTGATCCGAAGGCGGGTTCTCGTTTCACAAATCAACCAAATAGAAATTTGGAATTGAAAGTAGAGTTGTGAAATTAAACCTCAAAATGTGGAGAATAATTCGGATTGGAGCGCGATGACACGAAGCGGCAATGGCGCGAGATGCGTAGAGCAAAACAGCAACGCGGCGGGGCAGCGGCGCTGTTGCACGTGCTGTTGCTGGTGCGTGGCCAAGGTGGCTGCGCTTCCAAGAGGAGAAGCGGGGTGCAGAGATGGTGGTTACGACAGCTTGAGGAGAGGAGGGGAAGATTGGATGAGTTGGTCGCTTAATGGGGGGAAAAGGAGATAGAAGAGAAGGAGTTCTGGTCTGTCTTATAGAGGTTTAGGCGGTTGGACTCGGCTTCAAAACCTACTTAAACCCCTAAATCGGCAGTTCTAAATTTGCTCCTCGTTCTGCCCAAAAATAGCAACTCCCTGCGGACCGCAGGCCCGACTCTGCGAACCGCTGTATGTTATAATTTCCCTGTCCTGCCCGCGCACAGATTCGCTGCCTGTTTAGACTTCCTGCGGACCGCAGTGTCGACTCTGCCGACCGCAGGGTGCTGACAGGGCCTCGTTTCTCCATGGTTTCGTGCCCCAATGATCGCCGTTCTTTCGAGTCTGCTCCTTAGCACTGTACAAACAAAACTAAGAACACCTAATGCAACATGAGAATGAACTAAGATGCTAAAAGAAATTATGTCAAAGAGAAAGTAGATCTGTCAAAAGAAAAGAAAACATAAACCTAAAACCTTGGGTTGCCTCCCAAGAAGCGCTTGTTTTAGGTCGCGAGCTTGACCATACTACCATCTAAATCTCTGCTGGTGGTGAGTGGGACAGATGCAAGGCGAGACAATCCTCCTTGTACTGGTCAGCCACGTACACCTTGAGACGCTGACCATTCACCTTGAAAGCGATGCCGTCCTTGCCTGTGATGTCCACCTCTCCAAATGGGTAGACCTTCTTGACCTCGAAAGGGCGGACCACCGTGACTTGAGCTTGCCCGGGAAGAGACGCAGACACGAGTTGAAGAGAAGGACAAGGTCGCCCTCCGTGAAGTCGCGTCGCATGATCCGGTTGTCATGCACCCTCCTAGTGCGCTCCTTGTAAATCCGGGCATTGTCGTAGGCGTGGAGCCGAATCTCCTCTAACTCATGCAAGTCGAGGATGCGCTTCTCACCTGCTGCTTGCAGGTCGAGGTTGAGGATGCACATGGCCAATACGCCTTGTGCTCGAGTTCGACCGGCAGATGGCATGGCTTGCCATAGATCAACTTGAATGGGCTCATGCCGATCGGGGTCTTGAAGGCCGTGCGGTAGGCCCAGAGCGCGTCATTGAGCTTGAACACCCAATCCTTCCTCGATCTCGCCACGGTTTTCTCTAGAATGGCCTTGATCTCCCTGTTGGAAACCTCTGCTTGCCCGTTGGTCTGAGGGTGGTAAGCGGTTGAGACTTTGTGGTGCACATCATGTCTGCTCGGGAGTAACTCAAATGACGGTTGATGAAGTGCATGCCTCCATCACTGATCACGGCACGAGGAATGCCAAAACGAGGGAAAATTACATCATTGAAGAGGCGCTTGACGGAGTTAGCATCCGCCTTGGCGCAAGCTAGCGCCTCCACCCATTTGGACACGTAGTCCACTGCCACCAAAATATACTCATACCCCTTCGAAGAAGAGAACGGTCCCATAAAATCGATGCCCCAAACGTCAAAGATCTCGACTTCTTGGATGGGCTGCTGGGGCATCTCACTCCTCGCGAGATGTTGCCGGTCCTCTGGCACTGATCGCATGACTGCACAAGAGCATGTGCGTCTTTGAAGATGGTTGGCCAATAGAAACCTGCTTGAAAAATCTTGGCAGCGGTCTTAGATGAGGAGGCATGGCCTCTGTAAGCAGAAGAATGACAATGAGAGAGTATAGAATTTACCTCCTCATACGGCACGCAACGCTGGTAAATACCGTCAATACCTACCTTGAAGAGAAAGGGCTCCTCCCAATAGTAGTACTTGACATCAGCCCTGAATTTCTTCTTCTGCTGGAAGGTCATGTCAGCAGGAAGAACACCCGCGGCGAGAAAGTTGACGAAGTCTGCGTACCATGGCAGCTCGGAGGAGCCCCCTGCGGACCGCAAGGGATGTCCCTGCGGACCGCGGGATGCTGCCAGGATGCTGTTCTGCGCGGGCTGGGGGCAGCGGTACGGGCGTGGGCCAAGGGAATAGAGCTGCTCCCCCGGGATCGAATCATCGATCGGAATGATGTTCCGCCCCTCTCCCTTCCAATGCAGGCGGGACAAATGGTCTGCTACAGAGTTCTCGGATCCTTTCTTGTCTCGGATCTCGACATCAAACTCTTGCAGGAGCAGAATCCAGCGGAGGAGACGGGGCTTGGCATCTTTCTTCTTGAGCAGATACCGGATCGCTGCATGGTCGGTATAGATAATGATCTGAGAGCCGACCAGGTAAGAGCGGAACTTCTCCAACGCGTACACCACGGCTAGCAACTCTTTCTCTATCGTGGTTGATACGCGTGGAGTGTATAGGCTTTTACCCTAAATAATACAATCAATCGCAAGCGTACGATATTATGCAATATAGTCGGGATCGAATCCACAGGGACGGTTATATCTCTAAACAGTTCTTTAAATCCTAAACTAATCCTAATGTGAACGTAACCGATTTGGGGGGTTTTTTTTGAAGTTGGTTTTCTAACAATTAACAGATGCAAATTAGTAAATAACAGTAAATAAAAGACTCTAAAACAATTATTAAACAAACGTTCCTAGGGTTTTCATAATCAGTTTGATGTTTGGACTAACTGCCTGCGTCCACACCCGAGAGGGTGCGAACCGCAAGATGTACAAATTTGTGGTTCTCTGTCTGTTCCTTGCTTGGTATGGTTCGCACCTGTCACCAATGCGATCCGCAGGGAACAGATCAGAGTCAGTTCAAGCTCAGTTTCTATTGTTGATCAAAGTTACCGATCCCCAACTAACCCAAAGCAATTACAAGTCCCTCAACTCTCGTTTGTTGGCACTTTTAAATACTTTTAGATCAATTCGAAATCTTTAGATTATCTCTAACCTAAACCCGATTTGCTTTCGATCACAGGTACGGTTTAACTCACGTTATAACCACAACTTCTCCTCTCGGATACAATTGGACAACAAGTTATCTACCCAAATAGTGCAAGTATTGAATCTCTATCAATTGACGTTAAGTTTTCCAACTAGACTATGTCCAATCCACAGGTCTATCAAAATAGGGTGAACTACTACAAGTGCACTCTCATGCAATTAGCAATTCTGGCCTAAGAAGATATAAATCTACCAACTAGATACGAACATACATCCACAGGATCATATCAAAGAACAAGAAAACAATTCAAGCACAATTATTAATAAGCTCCAAGCAAATATTAGAATAACTTCAATGGATAAACGATAAAAGCGAGTATTCAATTAATCCATACATACAAACAACATCATAGACCCCAAGAACTAAGGCGACTACTCACGCCTTGACATGACTAAACAACAAATAAACAAAAGTAAGAGAAAAGAAAGCACCGAGTAAGCTTAGGAAGAGGTGGGTAACCGTCTCCTTCGATTCCAACGGCGTTGAGCTCCTCTCTTGACACGACTCTCGACTAAACTATGAACTAGACTAATCTCAACGCATGAGACCAAACAACTAACTCTATGACTTGACAAAATCAAGATCAAGATACTGTGAGATGATATGAGAGCACCCCAAGGGTCTCTTTTATAGGAGAAGATGTCTCAGATTTAGGCGTCTAACTTCTGGTTTCTTGGAGTCCAATTAAGGGAAAAATCCCAAAAGGAGATTGCCAAAGATAGCACGCGCCAGAAAATAGGTGTTCTGATTTGTTTTTAGCATAGTACGTCTGCAGAAATAGGAGTACGGTCCGCAATTAGCATTCCAAAGAGAGCTTAGCCTAGAAATAGCCTGTCTGTTGCTTTAATTAGCTCTCTGCGCGTTTCCTTGATTTAGATATCGCGGTGTGTGAGCTGGCATGACATGGAAATAGAAGTTCTATTCTTGATTACGGTCCGCAAATAGGGAGTTGTGGTCCGTAAATAGATGTTCCTTTGTGCTCTTTCGCCTATTTTTGCTCTGATGCCATGCATTCATATATATATTTTACCAGACTTGCACTAGTATTTTGGCCTAAAATTCCTAAGTATAATTGCATTTAAGTAGTAAGATGTCTAGATTCTAGTTACTTCTTTACTTTTGTCCAAATTTCAGGTCAATCGGGCTTTTGGAGCCAATTGGACGCGATTCGGAGCCATAGACAACAAGTCGAAACTAGAATGAACTTCCTGCGGACCGCAGGACCCTCCTGCGGTCCGCAGGATCCCTCCCGCGTCCAGCAGACGGAGGTTACAGCACGATCGACCTACCGCTCGGCGTTGAAAACTTCCTGTGGAGCAGAAAAACCGCCATTTCCTTCTTCCTGCGGTTCGCAGGCCCGTGCCTGCGGTCCGCAGGGAGGTTACTGCACTACAGTTTTCTATTTTCTGGCGCTCTGCCTATATAAGCCGGTTATTGGGACGGTTCCAGACATCTTTTCACTCATCTTCTCACGCCCTTTCATTGCATATTCACAACCAGAGGCAGAGGAAAGAGAAGAGAAGGCCGTTCATCATTCTTCGAAGCGGATTTGAGAGAATTCTCGCGCGGGAGTGAAGATCGTGTCGCCTCGAATCCTTCTTCGGTTCTTTTGCATCATGATTTCTTTCAGTTCTTTGTTTTCTTTGTTTTCTTGTGTCATGAGTGAGTAGATCTATATGTTCTTAGGGTTTGAATGATGATGATTGTGTTGACAGATTGACTGTATGTTTGGATTTATGTCGTTTTCATGATCACTTGAGATTTGCTTTTTAACGTGTTTGCATTCTGTTTGATTCGATTGATAAACCTGTAGGTTGTGGCCAGACCTAGTTGGTTAATGTAGTATCTTTTGACCAGATTTGATTGCTTGCACAGCCTTGGTTGATATTGTATCCGAAAGTACCCGTTAGGCGAAACTGCGGTTTGATTAACCTTAAACCGGACCATAGAACCATAGTGACATGATCGTAGTTTGTATCGTATTCTACGGATTTTGATTCAGTTTAGAACTGTTATTAGGACCAACAGTGAGAATTGTTGTAATTGTACTAGAACTGAATTGATAGGAATCGACGACATCGGTCGAAACACAACCAGAACCAAAATTGCTCTCGGTTCTTCTACCTGCGGTCCGCAAGAGTCATCTTGCGGTTCGCAGTTAGTTACCAACAGTGTAAGACAGTAGTTGTGGATCGCCTGAGGGTTACAAGGAAACTTGTGATCCGCAGACAGTTCTATAACTGCTAAATAACCACATCCTGCGGTCCGCAAGAGATATCTTGCGGAACGCAGGCAGTCAATCTGAGACCAATCTGATTCTGCCAACCCTGAGAACGCCTTTTAATTAATTGTCTTTCAGTTATTTACTTGTTTTAGCACTGTTTCCTTGTGTTTGTAACCAGCCTTGTTAAAACCCCAACAATTGACCCTTTAATCCAAACTCTCTTAGAATTTAGAAGTAGGTTTAAGTAAAGTCTGGTGTTAATCCCGTCCCTGAGGATTCGACCCTCAAGTACTACACGAGATCGTACGCTTGCGATCGAGTGCATACTTTAGGTTTAAAAGCCTATACCCGTTCGCGCGGTCAAGCTTTTTGGCGAACGAAAACCCGCACGAAAACCCGCACGATCACTTGGATAACTTCCTTGGGTGTTGCCGGGCCGTGAAGAATGGAGACGCGAACCCCGACTACGTTCGCCTTGCCTTGTTCCATTTCTCTCTCAGGGACAAGGCCAAATTCTGGTTCAACTCTCTCCCGAAGGGCTCAATTGGTTCCTGGGCCGAACTTTCATCGCAGTTCCTCGAGAAATTCTTCCCAATTAGGAGAACTGCCAAGGTTCGGTCCCAGATTGCCACATTCAAGCAGGCACATGACGAGTCGCTGGGAGATGCATGGGATCGGTTTAACCACCTCTGCTTGTCTTGCCCCCATCACAACTTCTCCAACATGATGCTAGCAGATGCCTTCTATGATGGACTGACTCAGCAGAACCGCGTCATGGTTGATGCATGTGCAGGTGGGTCCATCGTTGACCTAGAGGCGCAAGACATCCTGGACATCTTTGACAAGCTCGCCAAGCAGCAGCAATGGTCGAGCCGCGAGTCCAGCAAGGGCACGAAAGGGCGCTACGAAATCGATCAGCTCGCCCTCGTCCAGGCCAAGCTAGAGGCACTGCAGCTGCGGATGGACAAGCAGCTGGACCAGCAGAAGGCAACCTCGAAGGCTGTGCAGGCTCAGTCCTGCGTGCTCTGCGGCGAGGACTCTCATGTCTATGAGAGTTGTCCGCTACAACAGCCCGCGGAGGAGGAGCAGGTCAACTCTCTCAACAATGCTCCATTCTCGTAGGGGTATGCCAACCCAGCAGACCGGTCAAGCTGGCGGGACCATCCCAACTTCAGGACCAACAACTACAACCCTCTGCAGCGATTCCAGAATCAGGGGCAAGCAGGCGGGAACCGCAACTTCTTCAACAACTCCCACTTCCCGAACCAGAACGGGCTCGCCCAACAGAATGCCTTCCGCCCACCTTACGTGCCTCCGCATCAAGAGCTCAAGCCTGCTGTGGTCAACAACTTCATGACTGAGCAGAACAAGATGAATCAGATGCTGTTCGAGCAGATGCAGTCCATCAACGAGAAGTTGGCCAGGATCGCGGGAGGAGACGTAGGCGCGGTGTCGAGTTCGGGCACCAAACTGCCGAGTCAGCCGACGAACCCGAACGCCGAGGTGAAGGCGGTGCACATTCTCAGGAGCGGGACGCAGTATTCTGGCCCTCCCATGCCAGAAGAAGAGGACCCGGCGGTGATCACGACAGGACACGCCAGATCAGACCCGCCGTCGGCAGACAGCACACCAGGTGCCATACCTTGCGGCACGCAAGCACGGGCTTGCGGTCCGCAAGCCTCTCAGCCCGGCGCCCGTTCAAACCAGGCGGCTTCTCAACCACCTTCTTGCGTTCCGCAGGACCATGCTCGCGTTCCGCAAGATGTAGCAGCAGACAGACAGACTGCGCAAATCTCCGATCCTGTCGCGCAGTCCAAGCCAGCCAGCGGTAAGGGCCAGTCTCCAGCATTTCCGCCGCCCTACAGACCACCAGTACCGTTTCCCCAGAGGCTCGCCAAGCACCGCTTGGACGAGCAGTTCTCTAAGTTCATGGAGGTGCTCAAGCAGCTCACCGTCTCCATCCCGTTCGTTGACGCTCTCCTTCAGATGCCGTCCTACGCAAAATTCTTGAAGGACATCCTGTCCAACAAGAGAAGCTTGAAAGACTACAAGAGCGTGCAACTCAACCATGAGTGCAGCACGGTGGTGAGTCGCGAGCTACCTCCAAAGCTCGGGGATCCCGGGAAATTTACTTTCCCGTGCACCCTCGGCAAGGAAGACATCAAGAAGGCCTTGTGCGACCTGGGTGCGAGTGTGAACCTCATGCCTCACACTGTCTTTCAGAGGATAGGCGTGGGCGATCTCAAGCCCACGCGAATGACGATCCAGCTTGCGGACACCTCTACACGTAAGCCACTGGGGATCGTAGAGGATGTGCCCGTGCGAGTGGGCAAGTTCTTCGTGCCAGCCGACTTCGTGGTGATTGATATGATGGAGGACAAGGATGTACCGATCATCCTAGGACGTCCTTTCCTGCGGACAGCCCGAGCTATTTTTGACACCCATGAGGGCACTCTCACCTTGAATGTCGGGGGCGAAAAGGTGCAGTTCCACATCGAGAAGGCGGTGAGGTACCCCGACTTCTCCGATGACAGCCATGAGGATTGTTTCTATGTGGACGATGGAATCATCCTAGGAGGGCAAGAAGATCAGCTTGGGGGGCGTCCGAACTTTGCCAGGTATCATTCTGATCCCCCATCTTCTTTGCAGGGCAAGTATAGCCCGGTTCTGACGGACGGTGAGGCTGGCGGCAATTCTGTCTCTCCTGGAGCCACACACTGCGGTCCGCAAGGCAGGTCATGCGGTCCACAAGCCCCTTTGGGTGATCCACCAGACGGGCCACGGACCGCCGTGGCGCAGCCATCACCCCCAGCAGCCGCTCACACACCGCTGCTGGACACCAGCAGGTCTGCAGGACCCTCTCGCAGGCCACCAGAAGGCAGGTTCATTCCTCCACCGGCATCGACGTAGAGGTATCATGGTCAGGCTCGTGACCTAAAACAAGCGCTTCTTGGGAGGCAACCCAAGCCGTTAGGTTTCGTTTTACTTTTCTTGTATCAGATCTACTCTCTCTCTTTGTCACAATTTCTTTTGCATTCTAGTTCATTCTCATTTTGCATTAGGTGTTTTCAGTTGTGTTGGTGCAGTGCTAAGCAACAGAATCAAGAGATGGCGGACAACGGGCGCAAAACGGCGAAGAATCAGGTTCTGCCAAGCATCCTGCGGCCAGCAAGGCCGACTTTGCGGGCCGCAGGAGGGTCAGCAGGCAGCCTGTGGTCAGCTACCAGACTTCTGCCCGACCAAAACACAAGTCTTGCAGTCCGCAGAACACCTCCTGCGACCCGCAAGAGGGAGCCAGACAACACGAAGCGACCAGCAAGCAAGGACATTCTGCCAGCGCTCCCGACAACACCGCTGCACCATGATTCCCTCAGGTTGTATCTATTCTCTCTCTCATTTACGTTTACATATATGGGTTCGTGCACTGAGGACAGTGCATGGATTAGCTTGGGGAGGGAGGACAGTACGTCTGAGTTTTAGGTTAGTTTTAGGTTTTCTTTTTCATTTTTAGGTTAGTTTTAGGTTTTCTTTTTCATTTTTCGTTTTTCTTTTTCATTTTAATGCTTGCATTTCTGAAAAATTTTGTGAAATTGTTAAACTCAAGAGCATATGGGAATTTTTGAAGTTTGCATTGCGGAAAATTGCGCATGATAACTTTATGAGATTTGTGTTAAGGTCGGAGAATCTTGTTCTGTAGTGATTAGTCCCATGAATAAAGTATGATCAAATTGGAAAAAGTAGCAAACCGAAAATCTGATTGAGGACGAAGAGTAATTTCTCAGTTTGTGGTACCCACGCGAATTTGGTTTGGAAATGTGGAAAGTCATGGCCTAGAGTGCATTAAAATTTCAAAAAGGAATCAAATATTTAAAAAAAAAAAAACCAAATTAATGAGCATTTCGGGGATGCGGTCAGGTAGGACGAGTGCACCATTTACTTTTCTTTCATCCGACTGACCGGTCCTTGAATGACTAAAAAGAGGGGTGGAATCGCGATCAGGCAGGACGTATGCACTTTTATTTTCTTTATCCGACTGATTCGGGCTCCATTTCTTCATAATCCAATTAAAGCATTTCAAGGTCCATGGAATTGAAAGGTTGAGAAAGTTGTTCACTATGGGGTTAACACAATTGGGATACCAACTTTGTAGTCCAATCGAAAGATCTAGGGTCCTACAAGTACGATAATCATACTTGCAATTTAGGTTGCTTTTCATGGAACAAGAATCGCTCGTCCCGATTTTCTGTGCCTTAGCCCAAATCTTGTGAAATTATTATGCGTAATTATTTACAATGCGAAATTCAAACTTGCTCATAAATTTTTGGTTTGGCATTTTCACAAAGTTATTCTTTGCATTTATGACGACTTGGGAATTTAGGATTACGTCTAGGTATGGTCTGCTTCTTAGGTTCTAGGTTTTGCTTGAGGACAAGCAAGGTTCTGAGCTTGGGGGGATTTGATGCCATGCATTCATATATATATTTTACCAGACTTGCACTAGTATTTTGGCCTAAAATTCCTAAGTATAATTGCATTTAAGTAGTAAGATGTCTAGATTCTAGTTACTTCTTTACTTTTGTCCAAATTTCAGGTCAATCGGGCTTTTGGAGCCAATTGGACGCGATTCGGAGCCATAGACAACAAGTCGAAACTAGAATGAACTTCCTGCGGTCCGCAGGATCCCTCCCGCGTCCAGCAGACGGAGGTTACAGCACGTTCGACCTACCGCTCGGCGCTGAAAACTTCCTGTGGAGCAGAAAAACCGCCATTTCCTTCTTCCTGCGGTTCGCAGGCCCGTGCCTACGGTCCGCAGGGAGGTTACTGCACTACAGTTTTCTATTTTCTGGCGCTCTGCCTATATAAGCCGGTCATTGGGACGGTTCCAGACATCTTTTCACTCATCTTCTCACGCCCTTTCATTGCATATTCACAACCAGAGGCAGAGGAAAGAGGAGAGAAGGCCGTTCATCATTCTTCGAAGCGGATTTGAGAGAATTCTCGCGCGGGAGTGAAGATCGTGTCGCCTCGAATCCTTCTTCGGTTCTTTTGCATCATGATTTCTTTCAGTTCTTTGTTTTCTTTGTTTTCTTGTGTCATGAGTGAGTAGATCTATATGTTCTTAGGGTTTGAATGATGATGATTGTGTCGACAGATTGACTGTATGTTTGGATTTATGTCGTTTTCATGATCACTTGAGATTTGCTTTTTAACGTGTTTGCATTCTGTTTGATTCGATTGATAAACCTGTAGGTTGTGGCCAGACCTAGTTGGTTAATGTAGTATCTTTTGACCAGATTTGATTGCTTGCACAGCCTTGGTTGATATTGTATCCGAAAGTACCCGTTAGGCGAAACTGCGGTTTGATTAACCTTAAACCGGACCATAGAACCATAGTGACATGATCGTAGTTTGTATCGTATTCTACGGATTTTGATTCAGTTTAGAACTGTTATTAGGACCAACAGTGAGAATTGTTGTAATTGTACTAGAACTGAATTGATAGGAATCGACGACATCGGTCGAAACACAACCAGAACCAAAACTGCTCTCGGTTCTTCTACCTGCGGTCCGCAAGAGTCATCTTGCGGTTCGCAGTTAGTTACCAACAGTGTAAGACAGTAGTTGTGGATCGCCTGAGGGTTACAAGGAAACTTGTGATCCGCAGACAGTTCTATAACTGCTAAATAACCACATCCTGCGGTCCGCAAGAGATATCTTGCGGAACGCAGGCAGTCAATCCGAGACCAATCTGATTCTGCCAACCCTGAGAACGCCTTTTAATTAATTGTCTTTCAGTTATTTACTTGTTTTAGCACTGTTTCCTTGTGTTTGTAACCAGCCTTGTTAAAACCCCAACAATTGACCCTTTAATCCAAACTCTCTTAGAATTTAGAAGTAGGTTTAAGTAAAGTCTGGTGTTAATCCCGTCCCTGAGGATTCGACCCTCAAGTACTACACGAGATCGTACGCTTGCGATCGAGTGCATACTTTAGGTTTAAAAGCCTATACCCGTTCGCGCGGTCATGCTCCTTGCTCCAATTTTAGTCCGTAATAGCTCTAGAAGCTCTATTTACCTAAAAATAGGACCAAATCACAGAAGTAACTTGATTCTAGATAATCTTCTAACTAAATACAAATGAACTTAGGATTTTAGGTACAAATATAGGTGCAAGTCTGGTTAATATGCATATATGAAATAGGTGCATCAAATCTCTCCAAGCTCAAACCCTTGCTTGTCCTCAAGCAATTGCTTAAACCTAAGAACAAACTGTACCTAGACTCATTCCCAAATTCCCAAGTAATGCAAATGAAAGATTTTGTGTTTATGTTTAACTCAAGATTTATGAACAAGTTTAAACTAAGCTTTATCAACAATTGGGTAAAATTACTTCATAAGACATGTGTTATAATAAGTAACCAAGACGAGCGACTCTTGTTCCATGAAACAAATAAGACAATTGTACTTTTTCGGACCTAGATCTTTCAATCAAACTACAAAGTGGTTATTTAAGCTTTGCTCATCCCACGTGAACAACTTTCTCGTTCTATTCAACTCCATAGACTTTGAAATGCCTTATTTTATTTGTGTTTGGGGAATGAAGCTCGAATCAATCCGGATGAAAAATTAAAGGGTACACAACTCCGAACTGAACGCAACTCCAACCTTTTGTGAATTTGAGACATTCTAGAATCCAATCAATCCGGATGGAAAAATAAAGGGTACACTCGTCCGAATCAACCGCGATCCTAAAAGCCTCTTATTTGATTTGATTTTCCGCTGCCCAAGACTTATCTCGTCATTTATGAACATTTACAGATTTAATTATTTTTATTTGACATTCAAGCTATGACATTCCACTTTGCCAGACCCATGTTCACGTGAAATCAACAAAACCAAAATAATTTCCTTTTTTATTCTCAATCAGATTTTCGGTTTACTACTTTTTCCAATAAATTCTTACTCAATTCAAGTAACTAGTCACTTCAGAACAAGAATTACCGACTATAACAAATATCTCATGAAGTTATCCTACTCAATTTTTAATAAAACAAGATTCAAAAAAACACAAAAATCTTGAATTTAACACCTACTCAAAATTTTTCATAAATGCAATGCATGAAAATTCGAAAAATTGGACTAAAAAATGCATGGACTCTACAATCAAGTTTACTCTATTCTCCCTCCCCAAGCTAATCCTTTCACTGCCCTCAGTGCTTAGAACTTAGATATGGAAATAAATGAGAGAAAGAAAGAATACGACCTGATGGACTAGCTATGCTCCGTAGACGTCATGGAGACTCCCCAAGCTCAATCGAACTATGCCTTTCTTCTGTCTGAAACAGGGATTTGTCAGAGCTTACTGCGGAACGCAGGTAGATGCCAGCGCCTCATTTCTTCGTGATTTCGAGCTCTGATTCTTCATGATTCCTTGGGTTGACTCCTAGGACTAAACATACCTTATGCAATATTATGATGAACTTGTTTGTATGTATTAATTGATACTATCTAAACTAACGTAAACTACTTTATTCGTGCTTGGGTTGCCTCCCAAGAAGCGCTACGTTTTAGGTCCCGAGCTCGCCCCCTAAACTACCTAAATTATTAAAGAAAATACCTGACCTGATGCCAAGCTATGCGCGGAGGAGACCTGTCTGTTTCGTACCTGGTAACTCCTTCTTTCGTACTGTTCTTGGTGTCCTGCGGATCGCAATCTGCTGTGACTGGTTGCGGAACAGGCGGTTCTGGTTGCGTCTGAAAAATCGACTGTCTGTCTGGAGGTTCAGCATGGTACGGAACGCATGTGGTGAGCTGCGAGCCGCAGTATGTGTCATCTGCTGCTTCTTCTGTCTCGGGCTAAAGTGTCAATTGTGTCTCAGCCCTTCCTCCTTCCTTCTGCGGAACGCATGTAGTGAGCTGCGAACCGCGTGATGCATGTACCAACTGATCCTGCAGAGGAGACTCGTCATCTTCTCGCACCTCATGGACTCCATCCTCG
This sequence comes from Cyperus esculentus, assembly GCA_030179965.1. NCBI lineage: Eukaryota > Viridiplantae > Streptophyta > Magnoliopsida > Poales > Cyperaceae > Cyperus > Cyperus esculentus. The sequence continues at coordinate 4,498,900 of JASGLE010000013.1, read as the reverse complement.
ATAACGTCCAATCGGCAGCAGTCTTCGGAATAGTCGAGGTATTGCATTGCTTCTTCAACTTGGAATTGAACCTTGTCATTTCCAACATACATCGTCAACGTGCCATCTCTTGTGTTGATAACGGTACCGGCGGTCCTTAGAAAAGGTCGCCCTAAAATAATCGGCACGTACTTGTCTTCCTTCATGTCTATCACCACAAAATCTCCCGGAACAAAGAATTTTCCAACTCGAACGGGTATGTCTTCAACAATGCCCAACGGCTTGCGCATGGTGGTATTGGCAAGTTGGATCGTCATGCGAGTCGGTTTAAGATCTCCAACTCCGATTCTTTGAAACACCGTGTAAGGCATGAGACTCACGCTTGCACCCAAATCGCATAGTGCTTTCTTTATGTTGGCCTTCCCTATAGTGCATGGGATTGTGAATTTGCCTGGATCCCTAAGTTTAGGAGGTAACTCACGACTTATGACCGTGCTTACTTCATGATTGAGTTGTATCTTCTTGCAATCTTTGAGACTCCTCTTGTTGGACAAGATGTCTTTCAAGAACTTGGCGTATGAAGGCATTTGCATGAGAGCGTCGGTGAATGGAATTGAGATTGTGAGTTGTTTAAGTACCTCCATAAACTTTGAAAATTGCTCATCCAATCGATGTTGAGCGAGTCTTTGTGGAAAAGGAACAGGCGGCTCATAAGGCGGTGGTGTCTCTGTTGCTTTGCCTTTGCCCTTTGCTGAGGTGGCACGTGAAACAGGATTAGTATTCTGGTCAGTTTTGCCTTCTGTTTCATCATCCTGCGGACTGTACTCTCGTGAGTGCGGACCGCAAGCTGTGTCGGTTGGGCCTGACTGCTTCGTTCGCGAAGTTGGTTGGGTCGTGCTCTTCTCTGTTTCTGCTAACCGAGGGATGTGCGAACCGTGTACAGAAGGGTGCGGTTCACACTCTGCTCTGTCTGAAGCGGTTTTCGTAGTTTTCTGAGCGGTTTCGGCGTCAGCTGGTCCCTTGATACTCAGGTCAGGTTCCTCTGGCATTGGAGGGTCTGTGTGTTGCGTGCCGCTCCTCAAGATATGTATAGCCTTTACTTCGCCGTTTGGATTAATCGGTTGACTCGGAAACTTACCCGTGCCCGTCGAGCTTATGCTCGCTTTAGTGTCTCCTCCCGCTAGTCTAGCCAACTTCTCATTCATGGCTTGCATTTGTTCAAAGATCATTTGGTTCATCTTGGTTTGCTCTTCCATGAAGGTGTTGACCTCGGGTGGTACGTGTGGTTCTTGTTGGGGATGCGCGTTTGGGTGTCGGTATAAGTTGTTCGGCGGGGTATTGCGATTCTGGTTTTGGTTTTGGAAGTGGTTGTTGCTGTAGAAGTTACGGTTTCTGCTTCCTTGACCTGGTTGATACTGGGTCCCTTGGTTCTGATACCTCTGAGGAGGGTTGTACGACTGTGCGAACGGAGGCTTTGGGTAGAAGGGTGGCTCATTGTTGATCAAGTTGACTTGTCCTCCAACCTCGGGTTGATGCAAGGGGCAGTTTTCGTAGTCATGAGATTCTCCACAAAGAGTACAAGATTGGACTTGCACGGCATTAGTGGTGGCCTTTTGCTTGTCAACTTGTAATTGAAGGGCGTCTAGTTTAGCTTGCATCAAAGCGAGTTGATCGACTTCATAACGTCCCTTCTGACCTCTGATTTGCTCACAGTTGGACCATTGTTGTTGCTTTGCCAACTTGTCAAATAACTCCAAGATTTCATGTGGCTCATTGTCAATGATAGACCCACCTGCACCATATTCAACCAAAACACGACTTTGTGAAGTTAAACCATCATAAAATGCATCAACCAACATCCAATCAGTAAAGTTATGGTGAGGACAAGATTGTCTCAATTGGTTAAATCTATCCCAAGCATCGCTCAATGGTTCATCATACCCTTGTTTGAAAGATGAAATTTGTGCCCTAACTTTAGCAGTTCTCCTAACAGGGTAGTATTTTTCAATGAATTGTTTAGATAATTCGGCCCAGGTACCAATTGAGCCTGTGGGAAGAGAATTAAACCATGTTCGTGCTCTGTCGCGTAGGGAGAACGGAAACAGAGCCAGTCGGACGTAGTCTAGACTTGCCATGATGTTCTTCACGGTTCGGCAACATTGCAGAAAGTTGTTGATGTGTTCGTGTGGGTTCTCCGACTCCAATCCGTGAAAACAACTCTGTTGGATGAGGTTGACTACCCCTGAGCCAAAGTTGGGAGGATCCCCAACTATGTCAGGAAGTATGATGGGTCCTTGTGCATCATCTGCCTTGGGGATGTGGTAATCTCTGAGAGTTCGTGGTTCATGACGTCGAGCTTCAGCCTCAGCTTCTCTTCTACGCTGTTCTTCTTCTATCACTTGCCTTAGTTGCTCGACTTCTGCTTGAAGCTGTTGCTTCTCGGTTTCAGCCTCTTCCAACGCGAGCCTTGCTGCTTCGTCTGCCATATCTTGCGGACCGTGAACAGGAGGGTGCGGTCCGCAGGAAGAATCTTTGATCGACAACCGCTGGAAATTTGTGGTCATGTCAGATGGGGCTGAGGTCGGGGTGTCCTCTGGTTGTAGTCTCGAATATTGAACACCACTTCTCAGCTTGTAGTCACCAACCGGCGGTAGTCGGTCCAGCTTCTGTCACCTGTAACAAAAGAAAACGAAAACTCGAAAAGGGGGGGTTAGAAATAGAAAAGAAAATAAAGAAAAAGTCTAGAAATAGTGTTGCCGTCCCCGGCAACGGCGCCAAAAAGCTTGATACGCGTGGAGTGTATAGGCTTTTACCCTAAATAATACAATCAATCGCAAGCGTACGATATTATGCAATATAGTCGGGATCGAATCCACAGGGACGGTTATATCTCTAAACAGTTCTTTAAATCCTAAAGTAATCCTAATGTGAACGTAACCGATTTGGGGGGGTTTTTTTGAAGTTGGTTTTCTAACAATTAACAGATGCAAATTAGTAAATAACAGTAAATAAAAGACTCTAAAACAATTATTAAACAAACGTTCCTAGGGTTTTCAGAATCAGTTTGATGTTTGGACTAACTGCCTGCGTTCCGCACCCGAGAGGATGCGAACTGCAAGATGTACAAATTTGTGGTTCTCTGTCTGTTCCTTGCTTGGTATGGTTCGCACATGTCACCAATGCGATCCGCAGGGAACAGATCAGAGTCAGTTCAAGCTCAGTTTCTATTGTTGATCAAAGTTACCGATCCCCAACTAACTCAAAGCAATTACAAGTCCCTCAACTCTCGTTTGTTGGCACTTTTAAATACTTTTAGATCAATTCGAAATCTTTAGATTATCTCTAACCTAAACCCGATTTGCTTTCGATCACAGGTACGGTTTAACTCACGTTATAACCACAACTTCTCCTCTCGGATACAATTGGACAACAAGTTATCTACCCAAATAGTGCAAGTATTGAATCTCTATCAATTGACGTTAAGTTTTCCAACTAGACTATGCCCAATCCACAGGTCTATCAAAATAGGGTGAACTACTACAAGTGCACTCTCATGCAATTAGCAATTCTGGCCTAAGAAGATATAAATCTACCAACTAGATACGAACATACATCCACAGGATCATATCAAAGAACAAGAAAACAATTCAAGCACAATTATTAATAAGCTCCAAGCAAATATTAGAATAACTTCAATGCATAAACGATAAAAGCGAGTATTCAATTAATCCATACATACAAACAACATCCAAGACCCCAAGAACTAAGGCGACTACTCACGCCTTGACATGACTAAACAACAAATAAACAAAAGTAAGAGAAAAGAAAGCACCGAGTAAGCTTAGGAAGAGGTGGGTAACCGTCTCCTTCGATTCCAACGGCGTTGAGCTCCTCTCTTGACACGACTCTCGACTAAACTATGAACTAGACTAATCTCAACGCATGAGACCTAACAACTAACTCTATGACTTGACAAAATCAAGATCAAGATACTGTGAGATGATATGAGAGCACCCCAAGGGTCTTTTTTATAGGAGAAGATGTCTCAGATTTAGGCGTCTAACTTCTGGTTTCTTGGAGTCCAATTAAGGGAAAAATCCCAAAAGGAGATTGCCAAAGATAGCACGCGCCAGAAAATAGGTGTTCTGATATGTTTTTAGCATAGTACGGTCCGCAGAAATAGGAGTACGGTCCGCAATTAGCATTCCAAAGAGAGCTTAGCCTAGAAATAGCATGTCTGTTGCTTTAATTAGCTCTCTGCGCGTTTCCTTGATTTAGATATGGCTGTTGTGAGCTGGCATGACATGGAAATAGAAGTTTTATTCTTGATTACGGTCCGCAAATAGGGAGTTGCAGTCCGTAAATAGATGTTCCTTTGTGCTCCTTCGCCTATTTTTGCTCCTTGCTCCAATTTTAGTCCGTAATAGCTCTAGAAGCTCCATTTACCTGAAAATAGGACCAAATCACAGAAGTAACTTGATTCTAGACAATCTTCTACCTAAATACAAATGAACTCGAAAGTAACTTGCGTAGCAGATGGCCACGGGTTTCTTGTCCTTCCGCTGTCCGAGAACCGCCCCCACGGCATAGTCGCTGGCATCGCACATGATCTCGAAAGTCTGAGACCAGTCGGGGGGCTGCAGGATCGGTGCTGAGACGAGGGCCTCCTTCAACATGTTAAAAGACTGAACACACTCATCAGTAAAATTGAAATCAGAGTCTTTTACTAGCAGGTTGGTCAGCGGCTTGGTGATCTGGGCGAAGTCCTTGATGAATCTGCGGTAGAAACCACAGTGACCGAGGAAACTGCGTACGTCCTTGACGGTGGTAGGCGTGCACATCTGCTCGATCACCTCGATCTTCGCCTTGTCAACCTCGATGCCCCTGCTTGTGACGCGGTGGCCAAGCACGATGCCCTCCTGCACCAGGAAATGGCACTTCTCCCAGTTGAGGACCAAGTTGGTCTCCTCGCACCTCTGCAAGATCTTGCACAAATTCGCTAAGCACTCATCAAATGAAGTGCCAACCACAGAAAAGTCATCCATGAAAATCTCGACCTCTTTCTCAATGTAAGGAGAGAAAATGGCCATCATCGCTCGCTGGAATGTAGCAGGCGCATTGCACAAGCCGAACGGCATCCGCCGGTAGGCGAAGGTACCGTAGGGACATGTGAATGTCGTTTTCTCCATGTCCTGGGGGAGGATGGGTACCTGAAAGAAGCCGGAATACCCGTTGTTGGGATTTCATGTATAGCCTAGGGTCGAATTTTTAAAATTTTTAACCCCAAATTCATAACTATACTAAAAGATCTACGTTAATGCAACAATCAAACATCTAATTACATGGGAGAACACATGTAATTCTAACATATTACACAAAACAATTCTATCATGATTGCATGGGATTCTAACATATTACACATGCAATCCAATCATCTTCTCAATTAATTAAACTCTAATTAATTCACAAAGACGACATAAGAATTGTGCCTTGATTTGCGCGGAATTGATAAGGCGATTGGCTATTCTTCATTGCTCGTTCTTCCTCTTCTCCTCCTGAATCGATCGACTTCAAGGCGAGGCAGCGGTGCGGAAGAGCCCTTAGTTCACCTTGAATCTACAAACAACTCGCGATCGGTGTTCACGATAGATGAACACCAAATCCTAGCACTCTCTAATGGAATTAGTTGTTCTTTAATTCTCAACACATGAGAAGAACAATGAAGGAAGAGGGAGGCTGAAAATAACTACTAATTTTCGGATGATCATTGTTTGTGATCTAATCGCCTATATTTATAGGCGAAGATAAAAAAAAACTTAATAATAGCACCAAACTAATAATAGCGCTCTTAATATTATTATTAATATATATATAGCATGGCCCTATTTGTTTTATAAATTAAATTAGATAGTTAAAACCGCCTCCAATAATTCCATCTAATTACTTTATAAAGTAATTTTAGAAAGTTAATTCTAATATCTTATCCTTATTATTTCAACCATGAAATAATCTATAAGATATAGAACCTAGTTGTTTCTTATTCATTTGGTGTGACTGTTTAGGGATTTATGTCATGTTGAAGTTATGATATAACTAGTCTATATCAAATGACTACAGAGGTTCTATCACTACATATAGTCCTTCAAATGACATAAATAATGCTGCACATTATTTTGCCAAATCCTCTAGTATTGTGTCTATCCTTGTCACGTGATATTCTGAATGCTGCGAAAATAGGAACGTGTCATTTTTGCACTGCATTCGTTTTCTTGGTCTCTATAAGTGAATTATAATTATAACTGATACCAGTTATATTGCTAGCATTATAATCCCACTTTACCAAGGGGCCCAGTAATATCACTACTCATATTGAGTGACAATGATACTGTTGATACATAGATTTCTCCCGCACAAGTTTCACACAACGAACTATCACTTTATCCTATAACTTGATAGGGTTTAAATGATAATCACATCATGTGTTACTCATGTGAAAAATATACATATCTCATATCGTAGATTCAAAGACACAATGAAACATCAATGACACAAAACACAATCTATATGATGTTTCATTTAAATTGGTCATGCTCAATGTATAAAATATCCATCTAATTTTATACACTCATGTTTATAGTGATAATCTTTATATTTATAGAAATACAATATACTTTTATCAACATGATGATCTTACTGATAATTAATGTTCCTCTTTAATTATCAAGATCATGAGCTAATTTAAAAATACATATCCCATCTTTAGAGTTCTATGATTCAGGACCAAGAGCATCTTCCTGAATTCTTCTAAAGGAATGATACTATAAATTTTAAGGAACATAAATGCATATCAAAAACACATTTAATCATAAACATAAATAACTTTCAAAACACATCCTTTCAATCTCCCACTTGTTTTTAAAGTTACATAACGTATGTAAGAAAACAAAACAAAAAGAGATAAATCAATCCTCTGGCCACTGTCCATAGTCCCGCAGACTCATAGACTCAAAGTGAGCCTGACTCTTCGCCTGTGATAACGGCTTAGTGAAAGGATCAGCTGTGTTGCTGTTTGTGTCTACCCATTTTAGCGCAATCTTGCCTTCTTCTATCAAGTCTCGAGTGACAAAGTACTTCCTGTCCATGTACTTTGTCTTGTGATGTGATCTTGGCTCCTTGATTTGTGAAATAGATGCACTATTATCACAAAACAGCTCTAAAGGTCCTTGACTAGATGGGACAATGCCCAGCTCCTCAAGGAACTTCTTGATCCAGACTCCTTCCTTACTTGCTTCCGCTGCTGCCATAACTTCTGCAGAAGTGGTCGAGTCGGCCGTAGTGGACTGCTTCCAACTACGCCAGCTCACAGCACCACCATTCAGAAGAAAGACATATCCGGATTGGGATCTTCTATCATCCGGGTCGGTCATGAAACTCGCATCGGTGTAACCCTCTGCGATGAGATCTGTTTGACCACCATAGACAAGAACTCTACTCTTAGTCTTGTTAAGGTATCTAAGAATGTTCTTGACTGCTTTCCAGTGCTCTGGACCTGGTGAAGCTTGATGACGACTTGTCATGCTTAGAGCATACGAGACATCTGGTCTAATGCAAGTCATAGCATACATGATTGAGCCTATGGTTGAAGCATAAGGCACATCCTTCATGTACTCTATTTCCTCAAGCGTCGCTGTACTTTGAGATTTGCTAAGCTGCACAGACGTACTCATTGGTATTGACCCTTTCTTAGACTTTTCCATATGGAACCTTTCTAAGATCTTGTCAATGTACACGCATTGACTCTGACCAATGAGTCTTCGAGACCTATCTCTATATATTTTGATCCCTAAGATATATTTGGCCTCGCCCATGACCTATCTTCTAGACCAATGAGTTCTTTGTTTGCTCCATCAAACTTATCTCATTCCCCATGAGCAATATGTCATCGACATATAGAACAAGAAACTGTACTTTGCTCCCACTGACCTTCTTGTATACACAAGGTTCTTCCATGCTTTGAATGAATCCAAGAGATTTTACCTCTTCATCAAAGCGTTTGTTCCAACTCCTTAATGCTTGCTTCAACCCATAAATGGCCCTTTGAAGCTTGCATACCTTCTTGCTATTGGATGTATCTTCAAAACCTCGAGGTTGTATCATATATACTTCCTCTTCTAACTTTCCATTAAGGAAGGCGGTATTGACATCCATCTGCCATATTTCATAATCATGAAATGTAGCAAGCATAATCCGAATTGACTTAAACATAGCAACCGGCAAAAAAGTTTCATCATAATCGATCCCATGAATCTGACTGAAACTTTTTGCTACAAGTCTTGCCTTGTAGGTTGTCATGTTTCCATTCAAATCCATCTTCCTTTTGAAAATCCATTTGCACTGAATGGGTCTCTTTTCATTAGGAAGGTCTACCATAGTCCAGACTTTATTGTCGTACATGGACTGTATTTCGGATTCCATGGCTTCTTGCCATGCTTTGGAGTCTGTTCTCTGTATAGCTTCTTCATATGTAAGGGGATCCTCAGTATCTACTACTAAGATCTGATGAAGACCCATATAAAAGTCGGGTCTTCTCCTTTCCCTTAATGATCTCCTGACTACTCCTTGTTCTTGCAATTCCTCTTGAGTTTGAACTTCTTCAACAATTTCTTGTTGAATTGGTTCATCCTCAACCTGAGTTGCTTGAACAACTGGTGGAGGTGTAGTTGGAGTCTCTTCGACATGTGAAGCTCTACTCCCACTAATCATAGGAGGTCTATATGACATTAAAGGATCATCATTTATCTCATGATCAATTTGTAGGTCTTCTTGAATTTCTTCAAGTATCACCCTACTGTCATTGCTTTTGATTCTTTCGAGAAACTCTTTCTCTAAGAATACTGCACCCTTCTTTACGACTATTGTATTCGTAAGCTTGTGCCAAAAGCTATACCCTCTTGTTTCCTTAGGGTATCCAATGAAGAATCACTTATCCGCTTTTGGTTGTAACTTGGTTGTCTTCATACGGTTGACGTATGCTTCACAACCCCAAATCCTTAGATAAGTGAGACTGGGCATACTACCCATCCATAGTTCATGTGGAGTTCTCTCTACAGATTTCGATGGAACAATGTTCAGTGTATGAGCAGCTGTTTGGAGTGCATAACCCCAAAAGTACACAGGTAGTTCAGTTTGGCACATCATTGAACGAACCATGTCTAGCAAGGTTCTGTTCCTCCTTTCTGAAACACCATTCCACTGCGGTGTTCCAGGAGGCGTCAGTTGTGGAACAATACCACACTCTTTCAAGTATGTGCTAAACTCATTACTCAAGTATTCTCCTCCACGATCTGTTCGTAGAGTTTTAATTCTCTTATCTAGTTGGTTCTCTACTTCATTCTTGTATTCTTTGAACTTGTCAAAGGCTTCACTCTTATGTCTCATAAGATAGACATAGCCATAGCGGCTATAGTCATCAGTGAAAGTAATGAAGTACCTATAACCATCTCTTGCACTCTGACTCATTGGACCACATACATCTGAATGTATCAATTCCAACAAATCTTTCGCCCTTTCACCTTTCTTCTTGAATGGTGATTTGGTCATTTTTCCAGTTAAACAAGATTCGCATGTCCCAATTGCTGTGTCTCCAAATGAATCATGTAGATTCGTTTGTTGCAATTTCTTCATGCGTCTCTCATTTATATGACCCAGGCGACAGTGCCATAAGAGAGTCTCTACATTTTGAGACGTCTTGAGCCTCTTGTTATTGATATTTAACAATTATTTATCATCTTTTGTATCAAGCAAATACAAACCATTAGAAACTAAAGCATTTGCATAAAAGATATTTTCCTTCCTAATAACCATACAAGAGTTACGTATCTTAAATCAAACCCTTCTGCATCCAAACATGATACAGAGATAATGTTTCTAAATACTGAAGGAAAATAATAAACATTCCTTAAATTTAAAACTAAGCCACTAGATAAATGAAGGTCGAGGCTTCCAACAGCCACCGCTGAAATGCAGGCTCCATTTCCTACCTTTAAAACGACATCACCCTTTTTAAGTGATCTTCTATTCCTTAGTGCCTGCACATTAGAAACTAAGTGAGCACATGAACCGGTATCACATACCCAGTCCTGAATAGATGTGGCTATATTTAAATGTAATTCAATAACAAGCATACCTTTGTGACGCTTCTTTTCAACCTTGCCTGCATCCAAGTCACGCTTGTACTTGGGGCAATTCATTTTGAAATGTCCTTTCTCATGGCAATAGAAGCATTCAGTGTCAGAACTCGGGGAGTTCTTCGTGCTTCCCTTAGAGGCGTTGCCTCCACTCTTGCCCTTTGGAGAGGACTGCGTCTTCTCATTCTTGTTTTTCTTGTTGCCTTTCTTGGCAACCTTCTTGCTAGACGACGCCACAGCTAAGACGGAACTGTCCTTCATCTTACCGTTATCTGCTTCAAATGTCTTGAGCGCATTGTGGAGCTCGCTCAAACTCATGGGTTTTTCTCGCATGTGGTGTAGCGAGACAAAACTCTTGTAGGACACAGGTAGCGAGCCTAAGACAAGGTCCTCGGCAAGCTCTTCAGGCATTGGAGTCTTCATTTTCTCCAATTTCTCTAGATAGGTCTGCATTTTCAGAAAATGCATCGAGACAGATTCACCTTCCACCATCTTGCACCTTGTGAGTGCTACGGTGGTCCTATAGCGCTCCTTACGAGCACTATCTGTGAATAGTTTCACTAGTTCACTCATAATCTCCTTAGCGGAGTGATTGATGAACTTTCTTTGCAACTGATCGCCTATAGTGGCCAAGATCAGTGCCTGAACTATCTTTTCCTGTTCCTTCCACTTTTTCTGAGCCTCCTTTTCAGCGTCGGTTGGTTTGGACGAATCTTTAGGTACTGGTTCTTGGTCATCCAGTATCTGCAGTAAGTCCTCTAGCCTCAACACGATGCAGAGTTTGAGGTACCAATCAGAATAGTTTGAGCCGTCATTGGCAAGTGGGGACTTTTCGACCATTGAACGCAGAAAATTAGGAAGTGAAGACATTTTGCTAAAATATTAAAAAAAGGGTAGGCATTAGTTATGTTTATGATACACAGGAATATGTACTAACAAAATAATTTTGTCCATTTTGTTAGTCGCTCAAGATCCCTCTCAAATAATTGAGATCACTCAGATTACTCGATCAGGTAGGTAGCTAGATTACCAATCATAACCTTTAAGTTCCACATGAACTTACTTTTATGACTCTTGCCGTTTCCATTAAGAATGTATAAAACATGCCTTTTAATGAAACTCTCTTTCCCAAACCCCAAGCCTAGATCTTGAGATCTTCATAAGAAAACTCACTTTATTGGTCAACAAACATGAACATATCATTCCCACATAATGAGCAAGAAAAGGATCACACAGTCCCTACTCACTTTTGGCCTAATGACATATGCACGAATGTTCCACGATTTCCAATAGCTGGACCACGATCACGGTTTTTCTGGCTACTAGCGTAAGGTGGATAAAATGAGAAGGAAAGTACTCTTATGTTTTTCATGGACATTTTAATTTATAAATATATCTTATGACTGTAAGTTTGGTAGGTCATGTCATATCACAAACAATACCTATCCTAAACAATCACAATTATTCACAAACAATCAAGTGTGGGTTGTATGGCCCCTGCTTGCATTCTTGTAGCCTGATGTGCCTCATCTCGAGTGTACCTGTTCTTATGCTACAAGACCCACCCATTTTCTTTCTATTCTGAACTAAAATATTTATAGAACCTAAAAGAAAATAAACTAGGAAATCCCATCCCCAAGTGGCATGCAAGCCTATGAATGATCCTATACATAAAACTAATTAAGGGGCACCAAAGGCCGCATTATTAATAATCAGGGGCACCAAAGGCCGCTTACATAAAATCACATCATTCATACAATTACAACACACAAGGCATTGAATCTTGGGCTATACTAACCCACAATCCTCCTGCAAAACAAAGTTAGCCAACACAAGTATAATATGCATGTTCATACTATTTAATTTATATTTTGGTAAAGCCTTCATCTCTTAATTAAATTCATCTCTAAATCATTTAAATCCCAAAAATGATTTTTTGAATTTCTAATTTTCAGTTTAACTCTTATTAAATACTTACTTTAACTTCTATTTGTTGAATTTTAAACTATTTTTAAGTTTTAAAACACAAGATGCTTGAAACCGATAATTCCAAGGTTTCAGTTCTGCGCATCTGTCAATGTTTAATAAAAACCGTCCCTGTCTGTTAACTGTAAAATTTTGAGAATAATTTTCCTGAAAACTAGACTTTCTAATCTAAATTTCAAAACAAAATTTACTCCAATTGGACTTACGGTTTAAAAGTTATGATCAAAACAAACTGCTACTCTAATTCTGGAAAACAGAACGTACCAGTTTCCGTTTTTTCAATTTTACTGGTAAAACCTGACAAAAACTTATATGCAAAATATATATTTACAGAAAGCTAACTTTCTAAGCTTTCCAACGTTATCTTATTTTCCCAAATCCAACAAACGAGTAAAGAGTTATGGACTTTTGAAGTTGCAACAAAACAGTAACCGAATCTGAAACTGCTCATCAAAAATTCGTTTTAAGTATTTAATACATCAAAACAGTAATTTCTAAAACTGAAAACTTAAGAGATGGATTACCAAAACCCCGTACCACAATTGGCATGAATTAAATAGTCCAAATTGTCACAAAAACAGAACCAAAAGCTCTGATACCACTGTTGGGATTTCATGTATAGCCTAAGGTCGAATTTTTAAAATTTTTAACCCCAAGTTCATAACTATACTAAAAGATCTTCGTTAATGCAACAATCAAACATCTAATTACATGGGAGAACACATGTAATTCTAATATATTACACAAAACAATTCTATCATGATTGCATGGGAGAACACATGCAATCCAATCATCTTCTCAATTAATTAAACTCTAATTAATTCACAAAGACGACATAAGAATTGTACCTTGATTTGCGCGGAATTGATAAGGCGATTGGCTATTCTTCGTTGCTCGTTCTTCCTCTTCTCCTCCTGAATCGATCGACTTCAAGGCGAGGCAGCGGTGCGGAAGAGCCCTTAGTTCACCTTGAATCTACAAACAACTCGCGATCGGTGTTCACGATAGATGAACACCTAACCCTAGCACTCTCTAATGGAATTAGTTGTTCTTTAATTCTCAACACATGAGAAGAACAATGGAGGAAGAGGGAGGCTGAAAATAACTACTAATTTTCGGATGATCATTGTTTGTGATCTGATCGCCTATATTTATAGGCGAAGATAAAAAAAAACTTAATAATAGCACCAAACTAATAATAGCGCTCTTAATATTATTATTAATATATATATAGCATGGCCCTATTTTTGTTTCCCATTTCGGCATGGCAAAAAAAAAACACCCCTATTTGTTTTATAAATTAAATTAGATAGTTAAAACCGCCTCCAATAATTCCATCTAATTACTTTTTAAAGTAATTTTAGAATGTTAATTCTAATATCTTATCCTTATTATTTCAACCATGAAATAATCTATAAGATATAGAACCTAGTTGTTTCTTATTCATTTGGTGTGACCGTTTAGGGATTTATGTCATGTTGAAGTTATGATATAACTAGTCTATATCAAATGACTACAGAGGTTCTATCACTACATATAGTCCTTCAAATGACATAAATAATGCTGCACATTATTTTGCCAAATCCTCTAGTATTGTGTCTATCCTTGTCACGTGATATTCTGAATGCTGCGCAAAATAGGAACGTATCATTTTTGCATTGCATTCGTTTTCTTGGTCTCTATAAGTGAATTATAATTATAACTGATACCAGTTATATTGCTAGCATTATAATCCCACTTTACCAAGTGACCCAGTAATATCACTACTCATATTGAGTGACAATGATACTGTTGATACATAGATTTCTCCCGCACAAGTTTCACACAACGAACTATCACTTTATCCTATAACTTGATAGGGTTTAAATGATAATCACATCATGTGTTACTCATGTGAAAAATATACATATCTCATATCGTAGATTCAAAGACACAATGAAACATCAATGACACAAAACACAATCCATATGATGTTTCATTTAAATTAGTCATGCTCAATGTATAAAATATCCATCTAATTTTATACACTCATGTTTATAGTGATAAACTTTATATTTATAGAACTACAATATACTTTTATCAACATGATGATCTTACTGATAATTAATGTTCCTTTTTAATTATCAAGATCATGAGCTAATTTAGAAATACATATCCCATCTTTAGAGTTCTATGATTCAGGACCAAGAGCATCTTCCTGAATTCTTCTGAAGGAATGATATTATTAAATTTCAAGGAACATAAATGCATATCGAAAACACATTTAATCATAAACATAAATAACTTTCAAAACACATCCTTTCACCCGTCAAGGTAGCAGAAGTGAGAGTGTTTGGCGAGGCGCTCCAACATCTGGTCCACGAATGGCAGCGGGAAGTGGTCCTTGCGTGTGGCTGCTTTCAGCTTGCGGTAGTCTATGCACATCCGCCACCCGGTCGTGGGGCGCATCTGGACCTTCTCGCCCTTGTCGTTCTCAACGACAGTGTAGCCACCCTTTTTCGGAGCCACATGCACCGAGCTCACCCACTTGCTGTCTGGAATCGGATAAATGATGTTAGCATCAAGCAGTTTAAGGATCTCCTTTTTCACTACCTCTTGCAGGACTGGGTTGAGCCTCCGCTGGTGTTGCACGGAAGGCTTGTGGTCCTCCTCGAGGTGGATCCGGTGAGCACAGATGGACGGGTTGAGTCCCTTGATGTCCTTGATTGAGTACCCGAGGGCACCCTTGTGAATGCGCAACTTCTCCAAAAGCTTGGAAGTCTCATGAAAGCTCAATTGAGCGCCAACGATGACAGGAGAAGACTTCTCAGAATCCAGGAACTCATACCTGAGGTTGTCGAGCGGTGGTGCCTTGTCAGTTCTGCCCTCGGATGCTTCCTCCTGCAGACCGCAGGAGTCGTCCAGCGGACCGCAGGATGCTGAAAATATTGGCTGGAGCAGGGGGCCGTCTGGGTGCCCGTTGTCAGCATTGCTGAGTGCGGCTCCGCAAGAGATGTCTTGCGGACCAGAGAGAATGGTATCTGATACATCTTCATCGCTGGTCAGATCGGGCGTCTGCTCTAGCAGGTCTTCTTGAACTTCTTGAACCAACAGATCGATCACATCCACCCGGTTGCAGTCCTCGTAGAAGTCGGGGTACTTCATGGCTTTGGCCACTTGAAACTGCACCTTTTCTCGCCCCCGACGTTCATCGTGAGAGTGCCCTCATACGTGTCGAAGACTGTCCGAGCTGTCCGGAGAAACGGTCGGCCTAGGATGATCGGAACATCCTTGTCCTCCTTCATATCCATAACAACGAAGTCTCCGGGTACGAAAAACTTGCCGACTTGAAGTGGCACATCCTCAACAATACCCAGCGGCAAGCGGACGGAGGTGTCTGCTAGCTGCAGGGTCATGCGCGTGGGCTTCAACTCACCAACCCCGATCCTCTGGAAGACGGCGTGTGGCATGAGGCTTACGCTGGCTCCTAAGTCGCACAGCGCCTTCTTAATGTCCGCCTTGCCGATCTTGCATGGGATGGTGAACTTCCCGGGATCTCCGAGCTTCGGAGGAAGCTCGCGACTCACCACCGCGCTGCATTCAAGATTCAGTTGCACGCTCTTACAGTCCTTTAAGCCCCGCTTGTTGGACAGAATGTCCTTCAAGAATTTTGCGTAAGTCAGCATCTGAGTCAGCGCGTCGGTGAATGGGATAGAGATCGTCAGCTGCTTGAGGACGTCCATGAATTTGGAGAACTGCTCGTCTAACCGGTGGTTGGCGAGCCTTTGCGGGAATGGTACCCGCGGTCGGTAGACCTGTTGCTCTGCAGGCGCCTTCCCCTTGTCGCTGTTCGGCTTGGACTGCGCGACGGGTTGGGAGATTGGCGCAGTCTGTCTGTCTGCCACCGCGTCCTGCGGACCGCGAGCCATGTCGTGCGGAACGCAGAGAGGCGGTTGGGAAGCTGCCTGGTCTGATTGGGCGCCCGGCCTAGTGTCCTGCGGACCGCAAGACCGATCCTGCGGACTGTAGGAAGTGGCGCCCGGTGTGTTGTCTGCTGCCGGCGGGTCTGATTTGGCACTCGCGGGTGTACCCACCGCCGGATCCTCATCCTCTGGCATGGGAGGGCCAGAATACTGTGTCCCACTCCTTAGAGTGTGGATCGCCTTCACCTCGCCATTCGGGTTCGTCGGCTGGCTCGGCAACTTGGTGCCCGAACTCGAGGGCGCGCCTACGTCTCCTCCTGCGATCCTGGCAAACTTCTCGTTGAGGGCTTGCATCTGCTCGAATATCATCTGGTTCATCTTGTTCTGCTCAGTCATGAAGTTGTTCACAACGGCAGGCTTGAGCTCTTGATGCGGAGGTACATACGGCGGGCGGAAGGCATTCTACTGGGCAGGTTTGTTCTGGTTCTGAAAATGGGAGTTGCTGAAGAAGTTGCGGTTCCCACCTGCTTGCCCCTAATTCTGGAATCGCTGAGGAGGGTTGTAGTTGTTGGTCCCGAAGTTGGAACGGTCTCTCCAGCTTTGCCGGTCTGCTGGGTTGGCATACCCCTGCGCGAATGGAGCATTGTTGAAAGAGTTGACCTGCTCCTCCTCCTCCACGGGCTGCCGTAGCGGACAACTCTCATAGACATGAGAGTCCTCACCGCAGAGCATGCAGGGTTGAGCCTGCACAGCCTTCGAGGTTGCCTTCTGCTGGTCCAGCTGCTTGTCCATCCGCAGCTGCAGTGCCTCTAGCTTGGCCTGGACGAGGGTGAGCTGATCGACTTTGTAGCGCCCTTTCGTGCCCCTGCTGGACTCGCGGCTCGACCACTGCTGCTGCTTGGCGAGCTTGTCAAAGATGTCCAGGATGTCTTGCGCCTCTAGGTCAACGATGGACCCACCTGCGCATGCGTCAACCATGACGCGGTTCTGCTGAGTCAGTCCATCATAGAAGGCATCTGCTAGCATCATGTTGGAGAAGTTGTGGTGGGGGCAAGACAAGCAGAGGTGGTTAAACCGATCCCATGCATCTCCCAGCGACTCGTCATATCCTTGCTTGAATGTGGCAATCTGAGACCTAACCTTGGCAGTTCTCCTAATTGGGAAGAATTTCTCGAGAAACTAAGATGAAAGTTCGGGCCAGGTACCAATTGAGCCTTTTGGGAGAGAGTTGAACCAGAATTTAGCCTTGTCCCGGAGAGAGAAATGGAACAAAGCGAGGCGAACGTAGTCGGGGTTCGCGTTTGCATTCTTCACGGCCAGGCAACACCCAAGGAAGTTATCCAAGTGATCGTGCGGGTTTTCGTTCTCCAAGCCGTGGAAGCAGTTCTGCTGGATTAGGCTCACGGCTCTAGTTCCGAGACTCGGAGGACCTCCTGGCACATCTGGAAGTATGATGGGCCCTTGTGCGTCAGCAACCCGTGGACTGTGGAATTCCTTGAAGGTCCGCGGCTCGAGGGCTTCTCTTGCGACTTGCTGCCTCAGCTGTCAGACTTCCTCTTGCAGCAGTTGCCGAGCTTCTTCGGCTAGCCGCCGTTGTTCGTCGAGCTCCTCAGCCCGAATCCGGAGCTGCTCGCGCTCCGATCGTCTGCCATGTCAGACGACGAGTCTGAATCAGCGAGGACGGCGCTGATCCCCCCTCGCGGAGATCTGAATATCGAACTCCGGGGTCCGCTCCTCAAAAAGTAGTCGCCAACAGGAGGAGGGAATCCGTCCAGCGTCGTTCTCCTGAAACAGAAAAAGAGAGAAAAGAAGAAGAGAAGTTAGAACTAAAGAAAAGCAAAATCTAGGGTTAATATCGCCGTCCCCGGCAACGGCGCCAAAAAGCTTGACCGCGCGAACAGGTATAGGCTTTTAAACCTCTATAGACGACTCGATCGCAAGCGTACGATCTCGTTGAGTATTTGAGGGTAGAATCCTCAGGGACGGAGTTAACACCAGATTTTACTTTACTCTACCTCTAAACCCTAAGAGAATTTGGATTAAAGAGGGAATTGTTGGGGGGTTTTAACAGGGTTGGTTGACAAACAAGTAAAACAGGACTAGAACAAGTAAATAACTGAAAAGACAATTAATTAAAGGCGTTCTCAGGGTTGGCAGAGTCAGATTGGTCTCGGATTGACTGCCTGCATTCCGCAAGATATCTCTTGCAGTCCGCAGGAGGTGGTTATTTAGCAGTTATAGGACTGTCTGCGGATCACAAGTGTCCCTGTAACCATCAGGCGATCCACAACTACTGTCTTACACTCCTGGTAACTAACTGCGGACCGCAAGAAGAAGAACCGAGAGCAGTTTTGGTTCTGGTTGTGTTTCGACCGATGTCGTCGACTCCTATCAATTTAGTTCTGGTACAATTACAACAATGCCTATCAAGGACCATTTGCTAGGTTTCTTCAAGGGGAAGGTATTGTACCTCAATATACAATGCCTGGCACACCTCATCAAAATGGTGTTGCTGAAAGAAGAAATCGTACGCTTAAAGAAATGGTTCGTGCAATGCTTTGTCATTCAACTCTTCCTACAGATTTGTGAAGTGAAGCCTTAAAGACAGCAGTACATGTGCTTAATAAGGTACCTACTAAAGCAGTCCTTAAAACTCCATTTGAGTTGTGGACAGGTAGGAAACCGTCATTGTATTATATGCACATATGGGGTTGTCCTGCTGAGGCTAAACTATACAATCCACATTTAAAGGCTTTAGATCCAAGAACAACCAGTGGTTATTTTATTGGTTATCCGGAGAGGTCGAAGTGTTATAGATTTTATTGCCCGGGACATACTATAAAAATCGTAGAAACCGGAAAAGCAAGATTTATTGAGGATGTCAATTTCAGTGGGAGTGGTGTATCTCGTGAAGTTATTTTTGAGGAAGATCAAAATAATGAGACACCAACAGAAAATAGTGAAAATGTCCCTCATATAAATGTTAATAATGAGGAACAGTCCATTACTATAGAATCTCCAACAATTAAGGAAATTGATGATCAAGCTCAACATATTCAAGATGTTGATAAGGTTAGGCGGTCCTCAAGAATAAAGAAATCTGCTATTTCTGATGACTACGTGGTTTATCTTCAAGAGCCAAATCAAGAATCTGAAAATATTGATGATCCCATTCATATTCACAAGCCATGCAAAGTGAGAATGCAACAAAATGGTTTAATGCCATGAAAGAAGAGTTAGACTCTATGGCTAAAAATCATGTATGGGACCTTATTGATTTGCCGGAAGGAATAAAACCTATTGGATCCAAATGGATATTTAAGACCAAAAAGAAATTCCAATGGCGAAATTGAAAGATACAAGGCAAGACTTGTTGCTAAAGGTTTTACTCAAAAAGAAGGGATTGATTTTAATGAGAATTTTTCACCGGTTTCTTCAAAGACTCATTAAGAATCATTATGGCCCTTGTAGCTCATTTTGATTTAGAGTTACATCAAATGGATGTGAAAACAGCGTTTTTGAATGGAGATTTGGATGAAGAAGTATTATGGTTCAACCTCAAGGCTTCATATCTCCGGACAAAAGTCATATGGCATATAGATTAAGAAAATCAATTTATGGACTTAAACAGTCTTCCCGTCAATGGTTCTTCAAATTTAATAATGTGATTCTATCATCTGGATTTACTGCAAATACAGTTGATAGATGCATATATTTGAAGATCAGTCTAACGGGTACTTTCGGATACAATATCAACCAAGGTTGTGCAAGCAATCAAATCTGGTCAAAAGATACTACATTAACCAACTAGGTCTGGCCACAACCTACAGGTTTATCAATCGAATCAAACAGAATGCAAACACGTTAAAAAGCAAATCTCAAGTGATCATTAAAACGACATAAATCCAAACATACAGTCAATCTGTCGACACAATCATCATCATTCAAACCCTAAGAACATATAGATCTACTAACTCATCGCACAAACAGAAAAACAAAACAAAGAAGAAGAATTCATTGTGTAAAGAAACCGAAGAGGATGTCGGGGTTGACACGATCGTCGCGTGAGAAAGCGTTCTCTCGAATCTCTTTCGACGAGCGATGAATCGGCCAAAACCTCTTCCTTCTCTGCCTCTGGACACTCTGAACCGAAGGGGTGTGAGAATGAAAATGAGTCAAAACATGGATGAAACCGTCCAGGGCGCTGGTCCCTTTAAATAGCAGCCTGGCATAACTCCCTGCGGTCCGCAAGAACGGTGTTGCGGTCCGCAGGACGAAGGGAAATGGCGGTTTTTGCTGCTCTGGAAGTTTCTGGAGCCCTTTGGATGGTTAAACATGCTCTAACCGACGTCTGCTGGCCACAGGAAGTGACTTGCGGTCAGCAGGAAGCCGAATCCAGTCCTGCCTTGCCATCTAAAGCTCGAAATCGCGTCTAATTGGCTCCAAAAGCCTGATAAACCTGAAATATGGACACAAGTAGACAAGTAACTGGAATCGAGACATATTCCTAACTAAATGCATGCAAACTCGGGATTATCAGGCCTAAATACTAATGCAAGTCTGGTAAAATATATATGTGAATGCATGGCATCAAATGCCCCCAAGCTTAGAGCCTTGCTTGTCCTCAAGCAAAACCTAGAACCTAAGAAGCAGACCATACCTAGACCTAAACCTAAATTCCTGAGTCGATCTAAATGCAAGGAAAAACTTTGAGAGAATGTGAAACCAAGAGTGCATGGGCAAGTTTGACAAAAAGACCGCTGCCAAGATTTTTCAAGCAGGTTTCTATTGGCCAACCATCTTCAAAGACGCACATGCTCTTGTGCAGTCGTGCGATCAGTGCCAGAGGACTGGCAACATCTCGCAGAGGAGTGAGATGCCCCAGCAGCCCATCCAAGAAGTCGAGATCTTTGACGTTTGGGGCATCGATTTTATGGGACCGTTCCCTTCTTCAAAGGGGTATGAATATATTTTGGTGGCAGTGGACTACGTGTCCAAATGGGTGGAGGCGCTAGCTTGCGCCAAGGCGGATGCTAACTCCGTCAAGCGCCTCTTCAATGATGTAATTTTCCCTCGTTTTGGCATTCCTCGTGCCGTGATCAGTGATGGAGGCATGCACTTCATCAACCGTCAGTTTGAGTTACTCCTGAGCAGACATGGTGTGCACCACAAAGTCTCAACCGCTTACCACCCTCAGACCAACGGGCAAGCAGAGGTTTCCAACAGGGAGATCAAGGCCATTCTGGAGAAAATCGTGGTGAGATCGAGGAAGGATTGGGCGTTCAAGCTCAATGACGCGCTCTGGGCCTACCGCACGGCCTTCAAGACCCCGATCGGCATGAGCCCATTCAAGTTGATCTATGGCAAGCCATGCCATCTGCCGGTCGAACTCGAGCACAAGGCGTATTGGGCCACGCGCATCCTCAACCTCGACCTGCAAGCAGCAGGTGAGAAGCGCATCCTCGACTTGCATGAGTTAGAGGAGATTATGGCTCCACGCCTACGACAATGCCCGGATTTACAAGGAGCGCACTAGGAGGGTGCATGACAACCGGATCATGCGACGCGACTTCAAGGAGGGCGACCTTGTCCTTCTCTTCAACTCGCGTCTGCGTCTCTTCCCGGGCAAGCTCAAGTCACGGTGGTCCGACCCTTTCGAGGTCAAGAAGGTCTATCCATTTGGAGCGGTAGACATCACAGGCAAGGACGGCATCGCTTTCAAGGTGAATGGTCAGCGTCTCAAGGTGTACGTGGCTGACCAGTACAAGGAGGATCGTCTCGCCTTGCATCTGTCCCACTCACCACCAGCAGAGATTTAGATGGTAGTATGGTCAAGCTCGCGACCTAAAACAAGCGCTTCTTGGGAGGCAACCCAAGGTTTTAGGTTTATGTTTTCTTTTCTTTTGACAGATCTACTTTCTCTTTGACATAATTTCTTTTAGCATCTTAGTTCATTCTCATGTTGTATTAGGTGTTCTTAGTTTTGTTTGTACAGTGCTAAGGAGCAGACTCGAAAGAACGGCGATCATTGGGGCACGAAACCATGGAGAAACGAGGCCCTGTCAGCACCCTGCGGCCGGCAGAGTCGACACTGCGGTCCGCAGGAAGTCTAAACAGGCAGCAAATCTGTGCGCGGGCAGGACAGGGAAATTATAACATACTGCGGTTCGCAGGGTCGGGCCTACGGTCCACAGGGAGTTGCTATTTTTGGGCAGAACGAGGAGCAAATTTAGAATTGCCGATTTAGGGGTTTAAGTCGGTTTTGAAGCCGACTCCAACCGCCTAAACCTCTATAAGACAGACCAGAACTCCTTCTCTTCTATCTCCTTTTTCCCCCATTAAGCGACCAACTCATCCAATCTTCCCCTCCTCTCCTCAAGCTGTCGTAACCACCATCTCTGCACCCCGCTTCTCCTCTTGGAAGCGCAGCCACCTTGGCCACGCACCAGCAACAGCACGTGCAACAGCGCCGCTGCCCCGCCGTGTTGCTGTTTTGCTCTACGCATCTCGCGCCATCGCCGCTTCGTGTCATCGCGCTCCAATCCGAATTCTTCTCCACATTTTGAGGTTTAATTTCACAACTCTACTTTCAATTCTAAATTTCTATTTGGTTGATTTGTGAAACGAGAACCCGACTTCGGATCAGCGAAAACCGTAACTGCCCCCTGCGCTGTCAGCCACTAGACCCCTGCCAAGCCGAAACCAACATACTGCGGTCCGCAGGAACCTACCTGCGATCCGCAGGCTCCATCCAGGCAGCAGGATTTTGGTGCAGCAGCGCCGTGCCACGACTCAGGCCATGAAGCAACCAGCAAGCAAGGAACAGTTAGAGGAGAAGAGGAAGCGGATTCAGGCTGCTCTAGGGGTCAACCATCCTCGTAACATTGCTCCTCGTCCGGCACCAGAGTTGACTCCCGAGGACAAGCGAATCAGAAACAATCGCCTAACCCTTCAAAACAAGACCGTAAACTCCACGCCGCGTGTCGATTTTGGGTTTCTTGAGAAGATAGAGATCCTTGGCGAGTTTACTCGCCTCACTGAGCGGGTGGGATTCACTCGCGCGTTTTGGGAGATACTCTTGAAGCATCCTGCATACATCGAGCCGACGCTCGAATTCCTCGCATCATTGGCCCTTCAGGATCTCTCAGACGGGACTCAAGGTATATCTTTTCACTTAAAAGGTCGCACTTACAGGAAGAGTCTCGTTACACTTGCGGAGTGGTTCCACTTCGACCCTCACCAGACAGACTATCTTGGTTACGTACCGGAGGATAGGGTCGACTCAGATTCCACTTCGACCCTCACCAGACACCCCGTTGGCGCTCCAGACGACACCGACGCACCATGAGTCCCTCAGGTTGTATCTTTTCTCTCTCTCATTCATTTTTACATATATGGGTCAATGCACTGAGGACAGTGCATGGATTAGCTTGGGGAGGGAGGACAGTACGTCTAAGTTTTAGGTTTTCTTTTTTTTTTCATTTTTAGGTTTTCTTTTTTATTTTCATGTCTGCATTTTTGAAAAATTTTGTGAAATTGTTAAACTCAATGGCATATGGGAATTTTTTGTAGAAAATTGCGCATGATAACTTTATGAGATTTGTGTTAAGGTCGGAGAATCTTGTTCTGTAGTGATTAGTCCCATGAATAAAGTATGATCAAATTGGAAAAAGTAGCAAACCGAAAATCTGATTGAGGACGAAGGGTAATTTTCCAGTTTGTGGTATCCACGTGAACATGGTCTGATGAAGTGAAAGTTTTAGCCTAGATTGTCTTAAAAATAAAAATGACACTTCGAGGTTGCAGTCACGTTGGACGAGTGTACCCCTTTTATTTTGTCATCCGACTGACTTGGGCTTTCGGTGTCTGAGTTTAAAAAAAAAAAAAAACAGAAAAACAGAAAACAGAAGAACAGAAAAAGAAAAAAATATAATAAATAATAAATTAAATAAATTAAATTTTCTTTTGATAAGGCAATTCAAGGTTAATGGAAATAGAAAGGTTGAGAAGGTTGTTCACTGTGGGGTTAACACAATCGGGATACCAACTTTGTAGTTCAATTGAAAGATCTAGGGTCCGAAAAAGTACAATGGTCACACTTGCAATTTAGGTTGCGTTTCATGGAACAAGAGTCGCTCGTCTCGATTTTCTGTGCCTTAGCCCATGTTTTGTGGAATTATCATGCATAATTATTTACTATTCAAAAATTCAAACCTGCCCATGCACTCTTGGTTTCACATTCTCTCAAAGTTTTTCCTTGCATTTAGATCGACTTGGGAATTTAGGTTTAGGTCTAGGTATGGTCTGCTTCTTAGGTTCTAGGTTTTGCTTGAGGACAAGCAAGGCTCTAAGCTTGGGGGGATTTGATGCCATGCATTCACATATATATTTTACCAGACTTGCATTAGTATTTAGGCCTGAAAATCCCGAGTTTGCATGCATTTAGTTAGGAATATGTCTCGATTCCAGTTACTTGTCTACTTGTGTCCATATTTCAGGTTTATCAGGCTTTTGGAGCCAATTAGACGCGATTTGGAGCTTTAGATGGCAAGGCAGGACTGGATTCGGCTTCCTGCTGATCGCAAGTCACTTCCTGTGGCCAGCAGACGTTGGTTAGAGCATGTTTAACCATCCAAAGGGCGCCAGAAACTTTCAGAGCAGAAAAAATCGCCATTTCCCTTCGTCCTGCAGACCGCAACACCGTTCTTGCGGACCGCAGGGAGTTATGCCAGGCTGCTATTTAAAGGGACCAGCGCCCTAGACGGTTTCATCCACGTTTTGACTAATTTTCATTCTCACACCCCTTCGGTTCAGAGTGTCCAGAGGCAGAGAAGGAAGAGGTTTTGGCCGATTCATCGCCCGTCGAAGGAGATTCGAGAGAACGCCTTCTCACACGACGATCGTGTCAACCCCGACATCCTCTTCGGTTTCTTTACACAATGAATTCTTCTTCTTTGTTTTGTTTTTCTGTTTGTGCGATGAGTGAGTAGATCTATATGTTCTTAGGGTTTGAATGATGATGATTGTGTCGACAGATTGACTGTATGTTTGGATTTATGTCGTTTTAATGATCACTTGAGATTTGCTTTTTAACGTGTTTGCATTCTGTTTGATTCGATTGATAAACCTGTAGGTTGTGGCCAGACCTAGTTGGTTAATATAGTATCTTTTGACCAGATTTGATTGCTTGCACAACCTTGGTTGATATTGTATCCGAAAGTACCCGTTAGGCGAAACTGCGGTTTGACTAACCTTAAACCGGACCATAGAACCATAGTGACATGATCGTAGTTTATATCGTATTCTACGGATTTTGATTCAGTTTAGAACTGTTATTAGGACCAACAGTGAGAATTGTTGTAATTGTACCAGAACTGAATTGATAGGAGTCGACAACATCGGTCGAAACACAACCAAAACCAAAACTGCTCTCGGTTCTTCTTCTTGCGGTCCGCAGTTAGTTACCAGGAGTGTAAGACAGTAGTTGTGGATCGCCTGATAGTTACAGGGACACTTGTGATCCGCAGACAGTCCTATAACTGCTAAATAACCACCTCCTGCGGAACGCAGGCAGTCAATCCGAGACCAATCTGACTCTGCCAACCCTGAGAACGCCTTTAATTAATTGTCTTTTCAGTTATTTACTTGTTCTAGTCCTGTTTTACTTGTTTGTCAACCAACCCTGTTAAAACCCCCCAACAATTCCCTCTTTAATCCAAATTCTCTTAGGGTTTAGAGGTAGAGTAAAGTAAAATCTGGTTTTAACTCCGTCCCTGAGGATTCGACCCTCAAATACTCAACGAGATCGTACGCTTGCGATCGAGTCGTTTATAGAGGTTTAAAAGCCTATACCCGTTCGCGCAGTCAGTCCTTCTCTGTCCTTTTTCTGTGAACCTTCCATAATATTCACCTCCTCTATCCGAACGAACTACTTTAATCACTTTACCTAACTGTTTCTCCACTTCTAGTTTATAATCCTTAAAAGCTTGAAATACATCAGCTTTGTCAACTAATAAGTAGAGATATGTATAACGTGAATAGTCATCAATAAAGGTTGCAAAATATTTTTCTCCAGTTATACATGGAGAAAAAGGTCCACAGATATCCGTGTGCACGTACAATTTCAAGAAGATCACTACTTCTTTTGGCATTCTTTTTTGACGTGTATGTATGCTTTGCTTTTATGCATTCAACACAAGTTCCAAAGTCATCAAAATTTAATTGTCCTAAGACTCCATCATTTATTAATCTTTGGATTCTTTCTTTAGAGATATGTCCTAATCTTCTATGCCAAAGAAGTGATGATTGATCATTAATATTTCCACGTTTATTTCCAATCATGTCATGCTGAACAACACAAGATACTTGATTTAAATACTTTATATTAAGTCTATATAAACCATCAGCTTCTAAGAATCCAGTACCAATTACAAGCGAGTTCAACAATATAGACAAACAAGAATTCCCACCCTGATAGCAAAAACCAAGTTTATCTAACCTAGACATAGATACAAGATTCCGACTATATGATGGTACATAGAAAGTATTTAACAAATCTAGTATATATCCATTTTCCATGACAATTCTGCATGTTCCAACTGCCTTTACATATGAAGCCATCTTATTGCCGGAAAAGATATTGCGTTCACGATCAATTGGCTCTCGGTGGTTGAGGAAGCCCTGCATTGTATTAGCAATATGCACAGAGGCACCTGAGTCAAGCCACCAACTATATGTGCAAATATTAACCAAATTACATTCATATGAGACAAGAGATGTATCTTTTTTTTCAAGCCATTTTTTGTACTTCATGCAATCAATCTTCATATGGCCATTCTTCTTGCAAAAGAAACACTTAACAACCTTGCCTTTATTCTCAGAATTTTCCTTATTTCCAGAATGGGTTGTCTTTTGCTTTTTCCAAGTTGTCCCTTTTCCTTTTCCAGCATGGTGAGTAGCCATATGTGCACTTTGCACCTTCTCACCTTTGATCCTCTCCTCTTCTTGAACGCACAGAGAGAGCAAGTCATTAATTGATCATTTCTCCTTTTGCGTGTTATAAGAGACCTTAAATGGACCAAATTCAGATGGCAAGGAATTCAATATGAAGTGTACTAAGAAAGTTTCTGAAATGACAAACTCCATATCATTCAACTGGGATGCAATATCTCTAATTTCCATTATGTGTTCACGGATGCTTCCGTTGCCCGAGTACTTCATAGAAGCCAATTTTGACATTAGGATGCTTGCTTTCGTTTTGTCAGAACTTATGAACTAATCCTCAATGGCTTTCATGAATTCTTTAGCCGTTTTACTGGCAGGGATGGATCCTCTAATATGCTTAGCCACATGAGCTTGCATGAGCAAGAGACTAAGTCTGTTGGATTTTTCCCATTTTTCATAAGCAGCCAAAACATTTTCATCAGTCTCATTTGCAGCCGGTTTAGCCGGTGCATCTTCACAAAAAGCAATGTCCAAATCCATGCATCCTAATGTAAACATGATTCTTTCTTTCCATTCAGTAAAGTTTGACCCATTAAAGTATGGAATTTTCGTTCCATTTTCAAGAAAAGGAGGTGAATTGAAAACTGCAAGGTAAATAATAAAAAAAAAATGCTCACTGTAAGATCATAAATGAACTTAATTTAGATAGTAAACCTTGAGGCCCTTTATGATTTACTTCTACAAGTATAGCAACAAAATACTGGACTCTCCTTTGGGCGAGTTAAGTAATTTCATGACCATACTCAATTTTAAATTTCTTCTGTAAACACATCAAACAAAATATTTTAAACTCTCCTTTGGGCGAGTTTATTATACTTTAAAGATCATGTCAGAAATTTTCTCGATGGACTAGAAAGTTTTATTATATTAATGCAAGTCAATGTTACATCTTTGGATATAATACATATCATGCCTAATATAAAAATCCTTAGTATCACATCCTACCTAAAAAATATTAATATAATTCAACTTCCTTTGGGCAGTATAAATTATAGCATATGATTAGGTACAAAAACTAATTTCATCTTCCAGTAATGATTAATTTATATCTTCTTCATGATGAAATTGACACAATAATTAATATGAGCCATGACCTTTATCGAGATTATCACTCCCATTTCAACCTCTGTATCATACATGACACATAAATTGAATCATGAAATTTCTGAACAATTAAATATATATATATATACTTTGCACGATTCATAATAGTTCAATTCTTCAAAATGATTAAATTTTAGACTAAGTATGAAAAACTTTCTTTTCTCGTTATCAAAATAGTTAATAAAGAAATTTGAAAAACTTTATTACTAACGACAAAATATTTAATTAAAATAAAATCTTATAAACTTGAAAGAGCCTTTTATCATGACCGAATTCATTATGGTCATGAACAGATGCCAAGGAAAAGTTCAGATTATTTTAAAAAAAATCATACACATATAAAATTCACATGGCTAGATACTTGATGCCAAGACAAAATAGAAATTTGTGCATGATCTTAATCAAGAAAATTCATGAACTTTTCAAATATTTCAAAGAACGTCAGTGAAACTTTAATGGCTATATTCATGAATCAGATGCCTTTCACTAACAGACAACTTTAGTAAACTTTATCAAATACAACGTCTATACTGTATCAAAATTTCAAAGAATTGATTAACAAGAATATCTTATGTGTCATGACAAAAACTTTCACCGAACAAAATATGATTTACGAAAGAGAAGTTGAAATTGATAGAAACGTAGCGTATGAAAATCTCGTTGATGGCTCTAATACCAAATAATGTTGGAATTACGCACCTTGTGCCATGGAAACTCCAAGAGATCAGAGATAACAATATGCAATGGAAAGATGTCTCTTCTCCTTTGTTTCTTCAGCAATTCCAGATCTCTGATTGCTTAATCCAATCTTCAAGTATCAACAGTTTTTTTGTCTACTAGATGTATTCTCTTTTTCCCTTGTGCAGAAAATACTTGGCTCTTCTCTCTCTTGAGTGGTGGATGGAAGGATGGGATCACATGCACTTAACCTTACCACCAGATAAAGGGACCAACCTATTTATATATCCTTATATATCTCTGCCCATCAAGAGACACATATGAGTGCAATGGATGGGAACACTCATAATAATAATAATTATAATATTGTCACACTAAATATACATGTCAATTTATATCCTGTTGAGTGATATTAACTAATCTTTTATAACAACTTAAGTTGATCACACTTAGGTTAGACTTGAGTTTGATCGGAACACAATTCTAACACCACACTCGTACTCAATTGATCATGTCATCATGTGCATGTATCATGTATGGCTCATTGGTTCCATAATTTCCATTCGTTTACGCGATATACATGTCATATCATATCGGGTTGAGATCCGGTGCTCTTAAAATCTGAGAGCAGGACCCTGCTCTTGTGATCGGACGGTTGTGATCAATCGAAGAATAAAGTTCGGTTGATACCGACTGCCCGATCACAAGAGCAGGACCCTTCTCTCAGATTTTAAGAGCAGCAGATATTCACCCATATCATATCATCATATTCATATGTTGTTTAGTAAAACATCCCACATGCATGCTTGCTGTCATATGCTTCTAAGTTCTAACATAATAATGTCCTTATCTCCATAGCCTGATAGGATTGGTAACACGCAAGGCATACCTTGATCTTTAACCGTACCGGGAATGGCTAAGTTTTTTTTTTTTTTTTTTTTTTTTTTTTGAAAACTTGACGGCGGCTACCAAGCTAAGTTTTTCTTTCTTTCTTTTTTTAGGAAAGGCCCACGCGTGGGCTCGGAATGTGAAGTTCAAGTTCAATTTCACACACGAACATTACCATCGTTTATTCCCTCTTTTATGATCATAATTTTGAAAATGTAGAGGCATGCATATATCTTAATTATTCTTGCGTTTGGCTAGTGTAGTAAAAGTGAAGTAGTGGTGTAGTAAATGATTTAAGGCAATTTAAGTCACCAAACGAAAATGATTTAAGGTGTAGTAAGTTAACACAGCTATATATATAGATGTAGTAAACTAAATCACCAATATTTCATATCTTTTACGCATTTTATCCACTTTACTTTATTTTTTTTTTTTTGAAGAAAGTGGAATACTCCACCAGTTTCATTGAAACTTTTTATTTTATGCCCATAGAGGATTGAACTAATAACCTCTTGGAAGTCATCCTAATATTTTTTTGTATTTTTTAAAGATAACATAGCATTTGTTTTAAAATTTTATCCACTTTACTTTATTTATTTACTTCACTACTATCAAATACCACTACTTTAAGGTAATTTAGTGTTTTACTCCACTTTAACTTACTACGTTTGCTAAATAGAGGGTGTGATTCTTATCTTCTTGCCATGTGTGAATACATATAGGACATAGCAGCTCAATCTATGCATCTATCTATGGCAAATGGTGAAGTGTTGTCGACATGCCACCAAACAGTGGTACCATAGTCCCAGCATGCTCGCTTGCTGCTGCCAGTTAATTGCAACTTAAAATAGGCTTCATTTGATAAGGACAAAGAGTGTTACTTTATTTTGTTGCTTTCGTTATTAATTGACTAAAAATAATTAAATTTGTCTCTGTCTAATTAAAATTAAGAATTATATGTTAGAGAAAAAGAAGGAACGGAATCTAGAGCCTCCCTTTTGTTTGTTTGTTTATGTTATTAGACATCTATTGACTTTTTTTTTTGTAGTTAATTAAAATTATTTTACTTGATGCATGATGTGTTCAGATTGAAAATGTTAAAATATTATTTAGGACTATATAAATGGATGTATTTATATTAACTCGTGAAGATTAATTCAATAAATTATTTCACCAAAATGAACTTCCTAGGTACTTGCTTGTAAACCTCTTCTTCAACAGCTCAACTAACAGAGCAGCTGTTTGCTCTTTATAAGTGTGATTTCAAGTACACAAGCATCAACAAAACACTCCAAAAATATCATAGACGGAACAGACATGGCTCTTCCTTAGGGGTGTACAAAAAACCCGTCAACCCGGCCGACCCGTTTTTTACCGGGTTAGAGATATTACCGGGTTGGGTCGGGTTGTAATTTTGACTAACCCGTTATGTCGGGTTGGGTTACGGATTGAGCATTTAGAAACCCGTCTAACCCGGACCCGTCCGCAACTAGTTATAAATTTTAATTTTATACAAACTTACATATACAATTTATTAAAAAGATAAATAATGACTCAATAATTTAAGAATTAAGTTCTTATTTAAGATCAATACAAAATTTTTATGATTTTCTTGGGTTAATGCTTATTATCTCTAACTATTTTTTTGCAACTTTATATGCTTGTTCTATGTTTCTAATATGAAATTTAGGGAATAAATATATAATGAGTACTCTATATATAATTCCTAAATTATGTTTAACATTCAATTATCTTTATATTACTTAAGTTATCCAAAATATATTATCATCAAGTTATAAATCACCATTAACATGTTCAATATTATACAAAAAGTAAAAATTTGATGATTAATAATTTTACCGAAACTATAACCCGCGTAACCCGTACAACCCGCAAAAACCCGTATATAAAAAAGTAGTCGGGTTGGGTTGGGTTACGGGTGGGTTGAGTAACAATATTTCATAACCCGGTATAACCGGGTTGGGTTCAAATTTTGATAAAATAGCGTTAACCCGCCCGTTGTACACCCCTACTCTTCCTTTGAATTTGAATAGAACAACCAAACAAATATATATATATATATATGTGATAAACATATCACCTTCAACAACTTTCAACGCCGGCAAGACCTCTGTCTACTCCAGCTTACCAATGTGGACACGAGATGTAGTTAATGAATTCTTATTTATATAAATTGATCATTATAATGATAGTTTCCGTCCAAAGGATTCGGAGAGTCGTACGATATAATTGTTGACAATTGATCAACCATAGTTTGGTCATGTAAGTGTTACAAAGAGAAACAACATACAATAGTATACTGGACTCAGGGGCGGAGCCAGACTCCGACGCAGGGGGGTCCAACTTTTTCGATGAAACATAGTTTTATAAGTATAGGTATATTTTTGTAAAATTTGTAAGGTACATTTTTTGAAAATATTTTTCAGGGTAGGGCTAGTTTATAAATTTTTTAGAAATTTAGTATATTTTTGTAATTTTTTATCAGAGATATTTTTACAAACATTTAGGGTATATTTTTGAAAAAAAAATTTCACGGGTGGGCACTGTATTATGCTGGCTCTGCCCCTGGCTGGACTGCTGGTTATATTTAAAGTGATGAGGTCACACGCTATTACCGTTGATAAACATATAATTTGAATCGAACGATTTAGTTATAACTTTAGACGGAAACCGTACAAATAGCTCTGTACAAATATCAGGACAATCATAAATAGTGTATGTGCAATTGTGCATGCATGCATGTCTTAATAACAAAAATTATAGAACTCATATCTATTTATGATTATTAAATGAACATGGTAATAAATGATATATCATATATCTAATCCCTCTGTGGAAAATTGTGTGTTGGTACTTGGTGGGCAGTGGGCAGTGGGCACTAGGCAGGATGGATTGATGAACCGGATTGTACCTTTAATCCAAGGTATCATTTTTTTTTTTATAAACTTGGTAGGGGCTACCAAGTGATAAATCCAAGATATCATTAATCATCAATTTTCTATCCACGATGCTGATAAACTCATTGCACACTAATTAATTGTCACTTTTTGTTTGTCGCCATATAAACGAAATTAAGTTACAAAATCCACTCAGTTCACAGGACAAAAAAAAAAAAACAAAAAAACAAAAAAAAACCAAAAAACAAAAAAGTATTTGTAAAATTATTCTATTGATTTTTGTTTTATTTATTTCCAATTTAACTTCCGCGCATGTGAGAAAATATTATATATATAGCAATTAATTTTGGATAGGAGAGATCAATCGAATTTTTTAATTTGCTTTTATTTTCAAGTACATTGTATTAAAGTTACATTATATAAATAGAATATATTTGTACCAAAAAAGTAAATATTAAAATATATATTTGTAATCCTTAAGCTATATGTAGTTCATACAATATTTGCTTTTTGAGAAAATCTTTTTGCCCCCTTAAATGTCCCTCCACCAAGATTTCATTAAGATTCTACTTTAAGATTCAGATTCTCACTCATTACATATTTATTTTGACTCTAAAAGTTAGGTCCCACCACTTAATAGTCAAATTTGTTGTATTATAGGGTTATGATAAATAACTGTCTGCACAAATTTGGTGTTCATACCTATCTGTCGGGGTGTTCATACCTCCCACGATAAAGTGTTCATAGTTGACGTAATTGGTGTTCATATCTACGTATCGAAGATTCTGCGTGGACTGTCCAAGATTCCACATTCTGGTAAATGACTGTCCGCCCTAACTTGAATGTTCATACAATGTATTGTCAGGTGTTCATTCCTTACGTACAAGAGGGAGTACTAACGGAGGACATTTAAGAAGGATTTTTATTTGAGACAGTTAGCATACCTCTTGCTTTTTTTATGTTTGATGGTTGTTCTTTCATGTAAAAAGAATTTATATATACGTATAATAAATGAAAATTTCCTTACCAAATCTTTATTGTTGATCCGATCCGAGTCAATTATTGGTAACAGTAGATACGCTGTGGTGATAAACTTAAACTCTGAACTAGACAAAAACAGAATATGCTTTACAAAGCACCAACAAATGACAGCATGCATATGCAAAAGAATGCAAACTGACATAAATATATACAGAAACGTACCAGCAATATATATAATCTAGCATAATACCTTTTTTCACATAATAATAGTCTCTTCTCATCTCTTGTTGGGCTCTTCTTCAGTCTCCACTTTCTCATCAGAAGCAACAAACAAATCAGAAGCCACACATAAAAGGTCCCAATTATGCCAATTTAATTGACCAAAAAATTAGGCGCAACCTCCATTCCAAAAAATGGCGAAGATCAGTTCTTCTTCAAACCTCAACCCTAATAATGTGCATCTCAAATGCACCCTCTTCCTATCCCTTTTGCTCTTTAGCTCCACTGCCGGAGCCGGCAGCAGCCCCATCAAGACCGACGTGGTGGTCGTCATGGAGAACCGTTCGTTCGACCACATGCTGGGCTGGATGAAGCAGCTAAACCCCGAGATAAACGGCGTTACGGGGTCCGAATGGAACCCGGTATCGACTACGGAGTCTGTCACACTTTTGGACAACCCGCTGCGTATTTCTACGAAAGGCGTTTAAGTACATCACATACATTACCAATAAATTGACACAAATGCCACAATATTATTACAATAACTCAAATAAAATTGTTTTCTAACAAGAAAATACATTTATTACTACTTAAAAGTGGCATTAATTCTTCCCGCAAGTCTTCATTTCACTATTGATCTTGCTCATCATTAAATCCTTCATTACCTGGAACCCACGAAAACAGTGGCACGGGTGAGAGATCGAACTTTCTCTCAGTGCGGGATTTAGTTCCAGCCCGGAGATTTTGAATAATTCTTAGTACAACAAATATGAATAGCATTCCTATACTACTATGCAATGCAGTTCCTAACTTAAGCTACTCTTGTCATGCCATGCAACCTTTAAGATTCCTCTTGATTTAAATTACCATTTCCTATTCAATGTGTATGCCCGCGTCACTAGTAGAGGAACTTATCCATTATTACCAAGTCTTGACTGTCGGCCCGATGTTCAAAATCAACTTGTCTCACCGGCAGAGGAACTTATCCATTATTATACTACAACAAACAAGGCCTTTAGCAAGACCACCAACTTTTGCATAAAGCTCATATACATGTGGCTAGATTTCTTAGCAACATACCCAGAGGCCTGGGTGAATGCACTCTAGCAAGGGTCTATAGCAAAAGTAAATCATGATGTGGGTGAAGGTAGGAACCGTTGTGTTGCCAGCTAGCCACACCAATTGTCTTGACCTATAGCAAAAACAACTAGTCTTGCTTGTTAGTTTTCCCAGTTTTAAGTCTTAGTGGCAAAAAGGTCATTTCACATTGTGTTTGTTTTCCTTTAGCAAGACCTCAAGAACAACACAGCAACACTATAAATCATGTGGTCCCCACAAATTATATATTTCACACACGTTTCACATTATAGCCTATTAGCAATACACGATTATAGTAAACAAAAGCTGAAAATTTGAAATTATATTAGAGCAAATAAATTGTTTTACAAAAATATTCTATATTACAATTTATAAAAGAAAGTGACATGCAACAATATCTCACAAGTTTTAGATAAAATTTACATATTCTTCCCCAACTATTAGTCCTATGAAGAGTTTTAGTTTGAACATCATCAAGAGCAGCACCTTCTATCCGACAGTATCCAATTTTGACTTTGAACTTTCTACCACACATCTTCGAATAAAGCCGCATGGTACAGTTGATGTTCCACATCTTCCAATACTTTCTCATCATCTCAATCATAAAACATCCCAGGGCTTTGCTCCTATGGCAGTACACCAAAAAGGACTTGCTTTATCTCTGAAAAATACTTGCTCAATTCATACTCTAGTTTCTACCTGTGTGAATCAATTGTGAGAACATTAACTCATTAACTGATGTGAAACCATATTTATCTTTTTCAATACCCCTTCCTAGTATGACATCAACCCCAATCACACTTTGAATAATAAAACACCAAATCTTCACCTACAATCTAATTCAATAGTTTCTTTCAATCTTCCATAATAGGTCACATTACTCAGAATTGAGTTACAATCTTTCGCATGACTGTAACTCAAAAGTCTACTCCCACTACAACTATGCCACTGTCTTGAATTGGCTTTCCCATAACAAGCATGTCAAAATTTTTAACAGTTTATATTATTACTCTATACTTACTTGCAACTTCATGTGGTCCTTCCGCATGGTAAACGAGATCTTAACTCATGTCTCCAAAAGGTACCATCCATCTTCACTTTTAGAACCTATTATAAAAGAAGATATATTAAAGAAAGATATACATCTCAATACCAGCCTTGAGTTTAAAAGATCTGTAACTAGAAGATCAATTTTGAAGAGGTACACATGAATGATGCATGTTAAATGAAAGACATGACTAAGTTCTATATTTTTATCCATTTGCATCAACTAGATGACTAGTTGGCGCAACACTTAAAGTTTGTTTGTGTATTATGTCTTAGTAGTTAGCAAGTTGCATGCCGATAAGCATATAACAAACTCAATCATTTCATAGGGTAAGCATATTGGCAAATCAAACCATATAAATCATATCATAGATTCATCATCGTCACATTATAACATATCAAAATTGCTAAAAATGAATGAGTACAAGGATAGGGTGCATCTCTAAAGCCAACATAAAAATGTAACACAGATGAAAGAAGTAACCAATACAGTAATATTATACTGCTATTATCCTTTAAAAACTTGCAATCTTTGAGGAGTATCATGAGATCTAGTCTTTTCGCTCTCTAGCTTGTGAAAAAAAACTATCCGAAAATTCTAAAGATTCATAAAGATGGCACATTTTGGCTACAACAGTTTTTACTTATATTATTATGAAGAAAATAGTGGTTGGTTTCAACCACTTTCCATTACTTCTCGTCTCTACACATCCGAATTGCATACGTTATTAAATTTCTGTTCAATTCACTCTTTAGACATTGAGTTGCAACATTAATGTATAATAATTGAGTTTATATATCCAAGAGTGGTAATACAAGCTAGTTAAGTCCTCCATACCTCTTCTGTTGGGGAGATTGAAGTACCTGGCAGCTAGTTAAGTCCGTCTCTCTTCGTCTGTTGTGGTGAATAGACTCGTAAACCCTCAGTCCAAGCATCCGTCGCCAGGGCTTTGCAAGCCACCACAAGATCGATGCGGAGCAGCGACCGGACCTGGGATTTGCATGTACTGAGCGGCGGCGTCAATGTCTGCTCCATCTCTCCAGTGACACGAACTCCACACTGCAGATTCGCATCGGGTATCGGCGGTTGCGGAACGGATGGTTTCCGTATGGCACCCCTGGAGGAGGTTGAGCCGTTCGACCACCCCGCCGACCGCGCCGCCGTCTCCCTCGTCCGCGGCACCTGGCACCGCCACCCTCTCCTACTCCGCCTCCCCCGACCGCCTCGCCCGTCGCTTCCCCTGCCCCCTCTCCCTCAAAAGCGCAAAAAGATAGCGGGAGCGAGAGGAAGAGTGGTGTTTAGAGGTTAGGGTTAGGTTCAACATTTGGGGAGGTGGTGCGGCGGCGCTGAGAGGGGAAATATTGGGGGAAATTTCTGAGATAGGAGTTGGCGTAGGGAGCCGCGTGCTTATCGTCTGCTGCACAGGACGATCCAGCGCAGCTGCACGACCATGGGATTTTCAAGAGGGTCTTTTAGATTCGGACATAACAATATCTATGTAAATCGGATGGACAGCAGCGCAGTAGGTGATACGAATTGGAGGGAACCGGGGAGAGGGAATAGAGCCAAGTTTTTTCAGTACTTCACGACAATATTGGTAAAAGTTTGGGGAATAGATAGTTTTGTAATTTAATACATTCACTTAAGAACAATATTAAATTTCAACGCATTAGATTTTACCATCAATGATAAATGATGAGATCGGAAGGTAATGTATGGACCTTTTGTAGTTTGTATACAATTATATAGTAGAGGATCCGTAACTTGTAATTGTTGTAAGATCTACCATTATTTTTTTGAATGAACGGTATGAATTAAAATTAAAAAATTTAACGGTAAAAGTTTCACAAAATAGTTTAATATTTCATCTACGCATATCATACAACTAGATTATTGTCGATATGTAAGTTGATCATATGTTTAATTTATAAATCCGGTAAACAGTGGGCGTCGAAGGTTGCTGATAAAATCCAATGACGAACCCGCAAATCCCAAGTTCACAAGGTGAAGACGGTGAAGCTCGACCAACTGATGTTTTTAGTAACTGGAAAAGAGGGAAAACCCGATCAAGAGAAGCGGTTCAAGTACAACGTAAAGCTTTTTCCTAGCCTCCATCGCTCATCATGCGACTGTCAGAGACCCGATCTGACAGGCGTACCTTGCGCACATGTAATTGCTGTTCTCAGTAAGCGACGTTACAGTACCGCTGAATTTGTGTCGTGCTACTATAGTGCGGAGTACCTGTTCAATACATGGGCGCCGCTGCTTATGTCATTCAGTACTGCCGAAGATTACCCAAATATGGGGGGACCAAAGTATGTGCCGGATCCTACAAAGGTTACGAGAGGATGACGGAAGCATCTTCGGTTACCAATGACCATGGATCAGATGGGTAAGGAGAAGAAGAAAAAACATTCATACAGGTGTTCTTGTTGTGGCGAACAGGGACATACAAAAAACAAATGCCGTGTGCCGTTTGAGTACGCGGAGGATACTCAAGCCGGTAGACATTCATTCAGCGGCACGGCTCCAAATGTGTATATCCTCAACAAATTCCTTCCAGGTTAGAGGTTATTAACAAGGATTAATCCATCACGTATATCTCTAAGACCTACTAATGTTATGTTTCTTTTGTCAGATCAACCGAGCACTCAGCAAAGATTTTCATCTCAGTGCCATTCGGTTAGCGGGGTGCCAAGGCCAGTACCTAGACCGAAACCAGCACCTGTAAACTTAACTGCAAGAGGAGGAGATCCTCAACCAGTGAATTCTGCGAAGAAAAAGAAATCAATCAGATCGAAGTTGAAGGGCATCTTTAAAGGGTCGTCAAGCCGCAGAAATTGAATCCATTTTATTTTCTTTGTATTTGATTTGCACCATTTTATTTTCTTTGTTTTGTTTAATGTTTTGTTTCAATGCTATGTTATTTCAAATGCATTTTAGCTTTGTTAAAAAATATATATTTGTTAAATAAAATATCAAACAAGGTAAAAAAAAAAATCAAAATAAAAAATATATATTTGTTATCAAATTAAAATTTGTTATCAAAATCATACGTAAACAATATCCAAAAAAAAAAAAAAAACTGTTGGCCGGGTTACAAAAACAATTAATTGTACCCCTAGGTTGGTAGAGTGGTGTCACTTCTTGTCGTTCATGGAAAAGATTAAAAAGGTTGGCCGGTTGTGGGGAAAACGGCTGAGAAATATGGGAACAGCTTGGCCGGCTTTCAGGAAAACGGCTGGCTTTTCCTTGGCCGGCTTTCAGCAAAACGGCCTACTTTTCCTTGGCCGTTTTCCTAGAAAACGGCAAGGTTTTTTTTTTTTTTTTTTTGACCTGCATGTATCGTCTATGTCAAACCTGATACATTCTAGGTACCAACCCTATTTTAAACATAACACATATCAACAAAATAACACACACAACAACAAACATAACACACTTTTCAGTATACCGTAACAACAAAAATAACACACACAAACAACAAACATAACACAATTTCATCATACCAATCATAACACAATTTCCATCATCAAAATCAAGGACTAAACCTCGGAGCTGGCTGGGATCGACCTGGTCTCCTAGCTCTTCTCTTTTTGGCGGCACCTAGCGTGGATGTACCAGCCTCTTGAGCCGTACCTTGTGGGGGTGGCGGGGTAGCCTAGGTAAGCTGACTCTGCATGTATTCATCCCCCTGACTCTGCGGGTCAGCCTCTTGAGTCGTACCTAAGTAGCTATACCAGTAATCCTCGTGATCCTCAAAGGTCGGACCGGCTGGCATCTCGTCCTCCGGGCTATCGGGCTCGGTCTCGACAGTCGCGGTAAAGTGGTGCTCAGCATATAGATCGTCCATGCAGTGCACCTCGCCGACATCCTTGAGTTGTGCCCGGCAGTTCCGCAACATCCACTTCCCAATCTTTTTGCCTGTCTTGCTGACAACGAGCTTAATGCCGTAGGCCGCCTGTCCTAGAACCCGCTCGACCTGCAAAATGAAACAGGTCAATGCATGTACAAATTTCAGAGCTCAAAGACTTAGTAAACTTTGCGACGTACCAGGCGGGGCCTCTGATCATGTCTCGGAGGATACGCCATGGTGGCCAATTCACCTTGCGATGGTCCTGGTATATCTTCCGCCATTCCCTGCACGATCCAGGTCATACTCATGATCGACGGCTTGCCGTGGGTGCCGTACCATAGCAGGTAATGGTCTATGCAGTCCGGGTTCCATGCTTCTGCATTATCGACTGCCCTATGCGCAATCTGACCCTACTCCTGAAATACAGTTATTCTTATTACACTATGGCCTACGATATCAACCTAAATATATTTTTGAAACAAAGGAAAATGAATAACCTGAATATGGCTTGCATGAATTGCTGCCCAGTTCGGTTTTTTCTTTTGTGAGTCATATTTGTGTTCGTACTGCATATGGGCCTCGTGCGTCTCCCAGGGCTCGGGTTCGGGAGGGGGCACAATCTGCTTCCGGCCCAACTGTCGCATGACTCGATCTGGATAGTGAAACTCGACCATCCAGGAATGAATCAACTGTATTCGTGCAAACCAAAGATGCCGCTCGGAAATGATTGTCGAGGGTGCAAGATCCTCCTCCCCCAAAAAATTCTCGTACGGCTGCCAAATGATGTCACCATCCTGTAGTTCCTGAAATTGCTTACGTATGATATTTAAAGCTCCCCTGGCCTGGTCGTGAAACCTCTTTGGACCACTCCACTTGATCCTGTATGCATGCCTCACAGCAACGTCAGCACCACCATATGGTTCGTGGTCATGCCCGGCTTTCACCCTCGGACAAGCCACTGCGAAGTGTTCCCATGACCATACCTACGCAAACCACACAAGTCATATCAAATCATGTTACGTGCTTATGAAA
This sequence comes from Cyperus esculentus, assembly GCA_030179965.1. NCBI lineage: Eukaryota > Viridiplantae > Streptophyta > Magnoliopsida > Poales > Cyperaceae > Cyperus > Cyperus esculentus. The sequence continues at coordinate 4,458,020 of JASGLE010000013.1, read as the reverse complement.
TAAAAAATTAAAATGAAACAATATGTATTAATATTGTACCTGAAGAAAATATAGAGCGCCCGTAATGGATCTAACACCCCCGCGGCTTGCATGGCACAAGTTTCAGTACAGACATGCTAGCAGGGCGGAGGCCCAGCTGTACCGCCGCGGTTGATCATAATTAATGAACTGTGCGTACATGCTCGGTACACAGTCCTTCGAACTGTTCGGGACAATAAGTGTCCCAATCAACTCCATAATGAAAGCTACGGTGTGGCCCCGCATTAGAACCTCGTTGTTCGGATCCGCAATTGGATGACCGTACTGTTCTTTCAAGTACGCGAGCCTGTAGTCATCATGAGAACGAACAAAAACAATCAACATATTACCCAATTTTTAAAATAGAGTAAAATATTTCACTAGATAAGAAAATCCGGTACCTCAGCGAGTAATACGACAGCTTCCTCTTATCTGAACCATCCTCGTTCACTCCGGTAAGTTTGTTCTTAAATGCACTCGACGGTAGCACGACACCGAAAGCGTTAGTCAGGTGTTCGTACAACATGACATCGCTCTCCCCAATGACCGGTGGACCGTCGATAGGTAGGCCCCACAGAACCGCCACATCTTGCAAGGTAATTGTAATCTCACCTGTGGGCATATGAAATGTGTGCGTTTCAAGCCTCCACCGCTCTACTAGAGCGGTGATCAGAGCATGGTCTACCCTATCAATATAAATTTTGCCCACTTGCCACAACCCCATTGCTACGAGCATTGGCCGCATATTCTCGTGATACGGGACATGTCTCTTGTGACCTTGCATTGACAAATGCTTCGCTTTCTGAAATTTTATACAAATTATAAGAATTACATAAATCACCACAATGTCAAAGACAATTAAAACAAAAGGTGTATAGAATTACCGGGTCTGTGACATTCCTCATCTGATGGTCCTCGTCTGACACCTGTAAAAGTGAATATTCAGGGGGGGGGGCGATGGTCCAGCACTTGAGGATGGTACCGTACCAGAGGACATCGTGAAGCACTACAATTTCATTACAATTATAACACATTTATATTTACAAAATTTTATTACCAATATTAACTAATTCAACCACAATAATTCTTATCAAGAATCAGTAAACATATACAATTAAAACAACTAATTAAAAAAAAGGACAACAACTCAAAATAATAAACATAACCTACATTTTTCAATTACTATCACAATATTCCATTAGAAATCCATTATGCATTCACTTACCACAATTGTGCGTAATGAACAAACATTTATTCAATTTCAACAAATTTACATAATAAACCCTTATCTACTAAACTATTACGACAATTTAACAACAAACCCTACATTTATTCAAAATCTAATATTAGCAATCATAATACAAGTTTCACAAAAATAATGGCAATACCTGTGCTCGAGAGACAATATGCGCCTAGCTGGAAGAGATTGTCCAGTGACTGTGTCGAAAATCACGAAACCTCGAAATGCCGGCGTCACAAAGCGAAGGAGGACGAAATTTTCGGATCTACGGGGTGAGGGGAGGGAGGAGAGGGGAGGGGTGTTGGTTTGGGGGCGTTTTGGGGCGGCGGCTCGAATCCGAGCGGAGGAAAGGAAGGAGGCAGAGAAGGGAAAGGGAAGAAGGAAAGAAAGAAAGAAAGAAAGAGGAAGGGTGCTGTAATTATTGAACGCTAGCCGGCTCCCCAGAACCCGGCCAAGCTTTTGCTGGCCGGCTCACAAGAAAACGGACACGCTTTTTCTGGCCGGCTCCCCAGAACCCGGCCAGGCTTTTGCTGGTCGGCTTCTGGGCAAACAGCCAACTATTTCAAGGCCGTTTTCCCAGAAGTCGGCCAGCAAAAGCCTGGCCGGGTTCTGGGGAGCCGATTTTACTAGTTTTCAAAATAAGTTCTTTTAATTTTTAAAATTAAAAATAAGATTTTTTATTTTTTATATATAAAAATTGGCCTGCGAATTAATCGAGTAGCCGACTACCACCCCATCCGTACCTGTTGGGGCCACGCATACAAATTTTTTTAAAAAACGAAATTGAAAAAGATTTTTTGAGGAAACTAGTACGATGACGGAACTTTTTCGGTGGTCTAGATAGACCCGAAAAAATAAATCGGGTGCTTTGGAAAGCACCCAAATTAATTTTTCGGGTGGATCTTTTTGTTTTTTTAAATAGGGGGCGGCCGGCCTCCCTCTCCTCTCTCCCTTCTTCTTCCTTTCTTCTTACTCTTTCTCTTTTCCTCCAACCGCCATTGTTGGGGTTTAGGAGGTAGACATACGACGAAATTGATAATTTAAAAGATCCACGCCAGATTTGCGTTCGTCGCGTTCTTCTCATCTCGCTGGTACCTTTTTTTTTCCCCGATCTGTTTTTATTTTCCTCTAGAAACTTAGATTATATTTTTACTTGCTTGTTGGTTTACTTCCCGCAAAAAAAATGGGTGTGATACTCATCAATGTATACTATGGAGGTCAAATCCTCAATACACATACTGGTGTTAATTACGACATTTCCGCTGTGTGTACTCTCCCCGTCAATAACCAGATAACCTTGGAGGAGTTGCATAGGGAAATCCATACTGGTTTGAAGTTGCTCCCAAGCCATTTCAACCTGAAAATCGGAGCACGGATCAACACTCCACACATAGGCGTAGGTAACTACTTTTACACTCTATTTGGGTTGACTGCGAGCAGACTTGGGAGATGATTAAATCGACCGCATGTCCAGTTGCTGGTTTTCGAGTTATGGAACTAGTTGTTGAATCTGAACCAATAACTAATCCCCGTGGTGATTATGACCCATGTCCAAATAGTATCCCCAACAGTAGCAATCGATTTTCGACCGAGAAAACAACACACACCCCAGCCCGAGAAGACCCAATACCAATCGATACCGTTAAGGAGGAATTTGAGAACTGGCACTTGGACGAGGAAGATGCCGATGTAGATGCAGATGATGGGGAGGATCTAACCATGGAAGATATTGAGGATGAGATAGATATCCAAAATATAATAAAAGAGTGGCAATCCTCCATCCCCTTCATAAACCGGGGGTTGCAACATCCTTGCCTTCAATTTAGAGACGCTGAGCCTATGCCAGTTGCCGACGAGCCATTCTACCGCAAACCCCCAAGAAGTGATGGAAAATTTGGTCCTGGCCAGCAATTTGCCTCCAAAAAGCAACTTAAGAATAAGCTTCCCGAGTTTAACTTAGAGAAAAACATTACAGTTGAGACAGTAAACAGCAACAAAGTCATGTACGTTGTTAAGTGCAAGGATCCCAATTGTCGATGGAGGTTATATGCACGGGTAAATGATACCGGTACTTGACAAATTTCAACAAATCCGGTGGAGCATTCATGTTATGGAAGTGCCACCAGAATAGATCACGAGCAAATGACTTCCAGATTGGTTGCTGACACAATCAAGGACCAGTTGAAGGATAACATGGAGATGTCAGTGACTGAAGCCAGGGGCCTAGTAAAACAAATGTTTCCCACTGTCCATCCATCATACAACAAGATATGGAGAGGTCGGGAGTTAACAATTGCCGATCTTTTTGGTAGTTGGGAGAAGTCATATGAGATGCTCCTATCATTGTTAAATGCCATACAACCAACCACACTGGGTATCAAATTCAGGTTGGAGCATGTGCCATCCAATAGGTTTGGTGTTCACATTTTCACAAAGATCGTGTGGGCATTTAGTCTGTGCATTCAAGCTTGGCAACCAACTTCACTACACAGCTTTCTGTTGGCAACCATATCAGGAGCATCTATTGAAAGGTACAAAACCATTACCTATGTTCAATAGCAGCTGGAGCAAAGGTTGCATAAAAACATGTATTTTTTGAAATAGTAAAAAACAGAACCAACTCAATATTTACATGGGCACATTTTCAATAAGATCACACATGTAAGAGTACTGACCTAATACTTCACCTACATACAATATAAAAATGAATAAACTAAAACTCATGGCCTAACATATTTAGTATAATCCTATTCTGGTTAATATCATTAAATGAAGAAAACTAACCATTGAAGGTTGCCCCAGATTCTGCTTTGAGCATTTTATAAACTAAAACTCATGGTCTAACATATTTAGAAAAATCAATAGAAAACTGCTTACAAAATTAAGAAAATAACCAATTGTAGTATACAAAACTTGTTCCCATAGTTAATTTCTCAGTTTTTGTCCTCTCTGAAATTAAAGAAAGAAAGATAAAAACTTAAATCCATAATGTTTCTAATTACTATAAAGTATAAACTGAAATTCTGAATAAACTAATAAACTGAAAAATACATACAAATATTAGATTTCTCGTAACACTCAATACTCTATTAAATTGTAAACTAATGAAGATTAACTAACATGCCCACAAGCAAAAACTAAATAGGTAATAAAGTTTGCCAACACCAAGTGTCGTTAACATAATATAATAATAAAGAAAAAAGATAATGTACCCATGATGATGACTTGTGCTCCTATGTATTATGAAATTGCAAGAGTTCTAAGTCTCTCCTGTCTAGCTGCAATATTAATTGCATTTGACTACCTTTGAAGAACAAATAAAAATTTGGAAATAAGAAATTTTATTGCGCAAATTACATTTTGACATTGAATCATTACCAGTATTCCAAATTGCAAGGCTGATATTCTTTCCTCACATGGCAACCATTTTAACCTTGAAAACCATACCTGATCCAATGAGATGTGAAAGTAAATAAGTAATTAATAAATTTCAACAAAATTTACTAAGTGAATATATGAAATGAAATTTTTCATAGTATCCCACAGTAGTCTTGATTTAATGGCGCAATTTTAAAACATTTCATTGACAATTTTAACGAATATACTGAAACACTGATTTACAGCAATATCTTTATCATAGATATACATGATTCCTCACTTATTTTCTTATGGTACCAAAAAAGGAATCCTAAAAAAAATCACAATGCAACCACAAGTTTCATTTCCATATCCAATTCCAGTCCCAGTCAATCAAAAATTTCCATATGAACCCTCAATTTCTAAGAAACAGAGACAGTAACTATAGAAAATAAGACAGTACCAATAGTCGGAGACAAATTCAGTGTCGATGCAGACTAGGAGCAGAGAAATCGGTGGTCGAACCTTGGACTGACTGACTGACTGGCGGAGAGGGAGAGGGAGAGGGATTTGAGGAATGCTGGCCGAGATTTGAGGAATGGCGGAGAGGAATGGTGGCCGGGATTCGGATGAGAGAGAACGATTGAGTGAGGAGAGGGAAAGGCGACGAAAGCGGATGATAGGCGGTGCTGCGGTGAGGGTTTGATCGTCGGATTGGGAGAGAACACGCACGAGAACACAGCAAGCGGGAATAAATAAAAGAAAAGGGAAAATTCATCATTTGGTCCTCAAACTATCTCTAAAAAGCCAAATTGGTCCTTAAACTTTATATTGCACCAATTTAGTCTCTGAACTTTTATAAACGGATTGAATTAGTCCTTCAACTTTTTTAAAAAAACCAATTTAATCATTTTGCTATATTTCTTGTTGACATGTATGCATTATTTCCATGTGGACTTTAAATGTGACACGTAGGCTTCCGATTCAACTTACCAAGGTAGATAGAGGCGGCAAAATCTGATCCGACCCGAAAAACCTGCCCGACCCAGTTTCAGGGAAAGTCAAACTGACCCAAACCCGAACCCAAACCCAAACCTGACCCGACCCAAACCCGACCCGTTTTTCAGGGGAAAATCAGATTGACCCGAACCCGACCCAACCCGTGTTTCAGGGAAAGTCATACTGACTCGATCCGAACGATTTGAAACCCGAGATAACCGGGAATAGAGGTGCAAAATCTGACCAGACCCGAAAAATCCGTCCGACCCGACTCGACCCGAAAAAATGATGGCAGACGTCAACCCAATACACGGCCCGACCCGAAAATGCCAACAGTCGTCAACCCGCCCACGTGGCACATTTAAAGTTCACATGGCAAATAATGCATACATGTTAACAAGAAATATAGCAAAAGGATTAATTTGGTTTTTTTAAAGAAGTCGAAGGACTAATTCAATCCGTTTATAAAAGTTCAGGGACTAAATTGGTGCAATATAAAGTTTAAGGACCAATTTGGTTTTTTAGAGATAGTTTGAGGACCAAACGATGAATTTTCATTTTAACAGGGGAGCTGCTTTGGGCAGCGGTAAATTTACTTCCTCACCGCTTTTTGCACCATTTTGGACGAAATTATCCTTACGGCATATGCTGGCACATCGCTCAAGCAGTTTCGCTCAAATATAATTAACACGCCAACAATGGCATTCTGTAAAACAATTTAGCAATAAAGTGATACTTCCTTTTGTCTTAACCCAGCCTTGCCAGGATATAGAACCACTAAACCACCAAATTAACCCCCCAAAGCAAAAAATCTCAATTCCATATACTCTTGGTCCTCAATTTTACACAAGAGTTCCCCAACTCAACCACCACTTTTCACGGATTTTCAAGTGCTTGGATCAATTGACAACACGATGAAGTAATACTATTGGATCCTATTAGCTGGATAGAGAGAGATTGAAGAGATGGAAGTGCTAATTAAGATGAGGAAGATGGTGAAAAGTTGAGTGAGAGAGAAGTACAGACTGCAGAGGTATTCTGTGGTAAGGGTAATTTCGTCCAAATAGAGGTAAAAAGCTGTCCGGAAGTAAATTTAGCGCTGCCCAAAGCAGCTCCCTTTTAACAGCGTCAACACCCTTGAACGGTTTGTTTTCAAAGTTTCCGGTTATGCCCTCGAACGGTTTGAGTTTTTCATTTTTTTTCAAGTTTTAGGGTGAGAGTATGGGATCAACACCCAACAGATTATATAGAAGCGACAAATTAACCATATAGTATATATAAACCACTAAAAAGCACCAATGATTAGACCAGCCTAGATATATGTGTGTGTGTGTGTGAATTATGCAGAAAGAAGCTAGCTAGTATATATTCCTACCAAAAATGGCAAGGAAAACTTCTTCACCGCATGCAAACGCCTCCTACACTCACATGTGTCTCATCTGCATCCTCCTCCTCCTCTTTGGCTCCACCGCCCGAGCCGGTGGACCCATCAAGACCGTCGTGGTGGTGGTCATGGAGAACCATTCATTCGAGCACATGCTCGGCTGGATGAAGTGGCTCAACCCCAAGATAAACGGTGTTACGGGGTCCGAATGGAACCTGGTATCCACGACCGACCCCAATTCCGTGAAGGTGTTCTTCTCGGATGGGGCGCATTTCGTCGACCCGGACCTGGGCCACTCGTTCAGGGCGATCAGGGAGCAGATATTCGGAGCGATGAACGGGTTCGTGCAACAGGCGCTGTCCATGTCGGATAACACCGCGGATGCAGTCATGAAGGGGTTTGCTCCTGAGAAGGTGGCAGTGTACCGGGAGCTGGTGAAGGAATTCGCAGTGTTCGACCGCTGGTTCACCTCTGTGCCGGCTGCAACTCAGCCGAATCGGATGTTCGTGCATTCCGCAACGTCCGCCGGGGCCACCAGCAACAACGTAGGGTATGTTCCCCCCCTTTTTTTGTTCATAATTAAGAACTCATTGCAATTCACTTTGTTATGTTAGTTTTTCTCCTGCATCTGATCATACTACAAAATTAATTAAACCTTATACTGTTGCATATGTACTTGCATTTCATGCAATGAATACTAGTTTTGCATAATTGGTTGATTTTTGAGTACACAAGTAAATGAATACATTTATAAAAAATTTTTTATTTTTAAGATTTTTTATAAATTATATGATTTAGTGTAACATTTGTCTCAAAATATTGTTGTGTAATTTAATCCCTCCTCATATATTATATGATATGTACACTATGCTGCATATATATATAGTTAGTAACTACTTATTATATATTGGATCATTTTTTTTAATTTGGTCATATTCTTTAGATTTTCTGTCATTATTGGCCACTACAGGTTAACAAGTAGTTAGGTATACCCCATCATGTAGCTCTTTCTTTTTTATTTTTATTTATCAACTCTCAAGTCTCAACTATATATTGGTCATTTCATATTGGAATATTATATATATTTCATTATTTTGCATGCACTTGTTGATTTACATTGACCCAACCACGCCGTATTTGTGTATTTTTCTAAGCACAATTGTACATATGTTGTGTAATGTTAATGTTAACTCAAAACACAATTAGTAGGCTCTAGTTTGGAGCAAAAGGCCAAAAGTTAATATTGTAAAAGAGACCAATAAATAAAAGAGAGAGATATAGACGTATGTTCAGGGGCACAAAAAGAATCAAGCCGCTATTCTTCACTCAAATTTTAAGACTAATCCGCTATTCGACCAAATAGTTAGAATACCGGATTAGCTTTGCTTGTACACTATTCTAAGTTTCTAATTTGGGTTTTGGCATGGACTTTGATTGGAAGAGTGTGCTATTCTACTATTCCACTTGATTTTGATGGTGCCAAACAATCCCAAAGAGATTATTTACAAACAAACCTTTTGAAATACAATTGTTTGTTTCATGTACGAGAACGACAGAGTGATCATATAGTTAATGTCAAATAAAATGCTTTAGTATGATTATATAACTCTAAATTCCAATTAAAATTTAAATTAAGGCTACAGTTTTTTTTATTTATATTAAAGGTTTGCATAAAGACTAAGAGGTAGCAATTAATAATGTTGCTCCGCCGCAGCGCGCGGGTACGTCGTTAGTAGTTAAAATAAGGACATTTGAAAAAATACATAAGAAAATTTTAAATGCAAGTTAGCAAAATTGTTATGGGAGAGCATAGTTGAGCATATCTTTTCAAAATTCAGACAAGGCCCAGAATATAAATTGCCTCTCTGCTGGAAAGTCATTAATGGGCCGTCATATATAGTTCCCTGTTCTAACTTCTAATGCACTAGCCAAAGCGCACGCTCCGCCGTGCCATAAATTCTTACTGTTACTATCGTATAGTTTATAAGGAAAAATGATCAGCAATCAAATTTGAGTAAATATTAACAAACAATGGCAGACTTTAAAACTTTTTTACAATGATCCATGATCTCTATTTTTTTTTTCCGTTGATTTTTAATTGTCTCTTCTCAAGTACTTAATAGAATGGTTTATAAAAATTACATTAAATGTTTAATGCACAATATAATTCTTAAAAGTATAAACATAAATATATTGTGGTTTTCTATATATATAAAAAGGTTACTGTTATGCGACTAATTGTAAGTGTTTATAATTTTTTTGATGTTTTATACATACCTAACATTTATAATGCTATGTGTTTCGATAATTTAATGCATATTATTTTTAGAAGAAATATGTTCTCAATTTAAATGTCTAACTATCAATTGAATAATTGTTTTTCGCGGAGGGTCAATAAACACCCGTACATAAATTTATGTACATGTAATGAACTCAAATTCAATAGTAGATGCCATTAAGTATAATTAAAAAATATATCAGAAAGACAGAAACAGGACCACGGTAATTTAACTAATAACAGTTTCCAATTTTCCATAGTAGATGCATGAAAGGAAAATTTAGACAGGTGGTCAGGTGGAAGATAAAACAGTAAGTTCTCTGAGTAAAATAAATTGGAAAGACCAAAATAATGTGTGCGCGCGCATCTTGTTTTTATATGAGATTTGTCAAAGATTCCTCTCCTATTTCCTTTCTTTTAACAATCAATGCAAAGCTAAAATATATAGGTCTTAAAAATTAGAAGTTTAGTTTATTAATATTTTTCTTATAAAAAAATAGAAACCAGATAATATGTTTAAGGACAGAAGTGGCACAAAATCAAGAGAAAAGAAAAAAGTTTACTTTTTTTTTCCCCCTCCATCCGTCACACAGCTGAGTAAGAAAAGCATATAAATAATATTATCAAAAAAAAAAAGGAACAGCAAATAATCCTCCCACACGTAGTCACATTACTCAATCTTACCATCTTCCACATCCGATTACGTGACCAACTCCAACAGACCCTTTGAGCTGTCAGTAACCATCAGTACAACCCATACATGCCTGGTGCAGATTTCTAGAATCAGTATAGTAGGAAGAGGAGGGGCCCAGATGGATCGGTCGTCTCACGGTCTCATTGGCTGCTGCCAGCTGGACCTCTGGTTCGTGAGCAAAGACCGGGTCACTAGCTGTACCCTGTGACTGACGATATAAACCCATTGGTACTGTTACGGATTGGTAACGGGCGCGTGGCGGGAGCCCGGATTTGCTGCTACATTTCTATAATGTGCAGAGAACAAAGAGCAGCGAAAAAAAAAAAAATGAGGATCGGACGGCAGACAAAAGAGAAGAAAGGGGAGTCGTTGGATAAGCTGTAGCACAATAACTCTTGAGGATTAGTCCATTGATGGATTATATTATGGACAAACAACCTTGATAATACTTCATAACATATTCGAATATAAGCAAAAATCCATGTAGTAAAATTTTCCATTAACACTACCAAATTTTATGGACTTCTTTTAAGATAAAAGATTAGGATTAAAGCCGCCTAAATTTTAATATTATGTTTATAAAAATCCTATAGAAAATTACTATTCATTTTTTCTTTTGTAGCCTACAACATTTCATATGGAGAGCACAAAATAATTCATTTTCAGCTTTTGAAATTTGAACATATTGCGACCTTCCAACAACACAAAGTAATGTCTTTGCTAGTAAATCATATATTATCAGTTCTTAAACATATATTAGGATATTAATTAACATATATTCTAACTGTAAAAAGACATTATTTAAGGTTCTAATGAGAATCGGTAGGACACTGAGCCTACTTTTTTCCAAAAAAAAAAAAAAAAAACTCTAACTATAGCCCTACCTTGCATATTTATTTTTATTTTTATTTTTATTTTTATTTTTATTTTTTTGAGATAAAGATGAAGATCATCAAGCCACTCAAATTTAAATGTCTGTAAAAGATCTCAATCCGGGTTTCGAACCCGTGACCTTCCACACGGAGAGCATTGCTCGGCCAATAGACCAAATGCTGGTTCTTTCTTATGTTGCATACTTATTAAACAGCATTGCACATCTGGTTGTGAGGGATGGTCTCATTCTGACAATTCGCTCGTCATCGACGACCCCCATCTTCTTGGCCAGCTCTCCGGCCTCGAAGAACCGTCTGACAGAGTTACGGATGTAGTCTATTCCTTCCTTGACGACCATGTCCTTCTTGATTCGCTCTTGAAGGTTCGTGAGCTGGTGATCTCTGACAAGCGCTGATGCGAGCAGCACCAGTTCCTGCTGAAACTCACTCAGCTTGGCGTCTTCGTTTGCCTCGCTTTCCCTGATCGTCGCCAGCATTGGCAGTTGAACTGACATCGAACAAAAAATTAAGGGGCATTAATTGGATTGATATGATTGATTGAATGATCTTGCAAATTTTGAATTTGTAAAGGCGCGCAATGATGTTGCGAAAAGATAACCTGGGCAGTCTGTTCGGGGCTCGGTTCGTCGTTGTAAGATCCCTTCAAAGGTGCCGGCCCATTCATCGCGCCTTGTCAGGAATGGCAACGGCAGGTCGAAGAGCTTCTTGACTGTTGCAGGAATGGATGAGTGCCCATATTTTGAGGTTGCAGTTGGACTCCATTTGGACCATGAACAACTGAAATAAGAACCAAAATTGAATAAATTTATATTTATACTATAAAAAAAAATGCTTTAAGAGTTTTTAAGTGCCTTTAGTATGTACTAGTAAAGAGCATATGCCTTGCTTTTGGCTGAAATTATTATTTTTTATAATAAACTTTTAAGATAACTAGCATTTGACCCGTGACATGCACGGGATAGCACTTGAATGCATGTGTTGTTATGTTCCATTCATACTCATAATAATGTTAACAGAGTTGGGTTTGTCAATTTATTGTTTTACATTCAAAAGCACTAAGACTGAACACAAATAAACAATACATATACACTGTTAGATTATAATTTCTTATACAAAATATACTGCTACTCGATTGATAATTAACGGCAATATAAAGTTTACAATACCGGCCAGGGTAATATGATATCTAAAAAGATGTAGAAAATATTTGAAAAATTCATATTCCAACATTTAATTTTATGGATAATTACATCAAACGACGTGAGTAACCTGTGTGCATTTTTTAATAAAAGTGTGTGCATATATCTTGGTTAAATAGGATAAACTTCTAGTAACAGAACAACAAAGAATTAGTCCAGTGCAGACAAATTCTTATGATATGCGTAAAATATATGGTTACAGAACAATTTAAAAAATAAATAAATTCCATTCATGGAGACCGTAGCAAGCATGACATAAGCAGAATCACAAAATTACCAAAACTGCTCCACAACTACTTTATTGTACATTTGTTTTTCTACATATTATCAGAATTAAATAACCTAATTAAAATTAAAGAAAAAAAAAAGAAATCTGAAATGGATATATAAATACCTGATTAAGAAATAATCCTAGAAGAGCCAATTCATTGAACAAATGCCATGGACCCCACTGCAGGTTTGCACGGTAGTAGAGATACGAGAGTAAGAAATTAATGAAATATGGGACAAAAAGTTTCTAACAGTTGAAGAAACCAACATAGTAACTTAGTAAGCAAAAGGGAGGCGCATAGTCGCGCTTACATAATTTTGTGCAAAGAGTAAGTTTTCTTGAATCAATCGCCAGTGGAAGACATCGATTGGAGATTTTGACGAAGATGATCCTGCGCGATGCGTTGAACCCTCATCTATTTGGCCACTGCGAGAAGAGGATCCTTTGATTGGGAGAAGACGCTGGTTCAGCGGAGTTAATCAGATGACGGAGAACAGGGAAAGGCGTCGATTGAGTGAGTCAGTGAGGATAAAAAGAAGATGACGGGATGCATAGGAATGAAATCATATTATTTTTCTTTTCCTTTCAGCGTTAATATAAGAAAATCAAACTTCCGAAACAGATCAGAACCGTTGTGATTATCTGAGGGCTGTTAATAGAAATGGTGACGTGGCAACATTAGAACACTCCTATCTCTTCCGCTTTTCTCTAAAGAAAGAGATATGTAATGGGCCTTACATTTTAATGGGCTGAAAAACGTCAACGAGCATTAATGTGCGTCAACATTGGTGATCAATTAAGTAAACAATCAACGGCTAAGATTTATTTCTTGAAGAAAATAGAACTTTCATGTCAAAAAAATCTAATATATTTTTTTATTAGGAGTAAGGATTATATCTCAAAATAACTTGAAAGGACTCCCACAATGTGCACAAAAAAGACCTGCATATACTGAGGCATAAAATTCATTTCTGATGCTGCTCACCTGTTCCCTTCTCGATCCAGGGCGATACCATGATAGTCGGGACCCGAACCCTAATCGATCGAACTCTTGAAGTAAAACGGGTACGAACCCACGATCCTGTCCGATGAACATCTGACCTCGATAGACATCGTGCGATGGATGGTCGTCGTTTGCAGGATGCGATTTCGAGTCCAAGTAGTGCTGTTCGATCACGGCATAATTCAGGAGAGAGCCTTGTTTAGCATGTTCTCTGAATGTGGAGGTGTAGGAATGGAATTTGCTGACGTACTTGAGCTTACGGAGGTTGCGGTAGGATAGTATCCAGGGGATGTCTTGGTAGTATACGCCGAAGGAGAAACCGTTGTCGTGTAAGTTATCGAATATCGTCCTTTGAGGGTATCCCTTGGCAATCTTGCTGTTAAAATGTTCACAAAATTGAAGTGTCAAAAACTCAAAAATGCAAGTTTGGAAATTCAGGATGAAAAGAGAAGGAAATGGAAACAAAAGTTTGTACTAATTCTGTTTTTGCTAGTAATTGATGGCCAATTTAAATGTGTTCTGTCAAAAATTCAAAATAATTTCTTAACAAATGTGAATTACTGATCCAATCAACATTAATTGTATGGCATTTTTTTTTTTCAGTTGATCCACTTCACTATCAACATTTTATCCCAATAACAATTTACTAGTACCGTGCCCGTGCGTTGCTACGTGTGTTATTTTTAACATAGACATAGTTACTTAATTGTTTACATCAATTATATTATTATATATCCAAATCTGCAGAAAGATAATATTGCAGAAAAAAATAAAAGAATAAAGTATTTGCATAAAGACATAAAAACGGGGGCGTATTAATTATTACCACTAAGTTTAAAAAACAAACAATAATTTCTCAAAAAAAAAAAGTTTAAAAACAAACAATATATTACACAGTCACATCATCCTCATTGGTCGGACAAGCTTTTTTTTTTTTTTTTTTTTTTTTTTGAGGAAATCGGACAAGCTTTCTCCTCTAAGTTGTCATGCCTTTGTACATTTTTCTTGTGAAGGAAGTGATGAAGGTCACCCCCAGGAGGTGTATATGCATTGCATATATGTCTAAAGTCTCAATCATTGGCCCTGATCATCATGCGGAGTTAACTGTACTTGGTTGATGCGTTAAATAGATGTTGAAGATGCTGCTGAATGTTATCATCAATTGGGAGTGAAATGCAATCTGTCGCTGCTGCTTACCTGCATATGTTGTGACTGACATTAGAGATGCGAATCTAAAACCAAATTATCTCGACAGAATATGATATTTTTACCATTTCTGACTTTGAAAAAGATTGTTGCAATGAAAGACTTGTTATGCTACTGAAAAATTTTTGGACATCTAGGTTCCCAACATTAGCCTAGTTGTGTGATTTTGCACGAAGTGTCATACTGTGACAATTGACAACCATGCCCAAATCCAGTTTTACATGTGAAAAGAAGACAAGAAGTAAATCATTGAAGTATAAACATCCTCTCTTGAATTGAATTAAAGAGGGTAACATTTTTAAAATGGCTTCCAAATTAAGGCCACAAATCAATTCCTATACTTATTCCAAAACAAGAGATACAAAATCAGTGGATGTGAGTATGTATAAAGATCCGCAATAATTGCAGCAACAAACACTGCCATTCTTACCAAATAAGATTAAATAGAATAAGGAAGTTATAATGAATATCCTAAATGCTATATACATTTGGTCATAATCAAGTTCTTAAATTATACAAAAAATAGAAAGATACTAATTGCAGCCTATATTACTGCCTGGCAGGTTTGGTAAACACAATTAGTGAGGAGTTATTGGGAAAGCCGTAAATGTGTATACATTTCCATCTTCAATTCAACCTAAGATTAAATCATTGAAGTAAATCATTGAAGTAAATCATTGAAGTATAAACATCCTCTCTTGAATTGAATTAAAGAGGGTAACATTTTTAAAATGGCTTTCAAATTAAGGCCACAAATCAATTCCTATACTTATTCCAAAACAAGAGATACAAAATCAGTGGATGTGATTATGTATAAAGATCCGCAATAATTGCAGCAACAAACACTGCCATTCTTACCAAATAAGATTAAATAGAATAAGGAAGTTATAATGAATATCCTAAATGCTATATACATTTGGTCATAATCAAGTTCTTAAATTATACAAAAAATAGAAAGATACTAATTGCAGCCTATATTAGTGCCTGGCAGGTTTGGTAAACACAATTAGTGAGGAGTTATTGGGAAAGCCGTAAATGTGTATACATTTCCATCTTCAATTCAACCTAAATATTTTGTATGGATATCCATTAGAAAATAAAAGACTGTCATAAAGTAAGATCCGTAATATGGAAATATTAAAAGTGCAAATCTGAAATGTTTTTACGAAATTATGAACCATTGTAACAAATAAATGATGAAAGATATGTTCATACCTTAATAATTAATATAGCTTGCTCTTATCGTATATACAATTTCACTCGCGCCCAATCAACCTAAACTTTCAACAAAGCAACGAAACATAATTAATACCAATAATTAAAAAGAAATATTTACAAAAAATTCAATAAATCTAGTCTCATTGTTGCAAAAGAAAATGATGAAAACTCAAGAATGCTACTGCTACCTGTATCCAACAAACAGGAGATTGTAATGTTCTCTGATTTTGTTATTTAGATAAATTAGAAGTTTAGAAACGGATATTAATGTAATCAGCACCTTTACTGGAGAATAATCAACACATCTGTCATCCTTTGGTATATTCTTTCTTAAACCATTTCCCTCTCACCTGAGACAAATGTCATCAAAATTGCAGATACAAATTACAAAATGTCATCAGAAAACAAAAGTAATATGATAGTCATGAACTTCTATAAAATGGAAATCGCAAACCTTGTGAAGCAAAGCAAGATCGTCTTGCTCTATCCATGTCTCTTCTATGCCAGAGATGGCTAGGGTTGGCAGGGTTGGGAGGGTTGGGAGGGTTGGCTGAGAAGAGGCAGGTGAAAGCGAGAGAGAGGTTGCAATCCAGAACTGATCGGTGGGCAAGTTGCTGACAGGAGTAGACGGCGGCGAGGATGTGGTCTGAAGGGGATCGAGGAAGAGATTGCGAGGAGGACGAGAGCAAGGAACTGATTTTCGCTTTTTTGGCTTTCCAACGAAGGAAAGAGAAATGTAGGGTCTCCTGCCTGCGATGGGGAGGTTTTGGTTAGTGGAAGATGGATGAGATATTATGTAATCGCTAAACCGTGTGTAACAATGTAACGGGCGCTAAAACAATAAAATGATGGCTTCAACACGAAAGCTACGGATGCAGTGTGACAGAGCTCAATCTAAAGGCTGATATTCAATCCGAAAATTTGAGATTGAATCTGAGCCCTTGACGGATCTGGACACCCAAGGCTCTTAATAAAGGAGTAGAGATCCAAACGACTAATTAATTACTAGATAATTTAGTGCTCTAGCTATTAGTGGAATTACTCAAGAGTATTCATTACCTGGGCATAATTTTGAACCTTAACCTAACACAAAAATAAATCAGTATTAGATTGCTAAATGAATGCAAGCAACCTAATTGTGCTGAGTGGAAGCTAAAAACCAGAAAATTGGGACAGCTGGTAAGTGATGTAACTATTTCAGAATAGTAAATTGTTTTCAAATTTTCTTTTTTTTTTTTTTTTTTTTGATGTGAATTGTAGTATGAGGGGGAGAGACAGAGGGGGGATGTTGGTACCAAAGAGGCGGAGGGGCAGAGAAACGAAGAGGGAGCCGTTGGTGCTGAAGAGCCAGAGGGACGAAAGGACTGTGAATAAGGAGAAGGGGGGAGAGGAGGGAGAGATGAATGATGGAGGAGAGTGAGAGCGCCATGAGAGAAGCGAGACGTCGACAATTAAATCACCGTCTAATCGGATCGGAAGGGGATTGGAAGTGAAAACATTTTATTTTTCTTCATTACTAAAAAACCGTAACCACAAATGGAGGGTCCAATCTTTACATGCCTTTTAATATAGTATAGATATAGATATAGATACGATGATCGGAAAGACAGGGTTTAGGGTTTAGAAGGACTCGTGCGCTGCAGCTCCCACCACGCCACCCCCTATTTTAAATTATAGATATAGATGTACGTATCTAGTGTCTGCACATATACAAAATTTGTAACTCCTATTTTAAATTATTGTAACTCTTAACTCAAAATTTTAGATACATGGACACGTAGCTATCAATATTGTAACATACCAATCAGAGCTCAAGCAGAATGGATCAGAACGGAAGGGCCCGGATTGCGATATTGGTGTTTGACGAGGAGGACCACCTGTGGGGCCTCAAAGCAATACCAGTTACCGTTTTGGATGCGTTTCATGCTGAGGCTGAAGCGGTACACGCGGCCATAATCTGGTTCCAACAATTATTGCAATTGACAAATTCAAATGGGCTCACCATACTGACTGATTGCAGAAGCTTGGTGCAAGCCTTAGGGGACCCACGAGTCAACCACACACCCTCATGGAGAGCAGCGGAAACAGTAGCCAGGATCTCGCAGTTGGCATTGCACAGTCCAGAGATGATTGAGATTGAATTCCTATCAAGAGAAGGTTTACAAGGTGCGCATAAATGGGCAAATTGGAGCCGAGAACTGATGACAGATTGAGCTGGGTAGCAAATCACTTAGTGGAGGATTGTTAAGAATCCGTCCCTGGGCAAAAAAATGGGTATATGGGGGGGTACCATAGGAGTAATGTAATGTTTTTCTTTCTTTCATTTCTTCAGGATGATTGTAGGATGAATGGTTTTTCTGTTTTCTGTTACATTAGGTAGACTGTTAATTTTCTGGTTTTTCTTCTTGTAGTAGAGGCGTCAACGGAAGCAAAAATTCTGTTATTCCGTTCCGTCCATACGGAACAGGTAACAGAATAGATTTTGGTTCCGTTATAAAAACGGAACGGAAAACGGAATTGAGCAGCGTTTCGTTGAGTTAACGGAACGGTAATGGAACAGTGCTCTGCCGTTTCGTTTAATTCCGTTTTTCAGAATTGCACCTATCTG
Source organism: Cyperus esculentus (assembly GCA_030179965.1). Taxonomy (NCBI): domain Eukaryota; kingdom Viridiplantae; phylum Streptophyta; class Magnoliopsida; order Poales; family Cyperaceae; genus Cyperus; species Cyperus esculentus. The sequence continues at coordinate 4,439,652 of JASGLE010000013.1, read as the reverse complement.
CAGTTCTTCGATTGCAGAAGATTGGCAATGTCTGATCTGATAAAATAAACCCAACCCTAATTCGGCGCCCGCTTATTCCTTCTCTCTTTCATTCCATTCCCTTTCCCTCTTTCTCTCGCCGCGCCGCTCATCCCCCTCCCTGATTCCCCTCTTTCCCTCCCCACCATTCGCACCTTTCCCACCTTCGTCCTTCCCCCTCGCACAAGCTGAATCAACACAACACCACAGCCACCGCAACATGTGATAGTTGCTGGTGGGTATAGGTTCCCAAGGCAAAGGTCACTCGAGGGAAGGCCGCTTGAGGCGAAGGCGACGTGAACAGGCAGCGTCGCTTGAGGCGCCTCCAAGCCAAGAGAGGTATTTTTGAATTTGATTGTTGTTTTTATCTCAACTTTTGCTGGTTTTTTTAATTTGATTGTGTTTATTTTGATTTTTTTGTTGATTTTGCTGATTTTTTTCGAATTTAGTTGTTTTTATTGCTGGTTTTTTTGTTTCTGGTTTCTGGTATTGTTTTTTTTCTGCTGATTTCGCTGTTTTTTCTTAGTTTTCAGAATTTTAAATAGTTATTTACTGGTAAAGGGAATAGGGGTTGGTACAGGAACTGGTAAGATATATGATTCTTTGAACCAATACAGGTACACGTTACTGGTTTTGGGCTAACAGTGATATGTACCGGTACAGGACTGTTTGTACCAGTACCCTGTACTAGTACTGGTACAGGGCTGTTTGTACCAGTACCGGGGCTGTTTGTACGAGTACAGGGGTACTGGTACTGGTACAGGGCTAATGAGGTACTGGTAAGGTTAATGTTGCAGGGCTTGAGTTAGGCACTCTGGATTTTTCATCTCAAAGTGTTTATGTTAGTATGTAGCTTCTATCATTTTCACGTCTGCATGTACAGTTTCTTTATAGAGCTGAGCTGCAAATCTGTGACCGTGATGATGAATATCAATTTGTAATTTTTTTTTCAAGCTATCATGTAACTTCAGTGAATTGAGGAAACTTGTAGCTAGGCCGTGTTATTTTTTTAAGTATGCATGGGATTTAAGTTTCACAATTGTATTTATATGATTTTAATGAAGAATATTTCTTATTTTGTTTTAGATACCATCCTTAATTTGTTTTGGTACGTGATATAACACTATAATTTACAAACATGGGAGCCCCTTATGCAGAGAATTGGCAGCGGAAAAAGTTTGGACGTTTTGATCGTTTTGATCGTTCATCTTAAACAGAACGATCAACGGAAGAAAATATCCTTCCGTTCTACTCACGGAACGAATAACGGAATTATTTTTTTTATCGTTCACTAAACGGAACGATCAACGGAAGTTGCAACTTCCGTTGATCGTTTTACACGTTTGATATGGATGTCAAACGTTCATAACAATGACGGAAATAGATGTTTCCGTTATTTGTTCCGTTTGAATTACGGAAATAATATAGTTGCTGTTGATTGTTCCGTTTACAGAACGGAGATATTTTTGTTTTGTTTCTGTTTCGTTATAAAAAAAGGGAATAACGGGATAACGGTTAATTTTTGTTCCATTTTGCAGCTTCACAGTTTTATGCAAATAGGAAATACGTGAAATGCATTGAAAGACCAACAGAAAAGTCAACAAACCAGCAAAATGTACTGCAAAAAAAAAAATCAGAAATATAATGAAAAGAGTCAATGAAACAAGAAATTAAAAGAGAAACATTAAGTGTCCATTATGGATTGTCCATAGTAGACACATATGAGGGATGCATTAGTTATATGTAGGGCCACTTACATTCTCTTTGTGTCTACTATGGACACATCCATAGTGGACACTAGGTATCACTCAAATTAAAAACACTAAAAGAGATAGTGTAAGAAAATGAAAATTTGAAACAAAATTATCTTCAATTAGTTTAAGCCTTCAGCTACTAGCAGCTCAACCCCTCCCTTCCTCCTTTCTCTCTTTTACTTATTTCTCTCTGTTGCTTTTTTTCTCGCAAAAACCACCACCAGCAAGTGGTATACTGGTAACACCATACCCCTTTCGAAACCCAGGTACATAAAAGCAAAAGCCAACACGAAATCCCAACTCACCTGGTACACAAATCATGACTTAGGTACCTGATACATGCATGGGTGGCAAAGCCTTGTCTGATCGACGTTCCATCACCAACTTCTCAATGTCAGATTGCCATCCTCGAGCCTTTAAAAATCCCTCAAAAAGTTTGTCATCATTTCGATTTAGTCCGCACATACCTTAGATCTAGGGTTAGAGCATCGACAAGACGACAACCCTGGAAAGATGCTTTTGGAGCCCGCCGATCAGACATGGTACAACCACCATCATGGATCTAGTGTTCGGTAATTTAGAAACTAGTGGCGTGCGGGAGTGCCAGAGATAACTCGGAGAAGAAGCAAGCGTGCGGTGCGAGGAGGGAAAGGGGAAAAGAGGGAGCGGCGCAGGGTTACTGGGATAGGGTTTGGCGTCGCCTCTGTGCCCTGCAATCAGATCAGATAATTGCAGATAGGTAGGATATAACGGAAAAACGGAACGGAACAGATCAATTCCGTTGGTCGTTCGTTTTTTACAACGGAACACGTTCTCCTTCCATTTGACTGTTCTGTTCCTTCAACGGAACAAAATTTCCATCCGTTATCTGTTCCGTAAGCACGGCACGGAACGGAATAATAGAAAAATATGTTTCATCGACACCCTTATATACAGATCGATCACGTATCTGTCAAGTAGTTCGACACCACATGTGACATGTGAACGAACATTGATGGAGTCCATTTTTTGACGATTATAGCCTTGACTAAGTGGGTGCATATCTGCATATTCATATCATATGAGATAGAACGTCACGTGTGAACGACTACAAAAGTCAGTGGTTGACTGGTTGTCCATTCAGGGGAGCACACTGCACACTGCTAAAATATTTTATTTTAGTTTGTAAAAAGGTAATGAGAAATTAAATTAGGAAAGTAGTGGACAAATTGGAGCCAGTGTCGTCGATTTTGATTCTAGCATGTAGTCCAAGGGAATTGGTTACTTTACTCCACCAATGACCAAAATCCCAATTCCAAAACTTGAGTAAACCGCTCCTACATGCAGTCCAATATTAATATACATTTATTTCATCTTCAACTATGGGAAATCCAATTTTGATTCCGGTGATCATAATACTCTGTCTCTGCTTTCAACAGATGAAATCAGCTATGGGAAATCCCAGCAGCGACTCCCAGAGCCAAGAACTGGAGGCTGCAAGAATTTTTCTAAAGCAGTGTCCTCCGTATAATTGCAGCGCAAACGGACCTGCCGTGAAGTATCCTCTGCATTTGAAAGAGAGGCCCAAAAATTGTAGCCATGGAGATCTCGCGCTGTCCTGCTCGGGGAACACCACGGTCATCACCCTCTTCTCAGGTGCCTACAACGTTACCCGAATCGACTATTCATCTTCCCAAATAAAAGTTGCCCTTCAGCCTTGGGGTGGTACTACTTGCTTGAAGCCAAACAACATAAGCCTGCCCAATCCTTCCGGCACTCCCTTTTATTATCGCAACTTTACCACTCACGTTTGGCTAAATTGCTCAGACATGCTACCACCTGATTACTATAATTCTTTAATGGGGCCAGTAAAGTCTTTCATGGGGCCGATCTCATGCCTCAGTGCAAACGGCACTTTTGTTTACCTCGCCTCCAACTATGTACCAGAGAGCACCAAATTCCAGAGCTGCACCAAATTCGCTGAAGCTAGTAGCCTTGATTGGTACCAAACTAATCCGGATGTACTGGAAGCTTCTCTGTTTTGGGATACCAGTGGAATTCCAGGAGACTGTACTGTTACTGGGTGTATGTGGCCAGATACAGAATGTGGACTCTGGCTCGGAAAAAACCAAACACTTTGCTATGATCCGGCAACCATCAATATAATTATGCACCACAGTAAGTCTTCTTCTTTCCTTTCTTTTTTCCTACTGCATGCTGTTGTTGTATCCCAACTGTTATTCCTATTTCCTACAAAAATTTTATTTAATTCTGAGTATTAGAGTTTCTTTAAATATTTATTTTAAATTTTCAAAAATAACTCAAAATTAATAATAATAATAATAAAATATTAATGTTTCTGCATAGAAAAGAATGCTATATATCTTAGAAAAGTACAAAACAAAGATTTCGAAAGCTCCAAAACCAGCTTTTATATAAAAAAAAAAAAATAGAAGATTTTAGTACTCTCAAAATGTTTATTTAAAGAACTTATTGAGAAGTGAGTACCATAAATCAAAATTTTGAGCATGAAAAAATATTACTTGAGGCGTTTGCATTTCAGACCGAAATAGAAATGTTTGCACAGTAGTCTTACTCTATATCTAGTATATATTACATCGCTTCTAAGACCATGGAGACCTCTCGTGGTACTAACTAATTAGAAGTTCTTATTAAATTATTTTGATTTATGATGCTCTTATTAAATTATTTATATAAAAATCTCTTGTAAATTAAAAGTTTTCTATTTTAGGGGTTTTCTAAATATTTGTCTCGGATTTTTTTTTATATAGGTTCAAAATAATAATAAAATAATGTATAAAACAACGTTATTTAAAAAAAAAATCTAAAAAAATAATTAAAAGCTCTAAAAACTCTAGAAATAAGAACTTTTTATCATATGACATTTTCATATAAAGAATCTATTGAGAACTATAAATCAAATCGAGATTAATTTGGGAGTGTTTTAGTACATATTTTAATTAGAAGTGCTGAACACCTCCGTGCTTAAAGGACCACTGTAATTTTACATAACGTATTAATACAAATTTCTATTTCAATATATATAATATAAACACCCCAGTTAATATATAGAGGTACGTATTGCTTATGTGAATTGATGACGTGATCTTCACTCTTGAGTCGTGGAAAATTATGCGTTTATAATTTATAGCTCTCTGGAATTAACCAAGGAAACCACCGTTTGTTACTTCAAATTAAATGAATAATTTGGTTAATTTTTTTTTTTGTTAATCCAACTTGCAGGTGATTCAAGCAGAAGAATAAGACGAATAGCATCAGCCGTCGGTAAGTCTTGTGCGCATAATTTGTCCTTTTTAGAATGGAAAACTAACTAACAATAACAACCGCAGTACGTATATTAATGAAAACGAATATTTGGATACCACAAAGGATACTGTCGGGATACCATGATCTTTGACCAATTCAACTAAACCTAAATATTCACCTTAACCTCCTAAATATTCAACTTATCACATTTTTTATTGGCAATCAATGTTTAATGGTATCCCCGATAGTATCTTTTGCGGTATCTCCGTAGAATTTTCCTAATGAAAAAGAATTTAAGAGAGGAATGAATGGTAACTAACTGATCACTTGCACATTATTTACTTGGGAAAGGTTAAACATGCTCAAGACATACAAATTGAATTAAACTTAGTTAAATTGTACTCTGATAACCTGAACAGTTTTACTCTTTTCTTGCAACTTAATATATAGCTTGTGGTACTAATTTTGACGTATCGCAGGTATTGGTGTTGGAATAATTATTCTGATAATAGGAACGCCTGTTCTCTTCCTCATCTATCAGAAACATAAAAGAGCAAAAGAAGTTCATCAGAAGGTGGAGCAATTTATTAAAAGCTTTGATGCTACCAACCCCACCCGCTATTCCTACAGCGATATCATTAAAATAACCCAAAGGTTTAAGAAAAAACTAGGTCAAGGTGGATTTGGGGGTGTCTTTGAAGGAATGTTACCTAACAGAATCCCTGTAGCAGTTAAAATGCTTCAAAATTCAGCTGGCAATGGAGAAGAGTTCATCAACGAAGTCTCCACCATTGGAAGGATTCATCATGTTAATGTGGTTCGCCTTGTTGGATTTTGTTCGGAAGGCACAAGGAGGGCTCTTGTTTATGAGTTGATGGAGAATGGTTCCCTTGACAAGTACATATTCTATAAACAGTTAGGCCAGGTACGGCAACGTAGATTTAATTTGGAGGTGCTGCAGAATATGGTGATCAGCATTGCGGAGGGAATTGAGTACTTGCACCAAGGTTGCTGTCACGCCCCAAGTACTAGCTCGGCACGTGGCAGCGCCACATACATATAATTATTAAATTATACATATGTAAGGCTTCAACTTAAAAGAATATATGTATATCTATCCCATTTTCCTTTCTATCTCTCTCTAGAAAAATTAATTAATTAGGCTTCCTATATTCAACTAGAGTGAGTATAGATACCATCGATTTAAGCACTGATGCAATAGTGATTACCCATATAGTTATGCCACATAAATTCCTATATAAAAAGCTCAATTACCTTGGATAATAGATAAACTAATTAATATGTTGGAGTAATAATTAGTTACTGACCATTTTGTGCAACTTAGCTGTGCCAAAGTAAGAAAGAGTCTTACCATTAATCAAGTACTGCAAGTATTTGCTTGACTAGATGACTTACTTCAATTAATCTACTGGTCATGATGCCTCTCTCTAATTAATTAAGCTACACTTGTATACATGATCATATCCCTCTCATTGGTGATCATCAGTTTAAAGCTTCTTGACCCTTTTAGCCTTCTTTTAGTACCTATGAAAATGTACCAATTCCAACTCTCTCTAAACTAAAAACTCCCCCAGAGAGCCGGGCCTAGCTTCCTTATATAGCTGAATGTGTGCTTCATTCCCAAGCAAATCAAGCATGAGCTGTATGGAAATTCCTATCCATATATAATACTTGGCTTCCACGTGCCGCTCAAATAAAATGGTGACGTGTTCACCCTCCTAAATTAACTACTTTAATTCCAATTTTACAAAACAATCCACAACTTAATTTATATTACAAAATATACTAAAATTAATATAAATCATATTAATTTTGGTATATTACAGTTGCAAACAACGCATTATTCATCTAGATATCAAGCCTCATAATATCTTACTCGACCACGATTTCAATCCCAAGATCTCAGATTTTGGTCTTTCTAAGATTTGCCCCAAGGATCAGAGCTATGTTACAATAAGTGCTGCCAGAGGTACGCTCAGTTACATGGCGCCAGAAATGTACTCCAGAAATTTCGGTACTGTTTCATATAAATCTGATGTTTATAGTTTTGGGATGTTAATTCTGGAGATGGTTAGCGGGCGAAAGAATTCGGATCCTCTGACAGGAAACCAGAGCGATGTTTACTTTCCCGAGCTGCTACACGAGCAATTAATCCAGGGAAAGGATTTAGACAAGATCTTGGACTCGCAAAGCAGTGATGCGACCAGTGGAGTCCAACCGATCGACTGACAATGACCAGAGTTGTTAACATGCTGAAGGGGGATGTAAAGGGCTTGCCAATTCCACTGAAACCATCGATGTCCTCGACAAATCCAAAGATGGTATCGCTTAACTAAGTGAGGTGTTAAACAAGTATCTCAATTGCAATATATGTTCTCTGCAATTCTGACTGAAAACCAGATTATTCAGTTTACTGTTACTTTTCGCAATTTGTTTGCATGAGCTGTTGGAATGTCCCAATTATAGTTATGGAGATCTAATGATTTTAACAATGTTCCATGACGTCTACCCTTAAAACTGCATCATCCTTTTTTCTAGAAAACATTTTAATTTGTCTGTAATAGTCATGCTTAGTTGATATTCAATATGGTACCAAATGTAAACTTTAATTTCAACATAAAGGATCCATTTAAGATCTGATAAATGTACTCTATCCAAAAAGGGGGCAAATTTGATGATCTTTGTATAAAAACAGAGAAACTTGTTGCTTCATACTACATGCCGAAATCAAAAGGCGAAAAACTTGAATAGTCCTTAAAGCCATCTTCCATGAACTCTAATATAAATCCTCTTGACAACCTGACCGGCCGAGAAGTACCCGAAAAACAGCGCAACCAAGAAAGCAAAGTAAGAATAAGGGAGCTGAGTAAGCCCCATCATTCGCCCGAGCAAGGTGTACGGTGTAACCACCGCAATGACGGAAACAACAAGAGTAGAGACCAGAACAGGCCACGACGACACGTCCTGCATGAACGGTATTTTGGTCATTCAGATCATGTGGATGATGAGTGTTTGCATCAGTAGACTTTCGACAAACCAAGCCGTGTTGAAAAACGACGATGCTACGTTGTAGGCCCTGTAGTAGAGCCGAACAAAGGCGAACATGGATATGTCGAAGATTGAACATATAAGCCCGTTCCAGACCATGAAAACCGGGAGCTCCTTCCATGACCAGATTTGTGGGGTTCTGGCATAGCCGTCTTCCATTCTGTCCCATGGGATCGCAATCTGACCCATGCTATAGATAAAATTTTGTGTGAGCAATTGCTGCGGCGATAACGGCTCAAATTTAAAGAAGATGGTTACCACCAGCAGGGAAATTATGCTGCTAAAGTTTGTTACCGAGGACAGTTTTATGTACTTCATTGTGTTTCCATATGTCAATCGGCCGTGCTCCACTCCAAAAACGAGGACGTTTAAGTCTTTCTCCAGCAAGATTATATCAGCGCTCTTTTTCGCAATGTTGGCACCTGAATCGACCAAAATACCAACATTGGCTGCGTTGAGTGCCAAAGAATCGTTTATGCCGTCACCCAGATAGCCAACTATATGATTTCCGTGCTTCTGAAGGGATTGCACGACATGCAGCTTCTGGGTCGGGGTAAGGCGAGCAATGATTGTGGCTCTGCTTACAGCCTCGTGGAACTCTGCCTCATCAAGTGCCTCAAGATATGCACCGGTGGCTGTATGCGTTGTTACAATGCCGACTTCCTTGCATACCTTGATGGCGAGCGAAAGGGAGTCACCAGTGAGGATTTTGGGGCTTATGCCCCTCTCAGCAAGCTGATACAGTGCGTGTTTCGCTGAGTCTTTAGGCGGGTCGAAAAATGAAACTAGTCCGAGGAACGTCATGTCTGACTTGATCGATGTGTTCACCAAGAGTGATGTGTCAGTCATCTAGACAAATAGAGAGAGGAGTCATATTACGTTCCAATGCGGTATATACGTAATAGAATAATCATAGTACTAACAAAGCATGGGCACCGAGTATCGTACAGACTGACTAAACATTTTGCGGCCTACTTTTCAAGTATTTTCATTTTGTTATGAATTGGTACTCACTTTTTGATCCGATAGAGTATATATATATATCGGTAAATAATCCGAACTATAGGCTTGCTAATTTTTTTTTTCTTTTTTATGGAAATTAAGACCTTGAGAAATTACCTTGCAAATTTTCTTTATGGCAACACCTAACACGACCAATCCATCATTGTTCATTTCCTTACACATTTGAAGCAATCTCAACCGTTCATCCGTTGTGAGTGTCGAGGTGATCACGCTTCCATTTGCACACTCCATATACGAGGACACACCAAGAACCTCCTCAAAAGCTCCTTTGGTGACAACATACCTCACATCCGTGTCGATTGTTTCTACCACGACTGACATCCTTCTTCGTGTAAAGTCGAAGGGAAGCTTGTAAATTACTCTCCATGCCGAAGCATGAAACCGATATCCATTTGTGTATGCATGTGCGAGAATTGCATCGTCTATGGGACCTTTCAGTGCCGTCTTGAAGTAAGAATTTAGAAACGCAAATTTTAGGACAGTTTCGCTAGGGAACCCCCATATGTCTAAGTGATGAACCATTATGAAACGATCCATAGTGAGTGTGCCCGTCTTGTCGATGCATAGGATATCCCTGCATTAATATAAGGTTAAATATATACTGCAACTAATATTTTTTTTTATTGATCTTTTTAATTACTTAACACTTACATTGCGCCCATATGCTGTATCGCCGAAATGCTCTTCACTATGCACTTATTTCTCGCCATCGCAACTGCGCCCGTGGCCAGATTGGTATTGACAATCAAAGGGAGCATTGGGGAGTTAGCACAACAGCGACGCATATCCCGAATATGATGCTTTCACTCAGGCTCTTTGTGACCAAGTAGGTCGACAAAATGAGGGCCGGTACTGCCACCATCATGATGCAAATAAGCATGTAAGAGATAAATTGTACTCCCTTGTCGAAAGCATCCGGAGGATGCTGTTTTCCAAGTTTGGACAGAATAGTGCTTATGTAGGTGTTCGAGCCAGTTGATATCACCAAGCCGATACCGATTCCTGATACTACACTTGTTCCCTGAAAATTATTAGAGCAGCTCAATCAGTTGGTAGGTGTTAAATGAGTTTACTACTGATCGATTTGATAAGCGTTAACTCCTGATAAAACTACCCTTCCGATGATCCCTTAAAACGATAAGTTGTATAGTATGATTGAATCTAAACCCAATTGATTGTCCAATTTATCATTAGAATTTCTTAGAAATGACCCAAAGCTACCTACACCATTTCAGATCAGTTTCCAAACCTTCTTGGAACCACTTGAGGTACCAATGATAAATAAGTGGTAACTTAATACAGAAACAAATTAAACAATGTGCAACAACAACAGGCTACAGCATTTAGGTTTCCATTTGAGAAACCTTCTTTGTATAATTTTATTTTTGCTGATTTATTTTCTATTTCCCTTTCAGTCTTGCCTTGTAGTTTACCAGTTACCACCCTGTAAAGTAAAACCCATTATTTTTAATCAATTATAGTGTGACTCTCAAGGGCAGAAAGTAAGGCATGTATCTGTTAATAAAGGATAGAAACAAAATACAGTATGGGAATTAACATGAAGCAGAAAAAGAAGAGTGGAAAGGATAAAAATTGGGATATTTCTTGGAACAGGTACAGGTACCATATATCCCAACACCTTCATAGCATACTGGATGCTTGAACAAAAATTAATTAAATATCTTAAATTTTGGTTCTTGTCAAAATAAAGACTAGAAATTCATTCAATTTCTTAATTAGGAAAGAAAGAGAGATGATTAATTCTGGAGTTTTATGATTTAACAAAGTTACTGCATACCATGAAGCAAATATTCTTAATCTCAAATAAAGGGATTTTCAAATCTTCCTTGATATCTGCTGTTTTCCGACAGTTCCTGATTCGCCGGTCAATGAAGATTGACAGTTTCAACCAGGTTATCACAGTTGTCACAATTATGACTTTTATTGGGGCATAAGTGCACTAAAATTGAATTGCGACCAAGTATTTTTTTTTCTTTTAAATTTTGATGGAAATTATGCAACACAGATCAAAGTGAACTCGATCAGATCACCTTTGAAAGGAATGATCATTAAATTCACAACAACATAGGATTACCTTACAACCAATTCTCTTGAAGTTATAAGACGGATATCGCCAGGAAAGAGATCGCCGGGGCTGAAATGAACAATGTCGCCCGGCACGACATCCCTCTGGTCAATCTGTACCACTAGTTCGGTCTGGTTGATCCTCCCAGCGCATCTTTGCACTCGCACCGGTGTCCTTAGGAGCTCATACAAGTGCCTGGCTGCCATCGAATTGTTATATTCCTGACCAAATAGCTTCTATACTCAAACGCTTCCGAGTTGGGTTCGTTCAACAATCAATGGCTATAAGAAGAAAATACAATACAAACCTGATGAAATCTCAGACTGATGCTGACAAGAACCAACAAAAGCATAATTGTTCCATTCGCATTATCTTGAGCCAAGTACGAGAGAGTGGCCATAACAATAAGTATTATGTTGAAAGGATGAAAGAAAGCTCTCCATAAGAGCTGATGCCGGTTCGGATTTGAGTTGTGATCAAAAGGTACGTTTGGGCCTTGCTCTCGTCTTCTCCTCTCTGCCTCCTTGAAACTCAATCCTTCATAGCATACGAAAACCAAAAAGAATTAAACTGAATTTGCCGGTTTAATTACATGTGATGTACTTTTCTTAATGAATTTTATCATTTGAGAAATGGATTTATACCTCTCTCAGTGGACCTAACATACTCGAAAGCAATATCTCGATCAGCTCTGGCTAACGCATATATCCATGACCGTACCCTCTGCTCGGCATCTGACCTCGATCCCCAGATACCAGTCCCTTGATTAAAATTAATGGAATTGCAGATTAAAAAAAGGATTAAGTTTGCAAAATCTTTCTAAATGCCAGATTGTTAGGTATGAAACAATAACAAAATCCTCATTCAGACATTTCGTCGAACACCTTGTGCATACAAAACAAAAACTACGAATTCGGAGTAGTTACATAACAGAAAAAAAATTAAAAACAGTTTATATATTACCACGGCCAAGAAGCCGTCCAATGCAAACTGAGACAAAGGATTTGAAACTTCTGACAACCCCATAAGACGTCGACCTTGATCTGTCGATTAAACCAGTCGGATCCATGAACTAAGAACCAACAGCTCAGAACACCTTTAATTCTACCAAAAATGTATGACAGTATATATGCAGTGTTGTTCTATGTTTCTATGGTTTGTTACACCTGACTGTGTGATATGATATGCAACTATGACTACAACTGTTAGTTATTGCTGATGATGATAGTATGTTGTTGTCATGATTGGTTGAACTAACTAACTTTCAGAGGGTCTGAATGAATGAATGACTGACTGGTTGGTAGCGCTGCATTGTGGAGCGCAGGATGTGAACCGTTAGATCATCTCAAGATCTGTGCCAGCTCGAACCTCGAGATGATCCAACGGTTTACATCTGCGCTCCACAATGTAGTGCTACAGAGGATATAGAAGCACTCTGATTTTTTATTTCATATCCTCTGTAGCGCTGCATTGTGTAGCGCAGGATGTGAACTGTTAGATCATCTCGAGATCTGTGCCAGCTTGAATCTCGAGATGATCCAACGGTTTACATCTGCGCTACACAAGTAGTGCTACAGAGGATATACAAGCACTCTGATTTTTGGGGGAGTTGTGGAACTAACATTCTCTGGTGCCCGGTGGCCTTTTGTTGCATGCTTATCCTCTGCTACGCAGTATCGTACTGCGCAGCGAATCAACGATGTGGATTACAGGGGGCTTTTCTGAGATTGAGTTGCACGAATCTCAAAGCAGATCCGACCATTGGAGTTCAGTAGTTTACTGTGAAGTAGAGGATATGAATTGAATTGCCTTTTGCTGGGCCAGGCATGCATTCAGAAGAAAATAATGGGCCTATTTTGTCAGTCATGTTTAGGGATGGCAATTTAGGCCTGAAGGCCCATGGCCTGCATAGTCCTGCCTGGCCCGAAGCCCAGGCCCAGTCGGCCTGATCCCGTAATGGGCCGGGCCAGGCCAGGCCAATCTATGGGCCGGGTCAGGCTCAGGGTTGGCCTTAAAGCCCATGGGCCGCCTGGATTCTTGGTAATATATATAGTTGAAAACAAATATTAACACAAATGGGTCTTTGGCCTAGTGGTAGTGTTGTGCTATGGGAAGAAGAGGACCCGGGTTCGAATCCTCCTTCAAGCGATTTCAGGGGATATTTTATTTTGCTACCAAAACGTATATGGACCGCACCACAGCCCAACTTCGCCTCCCACCCTGACAGCGTACGGCCCATCAGGCAGGCGTGGGCCTGACAGGCATACCCGCAGGCCGGGCCGGGCCGAAAAATTTGGGTCTGGTTCCTTCAGGCCAGGCAGGCCGGGCCTGGAATTCCAGCAGGCAGGCCGGGCCTGGGATTGGTAAAAAGCCTGCAGGCCCGGCCCATTGCCATCCCTAGTCATGTTGCATATATAGTGTCATTATAAGAATCTTCTGCGGTCCAATATTTAACATAAACTCAATTATACTCTGGTTTATATGAGCACTAAAACAGACAAAAATGTATGGATTTGTTAAATGAGGGGCCAAATAATTAACCACGGTCACCCGTCGTTATAATCACGTTAAATCTCAAATAATTACATTTTTAAATCTTAAATAATAATAAAGCTGATTGATAAAATATGTTGTATATATTTATATGTACACAAAAAAAAATATATCATCTTTATTTTATTTACATTTACATCAAGCATTGGGAAAAGAATTCAATGGTTTAAATTTTATGATTAATTCTCTTGTTGATAGCCATCGAAAGTTCGAAACGAGATTAAATTTTCAACATTTTGTATGGATGTATTATTGAGCTGATTTAGAATACATATAAAGGTTAATACTTATCAATTTAGGTATTAAATTTCTCAATCTCAATCGGGTATGTCAGTGATATCAGATTGACGATGGTGTGATGCTGGTGCACAGTGCTATGTGAACAGTGGCTCCTCTTTGATTTTGATCGTTCGATGCATATCAGGGGTTCAGGATTTCTTTCATTTGCGTCATGGGGTGATGTATACTTGGCCTTTGCAGGGGCGGAGCCAGTGTAATACTGGGGAGGGCCCCGCCTCCTCCCCCCCCCAAAAAAAATTTTCAAACATATACCCCTACAAATTTTGCAAAACATATCCCTTATTTGAGAAAAAATTACAAAAATATACTCAATTTCTAAGAAAATTTACAAGATTGGCTCTACTCTGAAAAATATTTGGACAAATGTACCTTAAAAATTTTACAAAAATATACCCATACTTATAAAACCATGTTTCATCGAAAAAGTTAGACCCCTACATCGGAGTCTGGCTCCGCCCCTGGGCCTTTGAAAATATTTTGGTCATGGCGTATTGTGTTTTGTGTGCGCTGGTGTTATTTGCCCGGTTCTAACTGGTACGGTTCACATATTTATGTTCTGAGGTAGGTTCTTCAGAGCTATGTTAAAAAGTTTGCCTCTGACAACTTTAGTTGTTGTTCTTCTTTCTTGCAATGGGTCTTCTATTTTCTTACTGTTCCATAACTCTGTTTGGTGGGCTCCCAGTTTCATATACATAACCTGGCCCTTCACAATTACATGGATGCTTGATTCTGCAGTGTTTCAATTCTCTTCTTACAATATTGTTCTTGATCCTATACATACAGTTCTCATTGTATGCTTACTTGTCTTATTTGTGTTCCTCCCTTCTCTTTATGTTTATTGGATCTTTGTCTGACGGTTGGGATCTTTATGTCCATTGGTTGCATGCAAAGACGGATACTGATCGTTTTTTTCGCTCATATTTTCTTTTAATTCCTTCTCCTCATGTGTTCTGTGTATGGTGAGGTGTTTGAAGGGCTCCATTAATTTGGTTCCTCTTTGGTTCTTTTGCATGCAGCGCTCATTTACTACATCATTTTTTTTTTCCTCCGAAGCCTAGTATGTCTATTTAGACTAAACCGCTGCCTATTGGGTTTGCATGCAGTTTTTCAGTAATTTATGTTTGTGTAGGTGTGTTTTATGAATTGAAATCGTCTGACATGCGTCATGGCATGCAGCACTCCATATTTAGAAAAAGACAAGATTTTATGTGCTTGTAACTTTGTAACTTTTGGTGTAATGAGCTATGTTCTAATTATGTTGTAAGGATTTGAACAAAGTATACAATATTGGTATGGTAATTCCTGAATTACGAACCTAGAATATTTGATTTAAGAAGTCTTTGTACCCTGTTTTAATATAAGAATTTTCTTGCTTTTTGCATAAAAACCCTGTAAGATCTGCAATTTTTACGAAAACCTCTCCAAGGGATACTATCCCTTACAACTAAAACTTTCACAGACAGTTCATGTCAGACTGGCGCCTAACCTCTGGCAGTGACGATTACAAGGAAGCTCTTACCGCAACAACCACTCTTGGAGCTCCTGCAGTCGATTTTGCTAAGCTTGAAGACGTGACAGACATAAACGAAGCCGTAAAAACAATCATAAAACAAAACAACCTCCTCATTCAACCTCTGGTCCAAACTAAACAAGATCTTGACGATTGTAAAACCACAATCAACGAGATTCAGCGAAAACTAGCAGCACAGAAAGAGCCGGAGCCTCAAATTACAGAAGCAATCTCAAACCTTGAGGCAAATTTGAGAAAATTATCTCTGGGTGAGCCATCCAAACCGAAACCTCGTCCTAAAGGTCCAATTTACCTATTCAAGGATCCCCTCAAAATCCTTGCAGAAGAAAAGAAGAAGGGGTCAAAATGAGTTCAACCAGGACTCAAACTGTTGTTGAGCCTAGACCCTCAATCTTTAACCGTGAGGCTCAGAATGAAAGAACCCCCTTAGTCCAGGACCAGATACGTGGCTACAGACTGGGTCACAAACTCCGTCATCAAGCCCAAAGGATGTTGCCTAGGCGAAACAATGGCTTCAGACGAACACTAGAGTCAGAGATGAACCCGAATACTGAGCTAAGTTTGTCAAATTTCAGACAGGCTCAGAATGTTCCGGCTGAAGTTCTCTATCAAGTCGGATGGAATCAATCCCAAAACAGAGTTTACCAACATAACTCTGATGAAAGAATTATGGTGGTTGGTAGCCAGCAACTGGAGCTACCATTTATTACAAACGAGTCGTGTGAACAGCTCAGGCAATCCGGTTTCCAGCACCAGCACATTGGCATGATAATGGTGAGGCTAAGCACGCTGCATAGAAGGAATGCAGGTGTGAATGCGTTGGTGGTATTCCGAGACACAAGGTGGTCTGATGATCGATCTATCATATCAACAATGGAGATTGATCTCACAGGAGGTGCCTAACTGGTGTACACGGCACCTGATCTAATGATGAGTATCCATGATTTCTTTAATCATATACAACCGGTGGTTCAAACTCACGGATACGACAATTGGCAAGCTGGAGAAAGCAACTTGCTTATCTCTAGATCTCTGATTGGGAGACTGTCAAATGACAGTTTCACCAGGTTCAATTACAACATACAAAATGTTGCTGATCACCTAGCAAGTCATGGTGTGCAAGCAATACCGGGAAGGAACCAAAGTACTGCTGAACTGAGAGGGAGGCAGTGGACAATACGACCACCTGAAGTGGCACAAATCCAAAACCCACAAAGTGCACACTTCCGAGCAAGAACAGATGGTTCAGTTCAAGTACAATTCGGAGATTATGCCCCAACCAGACTACAAACGGAGGCAAAGAAATGTGTAGCTGGGGAAGACATCCTCAGTGATGAAGAAGAATTCGTAAATCTCCTGGAAGGAGAGTTTATAGACGATGAGCCAGAAGATAACCCAGAGGATGACTATCAGGATGATTTTCTGGATGTTATCCAAACATTGGCGGCCCTACCTAGAGAAGTTGTGTCCCAACCTGACTATTGCCCTGCATGGGATATGTCAAATGATGAAGATGAAAATGGATTCGTCAATCCGTTTGCGGAAGTTGGTGGGAGTATACCCAATTCTTTCACGTTTTCAGCAGAAATGGAGTACCCTAAGTTGCAAAAATTACTGGAGAAGGCAGAAGCTCAAAAGCAGATGCCAGTCGAAAAGGCGTACTCAACTGCTACGAGTGGAGTATCAGGCATACCAAGGGAGCCAATTATGTCCCAAGCAAATTACCCACCTGGCCGTTATGAGCGAGGAGAGTTCTCAACCCGGCCTGAAGGATTCACTGGAGGTAGCCGTTTCAAAGGTGGCTACAGAAAACAGCATAATGAGATGTATGATCTCCCTTCAGCACAACAACATGAAGGGGCGATATTGATTTTACCAGAAGACATCTCACTATACCCAGATGTCATATCTAGATGGGAGTCCATTACACTAAACATTGTAAATGAGAGAGTCTGGAATGATAATAGATCCAAAGTCATGTTTATTGAAAACCTTTTGGGAGAAGTTGAGAAGATGTTGTTCATGCAATGGCGAGCAGCATACCCGGAGGATTATGAAGAGTTGGTAAACATAGCTGAAGATCCCCAGAATGTTACTTCTCAAATCAGAAGGATGTTTCTATTCGAAGACCCTGCCCAGGGGTCAACAGAAGAGCAAAACAAGACGATCAGAGACTTGGAGCGTCTCACATGCCCAAGCATGGCCAACATCATGCAGTACCTAAATGATTATTTGGTACTAGCAGCCCGATCTGGCAGAGCGTACATGGACCTGGACCTCAACAACAAATTATTCATGAAGATGCCAGACCCAATTGGCAATATCCTAATGGAGGCCTTTAACAAGAAGTATCCATGCCAGCATGAAGGAGGTGTATAGGTCTTGTACCAAGGATCTATTTCTGTCAGAAGTACCTACAAGAAATGTGCCAACAAGCAACCCTGCAACGGAGTTTGAAAGATTTATCTTTCTGTTCAAAGATACCCATACCAGGGTATTACAGCAAAAACCCCTCAAAGAAGTACGGGCTTCGCAAATCTAAAACCTACAAAGGCAAACCACATGCTTCTCACGTCCGCGTATTCAAAAGAAAGCATGCAGACAAAGTGAGAAAGTGCAAATGTTTTATTTGTGGAGAAGAAGGGTATTTTGCCAAAGAATGCAAGAAAAACCGCGGTAACATCACCAGGGCAATTTGCAGTATGTCTGAAGGCGAAACTGGTGTATCTTCATTAAAAGCACAAACAATCATTAAGTCATACCCTTATGAGGATGCGTTTATGCTAACAGTCAGCAGTTGGAGGCCACATGTGGAGCTGACTGATGCCCAGAAAAATTGCAATCATCTATGGCAACACAATGATGAAGTTCCTAAGGGCAAGGAGCGTTGTACTTTTTGCAAATTCCTCACAGCCAGAAACATGAGAATTTTCTGTGGGAATTGTGAAATTACAGCATGTCCTATGTGTGCCAGGCACTTGGAGGTGATGCTTCAAATCTGTTAGGCCAATGGACTTGTCCTTAGTCCATCCAAAATGAAAATTGCAGTCAAAGAAATTGAATTCCTTGGTGCAATTATTGGCAACCGCAAGATCAAACTCCAACCTCACATTATCAAAAAGATCATCTCATTCAGTGAAGAAAAACTGAAGGAAAAATCAGGGCTTCGCTCCTGGTTAGGCATACTCAACTATGCGCGATCCTACATCCCTAATCTGGGCACACTACTAGGTCCCCTATATTCGAAAACCAGCCCACATGGAGACAAGAGACTCAAACCTTCTGATTATGAATTAATCAGAAAAATCAAAGAAAATGTGCAAAATTTGCCAAACTTGGAGATTGCACCTCAGGGATCGTACATCATCTTGGAGACGGATGGATGTATGGAAGGACGGGGTGGAATATGTAAGTGGAAACCTTTCAAAAATGATCCCAGAAGTTCTGAAAAGATCTGTGCCTATGCAAGTAGGAAATTCCCGGTTATCAAATCAACCATTGATGCAGAAATTTTTGCATGCATGGAAACTCTCAAGGCACTAAAAATCCATTACCTGGATAGGGAGGAAATTACACTAAGGACTGATTGTCAAGCAATCATAAGTTTCTATAATAAATCAGCTCAAAACAAACCATCAAGGGTCAGATGGATAAATTTTTGTGATTTTATCACGGGGACAGGAGTCCAAATTAATTTTGAGCACATAGATGGGAAACTTAATGTCCTAGCAGATTCTCTTTCACGATTAACTAATTTGTGCATTTCAGGATGTCTGACGCAAGAGCAGCAGGAGAATCTAGTGCTATGGGAGGAAGCACTGCAGGAACAAATAAAGAGCAACAATTCACAGCTGCAGAACAACAGTCCACAGATCCAGCAACTGAATCAAGTGATGATGAGTATGTTCTCTGTGGAAACACATTCCTGGAATGGGAAAAATTGCTCTACGAGCATGAAAAACCCCAGAGCTGGGACGATTTCATGTGGAATGGAAAAGAGAGGGAGCGCCTCAAGAAAAAGCAGCTCATGCGAGCCTTCAAAGAAATCAGTAACTTAAGGCTCATGTTAAAATAAGAGTATAAGTTGGCTTTCCCTTACCGAGGCCATGACTCAATGGCTGGTGATGCTGAGCCAATTTTGCGTAACCAGTTGGAAAAGGTGATGCATGCAGAGGCAATAATAGAGCCAATTGCGAAAGCAAATCGCATAATCTGGTTCATCTAGAGGGCCTTGGAAAGTGGTGGACCCATAAATCCAAATTATTAGAGACAGATGATAGTGGAATACCAGTTGTCTCACTAAGTGTGCTTCAATAATTCAGCCAGAGAGGATAGATAACCACTGGCTTTTGTTTGTCTTTACTCTTATCTTTGTTTCTTTGTGTGAGTCATCCTCTATTATTGAGGAGTAGTTTGCATTATTGAACTAAATAATGCAGGGCACCTTTACTTTTGCCTAGCTGTGTGATTTCCTTAATTTTAGGCCTACTTTAGTAGTGGTTTGGCACCTTTCGGTGCATGATTGTACCTTTGATAGCGGAAATTGTGGTAATCCTTTAATTTTGAGTGACGATGGGGCCCATAAGTGTACCCGGCTCAAATTATTGAGATACCTTTTCCCCTTTATAAATAGGTGTGTTTTAAAAGTAGTAAGACACACAGAAATCATCTGAAGTCTTACTTTTCTCTCTTGTATTAAATCTCTAAGTGAAATAAAACTTCCGCTTTCCACTTTAAAAACTCGTGTTCTTAGTAACCAAAGTTTTGAAGTTTGGAGTGATCCTCTTTCAACCTGGTATCAGAGCGAGGTTTTAAGCAAGATTCTAGCAAGGTATTAATGACTTTCTAAATTTCTATATATTCTAGGTAGTAAGGACGGAAATACTGTACTAAGGTTGTTATTATGTTCATCTGTTTACCCAAAATTAGGATGCTGTATGCCAAAATATTGAACCATATTAAAATTTTGCAGTTCTATATTCAAACGTTGAATAATATTTATAAAGGTCTAAGAAATGTTTGTGTACAAGTAAAAAGTGTTTATATAGCTTTAAAAGGTATTTATAAAAACTTAAAGAGAGTTTATGTACAATTAAAAGTTATAATATACCATATTAAGAGATGTAAGCCAAGAACTTAAAAGAAAAGTGGTAATAATTGTGAAAGGATTAGAACAAAAGTATCAGGCCAGGCCATAGATAGATGCAGAGGCAGGAGACCAATAAGTCATCTTGTTGGAACCCGTCTGGTTGAGTTAAATCTGACACACGAAAGACCACACCATTTGTATAAAGGCAAATTTCCTTATTTGGAAAGCTGCAAACCTTGCAGCATGTCAGAGGATAATCATCCGTGTTTTATATGTTTTATAGGCTTTCCCTGTACATGTTCTTTTCTTCAACCACCTCTTCTGCATTGAAAGCTTGCATACATGCATGTTGATTTTCCATTTTTTCATATTTTCCTCATTTGTAGTTCTTACCTTCTTTATTTTTTCATCCTTTCCTAATTGAAAGTTTTATGTGTTGTTTTCGTTTCTTCTACCTTCTCTCTACAGCTCTGTTATATATTTGTGCTATGGCTGTGCATGCATCTTTAATCTTTCATGTGATATGTGATTTATTTGATGTATTTAGGTGTACATGTGTGCGTTGGGTATGTTTTTAATTTACTAGTAAAATGCCTACACCTTGCTTTGGACTGAAATTGTTATTTCTTATAATAAAATTTTAAGATAAATATGTAATGGGCCTTAAATTGAGATAATTTATATGAACCTTAAATTTTAATGGGTTTAGAACGTTAACGGGCATTAACATACGTCAACGGTGATGATCAATCTAAGTAAACAATCAACGACTGAGATTTATTCCTTGGGGAAGATTGACCTTTGATGTCAAAAAATCTAATATGCTTTTTATTAGGAGTAAGGATTTGTTAATTACTTGCTGAAGATTGGGTTTCAATTGATAACTAATGGTTGATTTTTTTATTTTTTCCTTTATTTTTTCACTTTCTAGGTGTTCCATTTACAGTGTTTTCCATTGGTTAGCCGGATAGTGGTCCTTTCCTCTGATACTACGCTGCTATAAGGTTAGTTAATTTTGACCCTTTTCTTTTAAGGAGAAATTAACCCGAAGGTATATATAATTAATTTAACCTTTTTCTTAATGTGTTCTTGATTGTATGACATTGAGTTACCCATGATTAGAAATAGCAAACAACAATGGGTGATGCTTCTATGGATCAAAAAAAAAAAAATTTCAATTAAGCCAAAATTGTATGCGCACAAATATCAGCCCTCAATTTCGAAAAGGGCAAAATTGTAAATCTTTCTCCGTTTAATACCTCCGTTAGCTTCTTTCCTCTTCCGTTAGCTTCTCTTCTGTACCTTCATTCGGGGCCTTCTACCATAGGGAGCGGAGCAGTCGAGCAGCAAGCCGCAGTCCGCGAAATCCACCGGCAGGCAGCGCAGGATCCAAATTTCACTCTCACTTGAGGCCTTCACTCCCTTCCGTACCTTCATCTTCGTACTGCGATCCAGAGGAGAAACAGCGGAGAGGTGCTTGAAACCAGGCATTGGGTCGATCATGTAACCATAACCAGGTATAAGTCTTACCAGGTTTGGATATAGGACATGCCAGTACCAGTTCGGTACTGTTTCCGGTACCAAATCACCAAACTAGGGTAGTGCCGCCCAGAAACCTAGCCATCTGCGGCCCTATCCGACCCCACCGCTGCACTCTCCTGGCCGGGGCGACGCCAACGGTGCTGGCCGATCTCCGATCAGACGGCGAATCGTCGGAGATTAGCCGTCAACGTCCGGGATGCTGCCACGTCGTCTCTAGCGAAGCAGAGACACCAGTGTTAAAAGGAAGACATTCATGACCCTCTGATCGTCATTACACGGCTCAATACATCCTATCCCTACACAGCCTATTGCACCGGATCCGAACCCCTTTCCAGCAGCCCAAAACGAAAGGAAAAGAAGGAAGAAAGAAAAAAGGAAGAGGAAGAGGGAAGCCCCTCCATGTGGTCCAGCTTCGGCCCATCCCAGATAAGTAAGGAAGGAAAAAGAGAAGAAAAGAAAGAAGCCCAATTCGGACCAAAAGAGGGAAGAAAAGAAAAGGGGGGAAAGTCCAAAAACAGGGCCCAATTCGGCTTAACTAATTAATTCATGATTTTTCAAAGCAAGGACATTTGACAGACCATTTCAAGTTCAAACTTCACAAAATCTGTTTCAAAAGTTTGTAAATTTAAAAAAAGAATTTTATGAAACACAAAAATCAAATACTGGAAAATTAAAAGTTTGGATTTAAATTTAAAACCAAAGTCATTTGAACAAGCATTATAATTTGTTATTTAGAATTATTTCATAAAATCAAAATTCCACAAATTCACCACAAATTCTAAAAAAATCGTGAAATGATTTTGAATGACAATTTGATATCAAATTATGTCCAAATTGACATTTTAAATTCAAATTCGAACTTTTAAATCAAAATTTGGTCAATATCAAACAAACATGATTTTGACACAGCAGAACCTTCAAAACTCACAAACTTTCTCAAGTTCAACTAAAATGAAATTGAACACAAGTTTGGGTCTCAATCATACCTAAAAGGTTCCTTGTACTTGATTCACGACCAAATCAGGTCAAGTCAAGACCCAGAAAGCCCGGTCAAATACCAAATAACAATATACCAAAATTCAAACACAAATCCCAAATACCAAAAATTCTAATCCAATACCCAAATACCAAGATCCAAGTCAAAAGCCCAAATACCCAAAATTCAAATCCAAGTTTCAAAAATCCAAGACTCAAATCTGAAAGAACTCAAATTCCAAACTCAAGTCGAAACCCAATTGATTTGGCCTAATTAGACTGGATCAAGTGAACACAAGTTTCAAAAAGGCGACACGGAAGTCAACTAACACAAAACCTAAGCGTGACTCAGAAGTCAACCAAAACCAAGCGTGACATAGAAGTCAACCAAACTTGACCTGGGTTGTAGGCTGGCATAGTGTTTCATGTCTATGACTTGGAAGATCGACGAAGCAGATCAGGAGGACTAAATCCTCCTTGCCTCCCGATACCCATTCTCAAACTATGGATTGGCATAGCGCATCATATTCACGGTGGGAACCAAAAACTCAACCGTGACTTAGAAGTCGACTGATTCTAAGCGTGACCTAGAAGTCAACCCAAGTTAAACTTGACCGTCGTTATAAAATAGTTTTGACGCCAGTTGCACTGAAAATAACCCAAAATGCCTTTAACGTCGTTATTAAATAGTTCCATTTGTGTTTTAAATCAATCTTAGTCGAATTTGTGCACATCTGATGCACCGCATTTATATCTGCATTTTTACCAGACTTGCACCTTTATTTTTACCAAATATTCCTAAGTTCATATGCATTTAGGTAGTTAATTATCTAGAATCAAGTTACTGCTTTAATTTGGTCCTATTTTCAGGAAAACGGAGCTTTTGGAGCTATTTGGACTAAATTTTGAGCAAGGAGCAAAAATAGGCGAAGGAGCACACAGGAGCACACTATTTGTGGACCGCAACTCTCTATTTACAGGCCGCAACCGACATCAAACCGACGTTTCTATTTCTTGCCGGCTCGCAACCGCCAATGTTATTTCAAGGAAACGCGCAAAGTGCTAATTCAAGCCAGCGACGTGATATTTCAGGCACTTGCGAACTGCAAGACCCTATTTGCGGGCCGCAAGCAGGTCAAAACCCATTGAAACTACTATTTTATGGCGCATTCGTTTCTTCTAGGCGATCTCTTTTGGGATCTCTCCTTAATTTCGCCTCAAGAAACCAAGAATCGGTTGTTTATTTCTGGGAACGTCCTCTCCTATATAAGCATCATCTTTGAGGGTTCTAGTTATCTTGTTAAGTTGTGTCATATAGAGTTGTATTAGTTGTGAGAGTCAAGAGAAGATTTGAACGCCGCTCAAGTGGAGAAGATGGTTACTCGCGCTTTCTTAATCTTCATCGGTGTTTTCTTTTTCTCTTATTTGTTGTTTTTTATTTACTTAGTCATGTCTGAGTAGTTTTCTTTGTTCTTAGGGTTTAGGATGGTGTTTGTTTGTATGGATTGATTGAATACTTGTTTGACTTTAGTTATTTTCAATTTGCTTCGTGTTTAATCATAATTGTGCTTGCATTATTTCTTGCTTGTTTGGTAAACCTGTAGATTATACACAAATCTAGTTGGTTAATAATATCATCTGACCAAGAATTGATATCTGTACTAATTGGGTAGATAACTTGTTGTCCTAGAGTACCCGAGAGGAGAAATTGCGGTTTGAACGAAAGTTAAACCGGACCCTAGAACAAAAGTGATTTGAATTTAGGTTTAGAAATAATCCTATAGATTTCTAACGGAACTAAAAGTGTTAAAAGTACCAACACACGAGAGTTGAGGTCCTTGTAGCTTCTTTGGTTTAGTTAGAGATTGGTAACTTTAGTTAAAACATCAAAACAGAACCAAAACCGACTCTCTGTCAGTCGCTGCCCCGCAAGCAAGTGACCGACAGAGGTATCCGACTCTCGGACAGTTACTCGCAGACTGCAAGTGACCCTTGCGGACCACAAGCAAGTAACCGAAAGAGAGGTGTCATCTGTACCTCTTGCGGACCGCAACTAACCCTTGCGGGTCGCAAGCAATTGATCTAGACAACAAACTGATTCTGGAAACCCTGGGAATGCTTGTTTAGTAACTGTTTTAAGTCTTTAGTTACTGTTATTTACTTTTACTTGTTGTTAATTATTAGGAAACAAATCTTCAAACAAACCCCCCCCCCCCTAACTTTTATACAAAAACACTTCTTTATGACTTAGAATTGCATTTAGAGTCTAGTTTAGAATTAATTTCCGTCCCTGTGGATTCGACCTCGACTATACTGCCTTAGATCGTATGCTTGCGGTCGAGGGCATTATTTAGGGCATTAAAAGCCTATACAGTCTGAGCGTGTCAACATCATAGCACAGAAACAAGTCTAAAATGATTTACATTACGTATTTATCATGTAGTTAAAATACTCATAAGAGAAAGATAAGTATGTTTTGATGTCAGTTGCACTGAAAATAACCCAAAATGCATTTATGACGTCGTTATTAAATAGTTCCATTTGTGTTTTCAATCAATCTTAGTCGAATTTGTGCACATCATAGCGCACAAACAAGTCTAAAATGATTTAGATTACGCATTCATCATGTTGTTGAAGTACTTATAAGAGAAAGATAAGTATGTTTTAACGCCAGTTGCACTGAAAATTACCCCAAAATGCACACATCACGTCGTTATAAAATAGTTCCATTAGTGTTTTAAATCAATCTTAATCCAATTTGTGCACATCTAGTGCAGAAACAAGACTAAAGTGATTTTGATTACGAATTTATCGTGTTGTTAAAGTAATTATAAGAGAAAGCTAAGTATGTTTTGACGCCAGTTGCACTGAAACTAACCCCAAAATGCATTTATGACGTTGTTATTAAATAGTTCCATTTGTGTTTTAAATCAATCTTAGTCGAATTTATGCACATGATAGCGCAGAAACAAGTCTAAAATGATTTAGATTACGCATTTATCATGTTGTTAAAGTAATTATAAGAAAAAGTTAAGTATGTTTTGACGCCAGTTGCACTGAAAATAACCCAAAATGCATTTATGACGTCGTTATAAAATAGTTCCATTAGTGTTTTCAATCAATCTTAGTCGAATTTGTGCACATCATAGCGCAGAAACAAGTCTACAATTGTGCCAC
Source organism: Cyperus esculentus (assembly GCA_030179965.1). Classification (NCBI taxonomy): domain Eukaryota; kingdom Viridiplantae; phylum Streptophyta; class Magnoliopsida; order Poales; family Cyperaceae; genus Cyperus; species Cyperus esculentus. Next base: position 4,413,268 of record JASGLE010000013.1, on the reverse strand, counting down.
CCTTTCCGGCTGCCAGCTTAAAAAGAACGCGCTTGAGACGTTTTAAGTGGGGGAAAGGACACGGTCACCCCTGTGTGCGTGCGCGTGCTAGTTGGCGTCGCGAGGCGCTAACTCTCACTTACTCGCATACAAAGGTTTTTTAACATTTCAAGTGATTGTGGGGTCCCTGATTCCAGTGAGCGCAAGCCCTCACTGTTAATTACCCTGAAGCTGTTAACTTCAGGCACCTCTGATTAAGAATAGGAAAATATTAAATCATGTGTGCAAACCTAATCAAGAATAGATAAAGGAAAGGAAAGAAAAATCCTAATTAAATGTTATGCATGGATGGATGAAAGACTTTTTAAATGCGAATGTGAGGGTTAGTGTTATGATGTTAGCGGGTGTTAGTGGGTGAAAACCTAGGACGTATTTGTTTGTCCCGGAGACGTATGTATCTCTTCAGGTTTTCGCGACTTGGGAATTATATGTTCATCCCGGGGACCATGTGTCCCATCAAGTCGTAATCATCGGTCGGGTGGGAAACATGATTTCGTGATCACCGCAGTCGATGTCCTAGATCGAAAGATCAGAAGCAATAAGCCTATCTATGATCGAGGTGCCAATCTTATAGTCTCACTCCTGACCACTACTTAGTGGGAGGTATGATCGACTATTGATTGGAGGAGAACCTAGGACTGACTTTGCTAGTCCCGGGGAGCTTTGCGTCCCTTGAGGTTTTCCTAATCGGAGAATGTGACGTTCCTGTCTTTTATCGTTTCTACCGATTCTTGAATGATGAGCCAATAACCGTAGGCCTGCCCGACACTCAAGCGCTCACTAAATTCGAACCTGGATATGGCCCTTGCTATGGATTCGAAAAATCGTTTTGACAAAAAGAGAGAGCATGAAATTTACCCAGATATTCATAAAAGAAGGGTTTCAAAGTGCTTGGATGTGGCCCTTTTTATTTATGCACTTTTAAATCTGAAATTCAAGAATGAGATGTTCTTATGAAATTCAAATTTTAACGAGATTCCAAATGTTTGTGCCGATGTGAAGATAAATGGAATAAAGAGAAGTTTAACCTCAAAATATACACAATTCCTATGTTCACGTAACAAAGAAACTTGTAGAAGACCTAAGACTTTTGTTTATTTGAAACTTTCATCTTTTTCATTTTTGGTCGTTAAAATATAAAGTGTGCTCACATGAATCACAAAATTCTCAAATATGTTTTAATGAGAAAAATATGTACATAATGACAAAAGTATATACAATGTCATATGTCAAAGTGTTATAGCTATTTACACACTTTATTCGTACACTTTTAAGCAAAACTTCAAAAAAAGTGTTTTTATATTTTCACTTTTAAATCTATAAAGCGATCATATAAGCATAAAATTTCCTAAAATTTGTACAAGAAAACCAAGGAAATATTTACAAAGTGGGTGGGACTTTTATTTCTGAAAATTTACATTTTTGTCCCTTTTTAAATTTGAACCCAAATTTAAACATGAAATTGCAAACTTTGAAAATTCAAAATATTTTTATGCACAGAAATCCTACAATTCACAAGAAGAATTTTAAAACTGATTTTGTGATTTTTGGAGTTCGGGAACTATTTTTAGAATTGTTTTTGGTGAAATCCCGAAATAACAACATATTTACAAGTTGGGCCAAATTTCATTATGTTCTGGGCCGGATCTGGACATTGGTTTTGGGCCAAGTTGGGATCAGGGTCTGGGCCGAACTCAAAGGTTCATCAAAAACCGCACTTTTTCTTTCTTCTATTTCACTGGATCGATCTTGGCCGCCGGACGTTGCTCGACAGCGGATCTCAGTGCTCAGAGCTCCGATTGACGATCGGTCAGTTGCGTTGGAATCGTGGGAGCATGCAGAACCCGTCTATGGTTGCCGATCGGGCCATGGAGGAGTGTGGGGCACTCGCATCAATCAAAGTTGAGGGCAGTAATGGCGCTTCGCTGCCAGTTCTATTCCGAACGAATTGTGTCACATTGACGATTGTTTTTTATGAAACTTGATCCTAAGCTAACTGTCTCAATGTACTTAACATGTTTGCCAATTAATTTGAAATAATTTCAATCGCATAGGGTATGAGGGTCTTGTACCAGTATACTGTCCTGTACCAGTTGAGCACTGTGCATAATTTATCAGTCAATGAGTTTGGACACACTTTTAATCTTAATTCTGATGTACACACGACACCTATGTCATTCAAAGTCCCTTTAAATCATGTCCATCAAATATCAAATGTCGGGTTCAGTATTTCGAGCAGACGACGTCTAAACAGTACAATGCATATGCAATTAACGTCATAATTATGCAAAATGGTATGAAACAATGCAACTATGTTGTACGGACATGTTCTCTATACTACTGTAAACGTTTTGGCTTTTAATATGACAGTTATTGTAGTGTTTAATAAAATACTCAAAAATTCCAGGAAAATACCAGAAAATGGAAAAGATTGTCAGAAATTTAATATTTTTATATGAATTTTTCTAAAACGAATTTGAAGAAGTGTAAAACACGAAACATGCTTGAAATTATACCAAGAATGCATTAAAAATGTCAAAAATATGCATTGTGAACAGAAAAAAATATGCGCTGATTTTGGCTGAAATTTCCAGAGAAGAAGCAGAAAATAGAACTGGAACTGACCCAGCGAGGGTACTGCCTTATGATTTTTATAGGAATTTTTCTATGATGAACTAGAGAAAACTTTGTATATGAAAATTGTGTAGAAAATTATGAGGAATGCAAAAATATTTAAAATATGCATTAAATGAGCAGAATATGAACTATGGCAACATTTTTATGACTGGATCAGAAAACTAACAGCAGAAACAGCACTGTCTTGACATGTTTTGAATTTTTACACAAATATTTTGAAAACAAGTGGAAAAACAAATTTGACAGTAAGATAGAGTGTATTTTTGTGAACATTTTGATATCTAATTTGTATGAAATTGAGATGTCTAAAGCTAATGTTTCAATGACTTTTCAAAACAGTGACAGATTCTGGCATATTTACACAGCAGCACTTGTAAAATTCATACGATTTTTTCTACAAAGTATTTTACAAAACTTATTATATGAAAATTACTTAGAATTTAATTCTGAACATGGGAAAATTATATAAAAAATATACTGTGTTCATAGATTCATGGGAAAGAGTCAGAGTTTGCTGATAAACCATGACCTATCTCAGTTTTCTGAACTTGAGAGTATTTTGACAGCATTTTTCCTATTTAAAATAGTTGAATTGCTGTCAAAACTTACTCTTATGAATATATATTACATCTGAGACAATTTTGGCAGCATATCTCCATATAAAACGGAGATTTGTCGTCAAAATTGTCTCCAAATGAATGTAACTTCATTTCAGATTGTGAGAGGGCCATGGTTTATTGAAAATCATGAGCTCTCTTGTCTCTTTGAATCTGAGATTAATTTGGCAGCATTTCCCCTATATAATATAGGTGAATTGTTGTCAAATATCACTCTTAAGAATCTATGCTTCATTTAGGATAATTTTGACAGCATTTTTCTATGTAAAATAGAAAAATGACATCAAATTTATCTCAAAATGAATTTAGATTCATTTCAAGAGATGAGAAGGCCATGGTTCTTCACCAAGCTCTAACTCTCAACTCCTTGCTTCGCAAGAGAGTTCTCCTCTCTGGACACGACCAAAAGAGGGCCCATGGAGCTATGCTCACATGTATATTTGTTATATAATTCTCCCTTAGAGCAAGCTCTTAAGGGGCCCATGGCTATGCCATGTTTAATTGTGTGTGTTATTCTCCCTTGGAGCAAGCTCTCAAGGGGCCCATGGCTATGCCATGTTTGTGTGTGTGTTTTTCAAAGAAAGAAGCAAGAAAAATTCAAGAACAATCAATAAAATGCAAACAATTGATTAGATGAACAATTTTATTTTCAGTTTTTAGCTATAAAACAGTTTTCATGAATTCAATCAAAAGAAAAAGAGAAAAAGATGCAAGAAATGTCACAATAAACAAGAAAACAGCGAGCAATAGTGAGCATGAATCATTAAAGTATGGGGAGATAGTTCATGATATTTGAACTTCTCCCTTTCATTGTAATCAAAATCAGTATCTACATGGTAGTATTACCTTCTTTTCCTATTTTCTACTATTTTTCTTTGATTTTTACAATTTTTTCAGTGGCTAAAACCTAAACCAGGGAAGGGATTGTTATAGTTGAAAGGTGGCTTGAGGAGAGATGGAGGCCAGGGAGAGAAATCTCGTGTATGTAGAGGCTCCAGGGAGTTGGTGTGTTGGAGTATGGAGCCCTTTATATAGCACTTAATTAGGGCAACAAAATAGCAGCAAACTTGGGGGCAAAGGATACTCCTCTCAGCCCTCAGATCTGCCTGGTTCCTTTTCCTCCTTATGACAGCCCTTGGATCGATCTGTAATCTGCTGGAAAAGCGAAAGATGCCTGGATAGGACTCAAAAAGCAACGGTGCCTTGACTGCATGTGCTTTCATGTTGGGGACCACTGGAGCTTCTACCATCTGCTATGGGACAACCTCCCCTTGCTTCTTGCGTGTGTGTCACTTGTTTCTGAGTGTGCTCTTTCCTTGTAATGGGCTTTAATCATCTCCAAGTGTATTCTTTATAGATCCAATTAAGCCCAATTGAGTCCAACTGCCAAAGAATGCTCTATCTCAAAATAACTTAACTGATTCGGGTCAAATTAAGGCCTGTGAAGTGCAACTCCCCAATTCATGCTTATGCCCTTCAAATTGACCACCTGCTATTCACCCTGGATGCTTGAATTGATTATCCATTGCCTTACTTTAACCCAATTTCAACTCTGGTATCGAATTCGAACAACCGAATTTCAGTACCGAGGCTGGTGAGGTGAAGTTCATGGTTAGGGGCATTGATTTGAAGTTCTGAGGCTTTGAACATGATCGTGGGATGGAGGAGATGCTATTCGAGCTCTCAATTGAATCAATTTTGTTTCAGATTATCAGAACCCCGTTGAAGCCCGGCATTGCAGCAGCTTCTGTCCCTCTTTCCTCTATTTTGATTTCCTTCTTCACACCTTGAACCGCCTATACCGCTGGAAGGAGAGGGAAGAGACGATTCCGTCGGTACCAAGAACTCGGGAAATGGTGATCGGAGCAGAGAGAACTTCGTCGGAGAAGGGAGCACAGCGGCGGTTCCAGCGGCAGCAGACACCATTATAAGTTTATAACATGGTTCTATTTTAGAGAAAATACTGACGAGTGGGCCTCCATCTTCAGTTTAATCCGATTGGGCATCTTAAATAACAGGTGGGGTCAGCGTCCATAAATTTCAACCGTTAGATCTGCACTCCTTTTGATCTATACCGTCAAATCTTTCCTGTTCAACTCAGCGAAGGGGTCATCTTTTATGTTATGTTCTGTATATTGCACACACCTGGTTCTTGTGAGCCATAATTGGCAGTGACACAGTGTATGACCAATGAGTGTAGGCAGGATTTATCCCCTTCATTTTATGTCTCCAGCGCTGAGGAGAGGGCGAGAGGATTAGTTGCAGCTCAAGAGTATGCGACCTTCATGTAGCAACGCCTTTCGAAGTATTAACGGGTCGTCAGAAATTCTGTTGCACAGTCTTGCACAGTTTTGTGCTCAGAGAATCAAACCACTATCTCTATGACTACTCCCCTGTGATCCTTGGTGTTGTGACTTATTTTAAACTCTGAAACGGGTCACAGTAACCCATTACACCATTTGCACACCATTATATCATTATATGATCTCATTTTTACAATTTCACTGTAAACTCCATATCTTGAGTTCTGCTGATCAGAAAATTGTAAATGATATATCAAAATTCTCAGAATTTGAAGGAGAATCTCAATACATCATAATAATTAGACCAATTTGAAATTATGAAAGAATCCACTTTTCCTCTCATAATGACAATTAGTCGAATTCTTCAGCTGAATTGCACTGTTTCCAGCAGAAGAATTTTATGGTCGGAATGAAGTTTTCCCAACCTTCTATGGTATTGTCCAGCTGAATTGCACTGTTTCCAGCCTTCCAATAGATCATTTGGAAATTACGAGAGAATCCGCTTTTTCCTCCCATAATGATGTATATGTGACCAGTGATCAAATTCTCTAACTGAATTGCACTGTTTCCGGCAGGAGAACCTTACGGTTGGAATGCACTTTTCCCAACCTTCCATAGTATTGTCCAGCTGAATTGCACTGCTTCCAGCCTTCCGAAAACAATAGGCCTTTTTTAAGGGTCAACAACAATGATTTAGATTACACATTCATCATGTTTTGAAGTACTTATAAGAGAAAGATAAGTATGTTTTGACGTCAGTTGCACTGAAAATTACCCCAAAATGTATCACGTCGTTACTAAATAGTTTCATTTGTGTTTTAAATCAATCTTAGTCCAATTCTTGCACATCTAGTGCGGAAACAAGACTAAAGTGATTTAGATTACGAATTTATCGTGTTGTTAAAGTAATTATAAGAGAAAGCTAAGTATGTTTTGACGCCAGTTGCACTGAAACTAACCCCAAAATGCATTTATGACGTTGTTATTAAATAGTTCCATTTGTGTTTTAAATCAATCTTAGTCGAATTTGTGCACATGATAGCGCAGAAACAAGTCTAAAATGATTTAGATTACGCATTTATCATGTTGTTAAAGTAATTATAAGAGAAAGTTAAGTATGTTTTGACGCCAGTTGCACTGAAAATAACCCAAAATGCACACATCACGTCGTTATAAAATAGTTCCATTAGTGTTTTAAATCAATCTTAATCTAATTTGTGCACATCATAGTGCAGAAACAAGTCTAAAATGATTTAGATTACGCATTTATCATGTTGTTAAAGTACTTATAAGATAAAGATAAGTATGTTTTGACGCCAGTTGCACTGAAAATAATCCCAAAATACATTTATGACATCATTATTAAATAGTTCCATTTGTGTTTTAAATCAATCTTAGTCGAATTTGTGCACATCATAGCACAAAAACAAGTCTAAAATGATTTAAAATTACGCATTTATCATGTTGTTAAAGTACTTATAAGAGAAAGTTAAGTATGTTTTGACGCCAGTTGCACTGAAATAAGTTGTTTTATGACGTGACTTAGAAGTCGAATCTAAATTAAACGTGACCCAGAAGTCAACCAAAACTCAACCGTGACTTAGAAGTCGATGATTCTAAGTGTGACCTAGAAGTCAACCCAAATTAAACATGACCTAGAAGTCAACCTAGGCTAAATGTGACCAAGAAGTCAACCCAAGTTAAACATGACCTACAAACCCGAGACTAAACATGAACTAGAAGTCAACCCCAAATGAAACATGACCTAGAAGTCAACCCTAAGATCAAATGTGACATGAAGACGAAACCAATCTAAATGTGACATTGAAGTCAAACCCAAATAAAAATATGCCACTGTCAATCAATCAATTAAGTAATCTAATCATTTGCCCGTATCTAATCCCTCTGCTTAGTCTTAATCAAAGGTTCTTAGGGTTCGAAGTTCGAGGTAATTAACACGAGGGCTTGCGCTCGTTGGAATCATGGTCCCACACAATCGTTCGATAAAACTAAAATTCCAAATATCGTGTCCTCTTTCATGCCCCTCGGCATATACTGGAAACTCGCCAGGTGCTCTCAGGAGGCGACGCGGAAAAGGGTCGCACACACATTTAGAACCATTCGAATGTGTTTAGATTGCATTTTAGTACTAATTGGAGTGTTATTTGCATCTTAACGCGCTCATATTCAATTTATTGCTATTTCGAGTGTTATTGGGATCTTAACGCACTTATATGCAATTTTAAGTCATTTGAAACCTGTGTTTGGCATTATGATGTGCGCAAACGATGACAAAATTTATTGAAAACACACACGTATACATTTAAATGCGTTCAAATTGTAATCTATTGATATTTCGAGTGTTATTGGGATCTTAGCGCATATTTATGCAATTTAAGTCATTTGAAACCAGTTTTGACATTATAATGTACACGGACAAGGTCAAAATTTATTGAAAACACATTTAGAGCTATTTAAATGCGTTCAAATTGCAATTTATAGCTACTTGGAGTGTTATTGGTATCTTAACGCACTTATATTCGTTAGATAAGTACTTTAGCGTCCTTTATATGAAATTTAAGTTTAAAACCAATTTTGGAATTATAATATACGCAAACATAGTCATAATTGATTGAAAACACATTTAGAACAATTCGATATGTTTAGATTGAATTGTAGTACTACTTTGAGTATTATTTGCAGCTTAACGCGCGCATATTCATTACATAAGTACTTTAATGCGTTTATATGCAATTTTAAGTCATTTGAAACCTGTCTTGGCATTATAATATGCGCAAACGAGGTCAAAATTTATTGAAAGCACAAACATACATATTTAAATGCGTTCAAATTGCAATTTGTTGCTATTTCAAATGTTATTGGGAACTTAGCGCACTTTTATGCAATTTAAGTCATTTGAAACCAGTTTTGACATTATAATGTGCGAAAACGAGGTCAAAATTAATTGAAAACATACTTAGGCATTTAAATGCGTTTAAATTAAATTTTGGTGCTATTTGGAGTATTATTGGCATCTTAACGTAATATATTCGTTTGTCAGTTTTGGAGTGTTATTAGCATCTTAACGCACTTATGATAAGTACTTTAATACGCTTCATACGCAATTTATGTCATTTGAAACCAGATTTGACATTATAATGTACATAAACGAGGTCAAAAATTGATTTAAAAGACAGTTAGAGCCATTAAAATACGTTCAAATTGCAATTTATTGCTATTTGGAGTGTTATTGGCATCTTAATGCACTTATATTTGTTAAATAAGTACCTCAACGCACTTTAGATGCAATTTAAGTCATTTGAAACTAATTGTAATGAGCTCAAACGAGGTCAACATAGATTGAAAACACACTCGGATGTATTTAAATGCGTTCAAATTGCAATGTGTTGCTATTTCATGTGTTATTGGGATCTTAACGCACTTATATGAAATATAAGTCATTTGAAATCAGTTTTGACATTATAATATGCGCAAAAGATCCAAATTTAAATGAATTCAAGACCCATTTGAAATCAGTTTTGACAATCACTATATGTTTTTTCTCTTTGAAGATATGTTTTGTGTCACACCCCAAACCAAAATGGTACCGTCCGAGCATGACAGCCGCCGCGTGTACCTAATAACACGTACACGCAAGGCTTCAAATAAAGACAATCCATCCATTTATCTCAACAAAACAAGTTTATAAATACATGCCACAACTAACAAATGATCAAAATTATGGAATAGAAAATTCAGAAAAGAACAAAATAAATACATACAAATTTTGGATAATATCATGAGGATTACCATCTTCAGTCTCCAATAAGTATTACACTAATATATTCCAAAAGCAGTGGCACATAAACATCTAAGCCGATCCTCACCATTTTAACACCTGGAACCCATAATGAAATGGAACGGGTGAGAGATAATCTCTCAGTACGGTATTTAGTTCCAGCCCACAGAATTATAACTTTTCCAAGAGGAACAAATAACTAATGCAGGTCCAACCTTAAATCATTATTAAGAAATAAAACTAACATGTCATGCAATGCATTTATCACAACATATATATAATAATTTTAGGTTATTGAATTTTAAGAAAAATTATCCATTGAAAACGTTTAAAATCTGCCCTGTATTGATCCGAAGTTCAGTTACGTTGTATTTAATACAGTTTAATATAAAGGAAAAAAATTCTCTTGTAATTTAAGAAGTCATTCATAAAATCTAACCCGTACTGAACTTTGTTCAGTTATGTCCGATTAAATACATTTCTTTTAAAACTGTCCGTCCCGTATGTCACACCGTCCGTTCCCTAACCCGACTAGTATGGGCACCGTAAGGGACGTTCACTTAAGTACTTAAGATTCCGTAATAATGGGAATATAATCGCAATATAATATCCGACCGTCTATATATTCCCATAGTGAATATAATCGCGATATAATATCCGACCGTTTGTATATTCCCGCAGTGACATTCATTCAAATTTAATTACTCTTAATTTTCTTTATAAAAACTTTATTTCTCATGCATCATAAGCCATCATTGAACACATATATCAACAAGCAAAATGAATAAATAATCTCATGCATATTGCAAATCTATTTCTTTTGCACTCTTTGGAAAGCAATTGATTATAATCTTGACCAATGCAATATAGTGCGAGCTATTTATATGAATGCAATAATTCCAGTTGTGCAAAAAGTATAATTCAGCGGGAACCCGTACCTCTACAATAAGGAATTGGACAAGTTGTTTAAATCGTCGTCAGATGCTTAAATCATCCCGGGAGCTAACACATCGTAACTTGGATCTACTACGACCAGCACTAAGTCACTCTCTGGATACATTTAAAAATTGTATAGTTCTTATAAGAGAGACAAACCAGAATGGTTTAACTGAACTTAGAAAACTAATAATTTATCAACTCTTACTTGGTGAAACAATTATTTGTAGAGTCCACTTTTGTACTTTGTGTATCAATATTCCTCCATCTCAACATTACCGTCACTTCGATCTATTTGTCAAATTGATTTTTAGTCTCAACTGAAACTGGCTTAGTCCATGACACTGACTCAGAAAATAAGAGTAGGTGGTTGTATATTGTACAGAACAAACAACAAGTGAGACTTGCAAAGAGGTGTCTTGTGATCAGCAAATCAGCAACACATACAACCGGACGGAGGGACGGCTCAGCCCTCGGAACACACGCAAATTAATCGGCCCAAATGACCGGATAAGATAAGGGAACAAGGATCGAGTCTTACCAGCAAGGAAGTCGAATGGCAGCGAGAGTTGGCTAGCCCCAAGGCGTCAATTTTTCTGGTTGTGGCGTTGTCCTCATCTCAATGACAGAAATATTCATCACTTGGGCAGCCAAGAGGGACAACGGAGGAGCTCGGCCAGCACAAGGGAGAGAAGAGCAGGGATCGACCGGCTGTGGTAGCTCTGCACCATGGCAGAGGGCTGCTATGGATCTCGCCTTAAGGGTCTGGTTAGGGTTCGTCGGTTGAGGAGGTGAAGAGGGGACGAGTACGGCAAGGAAGTGGAGGGATACAACTAGTGGTACTGATCAAGGGTCGATCGATTTACTTAGCAATCGGGTCGGAGGAGGAACAATTGAAGAGGAAGCAACACTATCTCCAATGGAATTCATGGGAGGCAGTGGAGAAAAGAAAAGAAAAAGAAAGAAAGAAAGAAGAAAAAAAATAGAATGGGGTCTGTTGGAAGGAAGAAGAGAAAAGGGGAAGAAATATTGGGTTGGCCAGATCAATTGTGATAGAGTTTTGGTGTGGCCAATCATGTTGTGAGTCATGTCATTGTGATCAATTCCCATTACTTTTGATTGATCTATTCACTTATTTGAGAAGTCTTTTGAGTAGCCGAATTTTTGTTAGCAGATTAAATTGACCTAATCATTTCACTTTTATTTAATTAATTTTTTTTCGGGTTTCACATTTTGTCTTTATGAATATCTTATCCAACAACACTTATTATTCTCATATAAATACTTTTTGTGCACTTTTCAACGGTTATAATTTAGCAGATCTTTGAAGAGCTATCAAACGTCGCTTAAATTGAATATAATCGAAAACATAATCAATCTATAAGTTAAGAGATATTTCCGTAAACTTTTTTCTATTTTTAAGATTTTTATAAAACTGACATTTTATTTGTAGGTCCTCATTGCGGGAGTTTGTATGTTTCTTATGTGTCTATGGCAAAGACCTTTTATATTTTACCTCATTAATTACGGTCTACCATTATTCAGGAAATTTTACATAATCAAACGGTGATTGTAATGCTTTAATTATATGAGAGGTTGTGTATTTTTCGTGCAGGAATATATATTTTTTTGTTGGAATGTTACGTTGTAAAGAGATATTTGATGTTAATAAGTAAATTAAGGAATTTTATTGAGCTAATGAATCTCCAAGACTCTAGGAAATGGAGCAACTGTTCTTGTAAGAGAATTTTATAGTGTTGGGCACCACACTGCCATATTTAACGTTATGATGGTATATATGGAATGCAGTGATTCCATCAACGCTTTACTGAATTTATATATAAAAATATCGACAAATTATCAAATATTCTTTAACATAATCAAATACAAAATAGTACTACTGAAGATAAACTTACATGGGGCCAAATTTTTGGTATAACTTACTAAATAGCCAATATCCCCATCAAAATGTTCTAATAGCTTATATCCCATCAAAATTTAACTTTCTTTCTTTTATCCCCATTTATTTATAAAAACACACTATTAAATTTTGAAATGACTATTTTATCCTTCATTTTGAATATTAAAGTGGAGTTGTTCTTTTAAGTTGGTTACAGTATAAAGAATACGATTCCTTTGGCTCCTCTGTCACTTCTAATCTTAGGTGACGATTTTTTGCAATGGCATGGAACAAATGCAACACCTCACTTATAGGACAATCATGGCAAAAACGATACTGTAGGCAGAAGTCTGGACAATGAAAGTGTTTTAAAAAGTGCAAACTGATAGATATATTGATGCAGCACGCGATATAGTGCTAATCTGTTCTGATAACAAGGTACTGATTGAATTCATGAACCTGCATGATGGTGCTGAGGACGTATCAGCATGTTATACACACATAGAGAAACTGGAGATATGCCAGTATGCAGTATCTACTAAGTGTTTTTTTTTTTTTTTTTTCCTTTAGGATTAAATAATTTTTTTTTACCCTTGCATTAGTTAGCAGTTCTTTCTAATAAAATGTCAGAGGCAGATTGATCAGGCAGATTGGTACAATGAATCGGAATTATGTATCAAACTCAAATACACATTACATACTATAATTAAAAAAAAAACCAATCTGACACGTAATACTCAAAAGATAGAAATTTGAATATTTTGACATATCTAAGGCGCCATAAAAAAAACAAATATGTTCCTATAATTGTTATCTCCAGCCAGTAAATCTAAGGGATCTCTCCATTTAGACATAGGGTATAATGGTCTATTTAAATTTTATATAAATTAAATACTAGGTTTTATAAATAAATGGGGATAGAAGAAAGAAAGTTAAATTTTGATGGGGATATAAGCTATTAGAGTGCTTTGATGGGGATATTAGCTATTTAGTAAGTTTCGATAGGCATACCAAAAAATTGGCCTTTTATTTTAGTACTAAGTTGATAGTTATGATAATTGATATCTTCCGATTGATTTACTTATTAATTTTTGTTTTTTTTAATTTTTATATATGTAGCATGAATTACATCATTGAAAAGCAACGGATGCAATCAAACAACCTTCAGAAATCATCAGAGCAGCCATCATTTGACTTGAATATAAGATAAATTAATTTTATATTTTTTGAAGCATATTTTTCCATATTAGGAATATAAATGGTAGTTTACAATTGTGTTTCTTTAATTATTGACTCTCTCAGACATTAATCCTATTGCAAAGAATATTTTCTGATTGATCATTCTCATAAATTATGTCATATCAATACTTTCATAGTTTTCTTCTTTATCCATTACATAATTTATATATATCTTTGTAATTAAATTTAAAAGTTATATTGTAGCCTTGTTGTCACACCCCAAACCAAAATGATACAGTCCAGGCATGACAGCCGCCGCGTTTACCGAAAGACACGTACACGCAAGGCTTCAATTAAAGACAATCCATTCACTTATCTCAACAAAACGAGTTCATAATTACATGCCACAACTAGAAAATAATCAAAATGGTAGAATAGAAGGTTCATAAGAGAACAAAATAAATATATACAAATGTTGGATGGCATCGTGACAATCATATTCCCAAAGAAAGCAGTGGCCTCATAAATATCTAAGCCGATCCTCACCATTCGAACTCCTGGAACCCATAATGAAATGGAACGGGTGAGAGATAATCTCTCAGTACGGTATTTAGTTCCAGCCCACAGAATTATAACTTTTCCCAGAGGAACAAATAACTAATGCAGGTCCAACCTTAATGCATTATTAAGAAATAATACTAACATGTCATGCAATGCATTTATCACAACATATGTATAATAATTTCAGGTTATTGAATTTTAAGAAAAATTATCCATTGAAAACGTTTAAAATCTGCCCTATATTGAACCGAAGTTCAGTTATATTGTATTTAATATTATACAGTTTAATATAAAGGAAAAATTCTCTTGTAATTTAAGAAGTCATTCATAACAAAACTTTTAATCTGACCCAACTGAACTTTGTTCAGTTATGTCCGATTAAATATATTTCTTTTAAAAATCGTCTGTCCCGTATGTCACACCGTCCGTTCCCTAACCCGACTAGTATGTGCACCGTAAGGGACGTTCACTTAAGTACTTAAGATTCTGTAATAATGGGAATATAATCGCAATATAATATCTGACCTTCTATATATTCCCGTAGTGAATATAATCGCGATACAATATCCGACCATTTGTATATTCCCGTAGTGACATTCATTCAAATTTAATCACTCTTAATTTTCTTTATAAAAACTTTATTTCTCATGCATCATAAGCCATCATTGAACACATATCAACAAGCAAAATGAATAAATAATCTCATGCATATTGTAAATCTATTTCTTTTGCACTCTTTGGAAAGCAATTGATTATAATCTTGACCAATGCAATATAGTGCGAGCTATTTATATGAATGCAATTAATTTCAGTTGTGCGAAAAGTATAATTCAGCGGGAACCCGTACCTCAACAACAAGGAATGTGAGAAGTTTCTCAAATCGTCGTCAATTGGTTAATTCGTCCCTTCAACTAATAATACCTCATAATCTGGATCTGCTACCAGCACTGGCTCTCTGGATTCTTTTAAAAGTATATTGTTCTCATAAGACATACTAATTGACAGAATTTAGAAAACTAGTAATTCATATCAATTCTTAATTGGCTACAACAATTTGATAAAACCCATAATAGTATTTTACGTACTAATAATATGTTCTTCAATTTCGTCTTAACATTGCTCCAATATATTTGTCATATCTGATCTTCAATATCAAAATCGGGCAAACATTTTCTTACTATAATCAAAGATTTGAGATAACTTGATCAGTACTTTAGTGCAAATTCTGATTTGTTTGGGGCTCCCAGACCCACTGTTAGATGGTAATTTAGGAGTCAAGATTAGGGTGATTTGAGCAAAATTGATACAAAACCAACACAATTAAAGAGCAATTAGCAACATATGCACAAGTGCCTATGTCAACACCGATTTTGTAACAACTTGAGCATCACAAGCAACATCAAAGCAGTCTTGGTTCTGACCTTGGTACACAAAACCGGAATGGAAAAAGAGGGGAAAAGAGAGAACTCACCCAAAATTAAGTTCTGACACAATTAGGCAAAGGCACACGGTTAGGTTTAGTTCTTAACACTCTTATTGTGGTCAACGACGACCCGTCATCGGAGAAGCAAGTTCGATTTGGGACTTGGATCAGCTAGCCAACGAGCAAGGGAAGAGGGTTTTGTGGATTTGTCTTACCGGTCGGGTCTTTCAAGTCAAGGAGTGGACGATCGGGAAAAAGGGAGGAATGGCAGCAAGCTACTGTATGTGGCTATAGGCAATCGGTGGGTGGGCAGTGCGACCTCGAGTTGGTCAGATCCAGGCCACGAGAAAGGGGGTGAAGTGCAGCAGCAACGAGTAAGGTTGTTGACTGGGAGCCGTTCACGAGTTGGGGGTTGGAGCGCGATGCCGCCGCAAGGCTCGGCAAGGGCTGCTTGGTGGGGGCTTCCATGATGAAATGAGAGAAATGGAAAATGGGGAGGGGTGTTGTACGGAACCAGGAGAAAGAAAAACAAAGGAGAGGGCTGTTGTTATGTCAAAATGAAGAGGTGCCAATGGGCTTAGGCCTGTGGATTTGTGTGCATGTTCAGTAACCCCCTCCTTAGGTCTCTTTAGGCTTCTTTTAGTTTCCTTAGCCTCTTAATCCTTCCGAACACAAGTTCCTTAGTACGGATTAAATGTTTATCCTTAAGCCTCCTTTTGACCGGTGCTTAAGCCGTGCCCGGATTCTTAAGGAAGCTATATCCATGACTTAAGGCTTAAGCTTTCTTAAGCCATTTTCCTTTTTCCGAACGAGTGTGACTTAGCAATACTTAAATATTTAAGTCAATAGCACCGCCGAACGAGCCCTGTGAGACCAAATTTATGCACCCACTGTAGGCAAGTCAGTTTCTGAAAATTTCGTAAATCCTTATATACGTTGGTCACCTAATTTAATTATCAAGTTACATAACTAATTATTAATTACTTGTTATATATTATAATTGTTGACACGATTTTGTTTTAATTTCCTTGTTCCTATAAGTAATTGTTCAAAACCATTGTTAATTTCAATTGTTTAAGTTTATTGATTCAATTAAATTTTTTTTTTATTTTAATTTGTACGGGTTTCACACTTGTAGAAAAGTCCTTTTCTGTTTCTTTTACATTAAGATGAGTAATTACTAAAAATAAAGCGTACTTCTGTATTTGAAGTTGGATATAATTTATGTATTTAAATATATTTTTATAGTCATTAACCTATATCACTAATCCATACATGAATGTTCCCATTTTGGTCATAGTTTATTCACTGTATAATGGAACAATTATTGTCACACCCCGAACCAAAATGGTACGGTCCGAGCGTAACAGCCGCCGCGTGTACCCAAAGAAATGTACACGCAAGGCTTCAAATAAAGACAATCCTTTCATTTATCTCAACAAAACAAGTTCATAAATACATGTCACAACTAATAAATGATCAAAATGATAGAATAGAAGATTCAAAAAGAATCAAATAAATATGTACAAATTTTGGATGGTATTATGAGGATTACCATCCTCAATCTCTAATAAGTATTACACTAACATATTCCCGACTAAGCAGTGGCACATAAACATCTAAGCCGATCCTCACCACTAAACCACCTAGAACCCATAATGAAATGGAACGGGTGAGAGATAATCTCTCAGTACGGTATTTAGTTCCAGCCCACAGAATTATAGTTTTTCCAAGAGGACCAAATAACTAATGCAGTATCAAAATTAATGCAATATTAAGAAATAAAACTAAACATGTCATGCAATGCATTTCTCACAATTTATATGTATAACAATTTCAGGCTATTGACCTTAAGAAAAATTATTCATTGAAGACATTTAAATATGTCCAGTACTAAACCGGAATTCAGTTATGACTGATTAAATACATTTTTGTCATAATAAAACAATTTGTCTCATAATTTCAGAATCTATCCATAGAAAAAGTTTTAGTATGTCCCGTACTGAACCGAAGTTCAGTTATGTCCAATTAAATGCGTTTTCCCTTAAAATAATCTGTCCTGTACTGAATCGAAGTTCAGTTATGTCCAGTTAATTACATTTCTTTTTAAAAGAATCTGTCCCGTATGTCACACCGTCCGTTCCCTTCCCCAACTAGTATGGGCTCTGTAAAGGGACGTTCACTTAAGTACTTAAGATTCCGTAATAATGGGAATATCTTCGCTATATAGAATCTGACTGTCAGTATATTCCCGTAGTGACATTCATTCGTTTTAGTCATTCATAATTTCTTTTAGAAATACCTTCGGTTTCCAAGTGTCATATATAACCAGTAAATGCATATATAAAAACAATACAATGCAAATAAAATCTCATGGTCAAAGAAAACTTGTTTTGTTTCAGTCTTAAGAAAGCAACAATGGATTCCAGCTCCAATAAGTGTAATGCTATACTATCTATATGCATGCGATTCCAATTGTAGAGAAATTATAATTAAGTGGGAACCCGTACCTTTACAACAATAACAAGAAGATCCTCGGAAATCAGAAATTTGAGATTTGGTTAGGATTGTGGAATTGACACATATTACATTAATAACCAAGGGGTTCAAACTGAGATATTCTCAAAAGTTAAGAGTTGTAATCCCCCAATATTGACTCTATTCACATATCAATCACCAAAGTTAATTAGCATTTTGCCAACTCACACAAAGATAGACAACAATGCCAGTACAATTCGTCATCCATGTTGAATGAGTCTAACAAAAAGGTCATATAATAAAATTCACATAACATGTACCAAGTTTCAACCATGGACAACAACCAGGACCAAATTATTTTTGTTAAACAAGATAAAAGGGACCTTGTCCCATGGCTCAGTAACCACACTCAATTGAGAAAAAGGAAGCATCGTACATGTGCTATGGATTCATGACAGCATTGAGGATTCAAGTTCAAGAGGCACAAATGGGAAACAATTGTGATCTGTGTACAAAGTAGAGGCCAGGCCTCGAGTCGAATCTGCCTCAGCAAATGAAGGAAAGCGAACAGCAACCACAAATGAGACATCTCAACTTGTCAATTTCCATGGGGGCTGCCCCAAATGGGTTGGATTTGGGTTTTACTCGACTGAATTGACTATGGGTTTTGATTCTTGTAGGTGCTGGATAAGGAACAAGAATGGTGGTGAGGAGGCACAACGGGGAATGGCCATGCTTGAGGCTTTGATGGGTGGAGGTGCTATCTCGATCGACTGTCGAGTCTGGCCGCACGCAAGGGAGAGGAAGGAGAGGGTGCGGCAGACATGAAAGGTGCTCCAGGTGTCGTGCAAGGAGCCACGCATGCTCGGGACAGCGGTGAGGTGGACGGACTTGGGTTGTTGCTGTGGTTGAGCAAGAGGAGGGATAGGGTTTGAGAAGGAAAGAAAAGAAAAAGAAACAAAGGAGGAGATCTGTCGGGGAGAAGAAGGGAGAAAAAAGGAGGAAAGGTTGGGCTGGCCAGATCTATTGTGACCAATTTTGGTGTGGCCAATCACGTGGTAAGTCATTTCTTTGTGATTAATTATCATAACTTTTCATTGATCTACCCGCTTATGTGAGAAGCCTTTTGATTAGCCAAATTTTTGTTATGGGATTAAAAGAAACATCTGCTCATTTAATTGTAATTTATTTAACATTTCATTGATTTAATTATGATTTATTTTTATGTTTATATATTTTTTTAATTTTTAAATTTTTTTTTTCCAGCTCGGATTTCACAATTATATAATTGTAATTTGGAAAACCAGCCAACAGATTTAAGATATCAAAAACCAGGAAGTAGTGATAACTAGTTATTAGTTAGCAATTCTGTATTTCACTTTATTTATTTTCAAAGATTGTTTAGTTATGCGCCAATGTCATTCTCTGTACCTATAATAATTAACTCATATACACTTATATACTACTATTTTTTTTTAATATTCAATGATTTTGGCCTTTTTATATGTCCTTGTTGATGTACGTTTCCATATTATATGAACATAACTTTCAAATCCTAATATTAGATGATCAAACTATCCTGCATAAATGCATAACATCAGAGTGAGCGACTGCATTCATGATCACATATTTCAACTCGAATTGATCATAAAATTATGTGTACAATTTTCTTCTACAGATAGAGAATGACAAGTATAAGAATTTGAGCAAACAAGTTGAAGAAGCTAGCATCATCCTCAGGTTTGTTTCTCACGAAACACATAAAGTTTCTTCCTTTAAATGGTCAGCTGATATCAACAGTCACCTACTTATAACATCTAAAAGAGATCGAGTGTCATATAATATTGAATCAATTTGGGTACTGCTTTACCACGTATATACATCGTATCTGGCAATCTTGCAAGTTCATTTTTAAGGCATCGCTGAATCGCAAACTTCAATTCCCTCTAATTAAGGATGTTGACCGGCAATGTCATTTAACTGAAAATGTGAAACATGTATAATATTTGTTAACAATATAGTAATTATTTTTCCTATAATTAACTAAAATATAACTCCACAAAGATATACTAAAAGGCAATTACTCTATAACTATTGGAAGTTGATTGCAGCTACCTACAGATAAATAAAATCAGACCGTCTCATCGACAAACCTAAATGAAAATTATAGGCATTATACCATGTTGCACATCGAACTTGGATCCTTCCCGAACTGTTACATCCGAGATATCATGAACTCTTTGCTAATTGGAACTATCTTGTAATGCAACCTTGCTTCAAGGATACCGCTCTTGAAATGATCTTGAAATACCATGTACAGGTGTTCACTCTCACACTTGCAACTGAAGAACACATATTATAGCAATTAAAATAGATTTGGATGGAGCTTTTGATCTGAGAGGTGAAGAGAAGCTTTCGGAAAGTTGTTTGTAGTCAACTTAAAAACATTACAACCGATTTCTCTCTCTCCAATTTACACGACCTCCGGTCTTATATACCCTATAATTTTAAACTTTAAACTACCTTCACTACAAAATTAGGCTACAATCTACGCCTAAATACAGTGTTGCCACCGATACAATGCTCCCCTCGAGCTTTGTCTGACATGTACAGCTTACGTATCAGATTGTTGTAGTTCAAAGTGCCCCTAATTAAGACTTTGTCTCTGAGCTGTCCCGAGCTCCTGCTCGCATGACCCCTTCAAGTTCGAAGATCCTACGAACCTCAAAGTGTATCTATGGTTCCTTCGAGCTTACCTCGATTTCAAACATATACATACTGCTTGTGAAACTCTACTTCTTTTGCACACCATATAAAATATATATCCAACCTTCTTTCAATGTTTATGTTAGTCAGAATGTACGAAATCATAAATTTAGAATTTAAACTGACACATTTTTTTTTTATTTTCTTATGTACATTAGCCTCACTAAATCTAATCCTTTCTTTGTTATCACTACCACAGAAAAAATCATCAACGGCGGTTATTTATGACAATTCCCAACGGTTCAGCGAGGGTTGGGAATACGAGGGTTGCTAATGCTTACTAAAGAACCGCTGTTGATGCCGTTAATCATCAACGGTTAAAAGAGAATAACAATTGCTGTTCCTACGCAATCAACAACGGTTATTAATAAAAAACCGTTGGCAAATGACATTATCTGTGATCTGAAATATTTAAATAATATATCTTTGCCAACGGTTCATAAGAAGGAACCATTGTTGATGACCGTAATTCCCAACGGTTTATAAGAAATAGCCGTTGGCAAAGAAGCTAATCCACAACTGTTCTCTCCAAGAACCGTTGGCAAATGAGACGAATCAACAACGGTTCTTTTAGAGAAACCGTTGGAAAATGACGTTATCAATGATCTAAATTATTTAAATAAAATATATTTTCCAACGGTTTACAATAAGGAACCGTTGTTGGTGTTGTCAATCAACAACGGTTTACAATAAGAAACCGTTGTTGGTGATGCCAATCAACAACAATTCCTAAGTAAATAACCGTTGGAAACGACTCTAATCAACAACGGTTTTTATAGTCAATTGTTGGCAATTATATGAATCAACAATGGTTTTTTGGTAGGAACCGTTGTTGATTTCATCATTTGACAACGGTTTTTTATTAAACCGTTGTTGATTGTCGTAATTCCCAACGGTTCCTCGTTGTAGAACAGTTGTTGATTATTTACATGTTTTATTACACAGCGTTATTACCAACGGTTTTTTTTAACAATTAAATAACCGTTGTTAAGTTTTGTCGAACTGGGCATGTTGTTTCTGTTTCATTCAGAGAACCATACACATTCACATATATTCTGTTTTTTGTTTCATTCAGAAATTAACCAATCTAAATTAATATAAATCACATAATTAACACATCTAAATTAATTAACCAATCTATATACATACAAAATCAATTAATTGTACCTATTTTACAATTCGAAACCTACACATCCTCCTAATAATATCTACTACAAAAATCCGATCGAGATCACAATTCGTAACGCAAAAATTCGCAACAAAATTCTATTACCTCGTCGAGTTGATGTTGTTCGTACCTTTCGGATGCAATAGCCTGTAAATTTAAGAGGTTGCATATATTTGAATTAGTTTGATATATAATATGAAATAAAACATATATACTTGATAAACGAAATAGGTATATATACCGAAGGTAACTTCTCCTCATAGCACGTATTTATTAGGTCATGCATCGTCCGCATGACGTAATATCCGCACTCGGAGCCGCCCGGTTGCCTTGGGCCCTACAATAATGAAAATAGATCAAGAATCAATATGGATTTCGTACGTTTTTCTTTTTTTCTTTTTTTGAATATTTACAAGCCTAATTGTATATATAAGTTACGTGTATACGTATATACCTTTATCAACTTATACGTGAGCTTGCCTCCGTTCTTCTTGATCACTCCTCTTTTGGTCCAATAATTTCGGAAGGCCCTACAATTAATATAAATTAGTGCGATGATTCATATTTTGTTTTTTAATAAAAGGAGAACGGAATTTAGTTGATTATTAAGCTTACGTATTCAAATAGCCCATAATCGTTAACTTCGGCACCTCGGTGGGACACAAGGAATCCATGATGTAGCACCGAGACTCGGCTAGATGCACGATGAGAAGCCGCCAGTGAGACCTACAATATTAATTATTTCAGTTTATTTGCCATCCAAACCAACGAGAACGAAAGGTAAGAATTTATATATTTTTTTTTGTTAAAGTAGAGTTGAGTAATTTCGAACCCTTCGTGATACGGGAGGAAGACGATCGAGTCGAGCTCCATCGGCTCAATGAAGTCGGTGAGGTAAGTAGCACCCTCTCTCGCAATGTTGTTGGCCGCACATCGGTAGGGGTCCAGAAAACAGAAGCGGCCGAACAACAGCATCTTGCACCGACGTGCGCTTGCACTACATTGGAAAACCAATTATCATATTTACGCTAACTACAGATTAATATTTCATGAAAGAAATATTAAAGTCAAATAATCGATCTTACATGCTAAACATTTGAAGTATTGTTACTTCGAGCCAATCATTCTTTAGCATGTCGGTGATCGCGGTGGTGGTGAGCACCGTTGTACCCCCGATCCCTAGATCCTCCACACCGTAGTCGACCTCGAAAGTGTCGACCTCTGACGGTTGGCTCATCAGCAACTGGTAGAGCGCGAGGCCATGCTCCTGAAGTCGGTGCACCTGAGAATCCTCAAGTAGTGGCACCCGACTCGCAGCTTGTGACGACCTCGGGGGCGGTGTACTCGGGCTCCGTGCCGATGCTCTCCGGGCCTACGATTAATGAAACCTATGCAATCAGGACCGAATTGGTATATAAATAGTTTTTTATTTTTTTAAAAAATATATACCTGACCGGTCGACTCGGTCTCTATCAAGTGCACCGGCCACAGAACAAAACTCCCGACTGCTTCATGGATTTCCACAAGATCTGCCACCGGAGTCGGGAGTTTGTGTGACCGATTCGCCTCGACGCAAAAATCTATCTGCACCTTTCTTTGATCGGGCGAGATCGGTTGACCGTGGCATGTGGCGCCCGAAACGGGTAGAAACATCCTTCCGGTCGCCACCTCGATCTGAGTATCCGCCGCCTCAACATAGAGTTTGCAATTGCGTGACCTCTGGAATGTAAATATTATTGTTAGAAGCTTTGAATTAACTCAACCACATTTTTTAATTCGTCAAGTAGTGTTGGACTACAAATAAAACAGAAAAAAAACGTCTGCCCATATTTCGGACTGAAATAAAATATTTCGGTCCGAAATCTGTCTTCTGTTTCGACAGACAAAATTTCGGTCCGAAATATTTCATTTCGAGTTCGTTCTTGTTCGTCGATTGTCGTCTCCTACGTTCGTGCATCACTTCGGACCGAAATTGTGTCTGACACTTATTTCAACAAGTAGAAAGGTAAATTACCTTGTTCTCGGGGGCTGGCGGTCCCTGCGGTGCCGGCGCCGCAGACGAAGAGGTACCTGCCTGCTGGAGCTCACCTCCGAGCAGTACCTGTTGGAAGTTACCCGGGACGCAGACGGAGGCCATTAGGTCCTGGATCCTTGCGTTCATCTCCTTCGTCATTTCCGCCGTCATCTCCTCCCGTTGCTTCCTCAGCTTCTCTTCGAACTCCTCTCTCATCCCGTCAACCTCCGATTGGGAGTAGCAACCGGAGTGAGAAGTCGCGCCCCGTCTCCTCTTTTGCTTCCCGAAGACGTCTTTCCGGCGTGTGTACTCGGAGCTGTGGGCCCGCGTTCTCCCGGGATGTTCCGGCGTCCCTAGAGCGGCAGTGAGGACATCATTTGCGCCGTCGGGGACGAATGATCCCTCACTCGCTTCTCTTATTTTTTCTTCCTGCAGTGATCAATTGAGTAAAATTAACATACAGGATATATGTTAAGTTAATTTAAAAATCAATTGAGTAAAAATTTTTCTAATTGTTGAACAACTCGAAAGCATGTGCAGTTAATTTAAAATGTTAAGTTAAGAATATATACCACTCTCTTCTGGACCTCCCGAATAGCCGGATCGTCGATAACGGCAACTCCATCGACGATGCTCTTCGACCTTGCCAACATCCAGTCGCGGCTCCGTTCGTCCAAATCGGCACTGATAGGATTGCCCGATGGTTCCGTCAGTGCAATTACGACATTGCGAGTCCACTTCTTCCTCCTTGCACTCGTGTAACCGCCCGAGCCGAGCCTGTGAGGGTACACGTTCTTCTTGGACGCCTCTCACCCTTGCGCACTCTTTTTCTGTCAATTTATGAAACAGCAGTGTCAGTACAAATTAAGTAATTAGTAGTGCAGATTTTTAAATAACAGTGATTTAATTAATGAACCTTAAACTCGTCAGTGTTGCAGTTCCTGACAAACTCTTCCCACACATGTTGCGGGATGTTATGCTTTGCGCAAGGGTCCTCCTCACTCTCCTGAAGAATGTAGGTTCGGTTCAAGTGCGATTTGAACTCCTTCCAACGGACTCCCACCTTTATCAAGACCTTCCTCTTCTCCCTGTCGTCCGGGAGATGCCAGAAATCCTGCAGGACATATAAAGTAATTATTCAGTTAATCAACGAATTCGGTTAATTGTACAATCAATTATGCAATTTCTATTTTGAATAAAGTTCGAGATTAAATTTTGCAATTTCTATTAATTATACAAAATCAAATGAAGGTAACTCAATTAATAATATAATCTGAGATTAAAGTTCAAGAAAACACCTTTATTTTGTTCCAGCAATTCGTCTTGTAATCCAACGGGACCTTCTTCCAGTCCGAGAAATTGATGGGCACATGATCTCTCGGGGTTTGGCCCACATAATTCGCGAACGACCCCGTGGCGGACCTGTGGTGTTGCCATCTGTCCCGAACTCTATCTTCCTTTCGGGGTCTTTTACCTTCTTGCGGTAAGTCTCCCCGGTGGTTGGCCCTCGTCACCTCCGGGGTTCTTGTTCGGGTTCGGATTGTTGTTCGGGTTGTTGTTCGGGTTGTTCTTCGGGTTGTTCGGTGGTTTTGGGGTTTTCAGGGTCCATGGCTGCGGAGCAGAGGGGAGGCAGAGAGGGAGGAGAGGAGAGGCAAGGCAGGGAGAGGAGAGGAGAGGAGAGGCGAGGCAAGGCAGGGAGAGGGGGCGGCGGCAGAGAAGGAGGAGAGGAGAGGCAGGGCAGGGAGAGGAGAGGGGGCAGGGAGAGGAGAGGAGAGGCAAGGCAAAGGAGGTCGGAGACAGAGAGGAGAGGCAGGGAGAGGAGAGAGAAGAGGAGCTTATAGAGAGGAGGGAGAGGAGAGGTAGCGGCGGCACGGCAGCAGCAGCAGCAGCGGAGAGGGTTTTAGAGAGGTTTTGGAACTTAGAGAATTTTACAGTGAAATTTGAAATGAAAGAGAGGAGTACAAACGATTAAAAACTGTGAAAGCATCAACAACGGTTATTTAAGAGAAACCGTTGTTGTCACACTCAACAACGGTTTTTACTAAATAACCGTTGTTGATGATAACCATCAACAACGGTTCTATACATAAATACCCGTTGTTGATACTTTCCATCTCAAAATTCTAAAAAATAATTTTGCTTGTCATTAACAACGGTTCCTAAGTTAAAAACCGTTGTTGATGACAACAATCAACAACTGTTTCTTCAGTAAATAACCGTTGTTGATTCTTTCCAGTTTTCAATAAAGTATATAATTTTTCCTTGTCACTAACAACGGTTTCTTTGTTAATAACCATTGTTATTGAAATCAATCAACAACGGTTTTCAATATAAAAAACCGTTGTTGATTTATTCAAAGGTTTTAATTTAACAAAATTATTTTGTTGTCATCAACAACTGTTTTTCTTGAGTAACCGTTGTTGATGACTGCAATCAACAACGGTGCTGTAATTAAATACCGTTGTTGATTGTTTCGCGCCTTAATAAAATATGAATCGCGGGGTTTCCAGAGACTTCAGATGCGCACTGGCACCAATCTCGAGACCCAGTTAATGCGGTTGCCAAGAGTACTTTTAATCTAATCAACAACGGTGGTTCATGTAAGAACCGTTGTTGATTCTCTCCAGCTTTTAAATCTGAAAAATTACTTTTTGTAACCATCAACAGCGGTTTCTCAGTTGGAAACTGTTGCTGATTCCTTTCAGCTTTTAATTTAAAAAATTACCTTCTTGTTATCAACAACGGTTCCTGAGTAATAACCGTTGTTGATTATTTTATTGTGGGATTTTCTGAGACCCAAATAATGAATGAAATTATGTTTCAGCCTATCTGATAGAGGTAAATTATGGTGACACAATACAAATAAAAATCTTAAGTGCCTTGCATGATCAAATTGTCGTCCATTTCAGCCAACTCAGCTGCTTTAGCCGGCAGGAAGAGAAGAGTTGCAAGGTGTGTAAAAAATGGCAAGACCATTTTTACTGGAGCCGAGGCTTGGGAAGGCCGATCGGGTCAATGTCGGCCACGTAATCGGTATAGAAACCGATGATCTCTTCAGCATCATACCCTTCAACCATACTTCCTTCGGGCCTCGATCGACTACGGACCAGCCCTTTCAACTGACCCATGGCTCTCTCAAAAGGGTACATTTGTCGCAGGAATGGGGGGCCACAGAGTTTTATTTCTCTAACGAGATGGACTGTTAAATGCACCATGATATCAAAAAATGAGGGTGGAAGATACATTTCCAGTTCACACAGGGTCGTCACGACATCGGACTGTAAGAAGTCCAGCCCTTCGGGATCGATCACCTTCGAATTAACTTTGTTGAAGAAGGAACAGAACCTGGTGATCGACTTCCTAACATGCGGGGGGAGGATACCTCGAATGGCAACCGGGAGCAGCTGAGTCAGCAGGACATGATAATCATGTGATTTCATCCCGATCAGTTTCATATCTTTCATGGACACCCTTCTGGAAATATTTGAAGCATAACCGGATGGCACACGAATTGATTGCAGGCATTCTAAAAAACTGATTTTCTCTTTTCTCGATAGAGTGTAGCAGGCCGCCGGTAAGAAGGTACGCTCTCCCTTTTCTTGGGGTGCTAGCTCTGGGCGAATGCCCATTTCAACCATGTCCTTTCTAACGTTGATGCCATCCTTTGTTTTCCCTGTGGTGTTCAACAACAAGCCCACTATGCTCTCAGCGACGTTCTTTACAATGTGCATCAAATCCAAACAATGCCTAACATCCATGTGCAGCCAATAAGGAACATCCCAAAATATGGACCTCTTCTTCCATAAGTCGTCCGGATTATCGTGAGCAACAACATCCTTCCCAAATTGGACTCTTATGTGCTTCACTTTTGTGTAAACTTCTTTGCCGGTTAACGGGACCGGAGCTTTTCTCCTCTCAGACTTGCCATTGAATTCTTTCTTCTTCCCTCGATATGCGTGGCCAACCCGAAGGAATCGACGATGCCCCATGTACACAATCTTCTTACAATGCTTTAGTCGTATGGAACAAGTTTGTTCTTCGCAAACAGGACACGCCTTGTATCCTATTGTTCTGCATCCCGACAAGTTACCTAACGCGGGAAAATCGTTGACCGTGCAGAAGATCATAACACGGATGGTACACCATTCTTTCTTATATGCATCGTACACTCGTATTCCCTCTTTCCATAACTTCTCCAGTTCCTCAATCAGAGGAGCTAGGAACACATCTATGTCATTACCCGGTTGTTTAGGACCCAATATCAGTAGTGGCATCATTAGGTACTTCCTTTTCATGCACAACCAAGGAGGAAGGTTATAAATGCACAAGAATACCGGCCAGGTACTGTGCCGACTGCTCATGTTACCGTAAGGATTCATTCCGTCGGTACATAGCCCTAACTTTAAGTTTCTAGGTTCGCCACCGAAATCAGGGAATGTCATGTCAATCTTTCTCCATTCAGAAGAATCGGCGGGATGTCTGAGCATTCCATCGTCTTTTCTACACGTGCCAGCCCACTGTAACAACTCAGCGTCTCTTGGATTTGCAAAAAGATGTTGCAATCTCGGTTCTACTGGCAGATAATACAAGATTTTCGCCGCAGGTTTTTTACCTTTCTTTGATGGGTCAGTTCCCGGTTTGTACCTTGAAAGCCCACACTTTGGACATTTATCAAGATTGACATGCTCTTTTCGATATAGTACACAGTCTTTCGGGCATGTAGGAATCCTATCAATTGTTAAACTCAACGGACACAAAATTTTTTTCGCTTGGTAGGTTGTATCCGGCAACTCGTTATCTTTTGGGAGCATATCCCCTAAGAGTTTTAACAGATCTGTAAAACTTTTATCGCTCCAATTATTTTTTGCTTTCAGGCTAAATAATTTGAAAACCGCTGATAATTTTGAAAATTTCGTACAACCGGAAAATAATTCTACATTAGCATCTTTGCTCAGATTAATTTCAGAAAATTCTGGTATGTCCACAAAATCGTCGGGAATGTCGTGCATCATTTCATCTACTTGATCATAGTCCGTACAATTAGTGCTATCTATATTTTCTATATTTTCAACCCCAATTTCCTCCCGTACATCATTTTCCCGATCTAAAGAGGTCTCGGACACATTGGAAGCCTTGCTTGACTCCGCATTTGCCGATTCTTCGAAGCACTCGCCATGCCACACCCAACGAGTGTACCGCTCCTTAAATCCACGACGGATCAGATGGCCCCTCACTTCTCTGACATCCCTAAATCTCCGCAAGTTCTCACAATCGGAACAAGGGCATAAAATAGTTTCATCACCCCTACGCCTCATATGTTCCTTCGCACAATTAATGAATTCTTCGACTCCTAATAAGTAAGCACTTGTACCACGCCTCCCATACATCCAACTCTTATGATCCATCTGTAAGAGATAATTAAATATAATTTTTATTATGCATGCAATATTAGTACTAGGTCCCTGCTGGTTCTACAATTAATAGGTTCCGGGCCGGCCAACCATCCTAACCCACTCTTTGAATACCTTGTCTCATTAGCGAACATGCGTTGGGCAATTTGTTGTTCGAGAAAAATTCGGCAACATTTCCCATTAGCTCCCCCGAGTACGCCATTGCACGTACCCGTGAGAACAAATGGAGAAATGATCTACCGAATTTTTCTCGAACAACAAATTGCCCAACGCATGTTCACTAATCCTAAATGAGACAAGGTATTCAAAAAGTAGTCCCAAACGGGGACTATTCGAGATTAACCCCTATTGGATTAATCTCGAACGGGTAACGACCTAAAGTTATTCAAGTTCCGGTAGTTTGGTTCTAATGCATGACAATACCCACATATAAAAAATGCTAACATGCATGCAATTATATGCTAATTAATTATATAATAACTACTGATTATTCAATCAAGTAGATAAATAGAATTAACCTCAATATCTCGAAACGAAAATGGGAGTCAGAGGGGAGAGTGGTATGCCTTCCAATCAACTTCCTCTTGAGCTAGATTGAAATTAAAGGAGGAGGGGGAGGGGGCACTGCTGCCTGCTGGTCTGCTGGAGAAGGAGGGAGGAAAAGAAGAAGGTATATATGCCTTATGATTAATTTGCTAGCTGCTGGGTGAGGAAAAAGTGGAGTTGTTGCTTGGAGAGAATCAACAACGGTTCCAAATGAATAACAGTTGTTAAATGGGCCACAGGCGGGAAATTCTCCCGCCACAAGAAGGAATCAGCAACGGTTCCAAACAAAAAACAGTTGTTAATTCTTACACAGGAATACTTTATGTTACCCAAGAATCAACAACGGTTTGTTCTTTAGAAACAGTTGGGAATGATAACGGGTTAGCAACGGTTTCTTATAGAGAACCGTTGTTGATTCTTGCACATGAATTATTTTATGTCAGCCAAGGTTCAACAACAGTTTCTCTTTGAAAAACCGTTGGTAATGATTATCCCTTTACCAACGGTTTTTAAGAGTGAACCGTTGTTAATTCTCGCACAGGAATATTTTATGTTACCAAGAATCAACAACGGTTTGTGTTTTATAATCCGTTGGGAATGCTCCACCTTTTCCAACGGTTTTATGTAGAGGACCGTTGTTAACTCTTGCACATGAATCAACAACTGTTTCTTCTTAAGGAACAGTTGGGAATGATATGTCTTTCCCAACTGTTTTTTAAAGGAACAGTTGTTGATTCTTTCTCAGATTTCGGGGTAGTCTTTACCAACTGTTCCTTCTGATAAACCGTTGCTGATATGTTTAATTAAATTTCCAAAATGCCACTGCCACTTTTCACCAACGGTTTTCTTGAAAACAGTTGCTAAGTTGGGGTTGCTAATACCCATCTCTGTGGTAGTGTATATAGCGTTATTATTGTTTGTATGCCATGATCTTATGATTTTTTTGCCCAAAAGTATTTGAAAGAAATGGTTGACTTAATTAACTTGGCAACATAGTGAATGAAGATTTGGATTAATTTAATTAGTTAGTTATGAGTTACGATGTTGTAAATTAGGCATATGAGGGGAGAGGAGCTTGATGGATTAAGTGTTGAAGATCTGCAGACATTGGAAAAGAACCTCGAATCCGGTCTTAGTCGAGTGCTGGATAGGAAGGTACCTTATATATAGACCAACTAGAATACAGGGTATTTATAGAATACTGGGTATTTATCTTCCTGATTTTATGAACATCAGTGAGTTCGGTACGTTTTTGTAGTACTCAACTAGTTAAAATACCAATCTATATATACTAAATGAAATCATGCTTTTTATATATGTTCATATCATTTGTAGTAGTCCTGCACTTGAGAATATCTGAAGCTGCTTCAATTAGTGTAGTTGAGTTAATTAATTGGGTCTTATCATGAGGAACTTTTCAATATATAATATAATTGGAACATTTTTAAAAAATATGAATCTTAAATAGTAGGACAACAAACTTAGACTAAGACCTAATTAGATATTGTTGTGAGTTAATAGCTGCTAATTGAAGATTAGTCACAAAAGTACTATATGAGTTTTGCTGCTTAATGAGACTGAATTGGTAGTACTCTAGAAAACAATAATTGATTATTTCATTATTTGGGCTTATTTCTTTGTGTAATATAATGTTGAGTCATGCTAAACAGATGAAACTGATTTTTAGGGTGCTGTAGTCATGGGACAGATCAATGATCTTCGCAGAAAGGTTCGTTTCCAGATTAATTGGTCACTAGAAATATCCTTGTAATCTTTATTATAATAAAATGATCATATATAAAAGTTCGACTAAAAAACTGAAATGTGTATATGTAGTATCTATAAGTACTTTACAAATAAAGAGCATAAAGAAAAAAAAAATAATGACATGCTATCGGGTATCGGCATAGTTCCTGTTGTACTTAATTATTGGATGCCATTTAATTAATTGTTTTTGAATATGTGAAATGGCTTGCAGGGTGCACAACTAATGGAAGGGAATATGAAATTAAGAGATCAAGTATGAACTTTTCTCAATCTTTTTAGTGCTTATATCATGTGCAGCATGAGGACATTCGCAGTTTGGTTTTCTTTTCTTACTTCAGCAAACAAACTGATAGCAAAATGTCCTTTAAGCCATTAACTTCTTTTGTTCATTTGTCAATTTTTCTTCCCGTTGAAGTTTGTTGATAATATTTGTGAGTAGATCATCAAGTCCTGATGGGGGCTAAAGTATGGTCTAACATTTTCCAGAAGGTTAAACTGACCCGACCCGCCCGACCTGAACCCGAACAGACCGACTCGCCCGATTTTCTACCTCTAATTATAAACATTTTTCTGCAAGCCGGGGACATTCAATATTTATTGTATGTAGCTGTTGTTTCCAATTCATTCACTGAGCAGTAACATGATATTAATAGTCCATACAGATATCTGATGTCGGAAAGCAGATGGCGAATGACAATGATGCCGTTCCAGCAGACACTACACCAAAAAAGGGATATTGCCACGAACTTTCTGCCACAATGTATAAATTTGTCGAAATAAATGTTTTATCGCGATGAAAATTTTTTTTGTGGTAATATATAATATTTAATGCGATGAAAGAATTCGAAGCAATAATAAGTACTAATACAACAAAAAAATTGTCACCATTGAGGTTTTGGCGATGAAATTTAATCATTGCATAATAAGTACAAATACAACAAAAAAATTGTCGCCATTGAGGTTTTGGCGATGAAAGAATACGAAGCAATAATAAGGACAAATACAACAAAAAAATTGTCACCATTGAGGTTTTTGGCGATGAAACAATATGAAGCAATAATAAGTATAAATACCACAAAAAAATTGTCGCCATTGAGGTTTTGGCGATGAAATTTATCATTGTAACGGTTAAAAGCATATTTTAAGATGAGGAGAGATCCATTGACAATGCATATTTTGACAATCTTGACAATTATCATTTTTAAAAATTTGTAAAAAACATAAAAAATCTTAAAAATGAAAAAAGTTTTATGGATGCATTATTTAACTTATAGATTAATAGTGTTTCAAATTTCAATCAATTTGAACATCATTTGATGCCTTATCAAAATTTTGTACATTTCTTAACGGTTGTAATTAAAAGATCTTTAAAAATCTATCAAATATCGCTTAAATTGAATATAATCGGAAACATAATCAATCTATAAGTTAAGCATAACTTCCATAAACTTTTTTTCATTTTTAAGATTTTTTATGATTTTTTATAAATTTTTAAAAATGACCATTGTTAAGATTGTCAAAATATGCATTGTCAATGGATCCCTCCTCTTTTAAGATATTGGACTGAATTTTCGTCGCATTAACAATTTCATAAACTTTGGCCCAATTGAATTCGTCGCCACAAACTTTCGGCCCAACTATTCATTAATTAATCTACAGTTTTTTTGTGGCAATAATTATTGACATTGTAAAATCGTAGCCCAATATCCCATCTTTACTGCTATTACTCCATCTTTCCAATTCTCCCTTCTTGCACAGTAAATTCGGGTGGGTTACCAGTTCAGTCCTTTCTCACCTGAGGACCAGCCTGAGGATTTGCTGCTATCGATCTCGCCTGAGGTTCCTGCCTCGATCGCCTGAAGCACCCAATCGACGCCCCTGCTCCCATCGACCGACGCTCGCCTGAAGCACGAGCCGAAGTCGACCGCACGAGCCGAAGCACCCGACCGCGAATTAGCTCACTTGGTTTGTCAGTTGTGTTTTCAATCTTTGATTACAAGGTCAAAACAATTTAACTGGGCAAATTTCAGAGTAGAGGAAGTGTCCAATCGCCAAAAAGAAATAAAAAGAGAACAAATAATTGGCCTGGCTTCCATATTTTTGCGCTGGCTTCTAGGCTGATATATTAACTTTTATAGATGGATTGTTTGAATTGCTGTGAATATGTTTTAGTTAAATATGTGCTCTTTAATTGGCTTAATTTTCGTTTTCATACTTTGGTAATATGTCCAAATAATAATCAATTTTACTTGGAATAGTGAGGAATGATGGGTGCTATTTAATATGGTAAATATATGGAATATTTTGCTGTTCTGACATGCACAACAGTAGAAACATGTTTAATTATTACTCTATTTTAAGTTTCAGTTCAGAAGAGAAGGTAAACAATGTTTGATTATATTTGATTAAAGTATTAACTTGATCTTATCTTTGTTGGTCAGCATCTATTTTCTAGATGGCTTTGCCCTTTTGAGTTTTACTTAGTTTTACTCATTCCAAATATTGATGGACTTTTTTCTTTTTGTCATCTACAGGGCACTGCTTGTTGAGAAACCTTAGTGAAGGCACTACTTCTGTTCAACTTTAGTGATGCAGCAATTGAGGTTGCCAACTGGGAGGGATTCTCTCATATCAACTTTCTGGTAATCATTTATTCAATTCTTTTATGTTAATGGTGCATTCATTTAAGTACCGATTACTGTACCAAAAGTGGTACTAGGAAGCTTGTCTATATAAGTATTGAAACTACTGTTTAAACTTGCTAAAATCTCAAAATACTCATAGCAACATTTAAGGATATTTAATTGTGTTTCCCGTTTGTTTGGTGCAGACAAGATTGTGCTTGAGGCATTGGTCCTGATTTCAGTCGGGTGTCGTCTTGGATTGGATTCTCATTCTGTCTTGCTAGGAAGGAGAAGTATACTGCTTTTGTGGCTACAAGTTTGATTCAGGTCCAATAAATTAAAAACCCTTTCCTTGATTCAGTCATTAGCATTGCATAAATTGATCACATAGATATATATTAATTTTACAAAATTAATATATATACATGTAATTAATAGTATTGTCATATAGGGCCAATTTGCCGGAACTTCATATAATTTAGGTCGGTACCCGTTCGAGATTAATCTAATAGGGATTAATCTCGAATAGTCCCCGTTTGGGACTGCTCTTTAAATAATTTGTCTCATTTAGGTTTAGTAAACATATGTTGGCTGCATTCTAGTGTTTGAGAAGAATTCGGTACAGTATTTCTCCTATCGTTCCTACGAGTACGTACACACATGCAAGTGTGTGTTTGGCGTACTCGGGGAGCTGAGGGGAAATGCTGCCGAATTTTTCTCAAACACTAGATTGCAACTAATGTATGTTCACTAATGAGACAAAGTATTCGAAGAGTGGGTTAGGATGGTCGGCCAACCCTGAGCCTTATGTGCACCTCTCGTACCAAATTAATAAAATAAGTAGATTGACAACAGACTTTTGTACGTGCCATAATATGTACTATCGTTACAGAATGGATAAGAGCTGGGTACATCTCGATAGAACAAGTGATGGCTACAAAAATGGGATGAGAGATTTTATTGAATTTGCCTTCTCTAAGGTAGCCGAGTCAAATTGTATACGTTGCCCTTGCACTGCATGTCGGAATATGGTCTTCAAGACACGTGAAGAGGTAAAATTTCATTTGGTTCGTAATGGTATGGATGAGACATACAAAGTCTGGACACATCATGGGGAGGAGATGAATGTGGATGTAGACATGGATGTTGATAATGAAGCTCAAGATGATGCAAATGCATATGGGCTAGTACGAACGTTAATTGAATCTGGACATTTTGGAGAAAATCTTGCTGGGAGTAGTTCTTGTCCAGAAAATACTACTCGTGAAGAACCAAATCCAGAAGCACAAAAGTTTTTTAGGTTGCTAGATGAGTCACAACAAGAACTGTACCTAGGTTGCAAAAAAGCTACGAAATTGTCTTTCATCATAAGACTATTTCAGTTGAAGTGTCTCCATGGATTAAGCGGTAAGGCTTGTGAGGGCATTCTAGAGTTGATCAGATTTCTGCTTCCAGATGACAACTGTGTTCCCGAAACATTTTATAGTTGTAAAAAAATTATTCAAGACTTGGGTCTGAAGTACGAAAAAATCGATGCGTGTGTAAATGATTGTATTTTATACCGAAAGGAGTATTTGCATTTAGATAAGTGTCCACGTTGCCCAGAACCTAGGTATAAGTCAAGCGATCAAGTTGGAGCAAGAGGCAACAGTACCAAAAAATCTAAGATTCCTCGAAAGGTGTTTAGATACTAGAAATATCCTTGTAATCTTTATTATAATAAAATGATCATATATAAAAGTTCGACTAAAAAACTGATAGCAAAATGTCCTTTAAGCCATTAACTTCTTTTGTTCATTTGTCAATTTTTCTTCCCGTTGAAGTTTGTTGATAATATTTGTGAGTAGATCATCAAGTCCTGATGGGGGCTAAAGTATGGTCTAACATTTTCCAGAACCCGACTCAACTCAACCCGACTCGGCCTGACCTGACCAATTAATAAAGATTACAAGTATGCCCAAGCATTATAAATAGAGGTGGCAGAACCCGACTCGACTCAGCATTTTCCAGAAAGTCAACCTGACAGGACCCAACCCGACCCGACCTGACCTGGACCCCGCCCAACCCAAGATCAATTAACATGCAATTCAACTCAAATCAACATATGATCTAAAAAAAGTCGATATTAAAATTGACTCGACCCGACCCGTCCATCACCTGAACGGACCTGACCCGAGATCTTCCAGAAGGTTAAACTGACCCGACCCGCCCGACCTGAACCCGAACAGACCGACTCGCCCGATTTTCTACCTCTAATTATAAACATTTTTCTGCAAGCCGGGGACATTCAATATTTATTGTATGTAGCTGTTGTTTCCAATTCATTCACTGAGCAGTAACATGATATTAATAGTCCATACAGATATCTGATGTCGGAAAGCAGATGGCGAATGACAATGATGCCGTTCCAGCAGACACTACACCAAAAAAGGGATATTGCCACGAACTTTCTGCCACAATGTATAAATTTGTCGAAATAAATGTTTTATCGCGATGAAAATTTTTTTGTGGTAATATATAATATTTAATGCGATGAAAGAATTCGAAGCAATAATAAGTACTAATACAACAAAAAAATTGTCACCATTGAGGTTTTGGCGATGAAATTTAATCATTGCATAATAAGTACAAATACAACAAAAAAATTGTCGCCATTGAGGTTTTGGCGATGAAAGAATACGAAGCAATAATAAGGACAAATACAACAAAAAAATTGTCACCATTGAGGTTTTTGGCGATGAAACAATATGAAGCAATAATAAGTATAAATACCACAAAAAAATTGTCGCCATTGAGGTTTTGGCGATGAAATTTATCATTGTAACGGTTAAAAGCATATTTTAAGATGAGGAGAGATCCATTGACAATGCATATTTTGACAATCTTGACAATTATCATTTTTAAAAATTTGTAAAAAACATAAAAAATCTTAAAAATGAAAAAAGTTTTATGGATGCATTATTTAACTTATAGATTAATAGTGTTTCAAATTTCAATCAATTTGAACATCATTTGATGCCTTATCAAAATTTTGTACATTTCTTAACGGTTGTAATTAAAAGATCTTTAAAAATCTATCAAATATCGCTTAAATTGAATATAATCGGAAACATAATCAATCTATAAGTTAAGCATAACTTCCATAAACTTTTTTTCATTTTTAAGATTTTTTATGATTTTTTATAAATTTTTAAAAATGACCATTGTTAAGATTGTCAAAATATGCATTGTCAATGGATCCCTCCTCTTTTAAGATATTGGACTGAATTTTCGTCGCATTAACAATTTCATAAACTTTGGCCCAATTGAATTCGTCGCCACAAACTTTCGGCCCAACTATTCATTAATTAATCTACAGTTTTTTTGTGGCAATAATTATTGACATTGTAAAATCGTAGCCCAATATCCCATCTTTACTGCTATTACTCCATCTTTCCAATTCTCCCTTCTTGCACAGTAAATTCGGGTGGGTTACCAGTTCAGTCCTTTCTCACCTGAGGACCAGCCTGAGGATTTGCTGCTATCGATCTCGCCTGAGGTTCCTGCCTCGATCGCCTGAAGCACCCAATCGACGCCCCTGCTCCCATCGACCGACGCTCGCCTGAAGCACGAGCCGAAGCACCCGACCGCGAATTAGCTCACTTGGTTTGTCAGTTGTGTTTTCAATCTTTGATTACAAGGTCAAAACAATTTAACTGGGCAAATTTCAGAGTAGAGGAAGTGTCCAATCGCCAAAAAGAAATAAAAAGAGAACAAATAATTGGCCTGGCTTCCATATTTTTGCGCTGGCTTCTAGGCTGATATATTAACTTTTATAGATGGATTGTTTGAATTGCTGTGAATATGTTTTAGTTAAATATGTGCTCTTTAATTGGCTTAATTTTCGTTTTCATACTTTGGTAATATGTCCAAATAATAATCAATTTTACTTGGAATAGTGAGGAATGATGGGTGCTATTTAATATGGTAAATATATGGAATATTTTGCTGTTCTGACATGCACAACAGTAGAAACATGTTTAATTATTACTCTATTTTAAGTTTCAGTTCAGAAGAGAAGGTAAACAATGTTTGATTATATTTGATTAAAGTATTAACTTGCTCTTATCTTTGTTGGTCAGCATCTATTTTCTAGATGGCTTTGCCCTTTTGAGTTTTACTTAGTTTTACTCATTCCAAATATTGATGGACTTTTTTCTTTTTGTCATCTACAGGGCACTGCTTGTTGAGAAACCTTAGTGAAGGCACTACTTCTGTTCAACTTTAGTGAAGCAGCAATTGAGGTTGCCAACTGGGAGGGATTCTCTCATATCAACTTTCTGGTAATCATTTATTCAATTCTTTTATGTTAATGGTGCATTCATTTAAGTACTGATTACTGTACCAAAAGTGGTACTAGGAAGCTTGTCTATATAAGTATTGAAACTACTGTTTAAACTTGCTAAAATCTCAAAATACTCATAGCAACATTTAAGGATATTTAATTGTGTTTCCCGTTTGTTTGGTGCAGACAAGATTGTGCTTGAGGCATTGGTCCTGATTTCAGTCGGGTGTCGTCTTGGATTGGATTCTCATTCTGTCTTGCTAGGAAGGAGAAGTATACTGCTTTTGTGGCTACAAGTTTGATTCAGGTCCAATAAATTAAAAACCCTTTCCTTGATTCAGTCATTAGCATTGCATAAATTGATCACATAGATATATATTAATTTTACAAAATTAATATATATACATGTAATTAATAGTATTGTCATATAGGGCCAATTTGCCGGAACTTCATATAATTTAGGTCGGTACCCGTTCGAGATTAATCTAATAGGGATTAATCTCGAATAGTCCCCGTTTGGGACTGCTCTTTAAATAATTTGTCTCATTTAGGTTTAGTAAACATATGTTGGCTGCATTCTAGTGTTTGAGAAGAATTCGGTACAGTATTTCTCCTATCGTTCCTACGAGTACGTACACACATGCAAGTGTGTGTTTGGCGTACTCGGGGAGCTGAGGGGAAATGCTGCCGAATTTTTCTCAAACACTAGATTGCAACTAATGTATGTTCACTAATGAGACAAAGTATTCGAAGAGTGGGTTAGGATGGTCGGCCAACCCTGAGCCTTATGTGCACCTCTCGTACCAAATTAATAAAATAAGTAGATTGACAACAGACTTTTGTACGTGCCATAATATGTACTATCGTTACAGAATGGATAAGAGCTGGGTACATCTCGATAGAACAAGTGATGGCTACAAAAATGGGATGAGAGATTTTATTGAATTTGCCTTCTCTAAGGTAGCCGAGTCAAATTGTATACGTTGCCCTTGCACTGCATGTCGGAATATGGTCTTCAAGACACGTGAAGAGGTAAAATTTCATTTGGTTCGTAATGGTATGGATGAGACATACAAAGTCTGGACACATCATGGGGAGGAGATGAATGTGGATGTAGACATGGATGTTGATAATGAAGCTCAAGATGATGCAAATGCATATGGGCTAGTACGAACGTTAATTGAATCTGGACATTTTGGAGAAAATCTTGCTGGGAGTAGTTCTTGTCCAGAAAATACTACTCGTGAAGAACCAAATCCAGAAGCACAAAAGTTTTTTAGGTTGCTAGATGAGTCACAACAAGAACTGTACCTAGGTTGCAAAAAAGCTACGAAATTGTCTTTCATCATAAGACTATTTCAGTTGAAGTGTCTCCATGGATTAAGCGGTAAGGCTTGTGAGGGCATTCTAGAGTTGATCAGATTTCTGCTTCCAGATGACAACTGTGTTCCCGAAACATTTTATAGTTGTAAAAAAATTATTCAAGACTTGGGTCTGAAGTACGAAAAAATCGATGCGTGTGTAAATGATTGTATTTTATACCGAAAGGAGTATTTGCATTTAGATAAGTGTCCACGTTGCCCAGAACCTAGGTATAAGTCAAGCGATCAAGTTGGAGCAAGAGGCAACAGTACCAAAAAATCTAAGATTCCTCGAAAGGTGTTTAGATACTAGAAATATCCTTGTAATCTTTATTATAATAAAATGATCATATATAAAAGTTCGACTAAAAAACTGATAGCAAAATGTCCTTTAAGCCATTAACTTCTTTTGTTCATTTGTCAATTTTTCTTCCCGTTGAAGTTTGTTGATAATATTTGTGAGTAGATCATCAAGTCCTGATGGGGGCTAAAGTATGGTCTAACATTTTCCAGAACCCGACTCAACTCAACCCGACTCGGCCTGACCTGACCAATTAATAAAGATTACAAGTATGCCCAAGCATTATAAATAGAGGTGGCAGAACCCGACTCGACTCAGCATTTTCCAGAAAGTCAACCTGACAGGACCCAACCCGACCCGACCTGACCTGGACCCCGCCCAACCCAAGATCAATTAACATGCAATTCAACTCAAATCAACATATGATCTAAAAAAAGTCGATATTAAAATTGACTCGACCCGACCCGTCCATCACCTGAACGGACCTGACCCGAGATCTTCCAGAAGGTTAAACTGACCCGACCCGCCCGACCTGAACCCGAACAGACCGACTCGCCCGATTTTCTACCTCTAATTATAAACATTTTTCTGCAAGCCGGGGACATTCAATATTTATTGTATGTAGCTGTTGTTTCCAATTCATTCACTGAGCAGTAACATGATATTAATAGTCCATACAGATATCTGATGTCGGAAAGCAGATGGCGAATGACAATGATGCCGTTCCAGCAGACACTACACCAAAAAAGGGATATTGCCACGAACTTTCTGCCACAATGTATAAATTTGTCGAAATAAATGTTTTATCGCGATGAAAATTTTTTTTGTGGTAATATATAATATTTAATGCGATGAAAGAATTCGA
The DNA here is from genome assembly GCA_030179965.1 of Cyperus esculentus. Lineage (NCBI taxonomy): Eukaryota > Viridiplantae > Streptophyta > Magnoliopsida > Poales > Cyperaceae > Cyperus > Cyperus esculentus. The sequence continues at coordinate 4,372,249 of JASGLE010000013.1, read as the reverse complement.
AGCAATAATAAGTACTAATACAACAAAAAAATTGTCACCATTGAGGTTTTGGCGATGAAATTTAATCATTGCATAATAAGTACAAATACAACAAAAAAATTGTCGCCATTGAGGTTTTGGCGATGAAAGAATACGAAGCAATAATAAGGACAAATACAACAAAAAAATTGTCACCATTGAGGTTTTTGGCGATGAAACAATATGAAGCAATAATAAGTATAAATACCACAAAAAAATTGTCGCCATTGAGGTTTTGGCGATGAAATTTATCATTGTAACGGTTAAAAGCATATTTTAAGATGAGGAGAGATCCATTGACAATGCATATTTTGACAATCTTGACAATTATCATTTTTAAAAATTTGTAAAAAACATAAAAAATCTTAAAAATGAAAAAAGTTTTATGGATGCATTATTTAACTTATAGATTAATAGTGTTTCAAATTTCAATCAATTTGAACATCATTTGATGCCTTATCAAAATTTTGTACATTTCTTAACGGTTGTAATTAAAAGATCTTTAAAAATCTATCAAATATCGCTTAAATTGAATATAATCGGAAACATAATCAATCTATAAGTTAAGCATAACTTCCATAAACTTTTTTTCATTTTTAAGATTTTTTATGATTTTTTATAAATTTTTAAAAATGACCATTGTTAAGATTGTCAAAATATGCATTGTCAATGGATCCCTCCTCTTTTAAGATATTGGACTGAATTTTCGTCGCATTAACAATTTCATAAACTTTGGCCCAATTGAATTCGTCGCCACAAACTTTCGGCCCAACTATTCATTAATTAATCTACAGTTTTTTTGTGGCAATAATTATTGACATTGTAAAATCGTAGCCCAATATCCCATCTTTACTGCTATTACTCCATCTTTCCAATTCTCCCTTCTTGCACAGTAAATTCGGGTGGGTTACCAGTTCAGTCCTTTCTCACCTGAGGACCAGCCTGAGGATTTGCTGCTATCGATCTCGCCTGAGGTTCCTGCCTCGATCGCCTGAAGCACCCAATCGACGCCCCTGCTCCCATCGACCGACGCTCGCCTGAAGCACGAGCCGAAGCACCCGACCGCGAATTAGCTCACTTGGTTTGTCAGTTGTGTTTTCAATCTTTGATTACAAGGTCAAAACAATTTAACTGGGCAAATTTCAGAGTAGAGGAAGTGTCCAATCGCCAAAAAGAAATAAAAAGAGAACAAATAATTGGCCTGGCTTCCATATTTTTGCGCTGGCTTCTAGGCTGATATATTAACTTTTATAGATGGATTGTTTGAATTGCTGTGAATATGTTTTAGTTAAATATGTGCTCTTTAATTGGCTTAATTTTCGTTTTCATACTTTGGTAATATGTCCAAATAATAATCAATTTTACTTGGAATAGTGAGGAATGATGGGTGCTATTTAATATGGTAAATATATGGAATATTTTGCTGTTCTGACATGCACAACAGTAGAAACATGTTTAATTATTACTCTATTTTAAGTTTCAGTTCAGAAGAGAAGGTAAACAATGTTTGATTATATTTGATTAAAGTATTAACTTGCTCTTATCTTTGTTGGTCAGCATCTATTTTCTAGATGGCTTTGCCCTTTTGAGTTTTACTTAGTTTTACTCATTCCAAATATTGATGGACTTTTTTCTTTTTGTCATCTACAGGGCACTGCTTGTTGAGAAACCTTAGTGAAGGCACTACTTCTGTTCAACTTTAGTGAAGCAGCAATTGAGGTTGCCAACTGGGAGGGATTCTCTCATATCAACTTTCTGGTAATCATTTATTCAATTCTTTTATGTTAATGGTGCATTCATTTAAGTACTGATTACTGTACCAAAAGTGGTACTAGGAAGCTTGTCTATATAAGTATTGAAACTACTGTTTAAACTTGCTAAAATCTCAAAATACTCATAGCAACATTTAAGGATATTTAATTGTGTTTCCCGTTTGTTTGGTGCAGACAAGATTGTGCTTGAGGCATTGGTCCTGATTTCAGTCGGGTGTCGTCTTGGATTGGATTCTCATTCTGTCTTGCTAGGAAGGAGAAGTATACTGCTTTTGTGGCTACAAGTTTGATTCAGGTCCAATAAATTAAAAACCCTTTCCTTGATTCAGTCATTAGCATTGCATAAATTGATCACATAGATATATATTAATTTTACAAAATTAATATATATACATGTAATTAATAGTATTGTCATATAGGGCCAATTTGCCGGAACTTCATATAATTTAGGTCGGTACCCGTTCGAGATTAATCTAATAGGGATTAATCTCGAATAGTCCCCGTTTGGGACTGCTCTTTAAATAATTTGTCTCATTTAGGTTTAGTAAACATATGTTGGCTGCATTCTAGTGTTTGAGAAGAATTCGGTACAGTATTTCTCCTATCGTTCCTACGAGTACGTACACACATGCAAGTGTGTGTTTGGCGTACTCGGGGAGCTGAGGGGAAATGCTGCCGAATTTTTCTCAAACACTAGATTGCAACTAATGTATGTTCACTAATGAGACAAAGTATTCGAAGAGTGGGTTAGGATGGTCGGCCAACCCTGAGCCTTATGTGCACCTCTCGTACCAAATTAATAAAATAAGTAGATTGACAACAGACTTTTGTACGTGCCATAATATGTACTATCGTTACAGAATGGATAAGAGCTGGGTACATCTCGATAGAACAAGTGATGGCTACAAAAATGGGATGAGAGATTTTATTGAATTTGCCTTCTCTAAGGTAGCCGAGTCAAATTGTATACGTTGCCCTTGCACTGCATGTCGGAATATGGTCTTCAAGACACGTGAAGAGGTAAAATTTCATTTGGTTCGTAATGGTATGGATGAGACATACAAAGTCTGGACACATCATGGGGAGGAGATGAATGTGGATGTAGACATGGATGTTGATAATGAAGCTCAAGATGATGCAAATGCATATGGGCTAGTACGAACGTTAATTGAATCTGGACATTTTGGAGAAAATCTTGCTGGGAGTAGTTCTTGTCCAGAAAATACTACTCGTGAAGAACCAAATCCAGAAGCACAAAAGTTTTTTAGGTTGCTAGATGAGTCACAACAAGAACTGTACCTAGGTTGCAAAAAAGCTACGAAATTGTCTTTCATCATAAGACTATTTCAGTTGAAGTGTCTCCATGGATTAAGCGGTAAGGCTTGTGAGGGCATTCTAGAGTTGATCAGATTTCTGCTTCCAGATGACAACTGTGTTCCCGAAACATTTTATAGTTGTAAAAAAATTATTCAAGACTTGGGTCTGAAGTACGAAAAAATCGATGCGTGTGTAAATGATTGTATTTTATACCGAAAGGAGTATTTGCATTTAGATAAGTGTCCACGTTGCCCAGAACCTAGGTATAAGTCAAGCGATCAAGTTGGAGCAAGAGGCAACAGTACCAAAAAATCTAAGATTCCTCGAAAGGTGTTTAGATACTTCCTGATTACTCCTCGACTTCAAAGATTGTTTTTGGTAAAAGAAACTTCCATCGACATGCGTTGGCACCTTCTTGGTCGTGTAGATGATGGCGTCTTGCGACATCCCGCTGACGCTTTGGCATGGAAGAAGTTTGATGAAATGCATCCGGAATTTGCTTCGGATCCGCGTAATGTTCGTCTCGGTCTTGCTACAGATGGATTCAATCCATTTGGAGCAATGAGTACGGAATATAGCGTTTGGCCTGTTCTTTTAATTCCTTATAATTTGCCACCTTGGAAATGCATGAAGCAACCATTTTGGATCCTTTCAATGATCATTCCGGGTCCGAAAGCACCTGGAAATGACATTGATGTGTATCTCCAACCATTAATAGAGGAGTTGAAAGATTTGTGGGAGCATGGTGCAGTGACATACGATGTACATACTGGTGAGAACTTCACATTACATGCTGCAGTCATGTCTACTATTCATGACTATCCGGGAGCGGATACAACGTCTGGGTGGAGTACAAAAGGGAAGATGGCATGTCTTCATTGCCAAATTGACACGTCTTCCTTTAGATTAAAACACGGGGGCAAAGAGTGTTATATGGGTCATCGAAGATTCTTGCGTTCCAACCATCCTTGGCGCAGAAAAAAACGTGCTTTCGATGGTACAGTCGAGAACAGGGCACCACCTAAACCTTTGACGGGAAATGAAATTGTCGAGTATTATAAAGATGAGTCCTTTCAGCATTTCAAATTTGGGAAGACCCTAGGAAAGAGAAAGAGAAGAAAGACACTAAAGATCCTTTACAATTGGAAGAAGAAGAGTATATTTTTTCAATTGCCTTATTGGGAAACTTTACTGCTGCGTCATAATCTTGATGGAATGCACATTGAGAAGAATGTTTGTGTGAGCTCGTTAGGAACTTTTCTGGATAAGGAAGGAAAAACAAAAGATTCCCTGAAAGCTCGGCTTGATTTGAAGGAGTTGGGCATAAGAGAAGAACTTCATCCTCGCAAAGTGGGTGACAAGTATGAGTACAATGTAGCTTGTTATACCTTAAGTAAGGATGAAAAGATATTGTTGGCCAAATTTTTAGAAGAGGTAAAAATGCCTGATGGATATGCATCTAACATAAGACGATGCATAAAGGATAATGAGATCAATATCAATGGTTTTAAAACCCACGATTGTCACGTCATATTCCAACAATTGCTTCCTTTGGCGCTCCGTGACCTATTTCCTGAACAAGTGGCAAGACCTTTTATTGAGCTAAGCCAGTTTTTTGTGAAGATATGCGAGAAGCAACTTCGAATCGAAGGTTTAGATGAATTAAGCGACCAAATAGTTATTATCTTGTGCAAACTAGAGCAGATCCTTCCTCCAGCATTTTTTGATATAATGGTGCATTTGCCTATTCATTTGGCATATGAAGCAAAGTTGGGGGGTCCCTTGTTATATCGATGGATGTACATGGTTGAACGCTTCCTGCGGACATTAAAAGGTTATGTGTGGAACAAGGCTCGTGCCGAGGGGTCTATGGCTGAAGGGTATTTACTCGAAGAAGGCATGGAGTTATGTGCTCACTTTTTGAAGAATATTGACACCAAGCTTAATCGCCCGCCACGACATGCAAATGTGCCACGAACAGAACCACCGTTCGAAATGGGACTTTTTGGTTCAATCGAGGAGAACAAAAAAGGGACTCTCATCACTCTTAGCCCCGAGGAGCTAACTCAAGCTCATCATTATGTATTGACAAACTGTGATGAAATTTCTCCCTGGATCGAGTAAGTGATTTACTTATTCAATGCTTAGGAAATTTAGATATCTTCTGTTATGTGATTCTTACTCATACTTTGGAAATCATCTTTCAGGCAGCACAAGCAAGAACTTAGACGGACGAGCTCAAGAAACATAGAAAAGCGACACAAGGAGGAGTTTGGAAAATGGTTCAAGAAGCAGGTACATATCTCATTCTATTTAAAGCTTTTAATATGTTCAAATATAAAATTCTAAGATTTAAGGTTTTATAAACCATTAATAATAAGTTTTATATTTTTGTTACTGCAGATTTCAGTTTTGCAAGCTAATTATGTTGGACCAAAAACCGAGCACATGATATCACTAGCCATTGGTCCTGATACGCGAGTTCGTTCTTGCAGTCGATATCTCATCAATGGAGTTCTATTTCGAACAAAGGAGGCTGAGCAAAATTTGACTACACAGAATAGTGGAGTTCTTGTTAGCAGTGCCACAGATAGTGGCTCCATAGATTGGTATGGTGTTATTAAAAAAATCTTGGTCTTGGAGTACAGTGATAAAAGGGAAGTGATAATGTTCAAGTGTGATTGGTTTGAGAAACAACCGCAAGGTGTTAGGAGTAGTACAAGTTACATGGTTGATGATTATGGTTATGTGAACATTGATGCATCTCGATTCTATTACGAAGATGATCCCTATATCTTAGGCAATCAGGCGGAACAAGTTTTCTATGTCAAAACTATTAAAAGACCTGATTGGTGTACTGTTGTGAGAACAACACCAAGAAATTTGTATGCAATGCCTCCTAGGGATGAAGCAGGAAACCAAGATAGAGATGGTGGGGGTGACGATACAGGCACTAGAGGTACTTTTAATCTGTGTAGGGAGGACATTGAAAGAGTTAGCATCATTGCAGATGAAATAGTTAACATTGATCGACACAGCTCTAGTGAGAGTGAGAGTGATGTAGATAGCAATGGTCTACTCTATTCAGATGATGATGTAGTAGAAGGTATCAATCACTTAATAAATTTTTTATGTTTATATTTCAAATCTTATGTACAGTCAATGTTTTGGTTCAAATAAACTATATTCTTTCTTTTTTGTTTATGTCAGGTGAGGTCGGCAATTAATTGTTGATGTGGTGTGGCATATGGTAAATGCACTTGCTCTTTTATTCCTAGTTACTTTTGCTGTAATTTCATAGTTTACTTTTAAGTTGACAAAAGCTGCTGTTATATGACTGTAATAACATAAAACTGTTAAATTGAAGTGCAACACAAGTTGGTATATGTTGCTACTGGCTGGCACTAGTTAGTAGTACCAAGCTGATAGTTCCTTATCATTAATGCATCTATCTAAGATTAATTTTTCGTTTACAACCAGGTACTTATTGGAGTTGCATTATGGTCTTAGAAAACTGCTGAGTTTGGTCGCCTTGTATGCAGTTGGTACTTCTGTTTGCAAAAAAAATGAAAAAAGAATTAGCACTTTACTCCAAACACAAGTATTCTTGTCTATGCAGTAATCTTTTTTAGTCAGATATTGCTTGTGCATTTAGCAGTAATCTTTTTTAGTCATTTTTTGAATATTTGTTTCTGAGGAAAGGTAAGGTATCCTACTCGGACAATAGAAATTACCAAGTGGTCCATAGTGCAGATCCATTACCAGATATACTTGAATATTCACTGTAGTATAGTTGAAGTAAATCAGCCCAATTTACATTTTAGGCCCACTTTAAAGAGTAAAGTTTCATGTCCTCGAGAAAAAAATAATAAACTTCAGATCCGTCTTTCGGCCCAATACGTTGATAACTTCACTGGCTAACCTTTATACCCTTTCTCATCCTCTAATACGCAGTAACGTACTTCCAAGTCCTCCCACCGTCCGATCCGCTTTAGTATTCGTGCGACCGAATCTCAGAAACCCTCCCTATCAATCTTCTCCGTTAACTCGCCGCGCAGTATAATAAGGCATAGCAGAGGATGAATACCCGCTTAAACCCATCGCTCAATGTTTCATTTCCTCAAGAAAAAAATAATAAATCTCAGATAACTCTCTTTAAGAATTATCTCAACATCATTTCTCTCACCGTCGTTTTCACTCTCGATCCCTCTCTTCAGAATGCCACCGATCTAGGTCTTGCTCTCACGGTCTCACTCTCGATCAGATCGGCAATGTCGGACTAGGTCTCGCTGTCGATCGGAGGTCTCGCTCTCACGGTCTCACTCTCGATCGGATCGGAGGTCTGCTCCGTCGGCAGCGATCGTCGTCTGCTCCATCGGCCATCGGCAGCGGTCGCCGTTGCTCCATCGGCATCGATCTCGGCCTACTCCATCGGCATCGATCTCGCCACTGCTCCATCTCTTCTCCTCAACAGCTCCTCTCTTCCCTTCCCTTAGATCGTGCCATCTCCCGCTCCTCCTCAACAGCTCCTTCGTCCCTCTCAACCGCAACCGCAACCGCAACTGCAACCGCAACATTGATACTAGTTTTTACTGTTAAATTGAATAGGTAATCCTAATTGATCTGATCTGTTGTTTAATATTGGAGAGAGGTATGTTTAAGTCTGTACTGTGCCATGCTCGATCTGTCATGGTAAGTTAGAACAAATCAGTTATCAGAGCTCAAATCCGAATTAATGAACTGCATCTGAATTTAACCTCGGTTCTGAATTGATTCTTTTAGCAAAACATGCTTTGCCAAGTTATAATCAGCTCTGTGCTCCACATGGGGGTATTGGATGGAAGGGGAGGGGAGGGTATGGAAAAATGAACCATTTTACTTGCTCCACTAAAAAAACATGGATGGAAGGGTATGGTAGAGAGAGTGACTTTGTTCCATTGGAGAGCCCAAAATTGTCACCCCCAATTTGGGGTGTAGAGGAGGGTACACTCTCATAATCATATTCCCTTCCATCCTCTCCCCTTCACTTGTGGAGCAAGTGAGCCAAAAAAAATTTTCCCCTCCCCTTCACTCCCATACCTTTCCATACCTTTCCATTCCATTCCCTCCCCTTCCATTCAATTTTCTGGAGCACAATGTAAGACAAATCTTTATGCTGAATTGTAAATGTTGTTTCAGTTGCCATTTGATAATCTTTCAAACAAAATCAAAACAGGAATGTGTGTAGTATAATCTTATGCTTGTGAAATCAGAACTGCTACAACTTGCTGCTGGTATGAAACGATGGTTCTTTTTGTGTTTCTCTGGCATTAATTGCTTACAAAAGTATTCCAAAACGAAATCAGATCTGAACCATATCTAACAGACCTTGTGATTGTAAATTAAGTCATGAAATTTGATGAGTGTTGAGTGTATATAGTTCCTGTTATATAACCCTGTAAAGCTTTCTAATTACTGTACAAGTATACATACTAAGTGTATCTAAGCCAAAATCCAGTGGTTCCATGTATGTTGTATGATACTGCTGTTATTTCTGAAATTGGTAGTTAGTAAGCTGCTGTTAGATTGTTAGCAGTGTGTTCCCTACATCTAAACTGGAGGTGCTTTAGCTAAAACTTTTGGAGCTTTTGATTATTTTATAAACATAATATAGTTATGTTTTGACAGATGGCAAGGACTAAAGGAAATAGTGGACAATCAGCGGGACCTGACACAAGGAAGTTGAAATTAATGACTCAAGCTTCATCTCAGGTGCATTCATATCTTTTTTCTATGATATATATTGTGTTTTAGTTTTGTCATTTTGATGTGTTTTATAATATCTTAGCCTAAAGGGCTTGAAAGTTTCAGCCTACTACCCGCTGCTCATAAAAGCACACGATATTATATAGATTTTGTCACTAAAAAAATACCTTAATATTGAACTTTAAAGTTGATATAAATATTGAATACTATGTAGCAGTTGTCATGAAACAAAAGTAATTCTATCACCATGACTAGTTAGTTTGTGTCATGTTCCAATAGATGGCAAGTAATCAAGGTCAAAGTAGACTGCCGGTGGCTCCCAACCTAAGGATGTCTGTTATGACTGAACCTTCAACTCAGGTGTGTTCATTTTTTTAATACAAATGCTATAAAATATCTTCTATTTGCACTACCAATTGAACTTAGAAGTAAAAATGATAATAAAAATGTAAGCTAATGAAAATTAACATATAAGAAGAAGTAAAAAGTTCTTCTGAAGCATGCTCATAACAGGCTAGGGTCATATATCTATATGTGGTTATATGGTTATGTACCAATTTAAATTATAAAGTTTACATACTGGCATGATTCTCTTTGAATTGGCTATGAAAGTGTAGGATTGTCTTTTGTACTGACAGATGCCAAGGAGTCAAGAAAAGATGGCAAGGAGTCAAGAAAAAAGTGGACAGTCAGTAGCACCTGACCCAAAGAAGTGTAGACTAATGACTCAAGCTTCATTTCAGGTGCATTTATATCTTTTCTCTATGATGGTTTTTTTTTTTTTCCCCAAAAATGGCCTTGATCAGTCTCTCTTTTACCCTAAGGCATGCTTTTCCCTATAAATTGATAGCAGCTGACCCATGAATTTGATATTGGACTGTAATATTGGGCTTTGAACTTGATATAAATATTGGATATTGTGTAGAAGTTGTCTACTATTATCTTTTTTGTTGTCATGTTGTTACTATTAGAATAAAGTTTTAATAGTCCACTAACTTTTATTCAAAACAGATGACTTATCCTACATCCAAGACTCAGCCCGAACCTACAAATCACCATACACTTGTGAGTCAGCCTTCACTCAACCCAACCCAAGGAGTGCATATTCCATTTGATAAATCAAGGCCATGGGCAGCATCAAGCAATTTTCCCAAGCCTTCTTCTTCAAGGATTCAAATGATGAACACACAACAGTTCATGACAAACCAATTGGATCAGCCAATGTTTGGGCAAGATGCTTCTCCCCAACTGGTAACTCATCTATCTATTTTTGGTATATTCTTTTGTACAGAATCTGAACACCTCACCCCAAACAGTCACAAAGAAAATAACTTCTTCATGAACTGAGATTTTCCTACTAACATAAGAATATAATCTTATGTTTTAGGATTTACCAACAAGAAATGAGGTTAAGAGTCGACCATCTCATGCTCGACGTCCGAAAAATGGTAAATTATATTGTCGGTCTCTAACTAATCTCTAATTTTAAATTAATCCAAAATCGACCTTATTAGTTGGTTATGCAAATTTACTACCTTTGCAGGTGCAAGGAAGGGGAGAGGTACTCTAAAGGGTTATTCTGTTGCCAAAAAATTAAAGGACAACGAAGATAGAAAACTTACGATTTCATTCTCTAAACGACTTGGTGGTGCTGTCGGCATAAATCGTAGAGCATTTATTGATGAAATTGGTGTTCAAGTGAGGCTACATGCACCTCTTGTAGGCATTGATAAATGGTGCAAAGTTCCGATGGCTGCAAAACTTACGATCAAAAAGTTTATATTGGTGAGTGAGAAGCTTGTTATTAATTAACCTTGTTAGTATTATTGCTATAAATATGGTCCTAACATATTCTAATCCATATGAGATAAATACTGTCTTTCAAAATGCTGAAAGTAAAATTCAAATATAACAATAACTTCATCATTTTCTGTACACTATCATTTTAGCATTTCATACAAGTATCTTTATCAAAGAGTATTGCTGATGCAAGGTTGCTATTTTACTCTGAATGTAGGATAAATTTGAAATAGAAGACAATGAAGTAAATGAAATCAAAATCTTTATGATTGCGAATGCGAGTTATAGAAATTGGCGTGGGACTTTTTCTTCTACATACCACTCTTATGAAACTGATGAGGAGCGCCTTAAAAATGTACCAGAAGAGCTCACAATTGGAGTATGGAAAGGATTAATGTCATACTTTGAAACTGAGAAATTCCAGGTTTGTCTTTTTTTACTAAAATTGATTTGGACTTGTTTAGTAATTCAAATATTTACATGCATGTTTTCTTTTATTGTAGAATATTAGTAAGACAAATTCAAAAAACCGCAGCAAGCAAAAGTTTCAACATACTTGTGGCAGCAAATCATTTGCACAAGTTAGTTATGAAATGGTATTGTCTTCCTTCTGTAGCGCCTTTCCTTTTGTAATTAAGCAACTTTAAAAATTTCTAATTTGTAAAACTTGTTTGATAGAGGGATAAAGAAACAGGAGATGAGCCAAATGATTTCCATTTATGGGAGAAGACACATACAAATAAAGAAGGTGACTGGGCAAACAATGCTTCAAAGCAAGTATACGTAAGTTTGCTTACGACAACAAATAATCAAATTCAGTTTTAACACTGAAAGGGATTCATCATCAAGTAGACTGCCTTTTCAATTGCAAAGTTCATTTCCCTGCTTTAAGCTTTTCTTATCTCATTCTTACATTTCTTCTTATCATTAGCTGCTTTTGTCTCTACCACTTGTTCTTTCTGTAACCTGTAATTAGCACACATGTCTAAGTACTAGTATCAACTTAAGACGAGATAAGTACTGCACTTTTGATTGTTTTACTTATTTTACTAATGTAGGAAACTGCATTTGCAAAGATTGCTGAGAAGGAGAATGAAATTGGCAGTGTCTTGCCGTCTGATACCCAAGATGAAATTTTTCAGTCTACTGTTGGAACTACATCGGGGTACATCTGTGGTCGCGGTTACATGGCCAAACCTTCCAAGAACAGGGTGATTGAGGAGCTTCGTTCGCAGATAAGTGCTCAAACCAAGGAAAATGAAGTGCTTAATAAGAGGGTTGAGGATTTAGAAAATGCATTACTTGCTGAGGAGGAAAAGCGAGACTACGTGATTAATCAACGACTTGAAGTGGGTCTACAGTCCATGAGAGATGAGTTTAGGTTGATGTGTGCTAATTTTCAGTCACAACAGGTACACTCCAACGACTTAACAGAACAAGAATTTAGTAGATTTATCTCAAAATGTGTGAATGCATTCATATGTATATTCATGGATACATTCTCACTTCATTGTTTGCTAATCTTAAAATGAACCAGGTTAATTCTCAAGGAGCTGGAGGATACTATCAATCTCTGTTGAATGCTGAAAATGGTAGTCTTTTCATACATCTGTAGATTATATTTAAAACAAAATCTCAAAGAAACCTAAATTGAAAATTTTAGAAAGTAGAAGAAAAAATTACAAACAGACCCTTTTATTAAAGAAATAAACTACATAATTGATCAATGAAGCTTAAGCATTAGATTATGTATTATTCTTTCAACTTTTCTTTCTTTCTATTGATGATGATTAGGTCCAGATTTCTTGATGCAAAATCTCAGGTATGAAATATTTGTTTTATCATTTATGCTATCAGTTAGTGAACTTGGTCCCTGCCTTCATTTTCATTGTGAAAAGGCCAAAACAGCACTGCACAAAATAAAATGGTACCAGCCATTTACTACTGCTCCTGGGGGTTGGGGTGATCGATGAGATCATATGGGTTGGCAGTTGGCACTGACACAATATACTGTCTCTCTATCATCTTTCATTTTGGATCCATTTGGTTTCAATTGAAACATGGCCTCTCCCTTTTCTGCCAATAAATTCACTCCCTGATAGCTGATAATTAAAGTGATAAGTGAGAAGGGTTGCACCTATACTGGTAGTTTGGTACCTCATTTGTTACATATTGTTGTGTATTATGCACTATTTTTTTTCAATATTTTTAAAAGGACTCAGTGGCCAAAAGTTGCTGTGAAGTACAATTTTATATCTTCTCTGAAATTTAGTGGGGGGGAGTAGAGAAGATTATTAATAAATATATAAGTTTTGTGAAGTTTTCATGGAAAATATATAAGTTTAGTAAATATATAATTGCATTTATCCTTCTTTATGATTTTGATACATGTAATTTGTATTTCAGGTAATGGATCTTGTGATTGCCAAAGAGAGGAAATAGATATTCAAATTGTAATGCCATAATTTTTTTGTAAATAAAAATTAGGCAAGTTCTGTTGGATGCTTATAAATGGAATTTTATTCTTTTCAAATGAATGTTGAATAGAATATGAATTGTGAATGGAATATTAATTGTGAATGGAATGTTAATTGTGAATGGAATGTTAATTGTGTGAATGAAATATTAATTTTGGTGAATTTGTGAACGAAATACAATTTTTTTTTATGAGATTGTACAAGTTATGGCAACGTTTTTTATTGTGGAAACATAGCTTAGTGTGACGAATTTTGGTTGTGGAAACATAGCTTAATGCGACGAATTTTGGTTGTGGAAACATAGCTTGTTGCGACGAATCTCTGTTGTGGAAACATAGCTTGTTGCGACGAATCTCAGTTGTTGAAACATAGCTTGTTACGACAAATCTCAGTTGTTGAAACATAGCTTGTTGCGACGAATCTCAGTTGTTGAAACATAGCTTATTGCGACGAATTCGCTTTGTCACAAATACAACTATTGCAATGAAATAAATTGACGTGAAAATAAAAATGGCAATGAGTCCATTTTTCGTCGCAATAACCTATCGCATCAGCAGTTCTCGCGATGACCCTTGTGACAAAATAGTATTGTCGCATAAGTGAGTATAGCGACGAATATGGCTTTTTCGCGACAGATTTATTTGTGGTAAGTGGCCATTTTTCTTGTAGTGAGAAGATGGACATTCTTCCTAGTTTGTGATGACTGCGTCTCACTTAGCGGGAGCCTCTCCAGACTACGACGATTCCTCCGATACTTCCCTTAAGCTGGGGTAAGTCAAATTTAATTGGAAAATTTTGTGATTAATGATTTAGTGTTCATTTGCTGTGCACAAATATGCCACATGAGATGGAGGTGGGATGAAACCCATGAAGGGTTTTGGTGATATGTTAATTACTTTGGACTTAAAATATAGAATAGGCAAATTTTATGTTTGTGCTCATTTTTTGTTACAAAAAGATTTACTGAAGGCACTGTTTGTTGTTTAGGAAAGATAAATAAAATAATTAAATAATGGAGTATTAGGAAGTCTTAACAGATAAAGAAATCTAGAGAAATTAAACACCTCTCCATCAGAGTTTTAAGCATGGGATAAAATGGACATTTAAAAATGGGATATATATATATATATATGGAATTTTACATTATAATTCTGAAGCTTATGGTGGTTGCTTTTACAAAATGTGGAAGTGATGAAATGTTTTATGTAATGCACTTAAATAAATATGTTAGCCCTAATAGAGAAAAAGAAATTGTATTGTATATGTGTTTAAAGTTTTATTGTGCGCTTACCACTAATAGTTGTAGTTAGAGTAATACCTAGCTAGCGTCTATAGAAAAATCGTCCATATAGTATTCATATGTTACATTCCGGGATGTATCTGTCACATTCTGAGGTATATATGTTACAATTCGTACAAATCTATGGATGTATGGGCATGTTTTCAATGGACACAAGATGTTTGTCTTGTTATTATCTAACACCTTGGTTTTCCTGGAGCGAACAGACTTGCCCTGGAATGATTAGATATGAGTCAACATATACAAGGCGGGAAAGAAAGTATGCTTCCCAAGAGCTATCTCTGTTCGAAATCAACTATATTTCATATCATGTTCTTTTATAATGAGTGTTTTATTAATTAGGTCTTGTTATATATAGCTCGTACTACTTGTATTTATTTATGCAATAATTTCGTTGCTTGGACCGGAGTTAGTGACATCCTCACTACAACAAAAAGGGCTTTTTGCAGCCCTGTTTACAACAGTTATCGTTAAAAACAGCTGCTAAGATCAGTACTAGAAAATGTTGTAGTGGCAAGGGTTAAAATATGCCCTGTCCCATGAGTAGCTCCATGCGAACCGCTGTTGGCATTGCATTACCCTTGCTACTGTACGCACGCCTTAGCCCTCCATGGGAATAGGTGTGGTTAGCATGCGTGTCCATGGGAATAGCAACAGAATGCGTATTGACACTGGTTTGTTGGCTAGCAAGTACCCATGCAAAGTTTGTAACCCAATCATGGTTATTTTCTTCTCAGCTGTATGGAAATACTCATGCTAGTCTGCATATTAACACGTGGCTTGGTCCCACACCATCATTTTGCCTATTAGGACAATATTTTATTTTCAATGACATGTGGCCGGGTCCCACTCCCTGATATTGCACACCAATTTTATTGTAAATACCGTGAGTAGATTTGTATCAACAACGGGTTGTATTTAAATGCCTGTATACCCACATTAACCTGGTATTTGTATATTGACAATTTATATTATTTTATTCAGCATCCATTTGTTTGTACCATTCACATCATATATACACCATATATACATATTTCTCTTATATCCAGAAATTCACCAAAATTTAGCATGTAATAACAGAAATAGTTTCACCCTGAAAATCATGCTACCAGCCACCAAAAATACAACAGAAATGGACAATGAAATTTGAAGCATTAAATTTAAATAGTATGGCTCACATCATCATGAGATTACTGATCATCCAAGTTAACAATAACTAGCTATAGTCAATCCATCCAATGACATCCTAGATATTCTATACTTTCCACTAAACAAAATAACAAAAAAGTTGTGCACCAAAAAATAGCCAATAATTCACAAAATACCACATCCCCAATCCCTGTTCCTTAATCCATCAATTAACAACCACCAAAAAAATAGCCAAGAAATCACAAAATACCACAGATCCCCAATGCCCGTTCCTTAAACCATCAATTAACAAGCACACACTTACTGCTGACTAGCTAGGAGATTGGTGAAGAATGCATTCCCCCAATTTTGCTGATTAAGGATAGTATCACCCAAGTAATCTGTTTTTCCTTGCACTCTCTCTTCATCTTGCTGATCATCAGAAGGTTGATCCTATATGAAGACATTTAGCAATGAGATTGAATCATAGTACACAACATAAAGCAATAATAAAAAAGAGCAAATATTGAAATGACAGATTTTCATTTGGCAAATGAACTTCCATTTTTGGTTGAGTCATGACCCCATTATAAGGTGTATTCTAGAGGAAACATTCAGAAACAAGAGTCATATACACTAATAAAATGAATAGTAAGTAATAAATGACAGACTTTTTATTTGCCAAAAGGAATTGCATTTTGATCGAATAAATCATGTATAATTACCCACTTTAGTTTATTTCAGAATTTTCAAGATTGTTTGCGCTTACAATGATTGTTTCATCTGGCATCTTCATCCCAAATGTATCAAATAAATATTGGAAACGCCGTTCGTAACGGCTGTCCTTCTCCTTGTCCCTCTCATCCCTTTGTGCCCATTTGCCTGCAAAGAACTCTGCTTGTTGTTGAAGCAGCTGCTTCACATCTGCAGTACTGAACATTCTCTGTTCCGATTCTTCTGTCACATTGGAGACACTGGAATCTACGTAATGGCTTGCCCTTGCACGCTTTTTTGATTCCTTTGGTATACTCTCATCTATTTTGTTGCCAAAACCTGGAACTCTGCCATGGGATCTGCCCCCATATGCTATGTAAAATAGCAATGCTTCAGGCTTGCCCTCATGTTGTGGGTCCTGCTTCATGTCTTGAACTTTGTCCTACAATTATGCCACAGCTAGTGACTATATTCCAGTATATGAAAAACTCTTAAATATTTACCTAAAAGTCATGAACATCGATGAGTTGTTTGGGGTAGTTTACCATTTAGCACTAAACATTATTTAGATGAAGGTATTTTGCAAAGCTTCATCTATATGTAGGTGAAACATAAGCCAATACAGTAAGCATACTACTTGTTTGGTTGCCTATTGTATTCTCCATTGAGTCACTTTTGTTCAGAAGTAATCAAATTGCATCAAAGCAAACAGTGCCTTGTTTCATTTATTACAGACAATACAATATACTTAGAAAATTATAATTTACCTACTCTATCCCAAAAATACTTACATAAATTGCCCTTGATGCCGGGTCTAAAGACTCAACCATTTCTGAAATTGTAGAATGATGTCCAGTGCCCTCACCATCACCCCCCTCACCATCACTTCCATCATCTTGAGAAGCATCACCATCCTCATTATCATCAACAATGTCGCTACTTCCAGAAACTGCTGCCACTTTCTTACTCTTAACTTTTGGTGCATGAATTTCAAGCCAGAACTCAGTTTGTGTTGGGTCTCTGTCCAACCTTTTTTTCTACATATTTGAATGCAATCATCAGCACGAGAATGTGGGGATCATTAATTTAATTAAAGTAAAAGAATTTACCAGTATTTGAAAATGTTTCACACCACTGGCTGATCCTGCATAGTGAGTTACATTAGTCCCGCGATTCTTTTTGTTTTGGTCAGACACCTTTCTAAATTCTGCCGTGCCATAGTAATCACAGAGACCGTACCAGTGCTCTGCAGTCAAGCACCAATCAGGAACCATAGACTTCCACTTGTTTGTGTCCCAACCATACTTTTCTTTGCACTCGTCTCGTGCTGTAGTGAGTGTCCTTCCATAGCCCGTTGCAGCAATTTTTTCCATCACCTCTCTGCATTTGTTGGGGTTTGCATCTTTGTGCACCTCGTACCGGTCCTGCAAAAAGATGATTACTCAATAAGTCAAAATGAAGTTGCCCGATAGTTACAGTTGATTACTTAATAAGTCATAAAGATGAATAGGCATACCCATAAAATATATTCATAATAAAACATCATTTGCAATCCACTATAGAAACAATTAATAGAAGTCCCAACGAAACCCGAATCAAATTACCACATACTGACCATATTATATTGATACTAGCAGATTAGGAAAACTCTAATTATTGGACTCAGGACACACATTACCAGATCAAGCTATTGTGTAGAGCACAAAGTAACACATGAACAATACCAACTATAAATTAAATCTAACCAAATCATCACATAGTTGGTATTACCAGAAACAGATTCCACAGAGTTGTTTTCGGACCGTCATCCCAAGCATGGAAGGATGGAATTGGCCCAGGCATGGTGCGCATCGTTTGTTTTGTAATCGTTCCAACTATTTTGTCGCACGGAGGGTCGGCAATGAACGCGCCATCACCGATAGGAATAACCACTGGCTTCTTCTCTCCCGTAATATGTGGTCCTTGACGTGGCTTGTTAGGACCACGTTTCTTCGAGGCCTTTTTTGCCGCAACCACATTGACAGCTAGTGTACCCCCCTCGCCGGCCGGTTGTGCCAGTTGCTGTTGATCCTGTACTTGCACATTTGGAGGCTGGCAGTACCTAGCAGGTCTTGCCCTCTTGATCACCATATTCCTAGTGGGGAATAACAATATAAGATTGAGAGCTTTCCCAAAAAAAAATAAACAATGAACAAAATAATATGCGTCTATCATTTACGGTCTTGCTAGGTTACACAATGAACAAAGTAATATGCATCTATCATTCTGGTATTTGTACCAATATTATGAAACAGAGAATATTATGTACCAATATTATCATTTACCAGTTTGACCATGCTGCTACCAATATCAGTCTGACCATATTATGAAACTGAGAATACTTTGGATTCATCAGGGCAATTATGCCAGCAATACTTAAAATGTATTTGAAAAGTGAGTGCTGGAGTTTAATTGCAGTGGGAGGATTTATATATAATGCCAGTCAAGAATAATGTTTGTTTACCAGGATAATTTGTCAGAAGCCATACTCTAGTTCTAGTTCTGGTTCACAACACCAGCTGTCACATAATTTGTATTTGTTCATATCACTAATAACATAAAACCGGGTTCCTATCATAATAAAAGATTAAACCTTCCAAGTTCCAACTACCCCAACAATATCATACTGGAGAGAAAAAGAAAAACCCACAAATTTGCCTTGTCAGCAATCGATTGACTCTTTTTATAAATTACAAAAACTGAGAGCCTTCACAAAAAAGGGGAAATCACTAAGACTGAGAGCTTACACGAAAGAGAGAAATCACCGAGAGTTGGAATTTGTAAGAATTTGGGAGAGTTAATAAATGAGTAATAACTGATTTGTGGATTTGGGAGAGCTGCGGAGAGTAATAACTGAGGGCAACCTAGGGTTATGGTGGCTGCGGCATTGGGGACTCCCAGAGAACTCTCTTTATATATCAGGCGGTGTGTTTTTCTTCTCTACAAGCCACAAGGACCGAACAAGAAGGGAAAGAGAGTGGCGTGGAAGGTACTACGGTACTTACCAATCGGACCAAGGTTGCAAAGGTTTTATCTTATCAAAGAAATGGCGAAGCACATGCGGTACCATAAAGAAGGTGTTCGAGAAAATGAAGATGTCATGGCACACCCAGCAGATGCAGAAGATTGGCAGCAATTCGACCAAAAACATCCTGATTTCGCATCAGAGGTGCGTAATGTGAGGCTTGGTCTCTCGACCGATGGTTTCATGCCATTTCAATCAAGCACAGCCCCTTACTCTTGCTGGCCGGTGTTCTTGTTTCCTTACAACCTCCCTCCTGGCATGCTCATGAAGGAAGATACTATGTTCCTCACGCTTCTCTTGCCGGGACCGGACCATCCAGGTCGGGACATTGACATTTGTCTTGAACCCTTGATAGATGAGTTGAAGAATCTGTGGACCACTGGTTTGGAGACTTACGACGTGCACACGAAGCCGAATTTCAACATGAAGGCAATGTTACTTTGGACTGTTAGTGACTTCCCTGACTACGAGATGCTTAGCGGTTGGGGGACACATGGAAACTTGGCTTGTCCGTATTGCATGAGCAAGACAAAGTCCTTTCGACTTGACCATGGCAGGAAACCATGCTGGTTTGATTGCCATAGATGTTTTTTGCCATTACATCACCCATTCCGGCGTGATAAGAAAAATTTTAAAAAGGGAAAAATTGAGAGGGAACTACCTCCACCGAGGTTATCAGGGGAGGAGTTGCTGAAGGTGGTTGACGCTCTCCCGACGATCAAATGGGGAAAATTTGGTAAGCTCAATCAAATCTCTGGTTATGGCAAGAACCATCATTGGCAAAAAAAGGAGTATTTTCTGGGACTTGACCTATTGGAAGGATCTTTTAATCAGACACAACATAGATGTCATGCATTTGGAGAAGAACTTCACTAAAAATATCATTTTGTAACGGCCCCAATTTTTAACAAAGGGAAATGAGCCGTCCGCCGCGCTTTTCAACGCAAGGCGTCAAATACAATCAAGTCATCAATACAAATTTCATGCCACAATATACACAATAATCCTAACACAATTCAAAGTATAATTTAACATACATAATTTTACACAAAGTACAGCGGAAGCCTTTAAATCAAATTACAAATAAATCTTAAAAATCTACACCAAAACTATTTAATCTACGTGGCAACTCAGCAATTCTTCTCACCTGATAAAAAAAAGCATACAAAGGTACGCATGAGAAACCTAGTGTCTCTCAGTGCAAAAACGGAATAACATACGAATATACAATAATCGGAGAACAAAATCAAAGTACCGTGATAAATTCTATTAATTAATTCTATTTTTCAATTAAAGTCATTATATTAACGATTTTTATATCTATAATTCGATTTATTCTATTTTTACGATTTAGTTCTACGAAACTACCACTAAGTAGTGTCAAGAGCTAACGTGCCGAACAATTCCCTTGCCGAAACGAGGGGCGAAAGACTCGGTAAACCAAAGAATTCCTCACGATGATGGGCAAGCCCGAACGATGATGGCAACGAAGCAGAAAATTCCTAGTTTCGTATTATTTCATTTAGATTCTTCTACAATCGATATCAATATCATTCTTTATGTTCAATTGTTTAAATCAATTCAATTTCTATATATCAATATAATCGATATCTATATCAATCTTATATTCAATTATTTTAATCGATTCTATTTATAATCTATATCAATATCAATTATTATGATCATTATTTTAATCGATTCTATTTCTATAAATCAAAAATATCAATTAGACGTAGACGCGTAATTCGATAATACGGACCGAGGTCGATCTTGATCATGACATAAGTACGATATTCTATTTCCTAAAACTTAGATTCAATATAATAATCAAATTTAAATCATGGTAGAATTTCATAATTATCAAGTTTGCAATGCGAATATTAACGAATTAAACTAAAACATTGCAATTCAACATAGATTTGATTACTTCAAACAACAAAGCAATCGATACACAAAATTAAAATAATAACAAAGGGAGACCACGCACCTTAAATTACGTTAATTGGTGGATCGTCGATTCAGTCCGATCTGTTTCGTGTCGCTTCAACCACCACCAGCGCTTCTCTTCTCCTACTCGTAAGCTTTCTGGCGCCGGTGAAATTATATGACTAGGTGCGGAGGTTTTTTTTTTTTTTTTTTTTTTTAATCGTTTTTATAATGTAATCATGAGGATATTTTTAGGGAGTCCAATTTGTTCATGGATTTAATTAACTGTTCTTCAATCTATTATTGTAATTTTAATATTATTTTGAGTACCTGTACAATACGAATCCTAATAATAGACTTTCGAAAATAGATCGTCGAAATAAATCAGACATACCAAACAAGAATGCTAATAACGTAATATATCTACAAATTCTTATTTAGCACCCTATTAAAAATTAAAAATTTCTAATTTCACAAAGCATATGGTTTTGGTTTACTTTTTTTTTTATTACTATTATTAGATAATTCTTTGCTAACAAACAAAACAAAACAAAATAAAATAACCTAATAACATAAGGAATGACGTATGTCACATTCTCCCCCCCTAAAAAGAAAGTTCAGTCCCTGAACTTATTGTTGAAAATAACCCTAGATACTTTCAATGACTCCCATCTTGCATCTCCAATATCGCATCCTTGGTTGAGTTTTATTGTTACAAGCACTCCTACTTTTCTTCAGCACCTATTTCAGGCTCTAAATACTTCTCTGCTGTTCCCAATGATTGCACTAACACTTGACGACCTCCTGATGATTTTGACGGTTTTTGAACACTTTGATTTCCCTTGTTTCTCTGAGGGTGTGGACAGTTCCTTATGTAATGCCCTTGCTGTCCACAATTCAAACAAGCATTGTTACGACGGTAGCATCTAGACTCATCATGTCCAGACTTGTTGCAAGTGCGACAAAACAAATCAGCAAGTTTACTGGAGTTGAAATTTGAAGACTTAGTGCTTCCCCCAACTTGTGGTGTTGGTCTTTCTGCATCTTCTCGAGTCTTCATAACAATCTGATTAGTCAGAAATTTTGTCTTCCTCTGGTTATAAGATTCCATTCGTTCAGCCTGATCCATCAGTGTTTGAAGCTCGAAAACTCCAGGTTGATCCACCAAACATGCTAGACTCGGGTCCAATCCGTTCAAGTATTGGCGTCGATAACGCTCTTGGTCAGTGACTATGTCAGTCGCATATCGTGACAGAGATAAGAATGTGTTATTATACTCCGTCACCGAGAGATCCCCTTGGATAAGATTGAGAAATGATGCTCTCAAGTTCTCCTTATGCACTGCACTCATGTAACGTCTCCGAAAATGTTCCTCAAACCAATTCCAGGGAATCCTTGGGTCCCCTCCCCCAAATCCCAATTTACGTGTATCCCACCAAAACTTGGCATCTCCCTCTAGAAATTGAGTTGCTAACTCCACTTTGTCTTCCTCAGGTACCCTACATAGTATAAACTTCGATTGTATACCATTCATCCAATTCTCAGCTCCAGAGTACCCTGAGTTTCCATCAAATCGAGGAGGATTCATTCGAGCGTAAGTCTCATATAGACGGCGAAACAATTCAGCAGCATCTTCTTGATGGTGATTCCTTATGCCCTGTTCAGCTTGGCGTCCTCTTTCATAGGCTGCGATGATTTCTTCATAGGTTGCTCCTCTGTTGTTAACAACAGGATCCTCATCGGGACCGGGGTCTCTCCCAATAGCATTCCCTCTACGATACCCTCGACGACTCATTTTTAACCTATTAATTACCGATTTCATTTATTATTTTTATCAAAATTAATTTCAAAAGTAATCAGTAAATCAATATTTCATAGTCAAAATAAATAAATAAAAAATTAAAAATTAAAATTTTCCCAAGGACATAAAACAATTCAAATGACTAATCTTAAATCAAAATAACGTTTTATTTATATCATATCAAAATACGTTTTAATAATCCTTGTTGCTGAATTGAAATTGGTATTGATTAACATGTTTGGCTCTGATACCAACTGTAACGGCCCCAATTTTTAACAAAGGGAAATGAGCCGTCCGCCGCGCTTTTCAACGCAAGGCGTCAAATACAATCAAGTCATCAATACAAATTTCATGCCACAATATACACAATAATCCTAACACAATTCAAAGTATAATTTAACATACATAATTTTACACAAAGTACAGCGGAAGCCTTTAAATCAAATTACAAATAAATCTTAAAAATCTACACCAAAACTATTTAATCTACGTGGCAACTCAGCAATTCTTCTCACCTGATAAAAAAAAGCATACAAAGGTACGCATGAGAAACCTAGTGTCTCTCAGTGCAAAAACGGAATAACATACGAATATACAATAATCGGAGAACAAAATCAAAGTACCGTGATAAATTCTATTAATTAATTCTATTTTTCAATTAAAGTCATTATATTAACGATTTTTATATCTATAATTCGATTTATTCTATTTTTACGATTTAGTTCTACGAAACTACCACTAAGTAGTGTCAAGAGCTAACGTGCCGAACGATTCCCTTGCCGAAACGAGGGGCGAAAGACTCGGTAAACCGAAGAATTCCTCACGATGATGGGCAAGCCCGAACGATGATGGCAACGAAGCGGAAAATTCCTAGTTTCGTATTATTTCATTTAGATTCTTCTATAATCGATATCAATATCATTCTTTATGTTCAATTGTTTAAATCAATTCAATTTCTATATATCAATATAATCGATATCTATATCAATCTTATATTCAATTATTTTAATCGATTCTATTTATAATCTATATCAATATCAATTATTATGATCATTATTTTAATCGATTCTATTTCTATAAATCAAAAATATCAATTAGACGTAGACGCGTAATTCGATAATACGGACCGAGGTCGATCTTGATCATGACATAAGTACGATATTCTATTTCCTAAAACTTAGATTCAATATAATAATCAAATTTAAATCATGGTAGAATTTCATAATTATCAAGTTTGCAATGCGAATATTAACGAATCAAACTAAAACATTGCAATTCAACATAGATTTGATTACTTCAAACAACAAAGCAATCGATACACAAAATTAAAATAATAACAAAGGGAGACCACGCACCTTAAATTACGTTAATTGGTGGATCGTCGATTCAGTCCGATCTGTTTCGTGTCGCTTCAACCACCACCAGCGCTTCTCTTCTCCTACTCGTAAGCTTTCTGGCGCCGGTGAAATTATATGACTAGGTGCGGAGGTTTTTTTTTTTTTTTTTTAATCGTTTTTATAATGTAATCATGAGGATATTTTTAGGGAGTCCAATTTGTTCATGGATTTAATTAACTGTTCTTCAATCTATTATTGTAATTTTAATATTATTTTGAGTACCTGTACAATACGAATCCTAATAATAGACTTTCGAAAATAGATCGTCGAAATAAATCAGACATACCAAACAAGAATGCTAATAACGTAATATATCTACAAATTCTTATTTAGCACTCTATTAAAAATTAAAAATTTCTAATTTCACAAAGCATATGGTTTTGGTTTACTTTTTTTTTTATTACTATTATTAGATAATTCTTTGCTAACAAACAAAACAAAACAAAATAAAATAACCTAATAACATAAGGAATGACGTATGTCACACATTTATATGATATTTAACATAGCAAAGAAAAGTAAAAACAATAAGAAGGCAAGAAAAGATCTGGCTGAACTTTGCAACCGACCCGCACTAAATCTCCCTCACGACGATGCACCCAAACCGTTGGCACCTTATGAAATGACACTACGGCAGAGAAGAGCAGTTTTGAGATGGCTAAAAGATGAGATCAAATTCCCTGATGGCTATGGATCTAATTTAAAAAGGTGCATTAACATCGAAAAGGGCACAATTACGGGGCTAAAGAGCCATGATTGGCACATTATCATGGAGCGTCTTATCCCGGCTGCATTTCGAGACTTTGTACCCGATGAAATTTGGGGACCCTTGTGTGAGGTTTCTAGCTTTTTTAGAGAGATCTGTTCAAAAGACCCTAGGCGAGATCGCTTGAAGAAATTGGAGAGCGATATTGTGGTCACATTGTGTAAGCTAGAGAAACACTTCCCACCAGGTTTCTTTGACTCGATGGAGCACCTTATAGTCCATCTTGCATATGAGACAATAGCGGGTGGACCAATAGGTTGTAGATGGATGTATCCTTGTGAGAGGTATCTTTTACATTCATTTAATGAAAAAAATATTATTGTGTAGAATATCATTTTAATTACTAGAGCAATTACTGGAGTTACTATTGTGTAGAATATTATAGAATTCAGTATGCTTATATTGGAGCATCTATGCATTTATTTTTCAATTTTGTAGGAGAAATAAGGAGCAGAAAATGAGAGTAACAAACAAAGCTCGTGTCGAGGGATCAATCATTGAGGCAACACTAGTAAAGGAGATAGCAGACTTTTGCTCAGCTTATTTTGCTGAAGATGCCAAGAAATCTAGAGAGAAGGAGAATGCAAACATAAATGATCTTGAAAAAAATCCTTCAGTTGGCCGATTGGCGGTGTTTGAAAAATTTGGCAAACCATTGGGTCGTGGGAAAGAAAGGACCCTAAAAAATGATGAATTCAAGGCAGCACACAATTATGTCATACTCGATTGTTCTCAAATTGAGTCCTTGTAATTAATGTAATTAGTCTTTCATTTTTTTTAATTTTTACCCCATATTTCACAAGTCAGCGTGCTTCCAAACACTAAAACTTCTATAAACTTTGTAGGGAGTTTGATGAGCACATGAGGGACACGGGCCGAGGTAACACAGAACACACATCGGAAACAATGCGACAAAAATACTTTGGCACTTGGTTACAGGAAAGGGTACACAAGGATGCAAGTCTGGACTTGGATGTCCAAAACCTAGGTCTCAAGCCTATGAGACGGGCAATGTGCTATGAAGGGTACGATGTCAACGGATTTCGATTCCACACTGATTCTCATGCGCAAAACAGATCAAGGACAAATAGTGGTGTTTGTGTGATGGGGGAGCCTGCCAATGGAACACAAGACTACTATGGGGTGCTCAAAGAAGTAATTGTATTGGGGTACGAAGGAATTGACAATCAGGTGGTTCTCTTCAAGTGTCATTGGTTCGACACAGCTAATGGCATCAGAATGGATTGCGAACATGGACTAGTCGAGGTAAACCACACTTCCACTCTTGCAACCGATGAGCCTTTTATTTTAGCATGTCAAGCAAAGCAAGTCTTTTACATGCCATATGCATCAAATGAAATAGAAAGGCGGCACTGGTGGATTGCAATGAAAACAAAACGGAGGGGTAATTTGGGTATGATGACCATGTGGATGCACAAGATTGGTTTCAAGAGGATCAACCAAATTGTCCTATATTGATTACCGATGGCCAACAATTAGATTGGGATAATGTAGTGATCCGAGAAAATGAGGATGATTTGAATCAAAATGAAGAAGCAGATGAAGAGGCACTGCAAGAAGCAGAAGAAGAGGCACTGGAAGATGAGGAGCAAGAGGATTGGTAGTTTGAAATTAACTACTGGATGTACTACTACTAGGGGTGAAATCGGATCGGATATCAACGGATAGTGGGCAAAATTGTATCCGTGTCCGCTTTAGTTTTTCGGATACGAATACGGATCGGATATTAAACGGATACGAATACGGATCGGATATTAAACGGATACGGATGCGGATACGAATATACTTCGGATATTAGACTTGTTATTGAAAAATATATTTTATATAACTTTTTCATGATAAATCACTAAATAAAATGGTTAAATTACTATGAAAATTAATCACTAATCATAAATATGTTATTAGTTCATCGTGGATCATTATTATCATAAATAATTACATGTTAGTTAAAAAAAAATCTATAATATTCATTATATTATTAGTTACAAGTTATAAATAACTATAAAAGAGATGAATTCAAAGTCTAATTAGATGCAAACTTCATTAAATTTGAAATCTATGTAAAAAATCCAATTGAAAGACATATAATAAGCCTTTGAAATGGATATCCGAATTACCATAATATCCGGATTCGGATAATTATCCGTATCCGTATCCATATCTGTTTCCATATTCAAAAACGTATCCGTATCCGTATCCGCAAAAATTTTATCCGTATCCGTATCTGTATCCATATCCGCAAATATCCGTATCTGAATATCCGTATCCGCAAAAATCTGAATACGAATCCGGATACGGACGGATATTATCCGATCCGTTTTCACCCCTAACTACTACATTAAAATGTCCTATAATTTTGTATACTGTATCAAATTGATTTTTGTATGCTTTATTCCAGGATGCGTTAATTATTTAGGTTCCAAATTTGTAAGATACTTATGCAGAGGGATCCATTGCCAACTATTAAATATTTTATGTCCATCTTATGAGATATTGAATTTATGGCGGTTGGTAATTCTCTGTGACATGCTACCTGGTCATGGGTTCAATTCTTGCTGAGAGCTTTTTTTTTTTTCTTTTTGTTTTCCTGGTTTAATCTGTTAGACCATTAGTGTATATATATATCTACAATTTACATGAGTAATATTTTTTCTTCATAATAGTTATAGTACTCAAATTTATATATTAAATGTCTAAGGATCCCAATCCGGATTTATTGAGAAAATTTATTTTTAACTAATAACCGTGCTCTTATTTCAGCAATTAAATGGAACTGAAATTCCAGAAAAATATAGGAAAATAAATGATAAATAAAAGATAGAGATGGGAGATAGTACCACCAACTTAAATAGTATATAGCTGACGTTTCACTACTACCAAAATTCTATAG
This sequence comes from Cyperus esculentus, assembly GCA_030179965.1. Classification (NCBI taxonomy): domain Eukaryota; kingdom Viridiplantae; phylum Streptophyta; class Magnoliopsida; order Poales; family Cyperaceae; genus Cyperus; species Cyperus esculentus. The sequence goes on along the minus strand of JASGLE010000013.1, from coordinate 4,344,113 downwards.
GCTATTAGTTTGGCGCTATCTAAACTTAAAATATGCTATACAAATTGTATAAAGTTGAAGTTCATATAAAAGTGAATATAATAGCTGACGGGAGTGCTTACTGGGATTACTCGATCCCTGTCATTTATGGTTCTAATTTTTTTTAATTCTGTTTATTGTTCGATTTGGTTATCATGGGTACATTTGAAGTGCTTAGCTTGGGTCTACCGTGAAAACACAAAAAAAATGTCCAAATAGGCTTAGCATGAGTATAAACTTGGGCAATAGCATGAATCATTGGTACGCTGAGCCCTGCCTCAAGATACCATGCGTATATGCATACGAGAAAGACTAAAGTTAGCCACCGCTTCTAATTGGCATGGGTTCTTCACCACCCATGGTACCAATTTTTTTACCCTTGCCACTACAGTATTTTCTAGTAGTGGATGGATCCGAACCGGTGGAACAGACTTAGCTGCAGGTTTTAACAAACAACCGTTGTAAAATGTGTAGGTTTTACAACGGTTATTACGTAAAACCCGCTGTTAAATTGGCTGACAGAATTTAATAACGGTTGTTAGTAAATAACCTTTGTAAACTGTACAAATTTTACAGCGGTTCTTATGAACAACCCCTGTAAAGCTGAAAATTTTACAACTGTTTTTACGAAAGAACCGCTGTTAAATTTTCAAGAACTTCCCAAAGTCCCCTCTGTTTCAGTAGAATGCACAATGTAATTGGCACGTCTCTGTTGTCAGTACTAACAATTGATTTTGCGTTTGTTATATGAAATGAATAGGTGACTGTGATGAAAGGCGAGATGGCCAAATTCAAGAACCCTCCGGATTCTACAAAAAGTATTAATTTCTTAGCTTTCTTTTTGCTTTGTAAAGCCTCATGAATTTTTTCTGTAAATATAGAACTTGCAGTAGTCATGTGTCATTCTTGTTTATAAAACAATACAGTTCTTTTCAAAGTTTGACTGTTGGAAATTGACAAAAAAGATGGTATTGTAGCATGCACAAGCCTTGTATCGTGCCTGTATTTCTTTGTTTGTTTGGAACAATTTTTCATTGTTCCTAAAGAAAATATGGTAGCCTCTGGAAAGTGACATGTTGCCTATTCCCCTCTACTAGAAAAAAGGTTGTAGTGCGGATAAAATAGGCCTTGAAGCGGCCATAATCGTGACTACGATGATCATAGTAGCGGACTTTTCCGTAACATATTTTCGTTACTATATTTTCGTGTCTAACAAATATAGTAGCGGATTAGTACCGTTACTACAATCTTTTTAGTGACACCTATAGCTGTCACTACACCCAATACCCACCTGCGAGAAAATCTGAATTGTGACAACAAAGTCCGTGACTATAAGCATAGAAGTGACACCATATCCGTAACTACGAGACATGTCACTATACAAATGTAGTAGTGTCTATGCCGTTACATATTTTTTTGTCACTACTGGAGTGTAGTAACGGTTTGATTGTGACAGTTAAGGCCGCTACTAGGAATGTTGAAACGAAAATGTAGCTACTACAATTTTGTAACTAGCCCACGGTAGGTACGACTTAGCCGCCACTATGACCTTCAAAGTATCCAAAAAATTTTAGAATGTTGTAGCAACATAACCGCGTCAATTTCGTTCGTAGTGACAACTTAAGCCGCTACTATAAGATTTATTAATATGGCTCCAATATTAATGCCTGATAATGTTTTCCGTCGTAAATGTAACAATGATGAATTATTTTGAATATTATTGAAGATCAATTAAAAAATTAGATTTTATTCAACATTAAGCAAATATTCAGTACAAATCACACAATACACCTTACTAAATGCGCATTATCCAACGAAGTATTATCTTACGAGTAAAAAGTCTAAATTATATGTTACCAACAGAATCTATTCTACACTCCAAACACTGTATCATAAATCTAGGATCCTGCTTTTCAAGCTATGCATTTAAAAGGAGCTCCGTTAGATGCCATTGTACACCATCCTGTTTTTATTGAATAAAGAATTATATATTAGATATGGATTAATTTATGAATCTTTTAGAATTTCAATCATGTCATACAAGTCAACATAACCATTGTGGTTGTTGGCCAACTTCAAGTTAATGTGTCTTGTAATTTAGCAAGTACACAACCGACTGGTACAAAAGAAGGCCAACAATATGAACCAGAAGAAGCAATCACTGAAGAGTCTGGTGTTGTAGGTGCTGATACGACAGCACTGCAAGATGCGTACTGGAACCCTCCTCCAGTAAACTCCTACACCAGAAGCAGAAACAGTTCAAGCCATTCTGATCTGACTTAAACTGTAGATATCAGAAGCTCGCAAGTTGAAGTACAACAATATGGTTTGAATGTGGCAGCAGGTGCCAGTGAAGCATAACATACAGAAGTGGTGGACAAGGGCAAAAATAATGAGGCCAAACCTCATGAGATAAAAAATACAGATTCTCATGCTAAAGCAGAAACATCTTATACTACTGATGACTAGAATCCCATCTCAGGTTCTAGTCAACGGGGTCAGATCTAAAAAATTAAAAAGTTATTACTATATTGAGCATGTTTATCTAACACTCTCTTCACATTTTGCTTTATTATAATATGAACCGTGAATTGTTCGGTTAAGAACAAGCAAAGCTATTTCTGTAAATGCAGATGTGTAATTTGGGACCATACCACTTATATTTTGATCATATACAGTTTGCACTCATGATAAAATCTCACATTGGTGTTACTCGAATAACATGCAAATGAGCGAAAATCAAGTATCGAATCAAAAATTTACCTTGGTGCATCCACCAAAACAATAAGTTAATTTTACTATGAATAGACGATTACAAATCTTTGCAAAACAATACCTGTATTTTTCTGGTTCTTCTTTCCATGTCTATATTGACCCCACAGCTTTGAAACACTCCGGCGAAAATCCACATAGATTCTTCTGTCATCTATGAGAGTACTATCCATCTGTGACAATAAAACCATCTAATTCAATACAGTTCAGAGATACACAAGCAAACACTACTAGTTCAACTGTTGTGTTTATCAAGGCCCAAGTGTTAAAATGCTATCCAAAAAGCATCGACAATTTATGTCTATAAAATTCTAATTTTTTCATGTTTATTGGTATAGAAGGAGAAAACAAAACTACAAAAGAGGGTATAACAACTTCAACAAAATCTTACCTTCAAGTATGCTCTTTCACAATTTTCTTTGTTCTCCAATTCTGTAGAATAGTAAATAGCATGCACTTACAATCCAACTTTTATAATACAACTAATAGAAGCTGAAACAGAAGTAACACAAGCACAACATGACAAAAAGGTAAATTTACCAATAAATTCATAGCACAAGCTATCGCCTGTCTTATAGTCCCGAATAATCTCCACTCTGCACAAAAGTATATATATAAATATCATAACAGAATAATGAACAAATTCAGATATTCAATATTGGTTGAAGATTTAGTGCCAAAATGATGTAACAGTACCAAACCGAGAGAAGATAGTGAACAGATCCTCATCCTATATACAGCACGGTTGAATAAAATTAGCAAAGTAATGACAAATACATTATATGACAGAAGGCAACTGATACATATCAAGCATCTGTTTATTGCAGTGACTTGTGTACTGTCCACAGTAATGGTAAAATTATTATTATTAATTTTTTTTCACTCAACATATGTGCATACTTCAACTAACAAGCTGCCTAGAAAAGTATTTCAACCATAATAATATGGGTACCCATCTCTTGTATACTGCTTGTGCGAGTAAACTTTGATGTATTATATTATTGGTTTACCTCAGTAACAGGATTAAGTTTGCAAACAAATAAGACATTTTCAGGAGGCTTGATTTCTGCATCTGGAATGTCTCCAATCTGAAGAAAAGAAATTTTAAAATAAGCTAAATAGTAAGCTAACAAAATTCAATTCATAATCAGGAAAATATTTACAAAAGAAAGATGAAAAAAACTAAACATCTAGGGAATATCTTAACTGGTGCCATTTACTGATACTGGTGACATTTATTTTTAAAAAAAAGGTCCATATTTTAACAGCACCATGAACCAGGAATAGAAGTATCTATTTATATCATGTGAAGCTATTTTCTCATCTTAATCAAAATCTGAAGTTGCTTTTATGTTGTTCTTTTAAAGCTGTCTATTATCTATATGAAATACAAACAAAAATAAAAGCTATTGCATACTGGTATAAGAGAGATAATTTGAATTAACTTTCGAGAACAACAACATTGGTGTGTGCCTCCTTCGAATGAATCAATTCTTCCATCTCCTCTGGCTTCATCTGCTCATCTAATGGAACCCAGTCACCTTCTACACGCTCCTCCATAGTCTACACAATTGTGCATGCCAACATTAAGGACAAAATATTCAGTTAAAGTAAATCAGTAAAACTCCTTGCAGCATTGCACAGATTAACAGTTTTGGTGCATCCACCAGAACTTCAATTTCTTACTCAGTTAGCAAAGCATGGCCAAAAGTATCTTTCAACCAAGGCATCTGTCTCCTTGTTGGCTAATAATAAAGACTGCCCAAAAGTTTCTTAGCAATGGGGACAAAACAAACAAACCTGATAGTCAATTGTGCCCAAAATTATAACTGATTTACTATCAACTCAGCTTTACCTAAACTAGCTACTGAGATGTACTAATTAAGTCAGACTTATCACAAACAATTTAAAAAAAAATAAGAAAAATAAGAAAAATAAGAGAACAGAAGTCTGAAATATGGGGGACTGACGCAAGGTATTTTATACATCACCAAATTATACAGGGTATTAGGATACTTGTAGAAAAAAGTTTGTGAAGCAAAGTTGCAAACAAAATTGATTACCATTCTGTTGTGAATTCTTATCAGCTTCCATGCCTGTGGAATCATGTTCAATAGGCAGAGGATGCCCATTCACCATTTCAAAATCCGCAGTGAAGTTTCATTTCTTGATGTTCTTACAGAAACTTTTCTTCCATTTATCGACCAGTCTCTGTAACACAGATAAATGTTGGTGAATTAATTAATGCAAAATGAACAAACAAGCAAACATAGAATAGGCGCAATCAACGAAGATACTGGTTATTCATATATATCCAACTTGTACACGGTAGCCAGATCCAGTTCTAGAACAGCACTGAGATAGTCCATTCTCACCTTCTTGGAATCTTGGAGTTCATCAAGAGAGCTGTAATTATCTCCAAATTCAGCTCCAATAACCTCATAGACAGAGTTGAAAAAGAGAATCGCATTCTTTTTTCTGTAAGAGTAAAGTTCGGGTCCCACATTACACTCTCTGGCATGTTCGACCATTGCTGTGCAAGATCCATGATCTGAGTTTATGCCAAGAATCTACAAATATACGTAAAATAGAATACATGTTTGCCACAGTAAAGGGACATAAGTTCAGTAACATGAAGAATATATAAGCCCGTAACGTCTTTTTTTAAAAAAAAAAATATAGAGCACATATAACTTTTAGAACCAAATTCTTTTCTCTAGCAGCACTTGAGCCTTCCTCTCTTCATGGATAGTGAAAATGTGTTAACATCTGTTCTTGGTGCCTAGGTACATGCTTCAATTACATTAGGCCGTATACGTGTTATTTCATTTTCTAGAACGTTTTATTATGGGTCTGCCATCTATGATTGCATTAGGACTACTGTACACTTAATAAATATCATCAAAGTAAAAGAAGAGTGAGGGGCCAGAGAATCAGAATTGATATGATTTCTATGGAACAACAAGAGTACAAGAATCCAATTTAAATTGTGCAACAAAACTGATTACAGTTGAGAAGTTGCTTAAATTAACAGTCGGAGTAGAATAGTGTTTACTTACCTTAAGAAGATGGGGTTGCTTCCTGTAAAAGAGCTGCAAGAAATCCTTAACAGTACGGATTTTCTTCTTTTTGAGGTCCAAAGCACGCACTGTACGAATCTCAGCAGCGGGTGACAGACTGACAGTCGGGCTAGGGTTTGGTTAGGATCCCTATACCATACCATGGTACAGTGATCAGCGGGGGATGGAACTGAGGGTGTACTGGGATCGACGGCGGGAGAGAGACGGGGATCGACAGCGGGAGAGAGACGGGGATGATCGACTAAGCAGCCATAGCACGCGACCATCACAGGGATCGCGATCGGGACCGGGATTCAGCCAAAGACCACCACAAAGATCGAGATCGGGAGCACCACCGCCACCACAACCGGCACAGGTCCACCAAAGAGGATGATTACTCGCCGTCTGAGCGGGATTCGAGGAGGGAGCGGTCGTCAAGTCGGGCCAGAGATTCGGTTGAGAGAGAGGTGTCGGTGGGCGGCACCACCATTCTTCTTCCAGAAAGGGGAGGGATTATGGTGAGGAGGAGAGGGATTATGGTGAGGAAATCGAAGAAATCGAGAGAGAACAATGGAAATGGGAAGGGGCGGCTGCCTGGCTGGGTAATTCTAATTTCTTTCGGCGGCTAATCTAATTTTAGCGCGTAATCCCAAAATAATTGGCACCTAAAATCACATCTTTACTTGTGGATTTCTTGATTTTCTGTAGTCAGAGTTATGCTACTATTCCTGCGCATCACAATTGATTTTGTTTGTGTGATTAATTGGTGGTCCCACGGTTCTGTTTTTCATATCTATCAATAATTCTCTGATCTGCTGCGGCAGCGGTCAGTTATTAAATTAAGAAAGTTACATGCTCAATTTAATAATGGTCCGAATTCCTAACTTCTTATGATTTGGGGTATCAGTTGTATTAAATAGATACATTGACTTATTTTTAATGTATAAAATAGATATAAAGTTACAAGTTAGTGGTCCTAAAATAAAAATAATATAACCTTTAGTGGAGCATCATTAACAATACTTTTATCTTAACAATTTTGATAAATAAAGTTTTAAGAAATTTATTTAAGTTCCTAAAAAATCTTAAAAATGAAAAGAAATTTATAAATGTATTACTTAACTTATAGATTGATAGTATTTCAAGTTCTAAACAATTTGAATATTGTTTGAGGATTTATCAAAATTTTATGTACTTTTTCGTAGAGCATTCTCTTATTAATTTATTAGAAATAATATGTAACAAAACATATAAGAATAGTTAACTAAATCAGCAATGTCACACAATATTCAAATTAGTATGCTCACATAATTATAATTTTTTATATTAAACTATAATTTTGATTCAAAGTTAATTAAATCAGCAGCTTCACACACTCTCTACAGAATATTAACAACAAGATAAAATTAAAATTAGCATTGATCGAGTTACAATTTTATTATGTTATATACAAATAATCTTAAATAATGTATAAATAAGTTTCAAGTAACGTTAGATGGCAAAATAAACACAAAATGAGCAAAATTAAACGGGTCGGGTCGGGTTGACCCATACCCGACCCGACCTGTGACGGGTCAAAAATTCTTGATCCGTACCTGACCCATATATCTTCGGGTCACTTTCGGTCGGGTCGACCCAATGGGTCGGAACACTTTTTGACACCCCTATATGTAGTCCTTATGAAATTGCGATGATTTGTAAATATTAATATGGTTTGAAGAGTAAATTATGGTTGACATAATAACTAAATATGAGGTCTGTCTATTTTGGACTTGCTAAAACAAATTCAGCAGCTTAATTCTGTAATATTATTCTTAGAAAAACCGTTTTCCCCAAAAATAACTTGAAATTTAAAACATAATTAAAAAAAAAATTACATGTTATTATATAAACAATAAAAAAAAGGTTTATAAATAAAACTGTATATGAAAATTAGATATGTGAGTTATAAATAAAACGGTTTATAAAATTAGACATGTGTATAAAACGGTTTATAAATAAAACTGTATATGAAAATTATTATAAACAATTCGGATCCACTATTAGTACTCAGAAATTAGACATGTGAGTTAGATATTACGAGGCAATGTGCAATTGTGCTTTATAATGCCTCACTCAAATGTTATTTATTATTGAGGACGGATTCATTGATTGAAGTTATCTTGACAATTTTGATAATGGTAACTTTCAAAATTTTATAAAAATTAATAAAAAATCTTAAAAAATAGAAAATTTTTATGAAAGTTTTGCTTAACTTATAAATTTATTATTTCTGATTATATTTAATTTAAAAAATATTTGATAGCTCTTTAAGGATCTTTAAATTACATCCATTAAAAATGTACAAAAAAATTTTGATAAGGCCTCAAGTGATGTTCAAATTGATTGAAATTTGAAACACTATCAATTTATACGTAAAATTTTTTCATTTTTGAGATTTTTTATAAATTCTTACAAATTTTTAAAAATAAGTATTATCAAGATTGTCAAGATAAGTATTATCAACGGATCCCTCCTCTTTATTATTAGACCCCTTTAGTCAATTTATTTACTTAGTACATAAAAAATTACCACAACCCTTTTAGTATACTTAGTATTAATATTATGAATATCAATTGATTGAGGTTATATGAAAACGTGTTCTGCAAAGCAGTTATTTGCTTATATGATTATATTATTTTGGAAAGAAAATAAATGGACGGCAATGATATACATCTAACCATTCAAAACAAATGGACGGCGATGATATACACCCACTTTTAGCAGTTACTGTCTTGCTGAGTTTAGCTTCTCTTCCAAAATCCCCAAAAACAAGAGGTTGCCTCTTACCTAACCTAAGCACCGCCAGAGCCAGCAGCTCAAGGTGGTTCGACCGATCCCGATCCCTCACACCGCAAGGTCCCACCGATCAGATCCCTTAGATCGCCAGGTCCAACCGATCCCGATCCCTCACACCGCAAGGTCCCACCGATCAGATCCCGATCGCTTAGGTCGCCAGGTCCAATCGATCCCCACTCGTGCGAAATCTTGAACCGAAACCCTTCTTTACTAAGCAAGATAGCGAGAAAAACTACCTTTTAGCGGGAATGGAAGCTAACTGCCGATCCACCAATTTTCATTCTTTCGCGGGTTTTCAAATTTTCAGTATTATTATTTCGTTCCCAAATCAATTTTCCCTCCCACTGTTCCCTTCAATTCCAACAAAACTTCTATATATATGCTGAGCTCCTTTTTGGGTCTTGTATTAGAACAAAACTGCATCTCGCACCCTTTCTCAAACGCGGTATTCCTGAAAGTGCAGGTACAATTCTCTTACACATTCTGAACTTTTGATCAATTACATGTACTCATGAATTTGTTGTGCTCTTACTATTTTTTGTTTCATCATGTAGAAATGGGACGGATACCTGTGAAAACTCAAGTAATGCTTGCAGTAGAGGAACTAAGCCCACCAACTGATAATGAAGATCAATTGATTGAGGTTACGGGACAGGAGGAACTCACAGAGGAAGAAAAGGAAAAGAGGAAGGAAGAAAGAGACCGCGTGTTTGTTTTCAATAATCGCCTCATTATATCTATTATTGGATTGCTTACATTTTCTAAGATCATTAAACCAGTGCCTTGTATCTTTGTTCACTATATTAGTTGCAATTGTACTTCAATAATTCTCAAAGTGGTCCATGCCTGGGTTTCCTCTTTACCAGCAATCTACAGAAAGACAAATTTAGGTGAATTTATATTGTCACATACCAATAAAAATGCACAAACTAATAATGGAAACTCCATGCTGAAATTGTTAGTGTAATTTTTACTTTTTAGTTGTTTATCAGTTTACTTTTTATTTAGGAATTTTAGTTTGGGGCAAGAAATAATATTGTCAATATCTCAAACTTTGTTTATCTTATAGGGGGCGCAGGATTGCGGCCAAGCAAATTGCATAACAAGGCGAACAAAGGGGATGTGTATTTATTAGGTGATGGAGAGAAGATAATAGTCAAGTGTGACGTGGCATATATGCCCTTCACAGCCGGTGGCACCGTATTGGCCTCATGGTTAGGTGATCTTGCTAAAGATTCTAAACTGGCACCTCTCAACATCCCAACTTGGGACAACCCGGCCTTCCAGGAATATCAGACAGTCTGTTACTATTGATTGAGGTATGGAATTTATATGCAATCTATAGTTTATATTTGACAAATAAAATTTAGAAAGCTTATGAACTGGAGTGTAAAATGGGTCTTGAAGCTTATGTAAGGTTTAATCTGTCAAATACAACTTCAATTATCAAGTTCTCAGGAAACTTCTGAAGCTTAAAGTATAACTTTGGCGACAATATCATAATGGGTAAGAAACGATGTCACAGTAGGCAAATCTTATTGTGCCTCAATTGCAAATGAAAATCACTTCCAACTCATTTGTTTCTTTGTTGGACGTAACTGTCAAAACGACACAATATTTAACCAAACAGGTCAAGCAACACAATTACACTAATGAGAACCAATCACCTTGTAGTACTGCAACTCCTCAAGTAATTAGTTACAGATAAGAGAAGGAAAAGAAAATAACCTCAAGAAAATGGACAAACAGTTTAAAGAATCCTATAGAAGTTTAGAATAGACAACCAAAAAGAATAGATCTCCTTCCACTGATCTGATATTTGCATGTGGAATAATAACAGACCAAATCTTCATTTTTTTCATTTGATTTTTGTATTATTATTTCTGAAACCAAAACTTTAAGAAAGCAAAGGGAGCTGAATGCCTTCAATTGATTTCTCAATTCATGGATAAATTTGCATACTGTTCCTATTGTGGTCGATTATTTGCATACTGTACTTAGCAAGAAAAACTTAAGAAAGAAAATTGTTCCTATTATGGTTGATTATTTGCATACTGCACTTGTTCCAGTTGTCAGAACATTCACCCTGCAGAAATAGGAAAAATGGTTAGTAAAACCAATTGTTTGTTCTTATACATTTTTTCTGAGAAAAAGTCCAAATTGTCCCAGAAATTTACGAATTATCATTCAATTAAGAAACTTTTAATCAGTTACTTCCAATTATGGTTGAAGTAAGTACTTTATAGATAGGCAGTAAATCCTTCAAACAATATGGTTTAGACACGATTAAGCGGGCCGTAGCGATATTTCCTTTTTTCAAGTTCTGGAGATTTCAGATATTGATGTGCTTACCTTGCAATAATTTTTGAAATCTGCATCGTGTCTGACTCTATTGGCTTATTTTAATAACTGTCAGTATCTCATGATTTTGTAGAGTAAGTTCATGTACCATAGTCTAATGCGCGGCTGGGTACTGGACAAGTTGAATGCAAGATGGCGTAAGCACAAACAAAAACTGAAGAAAGTTTATAATGACCTAATAAGCAAGGATGTTTCACCAGCCACAATCTTAAACAAGGTGCCTGAAGGTGTCGATAAGCAGCATTGGCAGTACTTGGTTGCTACGTGGTCCACTGATAAGAATAGGGTAACATTTCTATGAAACTTAACATGTAGTGTGTAACTTGGTTTATGGTTTGTATTATAATTACTAATTTTATGAGTTTGTGGCCTATATTAGATTGATGTGAATGTTTATTTTGTTTGGTAGAAACAATCTGAAGTTAACAAAGGGAATGCACTGAAAAATCAACACCCACATACTCTTGGCAGGAGGCCCATTTCTAAGCTAAGGAATCATATAGTATGTTCTCAGTTCTTTCTATGATCAAATTACTTCGATTTTTTTTCTCCTCTGTATAATTTCAGTAGGTTCGAATATTGTTTATTTCAAAGTGTTTAAATGGATGTGGCATATAACAAGGTACATAAATATTCCAATGATATATAACAGGCAGAGGCAAATGGTGGTCTGGCCCCAGACCTTCTTACTGTCTTTGATGCATCCCGTAAGAGAAAAGATGGTGATTATGTGAATGAGACAACCAAAGAGAAGATGGTACATAAAACTGCTTGATTATTCTATTGACAACCGTCTTCTTATATTATGATACATTGAAAATAGTTAATGTGTTTGTCAGGTTGAGGCATTTGATTTGAAGTATTCTGAAATGTCAGCAAATCTAAATATAAGTAAGTTCATGTGAGGCTGGTGAAAAAGCACTAAGGCAGGTGATCGGTCCACATCGCAGGGGCCGTGTGCCTGGTGTAGGCCTAGGTGGTTCTTCCCAATAGCTAGCATTACTCCGTAGGTCAGCCCAGCCAACAAAAGAAAGCCAGAAGTTAGCCAAAATAACTGCTAATTTCGAAAAAGAAAAGGAAAAGAGGAAAAAACAAAGGAAGGAACTAAAAACCCTGAAGGAAAGACTCGAGGCACTTGAAGAGAGGGTTCTAGAAAATTGAATTATTCTAAGTATGAAATCGGTAAATTTGGTGACATTGGAATTATGTTCCAAAACTTTAGGTCTTTGCTTTCATATCTAAAACTGTGTTTCTTTTAGGCTGCAATTTAGGTTTGTTGCATCTTTTCTTATGAATTTTTAGGTGTTTGTTTAAGTTCTAAAACTGTGTTTCCTTTAGGCTGCAATTTAGGTTTGTTGTATCTTTTCTTAATGAATTTGTAGGTGTTTGTTTAAGGTTGAAACAAAAGTGAGAGAGTTTTTGGGTTTCCTATGGATGTCACGATGAATCAAAGATATCTGTTCAGTGCTATTATGCTCAATTGGAAACATGTCATGATGAATTGAAGACATCTGTTCAATGCTATTATGCTCAATTGGAAATGCCCGGCCAAAATTGAGATTGTTCATTAGTCGTTCCTGAAGCATCACGTGAGTGTCACCATCCTCTAGTTGATGTTATCTCTGCATAAGAAACCATATTTGTTTATCATGTTCTAACAATTCTTACATTGTACTAAACATTCAATGAAACTTCATTGAGACTAATTTCCAATAAATTGCAAAGCTAGTTCTGTTTTTCCACAGCTTGCATAGTCGGTCAAATTCTATGTTTAAGATGAAACTGGAACACAATGCAATAATGAAAACCCCAATAATAGGGGAAAAAAGATATAGAGAGGAAAAGACAGAACGCATGCAAATAAGTTGTTTATTTCCCTGTGCATTGAGTTGAATTATATCATATAGAATACAAATTATATCATGTAGATTACAAAGGATCATGCCTGCATAGCAATTATTGGCTCCCTAATTTATTCTTTCCTTCTAAAATGGTGCCATGGTGGTACATCACTAGTACAATTTATGACAACTTGTTCTTAACACTAGCATCTTGGCTTACAAATCTAAAAAAGAAAAGGAATAAAAGTTCATGTCTGAGCTAACAACTTATCCTCAGATCAAACTAACTACGCAAAATTCATGACCAAATGATCTCAACACCTTGTTCCTCAAATGGTGCCAGAGGACTGGCATCATGCAGAGGGGTTTGAGGAGGGCGGTGCTTTGACGTTGTCCTGAGGCATGAAGAAGCTCCAACGGCTGATCAGCAAGAAGCAGCTTCAACTTGTTCCCCAGAGAAAAGCCAAGGGCAGTAGCTTTACTCTCAGAGGTGGGTTCCTGTATGCTTTTAGTAAACCTGGTGTTGCGTCTTCACATATAGCAGGTTTGGATGTTGCAGATTACGGAGCCGAGATGTGGGCTGTACCTAGCAGCGAAGATGGCACCTTGAGTTGGGCCTTGAATAGAATTCTCCTTGTCATCTTGGGCCTGTACCACCACATACAAAGCAAAAACAAAAACAAAAATAAGAGCAAAACAATCTCAAGATAATTTCTCTCCTTAATTTTTAGTATTTCAGTGAAATGCTAGGTGCTACAGCCATGATATCCTATGCAATTACTTCTTCTCAATTATTTATTGCAACTTTTACCAAACACCGTTACCATAATCAAATTCTTCCTGAACAAGAGGTACCCTAATCAACAGATATTGCAGCGGCTAAATCCGAATAAAATGGAGTTGCATAGAAATTGGTGACAAATTTGATTACTGCTTCACCATTGGTTCCATACTCTACTACTAGACAGTAAATTAAATTGAACCAAAAAAAAGAAAAAAAAAAGTACCTAATATCCGAGCCAGCAATAGCAAGATAAGTCCCACTCTGGTCAAATTCCACTGAAAAGGAAATGTAACTTTCAATTCTTCTGTACTAAATAAACAGAAATGCAAACTACAGAATGCAATGACGTCTATAATTAAAGATCATACCAGAGTTTGTTGGCGTATTAGTATCGTATGGAGGAAATGTTCTGAAATTTCTTAATTTGCGAAGATCCCAGAGCCTGACACCATCAGATGCAGCAGTCTGGATGAACAGTAACATAGTTAGCAACCCCCAAAATTTGAAATGCAGTTCATTAACACCCACATCCACGCAATTTGTTACTAATTATGTTAAAATAAAATCCAGCGATAGAGAAGAAGGCTAATATTAGCAACATAACAAGATAAAATACAGAATAGCACTTCATCTGGATTTGCTCAAATCAACTTATTTTTAGTTCTACAAAGACTAAAATATACGACCACTCTCTATAATCAAATTTAATTAGCGGTTACAAGAAAGCTAAAGTGCCACCATTATATGGCATAGCCAGTCATGTATAATATTAGATGTTACTTGGCCTTGACCATAACATTGATTCTCAACTTTAAAAGTATATGGATACCTACCACAAGAAAATAACCATTTTCTGAGGACATGGCCGTGACTGCCCTGAGTGGCCTTCAAAGTTGGTAACAAATGCCTACAAATAATAAAACTTAATCAACAGCAGAAAGAGAGCAAAATATTCACATTATTACATAAAGTGTTGTAGACAATATAACAAACCAAGCTTCTAAATAGCACAAAAATAGCAACTCTGACATGCTTTTGGCCAAAAAAAAAAACTATAAAAAATCTAGATATTTTAGGCAGATTCAACAAGGAAGGGATACACAAATGTCGTAGTTAGGTTAGGAATACTCATTCACATAATTCCACACGAAAGATGGGACTTTAAAATACATCCTGATATTAAGTTGTAATGTATTTGGTTCCACAATGCTGCAGACATGGGGACTATTAACAAAAGAGTTGATTCAAGTTTTTTAAAACCCTAAATAATTGAATTCTTTGTTTAGTGTATTAGACAATGTCTCGACAATGGACAAGATAGCCATCACATTACAAGTACAATTCTAAATAGGTTCTTAATTATACAGGGTAGTCAGAAAACAGTTATCAACAAGCTGAGGCAAAGTCATATCACTTGATGGATGGCCAATCAGTTTTCAGAATAGCACTTCATGCAAAGATCTACATCCTACTGAAATTATAAGCAGTTTGACTTCTTATACCTAATTTATGTAATGCATGTGTAATTGTATCCCTTGATATTTTAGTTACCGCTTCATTTTAATTTGGGTTTCATGGTGACTTGGTTTTTTAAAATCCATCATTATACTAACATAGAGACACTGGATAGTAAGATGATTATTCCATGCGATTGAAACTATATCAGAAAATAATACTTATCTGAAGCAATAATCCAGATAAGAGACTTCCAATTAAGATGATGATGGACAAAGATTTACCTCATCTTCCTCTTAATCCATATTGCATTCTAAGCTTTAAGTTTTCTTTCCTAAATATTGAAGCAGTTAGTGTTTAATTTAAACCTACCAGGAACATAAACCAGCATGTTGTTGTCAACTTTGAGCACTTTAAGGCTTTTCAGTTCGCCAAGTTCAGATGGTAGAACTGTTTGTTTGTTGCTATCAAGAAACATATTTTCAAGTTGAGGCAGCCGAGTGATTAGCTCCACCAGAAATGCCTACATATTTGTATGAAAATACATAATACTACAGAAGAAAACTTATTAACAAGAAGGGTAGTACATAGCTCAGAATAATGATACATCTACTGTACAACTAACAATTGCGAATCAAATCCTCCAATTAAAACCCTTAAACCCATGAGAGATGAGACATCCCAATCAAGAAACATTCTGCATTGGTTCATATGCAAACTCAAATGTATTACCGAACCCAACTAGTGATCTAAACCAAAGTTCTAATCTTTGCTTAAAGATTGAACCACTAACCGATAAGCTGCACCCGCACAGGCTCAGAACAGTGACGGTTTTCCAGTGGTCCACCAATGCCAGCACGCCTTCTTTCTCTGTGCAAATCAGTCTGACCAGAACCCCACTCCCATTGGTCTGCTGCCCCGATCCAACAGGTCTCGACACCTCGACCGCTCTCAGCGGCTCCCTCCTCTTCACCACTTTCATGTCCACACTGATCACCCGATCACCCTCCTTCCCACCCCCATCCCTCACCTCCCCATCCTCTCCCCCATCCGGAGTGTTCAGAGACAAGATCACCGTGTCCTGGGGCGGGGGCAGCGCAACAACGAGCTGAGACTGGAGGCGGAGTGCTGCGGTCTCCTCGTCGTCCGCAGACGACCAGTCGAGCGAGATCCGAAACCCCAGATCATACGCATTCGGATCCGTGTCTACATCTGCATCGGCGACATTGGCAGCGTCGGTGGCGGTGGAATCTGTAAGAGGAGTGTCGGGATCGGGGAGAGGGAGGTGGCCGTAGTCGAGCGCGAAATGGAAGGTCTCCGATGGGCGCTTCCAGCCCAGTCCCCACGACATGGGGCCCGCCGCCGGCGGATCGGCGCGCTGCGTACGGTGGTACGAATATGATCGAGGGTTTGGTGAAGTCAGAACTTAGGAGTGAATTGATTGATTAAAAGGGATCTGAAGATAAGAGACGGCGAATGTCGTGACTAGCAATGCAGGCGGAACAGGTTACAAAGCGAAGCGGTGAAATCCACTATGGTCGCTACTAGATTAGGTGGTGTCGGCGCTCCCATCGCGTATATAAAAGCTCCATTGCCAAATAGTTTTAAGAAAGTTCAGGCATCACAGCCCTTCTACTCTCAGACTTATGCACGTTTCTAGGGCGGACCGCCAGACATAGAGGGCGGGCCGCCGGCTGCGTGAAGGGGGACCACATTGCATCAACAATATAGAGATTTGGAACAATCGACGATTCGAAAACAACTAGGCATACTCGGACTGCAATAGATTCTGAAGGAATGTATGCGGTGGCGGAACGGGCACTCGTAGTGAAAGAGATGGAACACGAAATGCAATCATTTGATAGTTTCGATCCGGAACGTTGATCACCATGTTAGACCATGTTAGATGTGCAGTTCAGATTGTAGAGCACAATGGAGGCACTAATTTTTGAGCCACTAGAACCCTCTTCTTGTTTGATTATATTATGATATCTAATACTTAATAGTTGCTATATATATTTTACTATCGTTTAACATATTAATTGGGTTTAATAATAAGAAACAGTGTTATACTTAGAATAAAAAAAATAGTGGGATTGATAATTAGTGAAAATCAAAATCATAAAGTTGGAATCCATAAAAAAGTCATATAACCAAGAAATAATTTTTTCATTTAAATATATTTACAATAATTTTTGTTACAATAATTTTTGTTACAATTATTATTATTGTAATTATTAGATTCTAACTTCATTGTTGGAAACTGATAGATAGATAACTTATTTTTATGATAACTTCAATAGATAAATTTTTTCTGTAGTTTAAAATGTCATACATTACTTTTTTAATATATCTAGGAAAAGTATTTGCTCATTGATTCAATTGAAATCATTTTTATAAAAAAAAAATAATATTTGTGCTATTAGAAGATTGATCTATATTTTGTACTCAAGTCAATATATCTAAATTAAATAGACTTATTTCAAGGCCATAGTTATCATAATTTTCAAATAAATTGATTAAAATATTGCATATTATTCCAATTATTCATTATTTGATTATTATATATATTAGCTTAAAGGCCAATAAAGTAGTTAATATTTCTCATGGAATCGATAGTGTCCACAATAGCTTATCGCTATGAATCTGCTATTTAAACCTTTGGTTCAGTACATTTAGTTTAAAATTTCAGTTTAGTAGAAAATTTTAACTTAATTGATTTTAACAATTTTAGTAATGGTTGTTGCACTTCGATGTCATCATTTCTCCTAAACCGTAGTTCGAATGGTCAATCCAAGTTATTCATCATAATTTAAATATTGAAATCTATTGCGGACCACACTTTTATTTTTTTTTAATTTTCTAATTATTTTTTTGACTTTTTTAAAATTGTATAAAAATTGCACAACAATTTGTATATAGAAATGGTCATCTTTCAAAAAAACCAAAAAAAAAAAAAAAATAGTTAGGGCTATGAAGTGACATGTTCGTGGTTTCTCAACTTTTGAGTAGCATAACCATTTTTCCCTGAAAAAAATGAAGGATAGACACCACTTAGTTTGGGCTATCAAAGAAAGACCGTTCTTTCGTTATTTCGTTTCGCCCCACGAAACGATTTTTTGTTTCATTAAACAAAATTAAAAGATTAACGAAACAACCTATTCTATTTAGTTTTCTATTTTGACAAAAAATACTTCTGTTAAACAATTATTTCCGTTCTTTCGTTTTATTTCGCTCCAAACGAAATGAAAACAAAATGATTTTTTGTTTTGTTAAGCGAAACAACATGAAAATGAAACAGCTCATTTTTGTGGTCGTTGCAGTCGCGCGTTCTCCACATTATGCAGGTCTACACAGTACTCTTAAAAATATTCCTACACAGCACTATGGTTTGAAATTGGTTCTGAATTAGCGAAGTACAAACGAAACCCTATAACTGCACCGGCATATAATAAATTATCATGGTCCATATATATGAGAATTTGAAACTTTTCTCACGTGAATTTATTCGGCTAATCCTGAGCTCGGTTGACTTGTATATGATTTTAATATACGGGCTTGATAACTACACCCCTTAAAAATCCTCCTTAACCGTACCTTAATATAATTTTACATTTCCATATGATAACAGAAAAAATGGTTATACTAACATGCAAAAGTGTTTATACTAATCACTAATATAGTTTATACAAATAACTAAATGTGTATCAAAGAGTCGGAGCAATGAAGGTGTGACCGGAGATGGTGGCAGAGGAGCGGCCGGAGGGGGGCCAGAGGTGCGGCCGGAGGGGGGCCAGAGGTGCGGCCGAGGGGTGGTGGAGGTCTAGCGGAGAGGGTGGAGATGGGCGGTGGTGATATGGTGGTGGGAAAGAAATCAATGAAAGAAGAAGAATGAAAGAATAAGAATGTGGTGCAAATAGGGGTGTCAATGGGTCGGGTCGGGTCACATTATTTTATTATTTTTCCTTAAATGGGTCTGACCCGACCCGACCCATCACGGGTCAAAAAAGGCTGACCCATACCCGACCCGTGTTATTGATATACATTAATTTGGTTGTTAAATGTATGATAAAAATTGCTATGGTGTAGTGGTTATATGGATGGCGATAAGGTTGTTTATTTGGTGGATCTGAGTTCGAGTCACAGGACACACACTTTTTTTCTTTTCGTTTTCTTTGATTTTTTTTTATACTATGTCTTTTTTTTTCTTTTCGTTTTCTTTTATTTTTTAATACGGTGTCATTGTTCTCTTTCTTTCGTATTAATATATAAATATTTTTGTTTGCATGAGTCATACCCGTCTCTTCCTTTTTTTGTTGTTGCTTTTTTGTTTTTGCATTCCAAATATGTTATGTGCGTACCACATGACTGTATATCTAGTAGAATATTATATTTTAAAATTGCGTATTTTTAATAGTTAGTAAAAATGTGTATAGAATTAGTTTATTTAGTGTAAGATACTCTAATTGATGGATCAAACAAAGAGTGAGACTATTGTACGTGTAAAGCACAGTGACATTAATATTTCAATCTAAACAACCAATTAAGAATTTATGACTTGTATCAAAATGATTAATAGTGGCCTTGAAATTAACTTAATTATTATATAACGTTAAATTACAATTTTGATTTAAAGTTAACTACACCAGCAGTGTCATACACTCTTCATAGAATGTTGAAAACAAGATAAAACAAAAATTAGCACTGATTGAGTGATAATTTTATTATTTTATGGCAAATAATCTTTATTAATGTATAAATAAGGTTTAAGTAATGTTAGATTGCAAAATAAGCACAAAAGGGAGCAATATTAAGCGGGTCGGGTCAAAAAATCTTGACCCATACCCGACCCATTTAACCTCGGGTCGCTTCGGGTCGGGTCGGGTTCGGGTCGGGTCGGGTCACTTTTTGATACCCCTATGTGCAAATAAGGAGTATAGTTAAGGGGATAAAAATAATTTCTCTTTAATATATTGTCATTAACTTATCATTTAATGATATACGACAAATTTTTAAAGCTAAAAACCATATATAATGTTTGGAAGTATGTAATTATATACACAAAGATCCATGCATCAATTAAATCAAGTCAATGCTTCGAAATCGAACATTAGCAAAGTTATAATATATAAAAACAACAACAAGTATATATAGCAATTTATATACACAAACCTCAACAATTTGTGATCAGTTCCATCCCAAATTGTCAACATTTAGCATGCAATAATTAATTAGGTTCAAATATGTGTGCCTATCTCCAATATTGATCTAACTATGAGTAATAACAAGGGGGGAGCCAGACTCCGATTCAGGCCAGGGTAGTCCAACTTTTTCAATGGAATATAGTTTTGTAACTATTAAAGAAGTTAGGTATATTTTCGTAAAATTTTGAAGGTATACTTGTGCAAATATTTTTCAGGGTAGAGCCAATTTAGCACATTTTCTTAGAAATTTGTATATTTGCCACTCCAAAACCCTCAATTTGTAACTTTGGCACTCCAAACTTGGAAACTGCAAATTTGGCACAACAAACTTAATAAAATTGCATTATTGCCATTAAAAATTTTTAATGACCAAATTGCCCTCAATCTCTCACAACGTGCCCCCGGCAGCCCTCCCGACAGCCCCCCCCGGCGGCCCCGGGCGAGGGAGCTGCCGGGGGCACGTTGTGAGAGATTGAGGGGTGGGCCAGGGTCAGGGCCCACTCCTGTTCTATGCTGCCTCCGTCCCCTGAGTAATACGTACCTAGCGTCCATAGTGTTCATAGGTTATAAAATCATATCTATATATTTGTTACAAAATCGGATATATTTGTTACAAAATCGGATATATTTGTTACATTTTGATAGTGTGTCAATGGACGTATGGATGCATTTTCGTGGACGCAAGATGTTTCTCATCTAATTAACTATCTATCTATATAGTAGCAGAGAAGGTGGGGGAAGAAACATTGTAGATTAGTCGTCATGACCTCAAACTCCAAGTATTGTGTTACTGGTATCCTTGTTTTCTGGTTTGTTGGAGCTACAATGCCAGTAACAGTACCCATCTCCGACCCCTCCGACCAATTATACCAATACCTTGGCCGGTACAATGATGTTGTTTTTCTCTTGAAATTAATCTCCTCGCGATCGATAGAGGTGGCAGAACCCGACCCGACCCGAGAAACCCGCCCGAATCCGACCCGATCCGAATCCGACTCGACCCGATTTTTTAGAAAGCCAAACTGACTCGAACCCGACCCGACCCGACCCGACCCGTGACAACCCGAAACCAGAGTCGGCCTAAGATCAGACAACCCGAAACCCGACCCGACCCGACCCGTGGAAAACCGAAACTCGAGCCATCTCGAGATTTGACGACCCGAAACCCGACACGACCCGACCCAAGGCGACCCGAAGTCAGAAACGGCTCAAGATGAGACAACCCGTATCCGACCCGACCCGAACCCGGACAACCCGAGATCAGATGATCTGAAACTCGACCTGACCCGAAACCTTGAACGACCCAAAGACCGAGACGGCCCGAGATCAGATGATCCAAAACCTAACCTGACCATGAACCTGAGACTAGGAAGATAGTCTGTATTCCTGTTGCCAAAAAAAAAAACATTTATCATTTTTGCATTTAACATAAAGAGGAGCATCCTTGACAATGCTTATCTTAACAATCTTGACAATGAGAAATTCAAAAATTTGTAAACATCCATAAAAAATCTTGAAAATGAAAAGGCTTTTATGGATGCATTTTTTAGCTTGTAGATTAATAGTGTTTCCAACTTCAATCAATTTGAACATCATTTGATGACTTATCAAAATTTTATGTATTTTTTGACGGTTGTAATTTAATGAGTCTTTGAAGAGCTATCAAACACTACTTAAATTTAATATAATTGAAAACATAACCAATCTATATGATGTTAAACAATATTTTTGTACACTTTTTCTATTTTGAAGATTTTTTAACTATTTTTTATAAATTTTTTAAATTCCGTATTGTCAAGATTGTTAAGATAAGCATTGTCAATGGATCTCTCCTCTAACATAAATGGCCCACACATTGTAAAAAAAATGATAATATAATAATTTTATGGATTTAAAAAAAACCGTAAGTCTCCTTCATTCAAATGATGAGTCTTATTAATTTACTTACAAAAAATCATGTATTCAAATGAAATAACTCATTTCTCCATGCCTTCTCCAATCTGATCAGTCTGCACAAAGAATCTTTTTGGGGCAAAGTTTGTACGTCGCTGACACAAGTAAGGGAAATTGGCCTTTGACTGTGTAAGGGTTCCGCCGCATGGGTGAGAGCGGAAATCCGGGAGAATGGAGGAGACGGAGACGCCTACAGCTTAAGGGGCGCAGAGGAGAGGGAATTGTTGAGAGTTGGTGAGACTCGTGACAGGAACATGTCACTCAGAAGCAAAAAAGAAAGGAGAAGAGCAGGAGATAATTGGTCAGTGTGGTTCTCTTATCATATTAATGACTTAATTGATTCTCCTACTAATTATCACTAATATTGGTTCAGCAATCGTTTAGTTTTTTTCGTTTTGTATAAAATTATCATAATGATGATATCACTTTATCTTGCATAAATTTAATTAGTGATTTATTTGTTTACCTAAGAATTTCAAATTACTTGATGAAATTGCCATTAATCAAAATATCTTGTTATAAATTATCATTATGATGATATTCATTTTGTTCTTATAAAATGTTTTTGTGATGTACAACTTGTATGGGTTTTTTTGACGTACAATTTTATACAATTTTTTGATATATAATTTGAGTTTCATTTTAGTTTTAGTATGGTAAATTGGTAATAGAGAAGATCCATTGACAATGTCTATATTGACAATCTTGACAATACGACTTTTCAAAAAATTATAAACATTCATAAAAAATCTTAAAAATGAATTTTTTTTTTATAAATGCATTAATTAACTTATAGATTGACGATATTTCAAGTTTCAATCAGTTTGAATATCGTTTGATGCCTTATCAAAATTTTATACGCTTTTTGATGGTTGTAATTTAATGGGTCTTTAAAGAGCTATCAAATGTCGCTTAAATTATATATAATCGGAAATATAATCAATGTATAAGTAGAGTTCTAAAAATAGGCACGGCGTGGCCAATTCCGGCACGGCATGACACGGGTACGGATGGAAACGGCACGGGTAAGGCACGGGAACGGATACGGCACGGGTTATTAACCGTGCCGTGTCTTAACCGTGCCGTGTCTGAGTTTTGACAATTTTGGAACGGCACGGAACGGCACGGCACGGAACGGTTGTCAGACACGACACGGTAACGGCACGGAAAACGATAGACACGGCAAAAATAATATAGGTGGCACGGATAGGACACGGGTAGGCACGGATAGGTTGCGGGTAAAAAACATGTATAACTACGTCTATGTTTCAAACATAGCAGGTCCCAAAGCTCAAAAAAAGGAGGAGAGATAATTTATAAAACATTATGTAATTATTAATTAAGACAATATTCATTTACTATGGTACTTTTTAATACTTTTATATGTTTTCTAATTTTTTATTATGAATTCGGACAAAATAATAATTTAATAATTTTTTTGGTTAAATTTTAATTTATTAAAACTTTTTTATTTTTTTGGATTTTTTTTCAATTTTTTATGTTAAGAACGAGTGGACACATTTAGCACGGTTAAAATACGTGGATACGACACGGTAGGTCACGTATCCGATTGGACACGGCACGAATAGAGCACGGCACGAATAAGTCACGACACGATAGACACGGTGTATCTTATCCGTGCCGTGCCTCCTCCTTGTAATTTTTGGCACGGCACGGCACGGCACGGAAAAAATATTAATAACACTACTACAAACAATGCTTATAAAGACGGTTATTTTAACATGTAAGGACGGTTAACTCCGTCTATACAAAATTGTACGGACGGTTATATACCCGTCTCATGGCCGTTGTTATAATTACCGTTTCAAAGAATATAGAGGCGGTTGGATAACCGCCTCAAGATTTTTATCCTTGAGACGAGTAGACCGCCCATAAAAACTAACACTCGAAGCGCTTCATTCGTCCCTATGTAGTGTCTAGTTCCAGAGTTTTAAAAAAGTCTTAGAGACGAATTGGCCGTCCTAAGTATGATTTAGCCTCTATAAAAAATTCTTATGAGACGGTAAAATCCCCTCCAATTCTGATGAATAAAGACGGCAAATACAGTGATTGTTGTATAATGAATTAGGTGTTATATGGAATTTTAAGAGCAAATAAATAGTGCCTAAAATCACGCACCCAAAATTTACTGTCATTTTTAATTAATGAATGTCCATATTTATGTAGCATTTAAGATTTAAAATCTAATGATATCAAAAAAGCAGGCGTAGATGAATCCAATGGAAATAATTGGAAAATATAATATTCTTCTAAAATAAACAAATGTACCAATATCGAAATTAATAGTCATACATTCCCAACAAAAATACAATCATGATATATGAAGAAATCATCTTATGCATCATTACCCATGGAACAAACAACACTTTAAAACTAAAAAAATTTCCTACTAATCTTCACCGAAGATATTCACCAGTCTTTAGCTTATCATCATTTGATTATACAAATCTCTAGGACCTATCAATCTCTACCTCTTTTCTGCAAAAAAATATGAAATGGTATAGGAATAAGTTAAATCTGTCAAAGGAAATGGCGTCGAAGTGAAATGTTCTTATATTCCTTACAAGATTATAATTTCATACCTTTTTGTGCATTGGCGAGTTATTAAAGTGTAATAGAAAAGGACCAACCAATTTGTTTTTGCAAATTGTAATAGAAAAGGACGTCCTTTCTTGTACCTTTCCGATTCTTCACAATTTTATATCTTCAATTCTTCTTAAGTACCTTACAAGAAATAATAATAAAAAAACAGGTTAGTATTATATAATATTTTTTCCACTTTTTTCCATAAATCTTACAAACAACATAGCAATTTGTTACCTTGTTGCATCCTCTAATACCATTCCTATTACTTCAATGCAAATTTGCCTCATCCTAAGAACATAACAATCAAAACAGATAAAACATAATCAGCGTTAAATTGACCAGAATCATATAATCTGCTGAGCTGGGGGGAAAAGGCAAAACAAAAATCAATTTTTTTGAGCGAAAAAAATTTCAATGTCACTGCCACTTGCTTCACAATCGGAGCCGAAGGAATAAAGAGCAAGGGTGGTTAGCAGCACGTGTGAGAAGGGAGCAACCGAGCAAGGCATAACAAAAAGTCACAAACCATTGGCCATGCAGAGGAAACCATGATGAAAGGAGTTCTTTTTTTATCGATCATTATAGGAGGTGTTTGAGAGATGAAATGTTGCTTTTCTGGAGTCATTGCTCCCTTTCGCACATGACCATGTATAATGCGAGATTGGCGAGTGGGTTATAATTGGAATTGGGGAAGGGGGACGAGACAATTCTGGAGGAGAGATTAATACTAAAATGTTAATTTAATTTGCTGGCACAATTTATTCTGCATTTACTGTTCCGATCTTCGAATTCATATTTCTGAACCAAAAAAATAAAAAAAAAGTATTGATTTATAAGATCAACAAATTGCATACATATATTTCAAATGTCTTATGTTACATTCTCTTTACATTAAGTATATAGGTGTAGATTATTGAAACTAACTTTGTTTCACTGAAAATACATATAAATTATCTTTCATAAAAAAAAAAGAAAATATATATTAAAGGAGTTAGACTATTATACTAACGTTAGCATTTTGAAACGAAAATGCTTACACCTCAAAATTTATGTTATCATGTCCAAAATCACGTTTTATGATGCTCAATAAATTCTTTATATGAAAATATTGGGGAATACAAAAAATTTTTATTTTCAGAGTTTTCTAACCTTTTGTTTTGCATTTTTGAAAATAGAATGTACAAACATCAATATTTTATTAATATTTATATGCTCTTTTCTAAAATTCAAAAAATATACTTAGAAAACTCTAAGAATAAAAAAAATTGTGTTCCCAATATTTTCATATAAAGAATTTATTGAGCACCATAAATCATGATTTTGGATACGATAATATAAATTTTTAAGGCGTTAGTACGTTAGTATAATAGTCTAACTCTAAAGTAGTGAACACATCTATTACTTATGTTTGTGTGCTATAGATTTACATCTTTAATTTCATGTCAAAATAGTCGATGTAAACTGCTATAAATGTGTAATAGTCAATTTAAAAGCTAGCTATAGGAAATATTTTATGAAACTTTTTTTAATATATCTTAGGATAAATATAAAATGGCTAGATCCAATGGTTTTAATTAACAACTAGTGATTTTTACTCATAAAAAAATGGTTAGATACAATTATTAATTGATTAATCTAACAATAATGAATTTTATCCATCCTAAAATATAGATTAAAGGCCTATCTAATATCTCTTAAATTGAATTTAATCGGAAATATGATCAATCTATAAGTTAAGCAATACTTCCGTAATTTCTTTTCTATTTTTAAGATTTTTTATAAACTTTTATAAATTTTTAAGAATTATCATTGTCAAGATAACCATTGTCGATGCATACCTCATATCAAAATCCCTTAAATTGACAACTCTAAAAATCTTAAAAAAATATTAAAAAAATCTATAAATGAGAATTTTTGAATTCCAAGAGATTTTGATATGAAAAATATATTGAGAATCATAAATCAAGATTTATAGATAATTAAGTATGTTTCTGACTTAGGAGAATGGGTCGTTTCTGACTTAGGAGAATGGGAGGCCCATGCTCCTAGGAGCCTCCCATTCTCCTAAGAGCACCATAAATTTACTCAGTAAATAATGGAATAGTTTATGGGTATCTGTTTTAATTAAGAGATCCACTGACAATGCTTATCTTGACAATAAGATTTTTGTAAATTTTGAAAAAAAAAAATATTAAAAATTTTAAAAAATAGAAAAAAATTATAAATTTTGATATATAAAAAAACCACATTTTTGAATGAACTATAATGTTTACATTAAGTCATTTTCTAATTATCTAAAAAAATAGTAAAAAAAGCACCAAAAATTATAAATTTTGGTCTACAATGACATTTATATATGGAGATCATATTGAGCGGTTTAAATCGGTTAATTAAACTTTTAAAATTATAATATGAAGTTGTAGTACGAACCATTTTGTACTATGAATAGTACCATAGCCTCACTCTTTTCAAATTTATTTGAAAGTTATATTGTCAAGATTGTCAAGATACACATTGTCAGTGGATCCCCCTCTGATGTATCAAATTTCATCAATTTGAATATTGTTTGATGGTTCATACTTAATTAAATACAATTGGAAACATACTCAATTTATAAGTTAAGCAACAATCCCATAAATTTTTTTATGAATGTATTACTTAACTTATAATTGATATTGTTTTAAATTTCAATCAATTTGAATATTTTTTGATGGCTTATAAAATTTAATGATGGTTGTAATTTAATGAGTCTTTAAAGTGATATGAAACATCGTAACAATTGAAAACATAATTAATTTATAAGTTAAACGACGATTCCAATAATATATTTTTTTCTATTGTTGAAATTTTTTAATGATTGTTAAAATCCTAATTGTCAACATAAGTATACTGAGCGGATCATATCCTATACATTTAATACATTTGCATTAAAATATATAAGCTTTAAGATTTCGTACCTCTTATATATGGCATTATATTTATTATTTAATTAAAGGAATTTAAAAAATAAAAGCAAATAAATAAAATGATTTACATCTATAACGCAATGTTGCATTCTTAATTGGACGCGCCATTTGTTTTGGTCAGGCGCCAATTTCTATAGCAGAACTAGAAAGATTTCTGATTTCGATTCTCAAATTTTTGGAGGCAATTGTTTTGTCAATTTTTGGATTGCGCCATATTTTATTCCCGCCATGGATTGCTCGAATAGGGCATTGCTTATAAGTATCCGAGATATGGAGAATTGGCTACTACAAACATTTAGATGGAAGATTTCAATTAAGTATTCCATTATGTATTATTGGTTTCTCCATACCCCTCTATCGACAAATAAAAGACTGCATTGAGCCCCAACAAATTTTCAAATTATGTCATATACTCACATTAAAATTACTTCCCCCCCTAATTTGAGCTACTCTTTTTATATGATTGCTCTTAATGATTTTCTCGATTGTGCTTTATTCTTCTAAACTAGCTGATCGACAATGAGGATTCTGGTTATCCTCCTCCAGCTACTTTCAGATATTTTGTTTTTCTTTTTTTCTTTTTTCGTTCTATGATTTGTCTCCATGTGTTATACTCAAGCAATTGTCCATTCTGAAGTCATTATCTTTCTTGCTCTCATAGTTTGTTTGTAAGTATGAATTTGAAGTGTTAATCTCTTCTCCGTACAACACAAATTCCTTGAGGCTGAACACTTTGATCTGGATAGTAATGTTTCTCAATTTAATAAGAAATAGTCTTCCTCTTGGTTTAATTAGTTCTATTTTATGTTTATAATTTTGCTACTGTATATATTTAGACCTGAACTAACACAGGTTCAAACATGTATTAGTAGTTGGTGCTATTCCAAACTTGAATTGAAATGGGTTAACAAGTAAAACTTGATCAGTACATATCAAAGACATGATGAACAGGTACAGGTACAGGTACAGGTACAGGTCAAGGCCTAAACTGTTGCTTCTTAGTTGAGATTTAATTAATTTCATTTGTTGACATTTATCGTTTCCAGATATAGGTACCATATGAGTTGTTATTCTTACTTGTTTACATAACTGTTTTGTAAAGTAATAAAATTCATGTGCTGTTTTGGCATTTAGTATTGGGCCTTTGACGGAGAACAAATTAACTTGCTGAAATTCAATGGATACAGACGGGTTGGGCGTTGCGTGAGAATTTTTACAGAGACGGAAATGAATGCGTCTCAAGGATAGTGACTTTGTCGTCTCTAATCTTGATTTTTTAGACGGTAAACGGTCCGTCCCAAAATAATTGTTGTAACACGCCTTGTTTGTTGTAGTGTAAAAAAAAGACACGGCACGAAAGCACGGCGTGTTTGGACACAGTACGGCACGGAACGGCACGATTTTAGAACTCTATGTATAAGTTAAGTAATACTTCCATAAATTTTTTTCTAATTTTAAGATTTTTTGTGATTTTTTATAACTTTTTTAAAAACACCATTATCAAGATTGTCAAAATAACCATTGTCAATCGATCACTCCTCAACAGAAAAACATAACTTTATAGTATGGTAAATGGAAAGAAAATCTGTTGGTTTATTTCGTAGTATGACATAATTTTTTTTTTAAATAATTTTTTTAGTATAATATATTAAATTATTATAGAATTTTCAATATATATTGCTTGACAATTCTCTCTTTTTCATTAAAAATGACAAGTATAAAAATGTTTTTAATGTGTTAATTTCATAGATAAATTTTAAAATGTTGAGAAAAATATAGTAATGAGTATTAGAGTTAATATGTGGCAATTAGAATATCGAATTTAATATGATTTATGATGAATATGCTTCTTATATTTTCATTCAAGAATATATGAGTCATAAACCACAAGTAGTTCATCATGTAACCTGCATCGAACAAAGTGGGATATAATGGCATTGCGGGGAGAATGCGGCACAAAGTCGACGATCTAATCCACTAATGCACTAAGTAATCATCTTGACTGCGCCACTAGACAAGTTTTGTTAGGTTCAGATATCAAAACAATATCGATCAATTAACTTTAAAAATACATAATTAAACAGACATGAAGTGTGCACATCAGATTAAGGAATTAAATAAGGTGGAAGACCATATAACCATCATAATCATATTGTATATAATTTTCTAATCATATATGTAAAAAGAATTATTTAATCGAATAATATTTTACCATTACGATCTTCATTTAACCGTTGTATATTTATTTGCTATATTAGGCCATCTAAATAAACTCATTTGGTCCTCTAAATTGGTAATTTAGTAATATTTAATCAATAAATATTGTTATATCAAAATTTATGCGCTCTACATGAAATATAAAATTTAATATCTGCTTGACCGAGACCCAAAAAAGATCGACACTGCTTAACCCGATACCGACCCGACCAAACCCGAAATGATTTAAGACCAGAAAAAAGATCGACAATGCTCACGACCCAACTCGAAATGACCCGAGACCCGAAAATAGATCGACACTACTAAACCCGACAAACGACCTGACCCAACCCAAAATGACCGATACCCGAAAAATGCCTACACTAGTCCACTCGAAACCCGACCCGACCCGACTTGACGTGATCCGAGACCCGAGAAAATGCCGACACTGGTCCACCCGAAACCCGACCCAACCCGGCCCGACCTGATCCGAGACCCGAGAAAATGCTGACACCGGTCCACCCGAAACCCGACCCGACTTGACCCGACTTGACCAGTGACCCGACATTTCTTCTGGTCAAACAGACCCGACCCGAACCCGAACCCGACCCGCCCGCCCGAATTGTCACCTCTAGCGATCCTTTCGGTTATTTCTTCGTTTTTGTTAATTAGTTTTATTAACTTTCTTATGTCTTTCATGCAGATTTGCTGTGGATGAATACATCAAGCTGCAGAACCAATCGCATCTTTACTTCGTAAAAGTGTATGGCGGATACGAATATTTCATACCCCCCACCATTAGTGAATGGATTACGTATTACTTGTAAGGTGAACTACACTGCTAAGGGAGCAACAATGGAGCACCGGGGAACTACACTGCTAAGCTGACTGACGCTCGGGTGAGTGACACCTGCAAGAAGCTCTTCTTCGAGAGCCTCGTTCCAAAATATAATTAATCGACCAATGTATTACGAGCAATATATGATGCATATGTTGTTGTTTGCTTTTGATTTTAAAATGTCAGTTAATTAATGTCTGTGATGTTTTATTTGTAGTCAATAAACTTGATCTGAATTTGTTTTGCCTGTTTGTGCATTGAGATTGGCGACCCTATATTATTCAATTTGCACTCCAAGGGCAAACAGTCCGAGATATTTTATCAACTTTTTATTTTTTAACTAAAAAAACGGTTATTATCTTCATTGGATATAGAATTTAGAAAAATACTCGCCATAATATTAGTTCCTTCCTCAAAAATGGTTCATGCTGATTCCTTGATTCTCTGAACATGTACAGTGTGCATAGGATTAAGCTAAAAGAATTTGGACCATTGTTACAATTTGTAGTTGTATATACATATATATATAGCCAGTGAAAAATCACTAAACCCATCAACAGAAATGTAGATAAAACGAACAAATATACATAATACAAAACCTCTCGGGGATTGAATGCAAGAACATGGGAGCCACCATACATTGCCCTGTTGCAACGAAACAGAGGAGTTAGTTATTACTACCGGCACTTGAGAAGAAATATTGCAAACAGTCAAAGAGAAGAGAAGAGAATTAATCAACCAGTTTTGGTAAAGGTGGCAGATTGTCGGATCTAGTCAGATCGGGTATCAGATTGACGTCTACCGGCATTTTTTCGGGTCGGGGTTGGGGTTGGGGTCGGGGTCGGGGTCGGGTCGGGTCAAGTCGGGTTTGGGTTGGGCAGGTTTTTTCGGGTCGGGTCAGATTTTTCCAACTCTAAGTTTTGGGTATCTTTTAGGTACGTAGATATCAATCCAATTCTTATAGTATTTTTTTCTACTATCCTCTGTGAAAGCACTTGGCCAACCAATTCGTATGAATTAAACAAACAAAAGCGAAACAAAAGGCTTCATTTGAATTTAGATTCAACGTCTAACTAGTTAAGTAATTATCATCAAAGTTAAGTTCATTTAAGAACATTCAGCACCAATATAAGGTATTCAGCAATACAATGAGAACTTGCAACCTCTCTGTCCTAAATCTAGTACTCCGGCCGGAGCTTGGGTTGACGATAATGCGATTTGGATTGTCATGATCATTAACTTATGGTTTAATGACATGCTATTTTATCTTAGTCTGTTTGTTCTGCCATGGATCAGGTTGCAGGTTGCTGGATAATAAAAAAAAGAAAAGAAGAAAATTAACAAGACAAGTTATTGGATCGATCGAGCAGCCTGCTGACGTCAGAGCCGGTTTCTGTTGACCGGCCCTAATTATATATACTGGAATATTGGTTATTCAATTTAAGAAATTCATTAAGATATCTACAGGGAAAATCAAGTTCAAAGATTTGTTCTGCAATATAATATATTTTAGTTACCCCCTGGTGTCATTATGTTGCAGTCACAGTATACTTTTATTTTATAAAATAAAAAAAAAGAAACAGAGAAAGAAAGGTACTGAAGTGACGAGCTGTCAAGGTGTATCAGATACATATCTATTTTGCAAACTTAATGTTTTATAAATTAGAAAATTATTTGAAAAAAAAAAAAGAAACTGAAACCTTTTGAGTTTTAAGATAATAGACACCAGTAATATATATACCCATTTCTACAATTATATATTACCAGTATCTAGATACTGGAATGCTGCATTTGCTGCCATATGATGAGCTGATATCCAGAATTAATTTACATTTGCACAGATCTCAAAAGGGAGGCTCAGCATACTACGAGATGAAGATGTGATCGAACTGCTACATACATAACGTACTTGATATAAACGGACGAAATGTTCATAGAACTTCCCATCAATATCAGCTGGTAAACGAGAATCGAAAGGGCAGTTTTGATAAGCCGCCATGGCGTCAAAACATCTCGCAGTCCTCCTCCTGTTAGTAGTGATCAGTGCTGCAATCGCTGGAGCCGCTGTGGATAAAATTGTTCCCATCAACATATTAGATCCAATATATCAAACCGTCGGAAGGTAAAATGCATCTCCTATATATTGTAAATAACTGCGTCTTCGATTCTCCCTCTTATATTCTCTAATTGAGAATTTATTTAATAATCAATTTCAGATTAGCTGTGGAAGATAACAACAAGAAAGGTTATGGGCACCTTTACTTCATAAAGGTAACCGGCGGCTCTGAAGTTTCCCAACCATCAGTCCAAGGTGCAAGTTATTATTTGGATCTGATGGCGGTAAACTGCACCCAGTCTGGCGCAGTAGGAAATTACCTTGCTGGGGTGTATGCGCCCGACTTGAATGTGCCCTCAACCTACTACTACTACGGAGTGAGGCCGACTAATTATTAGCAGACTTGATCAACTTGTTATCGCACGCATTTATCAGATATGCTTTGTGGTGTTCTTCTTCGATTCAGCGTTTCAGTTTCGGGTTAGCGCATGTTTATAATTAATGTTGGTGATGGTTGCGAGCGTAGCAACTTTGTATTCGTCATTGGTGTTTAATTGTTGCACCTGCTTTTATTTCCTGTTGTGTAGATGCTTTCATCAGTCCTCTCTTGTTATTTGTTTTCTTAGGTCAAATTTCGTTGTTTTTATTTAGAAAATCCATTAATTTACTGAGTGTCTGGAATTGACTAAAACATAACATCTTAGTTATAAATTTAAAAAAAATATATATATAAATCCGACAGACGGACTACAGATACTGAGTCCTGATATTCTATTTCTAAACATCTTGGTTCCTAAACTTTTCTATGGCACAAACTATTCCTGGATAGTACAGTATGTATACTTCCTGTAATTGACTAATTGCAGCAAGAGACCAATTATTCAAGACGTAACGTACCAAGGGACAGATTTGCAACTGTAATATGAAGTCCTTTATCATATGTAGTGATCTTCGCAATATGTTCTTTCATTGAAAAACTTTCTTTAAACTGTAAGAAGTGAAAAATATTTATACCCACAAGCAACCTCCACGGCCCTGCCCTTAAAAGAAATGATGATCGAATATATAACATTAACTAGTGCTTGCGTGTTTTGCTTTGTACGGTGGTGGTCTATTTACCGTTAGAACGGCTGCCTAGTTTTCTTTACAACTTACAACTGTTACTTATACATGTTATATATATCGGCCAGTTATGAAGTCCAATCGTTATGAGGCCCTTCCAAAGTTCCAGTTCAAATTTTATTTTCTATTTCTTAACATAAACCTTTTCGTCGAGATGTTGACTACATGTTTAGATAGCACATGCCACCATTAATGAGCAGATGGAATCTTTTCTTTCTTAATTGAGGATGTAAATCCCAACACACTATAGTCATTAGTCAAATGGCTCAAATCTGATGCTGTGCCAGCTTTCACATATATAAACAAGCTATACTCGACAGCATTGACGTACCAGTGTTCCAACAGGAAATACGAAATCAGAAAAGGGAAAGAAATTAACAAGCTACGCCATGGCCTCAAAATGTGAAAGTTTTGTTTCCCTAGTTTTGCTTTTTGTATTTGTCGGTACAGCCTCATGTTACTATCCGCAGGAAACGGTGCCTATACCGAATGTGAATACCAAAGAAATTCAGTTTCTCAGAAAGTAAGCTCCGTTTCCTTCCCCTTCCATAATTTAAAATTTGTACATTGTAAATTTGTAATTTGTAACCGATAAAATCTTACCGTATACCATTATGACAACATTTCAGGTTTGCTATAGACCAATACAACAATAGAAATAGCGTACCGCACCTGTACTTCATACAGGTTGTGTCTGGTGATGTCACGTACCTGTCAGAGATCAAGCACCTGTGGATGCTGAAGCTGAAGGCCCAAAACTGCACACAATCTGGCAGTGCAACCTTTTACTTTACTGTGATCGGCGAGACCGTTGGTGCCCCCGACATACAAACATATCATTCGAACTACACACATATATTTTTCAGGAAGTACGATGACTGAAGATGGCAGAATTTACTTTATATAAGCGCGCGCGGGCTTAAACCGTGAAACTGATCACAGCAAATATTTTGGCAGTTATGTTTTAGTTATGTAGCTGGGTTTAATTTTAATTTCTATTGTCTTTTTCGTGCTGTTCCAATACTTCTCAGATGCAGAGAAGTGCAGAGAATGCCGACATATTTTAGCGCAAAGAATTAATTAAGAAACCACATGAGAATGCGATACGTGGTTTGCTGTCCCATCAAACGTGCAGACTAATTTGATGCGTCTCCTTTAGATCGGTCATATTTGACGATTTTAGCAATAATAATAATAATACTAAATTACTACTTAGTAAGGCTTAAAAACGTGTCATCAGGGAAATAAGTTCTATGAAAAGAATTAACAATCCTTTTTTTTTTTTATTTTGGTAGTTTACTTTGAGCCATCAAACAAAAGTAGACAAGAGTTTCATCAAAAAAAAAAAAAAAAAAAATAGATACGATAAGATATTTGAAATTATGGCATTAATTTCGACTTCTCATAGCATTGCTCCTCAACTAATTCACTATTTCATGACAAAACCTACTAAATCTTGAATTGCATACATTTCTTTTGCACCAAGTAATCCATTCCCAATTATAAATTACCAGCTCCCAAATTCACAAATAAGCTAACACAAGCAAAGAAAACACAAGAAGACGTAGTAGTATCATGCAGGAGATCAAGGCAATTGAGATGCAGACAAACTGGAAAGACCTCCCACCGGAACTACTCTGCCTGATCTTCCAAAAACTCCCCGACATTGGCGATATTTTTATCCGAGTCCGGGCAGTTTGCAAGCGATGGTCTTGTTCTACCTCCATCTCCGACTTTCCCGCCCAATTCCCGTGGGTTATGAAGATTGGTAGAGGACCTGAGCTAAAGTTCTACTCGACCGTTTTCGACAAAGTGTGCACCGTCCATGTCTCCAGTTCGCTTGACAAGATGTTGTTTGGACCTGCCGCCGGTTACATGCTTGCTTGTCATAGTCGCCTAACGCATTGCTTGTCTCTTCTGAATCCCCTTAACAATAGTGAGATTGCTCTTCCCGTTTTATCTATACCTCATCCGTTCTGGGATCAACCGAGCACATCTTGGATCGGTCCTCCAAGCTTCGAACGTGATCATCATCATGTGATTTTTGCGGACAGGGGTCAAAGATTGGTTGCTTGTAGACCTGGCGATCACATGTGGGACGTTATTACAGAACCTGGATCCAATTTACGATACCGTTATTTCTATTTGAAGGATTTACTTTTTATGATTGACGGTCATACCAAATTTATAAAGGTTATAGATATTACTAGCTGTGAAGTTCTCTACATCATACCACCGCCGAAAGATTAAATGTCTGGGTTTAGGAGATGTCGAGCAGGTTCATGCCTTGTCGAGTCTGGCGGAGAGATTTTGAGGGTTTCTTATTATGATTACTATAACAAAGAAACTTGTGATTTTGATATTCATCGTCTCGAACTCGGCATTGGAGAAGCACATCATTCTTGGGTCAAAATTAGGAGCATCAAAGACCGAATCTTGTTCCTTGACTTTCAAAGCGAATGGGGTTTCTCCGTCGGTGCGTATGATTTTGCTGCACTAAAAGGAAACTCTACCGACCTCAAAAATAAGATCCGTTGTTATACTAAAACCGGTGTGCGCGGCATCGAGTATGAGTTTGTGGAGTTCAAAGGAAACCGTATCTACTTCATACATACGGAACGACAGAGAGAAAGAATGCTATTGTGGAATGTAGATGATTGTCATGCCATCAAAATGTATGACATTGACAACGGCAAAACATTCTGTATTGAGAACCCTTTCGGCGTTTATGATGCCATCACTTGGTTTATGCCTACCTTCAACTGTATTAACATTATGTAATACAATCATTCACCACCTGCATTAAGGGAACTTGGTCCGGCCGGCCGGTTGGCTGCATCATGTGGCAATGTTTTACTTTTCTTTTAGATCCTTTATTTTTACTTCTTTTTTTCAGTTTTAGCTTGCATTGTTTGGCAATATTAGTCTGCTAGATTCAGAACTGTTGGTTTTTTAATTCAATGCAATTAATGTTTGTGCTTCTGTACTACTTGTACCTTGCAGGCATTGCCCCCGGAAAAAAAAAAAAAACAGGCATTGCCCCCGGAAAAAAAAAAAAAAAAAAAAAAAAAAAAAAAAAAAAAAAAAAACTTACTTTTCATAAAAATAAAATGAATGGCTATCATAATAAACTAAATATTTATTAGTTGCATCAATAGGTAATGATAAACTCTAATGCAAATTTAATAGTGGGGTTGTTAATTTTTCTTATATATGTTATATTTTATTTTTCTAATGTAAAATTAAAGAATTATGACTATTAAATCTATACCAAATTACCAATTAATGATAATTACAAAGTTCAAGTGGCCAATAATAGAGATTATCTGGCAAACTTTAGTACTGCTCTGTTGTTCTTGTATTGCATTATAAGTTTACACATGATTAAGGCCATAAATTAAGTACCCTCATTTCATAATAGATAGAAACAGGACAAAGCTCAGAAAATAATCACAATTACAAAGTTTGATAGCTGCTTCTGAAGTTTGTTACAAATCGTTTTGTTGAGCAATTGTAAAAGCAGAGAAGGAACCTTACCCTGTTGTGTTAAAACTTAAAACAGAGGAGACATGATGTTCGAATTCTTATAAAGCAAAGCAAGATTTCAGCTAATAGCATCCAAAGCTGCTGTTTGCTTCCTTTGTTGTCCTTTTTTTTCTTTCTATCTTTATTATGGTACTTCGTTAAGTACCATCCAAAGCAAGAACCGGCCTTTGGTCTAGTGGCTAAGTGCAACGCTTTCTGTGTGGGAGGTTGCGAGTTCGAAACCCGGATGGAGAGTCTTTTATAAACATTTAAATTTGAGTACCTTGCCTCTCACCTTTATCTTAAAATACCTTGTGAATTGGCGGATCGAATTGTATCGAGTACATACATCCAACAACTTTCTGATCTGCTCTGTTATAACAGGAATTTTTTTGGTTGGGCCATGATTTCATTGTGATTTAGCACTAATATGTGCCGAGGAATCACACCGGGCCCAATATACTTCTACGGAGAATATAGGAAAAATAATAGAAAAAGAATTGAAGACGATCAATTGAAAGCCGATATTAAACCAAACATGGAATTTTATGCTATATTTGATATTTCTATGCATGCATATATAAGAAGAGGAGGACCGATCAAATAACTAGAGGTGGCAAAACCCGACCCGACCCGACCCGACCCGACCCGACCCGACCTGATCCGAACCCTACCCGATTTTTCAGATAGTTAAACTTACCCGAACCTGACCCGACCCGACCCGGCTTGACCCGACCCGACCCGGCTTGACCCGATACCCGACTTGAACGGCAGTTAGGCAACCCGAAACCTGACCTGACCCGACCCGAGACGACCCGAGACCCGACTTGAACGGCAGTTAGGCAACCTGAAACCCAACCCGACCCGACCCGAGACAACCCGAGACTCGATATCATTCTAGATTACAGACCCGAAACCCGATCCGGACCCGACCTAAACCCGAATTACCCGAGCCCTAGACAACTCAAAATCGGATGACCTGAAACCCGATCCGACCTGAAAACAGTAGGTTCAACCCCATATAACACAACCCAAACAGTTCGACCTGATGCGATCCGACTCGACCCGATCTGATCTTAAGAGCATTCAAATTTGATTAAGCTAGAATTGACAATGACATGTATTAACTCATATCAAATGATTTTGAATTGTAAAATTTGTATGCTCTAGGTCATGGACAAACAGCAGTAGTTGGAACCAGAGATGACTCGAGAGGTCAAGACTGGATCAGATGACCCGAAAGCTGATCCGAATCGAAATCTGACTTGACCCGACCTGACTTAACCCTTGACGCGACAAAAGGCGAAACCTGTCGACCCAAGACCCGACCCGGCCGGACCCGTGACCCAATCAAAAGATGGTCTTGTTGACCCGAAAATGCGATCCGCCCTGACCCGACTCGACCCGTGACCCGATCAAAACATGGTCTTGCTGACCCGAAAACCCGACCCGCCCTAACCCAACTCGACCCCTGACCTGATAAATGGCGGCTATTGCTGACCCGAAACCCGACCCGTGCTGACCCGACCCGACCCGTAACCCGAATTTTGCCTGGTCAAACTAACCCGAACCCGACCCGACCCGACCTGAACCCGCCCGACCCCACCCGATTGCCACCTCTACAAATAACCATGTTTTTGGTGACCGATCGGTGACCGTGAAATTAAATCTTAAATAACTAAATTTTAAATTCTTAAATAACGAAACTAATTGATAGAATATGTTGTATATATCATATTTTATGTGTATACAAAAAATTATATCATTTTGATTTTATTTACATGTGAATCAAGCATTAACAAAAATCAACGGTTCAAGTTTTATGATTTTTTCTCCTCTCTTGATGACTATCGAAACAATATTAAAATTTTGTCATTTTTTGTGTATATATTATTGAGATAATATAGAATACATCTAACAGTTTATATTTTTCAATTTATGCATAAATAAAAAAAATGGTCACACCATTTGCTATGGTTATTGGATCCCTCCTCATATAAGAATCCGATGTTATAAAGTATGACTGTACGTGGAATACTTGTTTCCTTATAATTTGTAGAGAAAATCTTAGAATACCCCAATCCCCGTACCCCGATATGGTACCCCATGCTTGACCGCTTTAGAAATGTAGTTTGGGCTGGAGGCTTCGGCATTTGTCATCAATATAAAACATCGATCTTCCAACGCCACTCACTACCTTTCAAAAACCTCATAATTTCACCTCCGTCAATTCACGGAGATCAAACTGGCCAACTGGATCATTGTGCAATCCACTCGATGATAGAAAAACTCAAAATAATTAATTAAAATTAAAATAGAACTATCAAGTTTGTATAATAATTACAATGAATTTATCCTTACTAAAGTATCAAATGACTAATCAGATTGAATGAAATTTGAAACACAATCAAATATAGGAAAATGAACATATATATCGATCAAATTATATTTGAATAAAAAATATGAACAAGTGAAATAGAATAGATACACATAAATCAGTCAAATTATAATCGTTTGAGTTTAAAATATAAACACATGAAATAGAAATTAATATAAACACTTTAAATAGAAATATAAACTATAAAATCAGTCACATTATAATCGTGTAAGTGCAAAATATAAACACATGAATTTAAAATATAAACACTTGATATACAAATATAAACACATGAAGTCGAAATATAAACACTTGATATACAAATATAAACACATGAAGTCGAACTATAAACACTTGATATACAAATATAAACACATGAAGTCGAAGTATAAACACTTGATATACAAATATAAACACATGAAGTCGAAGTATAAACACTTGATATACAAATATAAACACATGAACTCAGAATATAAACACATGAACCATCAAAATAATAGTCATCTTAGTGCAAAACATGAACATTTGAATCACAAAAAATATACACCAAACATGCATGAAATATTAATTTATATATGCATATAAAGATTGTATATATAAACTGAAACAAAAGAAAAATATGAATACTGACTGGAAGTGCTTCGAGGGAAAATGTCGCACAGGCCAATATCCACATAATTAACGCGCTGCATTTTTTTTTTGTATTTGCATTTAACTTTCCAAATCATGCGATGTTTGGATTTAACATGACAGCATGTTTCGGACTTTTCAAATATAGAAATTCGGTTGGGATACAAATTCGGGGTACAAAGTCTGGAGTTCAGTTAGCTTAACCCTAATTTATAAAGGCAAGTTATAAAGATATACATATACATACATACATATTATTTTAATATGTGTCTAAGAATTGGAGAGTCCATTTTGTTTTGTTCTTACCAATTGCGTTAATCGCCGTCCAATTTGAAGTTTGTCGGATCTGGACGGACGAGAATAACCCGAATCTGATTTTTTTCCTCTCCAGTTAATCAAGTTTTTTCGCTGATTGCAGCGTGAAAGCTGTCCCCAACTCCCAACTCCCAACTCCCGCTCCCCACTCCTACTCGCGTCTCCCCCTCCAAATGAAACCCTCCTCTCTTCTTCCTTTCCGCAAACCCTCCCTCTCTTCTCCTTGCTCTCGCCGCAGGCCTCCGCCTGCGCTCCTCCCTCCCTCACTGCGCCGCACTGCTCCTTGCTCTCGCCGCAACCCACTCCGCCTTCGCCCGTCCTTCCCTCACCGCAAGACGACTCCGCCTCCGCCCTTCCCTCCCTCGCCGCAAGTCCACTCCGCCCCCGCCGTTCCTCCCTCGCCGCAAGTCCGCTCCGCCTCCGCCCGTTCATCCCTTGGGCGCCGCACTACCTTGTAAGCACGCCACCCCTCCCACGCCGACTGTTAATGGTAATGCAATCCAATCTCTCCACTCGCGACTCTTCCTCTCCCATCGCCTCTCAATCCTTCCTTCTCCTGACTCGGCGACGAGATTCCCACCGCGTCGCCCCGCCAAGCGCCCTCGCTTCACTTTTCCTCTCTAGGATGGTGTGGCCCTCTCTCTCATCGTTCTTAATCTTCCAGTCTCTGACTTTTCCGACAACCACAACACTGCAGCCCAACTGCCAAGTGCCCTCGCTCCGCCACGCTGTCTTCCTCTCCTTGCTACTGCCAATCGCAAAACAAGCCATACCCAGATCCGCTTAGATGAAGATGGTAAGGAGGATGCTGCTGCAAAATCACAGTCCGCAAGGTCTCCATAGTGGGATTTTTTTATTAATAAAAAAATAAAAAATCAAAAATACAAAAGTGGAAAATAGTTTTGAAAAATTGCAGAAATAGAAAAACCGCGACCTGAGGTCGCGGCCTAGTCCCAGACTAAGCCGCTACCTCAGGCCGCGGCTCATGAACAGTGCTAAGCCGCTATCTGAAATCGCGGCTTAGTCTCTGTATTCTGCTGCGGATTTATGAAGACATTTGAAGGGGCAAACGTTGGTTGTTTTTTATAAATGACCTACCGTTTTAAAGGTCTTGAAGTCTACTTTCTAATGGTTTAACTTCCAAGGCGTTTGGAGTTCTCACCAGAGAGTTATTACAGTTTTAGTGGAGAGGGGTCAGTTTTCTGTATTCTCTCTTTAATTACGAATTTCTAGAGTTTTATGTTGGTTGTTTTTTACAAATGACCTACCATTTTAAAGGTCTTGAAGTCTACTTTTCAATGGTTTAACTTCCAAGGCGTTAGGAGTTCTCTCCAGAGAGTTATTGCAGTTTTAGTGGAGAGGGGTCAGTTTTCTGTATTCTCTCTTTAATTACGAATTTCTAGAGTTTTCTTTTGGTTGTTTTTTACAAATGACCTACCTTGTTAAAGGTCTTGAAGTCTACTTTCCAATGGTTCAACTTCCAAGGCGTTTGGAGTTCTCTCCAGAGAGTTATTGGAGTTTTAGTGGAGAGGGGTCAGTTTTCTGTATTCTCTCTTTAATTACGAATTTTTAGCGTTTTCTGCAAGCAAGACTGCTGGGAGAGGAAAGCATGGATTTGAACACATCTGTTATTTTCTTTTCAGTGTCATTGAGATCAATAGCAACACCGATCACTTTCAATTCTTTTGCTACTCATTGTCATTGTTGTTGCCAGGGAAATGAATTGCTATTTGATAAAAGTGTAG
The DNA here is from genome assembly GCA_030179965.1 of Cyperus esculentus. Lineage (NCBI taxonomy): Eukaryota > Viridiplantae > Streptophyta > Magnoliopsida > Poales > Cyperaceae > Cyperus > Cyperus esculentus. The sequence continues at coordinate 4,301,451 of JASGLE010000013.1, read as the reverse complement.
CAAAGCTCTGTACCCAAGGTCACACCTATCTGTTTGAGTGCATCACCATAAGACGAGATCTTTCCACCATAGTATTGCTCATCAATTATAGAAAATCCAAGTAAAGATTGTGCCATTTCAAAGACGAGAGGGCACTTTCTCCTGTCGTCATAAAGCAATTTTCAGGCTTGTCAAAACCTGAAATGGTCTTCAACCACCTACCACAATGCACACTACTTGCAAATCTACTTGGCAAACTACTGTAATTCCTCGTCAAGTGATTGACCCAATTGAGTAGTAAAAAGGTCTTCTCACATGTCAATTCGGCATTTAAAACTGCCAAATCAATATTAGGAGGCTGCAATAATGGGAGGTCAAGAGCATTTGTATACTTGATAAGAAATTTTAAAACAATATCTTTAGGAACAATATGCCTGTTTACTTCTCAATAGAAATTCTAACACACTATCAAAATCTTCAGCTCGCGTAGCTCCTAGAAATTCCAACACACTATCAAAATCTTCAGAATCAAGGCAAGTGTGCAGGATGGACCACCCATCAATAGAGGCACTTTCTATAGACAAATCTTCTTCGGTTGCCTTATTTAGAATTTTCTGGAAGGCTGGTAGAAGCTTTACTGCATCAAGACCTTTAACACGGTAGGTCATTTATAAAAAACAACCAACAGAAAACTCTAGAAATTCGTAATTAAAGAGAGAATACAGAAAACTGACCCCTCTCCACTAAAACTCCAATAACTCTCTGGAGAGAACTCCAAACGCCTTGAAATTGGAAAGTAGACTTCAAGACCTTTAACACGGTAGGTCATTTGAAAAAAACAACCAAAAGAAAACTCTAGAAATTCGTAATTAAAGAGAGAATACAGAAAACTGATCCCTCTCCACTAAAACTGCAATAACTCTCTGGAGAGAACTCCTAACGCCTTGGAAGTTAAACCATTGAAAAGTAGACTTCAAGACCTTTAAAATGGTAGGTCATTTGTAAAAAACAACCAACATAAAACTCTAGAAATTCGTAATTAAAGAGAGAATACAGAAAACTGACCCCTCTCCACTAAAACTGCAATAACTCTCTAGTGAGAACTCCAAACGCCTTGGAAGTTAAACCATTAGAAAGTAGACTTCAAGACCTTTAAAACAGTAGGTCATTTATAAAAAACAACCAACGTTTGCCCCTTCAAATGTCTTCATAAATCCATAGCAGAATACAGAGACTAAGCCGCGATTTCAGATAGCGGCTTAGCACTGTTCATGAGCCGCGGCCTGAGGTAGCGGCTTAGTCTGGGACTAGGCCGCGACCTCAGGTCGCGGTTTTTCTATTTCTGCAATTTTTCAAAACTATTTTCCACTTTTGTATTTTTGATTTTTTATTTTTTTATTAATAAAAAAATCCCCTCCATAGTCATTGAAGGATGAGAGACGCAGTGGCAAGGTACTGATGGGTTATCTCGGCAATAAGGTAATGAAAATTTTCTTGTTTCCAAATATTGAAAATGATATGAATTCATTGGGTGTTTAGTATGACTTCTGTAGGTATTAATTCAGTTGTACGCAAAATGGCCATAAAAATTGGCACCTTTGTTCTTTGATTTGGTATTGCTATGCTATTAAAACATAAGAGTGTAAATTAACATTTTCACAATTCATTAAAATGATAGTATATCACCTTACTGTTACAAATCTTAAGAGCATTTTTTGATGTTTAGGGTTCGATTTCAATAAGCATGTCTGTGCATCAGACAAGTTTTTGCTTTGTATGCTGCCACTTGACTTCTGGAGAGAAGGAAGGGGTTGAAATAAGAAGAAACTCTGATGTCTATGAATTTTGAAGAAGACTCGATTCCCACGTGTACAAACAGCCAGCGATGTAAAGTCACCACAAACAATCCTGGAGCATGAGTAAGTGATATATTTTCTTCAGTATCAATCCAGTGCCCTAAAATTAGCAACACCAATGTTGTAATGACTGTTCTTTTGTGACGACCTACAATTTCCAAATACTGATCTTTAGTATATGTTATACAACCTCAAGCAATGTGTACAATACACACAGTGACTTTCTGATGAGATGTTTATCAGGTCACAGGAGTCGGTGCTTGTATTTGAGCAAATTATAATGTAACCTTTTTTTTTTTTTCAATTTCCATCAGTCGAGTTATATGGCTTGGAGATTTGAATTATTGAATCGCACTTTCATACCACTCAGCCAAAGCACTGGTACAGATGCATAATTGGAAACAACTTTTGGAGAAAGATCAGGTGATTGTTTTATATTTTTGTGTTTGCATTTATTTTTAACTTTGCGTTTCTTTGAACTAAACATTTGTATTTGCATGGACATGTTGTTGATTGCTGTTACCATATGCAGATGAAAACAGGTTTATTTTTTTCATCTTGATTAATTTACTTAGTTATCTATGTTGCAGCTGAGAATAGAGAGAAGGTTTGGGGTCGAGTTTTCTCAGGTTGGAAAGAAGGGAGAATTTATTTCCGCCAACCTACAAATATTCCAATAATTCAGATCAGTATTCTGGAGATGATGTAACTACTAAAGAAAAGAGGCGAACCCCTGCATGGTAAATCATTATAAAAACCAAATATTTTAAACAGTTATTTTGTACCCCTTGCATGTACTGTCGATTACAAAATATGGATCATATATAGGTGTGATAGGATACTGTGGTACGGAAGGGGCCTTCACCAGATATCATATGTCAGGGGAGAGTCAAGATTTTCTGACCGCAGACCGGTGTACAGCATTTTTACGGCGGATGTGGAATAATTAGATGAACCTGGCTCAGGAGAAATAACATGAGCTATTGCAGCTTTCGGTTGAAGTAGTAGAGCTCTTGTCTTGTGGGTATCAGTACCCATATCGGGATCTCAAGCTATATTGTTGAAGAGTTTTAAGCATTTTTTTTTTTTTTGAAGAAAGTGGGCTTTTACATCCCACCGATCTCATTTGAAATCTTAAATAGAATACATATTGAGTTCAAAGCTACTACCAAAATCAAAATAACAGGAAAACAAAAGAAAAAAAGAAGAGTATCATAATAGGATGCTACACTCTACTACTGCATCCGGGTCGCTAGATTAACATCCATACCACCATATAACAGGAAGGAGTAATTAAAACAAACTATAAGAACAGCAAAAAGCACATAAATTCCGAGCATTTCATCAAGCATCCATCTCAGGAATGAGTGCAGTGCCTGAGCTGCTTGCCTCTCCTTTGGCACCTCTCCTTCGGTAAAGAGTTTTAAGCATATTATAAGGTAAAGACGTGTTCAAGTGTAGACAAACAGTTTGTCAGTTTTTAGCAATTTTAGATAGTAGTTGGCTAGCTGCGTTCTCCCATTTTTGACAATGACTGATGTTGGTAGGGTAAGCTGTTGATTATTGAACCTTCTTTGTTTCTTTCTATTTTCTGTATCTTTACCGGGAATTTTGCATACGAATTTGACAGTTGTACAAAACTGCAATGTGTCGGTCCCCAATTTGAGCATATGCCATTTGAGATAATAAGGTATAATTATGGGGTCAATTCGCAAAAAGCCATATTATAGCATGATATTTTGCCTTAAGATTCTGTAATTTGAAGCATATTACTTTAAGATTCTGTAATTTGAAGCATGATATTTTTTCTTTAAGATTCTGCAATGTGTCGGTCCCCAATTTGAGCATATTATGCTTCTGTATATAACATAATTCCTCTTTTTCTGATATTCTCTAGCAGATATTACTTTTATACTTTGAGAGAACAACATGAGAAGACTAATTTACACTCAAATAACATTATTTTCTTAAACAGACTGCAATAATAAAGCACTACGTTATATTGAAGAACCCATATTTATCATATACACAAAAGTTATTTGTTTAGTAAACAAACTATTAAGTTTAGTAAACAAACAATGCTGCTATGATTAGTATATATAGTATATACCTATAATATACTTATAAGTTCTAAACATAACTTATTTGTTTAGTAAATTTTTCAATATATATGTCATTACCACTTCCTCTAAGGAGTTCTATTCAAATAATGGAGTCACCTGGAAATTCTAAAGTTGCAGATTCGTCAAACAAACGCAGTACTGATATGGTGATTGACAAATATATAGAAATTAATTTGCTTAGATTGAAATGTCATGAGAAGGAAGGTATGCTAACATTACAACTTTATGAAATATTGTTTCAACTTATCATTAATCATATATATTTTTGTCTTTCAAGAGATTATGATGCTTATGTTCAGGTCAAGATGTTAGCGTTGACAAAGAAATATTGCCTCACACGGTACATGTTTTTATTGATCTATTTTTTTAAAAAAAATTAATATGTTTATCCAAAATATTTGTTGTTTCCCTTTTTACATTTTTTTAATTTTTTGTATACAACTAGATAAAAAAGACAAGCACCCCGAACTCTGTCAAGTATTTGTTCCAATATTTGTATGAAGGCCATGGAAGTATTGCGGATGTTGCAACGGATGATGCTACATATGTTATTGAATGATTTATGTAATCTGTTTCGCGATTGTAAAATGATTAATTAATCATACACAACGGATTGTGAGATTTTAATTTGTTCTCAATACAATGTCTGTTAAAATTGTTTCATTAGCGAATAAATTTCTACGCAAAATTATTTTTTTTAAAGGGAGGAATAATCGTTTGCCCGCCGCATGGTGCGGGTCGGTTACTAGTACATATACATGCACGTACGAGTACATCTTATGTAAATTTTATTAAGATAATTCATATACATAATGTGGTAAAAGAAACTTCAATTATTCTATATAATTTGATCCATAATAGATATATCCAATTTTTATTTATTATAATGCATCCAATTGAAAACAAAATAATTAAATTAGAGAAAACTAAAATTATCGACATGTCATCATTTATTTATTTTATTTATATATGATGTGTATTTATTTAAGTAGCTAAAGATAATACTCTGTGTAAGAGGTCGTTGGCTCAAAATCTAGTGTAAGGCTTTTATAGACATTTAAATTTTAGTAGCTCAAGTGGTTGCTAACTAGGATGACTTCCATGAGGTCATGAGTTCAATCCTCAATGAGCACAAAATAATAAATCTCCTACAAAGAAATGGGAGACAATGAAAAATATCCACTTTATTACACAAAAAATTAGTGACTTGAATCTCGTCTTTACCTAAAAAAAGAAAATCCAAACTAATTGTATACATACTGTAACGCCCCGGATTTTCATAAACAAGTCAATATGAGTCGTCCGCCGCGCTTTTTAACGCAAGGCGTCAAAACAAGCAAGTCATCAATACAAATTTTATGCCACAAGCTCATAATACATTTTACAACAGATTTGACGCATGAACTTCATATGGACTTCATATTTTACATTTTACAACAGATCAGCAATTCTCTGGCGAGTAATACCTAGCGTCCATAGAAAACCGTCCGTAGAGTCCATAGGTTACATTTTAGGATGCATCGGTTACATTTCGGGATGTATTTGTTGCATTCTGTACATGTCTATGGATGTATGGATGGTTTTTCAATGGACGCGAGATGTTTCTCTAGCAGTTATGTTTTAGTTATGTAGCTGGATTTATTTCTTATTATGTTTTGCTTGTGTCGTGTTATTCCTACTTCCGATATAGCCCCTTGCTTTACTGTGTTTCTCATTGCATCTGCATCTGGTATTCTTTCTCAGAATGTTAAGCCAAAGTATACTCAGATATATTTTGGTCTTAATTACTAAACTCAGGCATATTATATACACCTGAAGATGAAGATTAAACATATATTATTCTATATCGAAAGAAACAGATGCGGAGAAGTGCAGAGAATGCCGACATATTTTAGCTGATAGAATTAATTAAGAAACCACATGAGAATGAGATATATACATCGTTTATTTCCCCTCAAATGTGGAGATTAATTTATTTGATGCGTCTCCTTTGGATCTGTCAGATTTGACGATTTTAGCAATAAATAATACTAATTATTAACAAGGCTTAAAAAAGTGTCATCGATCCGGGAAATAAGTTCTATAAAAAGAACTAACAATCCTTTTTTTTTTATATTTTGGTAGTTTACTTTGATCCATCAAACAAAAATATATAAGATAAGATATTTGAAGCTATGGCATTAATTTCGACTTTTCATAGCATTGTTCCTCACTGGTTTAATATCTATTTTCATGACAAAACCTACTAAATCTTGAATTGCATACATTTCTTTTTCACGAAGTAATCCGTTCCCAATTATAAATTACCAGTTTCCAAATTCGCAAATAAACTACATACCACAAGCAAAGAAAAACATAAGAAAAGGTAGTCATATCATACAGGAGATCAAAGCAATTGAGATGCAGATGAACTGGAAAGACCTCCCACCGGAACTACTCCACGTCATGTTCCAAAAACTCCCCGACATTGGCGATTTTATCCGAGTCCAGGCAGTTTGCAAGCCATGGTATCGTTCTACCTCCATCTCCGACTTTCGCGCCCAATTCCCGTGGATCATGAGGCTTAGCAGAGGACCTGAGCTAAAGTTCTACTCGACCGTTTTCGACAAAGTCTACACCATCAACGTCCCCAGTTCGCATGACAAGAGGCTGTTCGGACCTGCCGCCGGTTACATGCTTGCTTGTCATAACCGTCTAACGAAGTGCTTGTCTCTTTTGAATCCCCTTAACAATAGTGAGATTCCTCTTCCTGTTTTATCTGTACCTCATAAATTCTGGAATCAACCATCACTACCACAAAAAAGGGCTTTACCAACCCCTCCATAATAACTGTTTTTATTAACAACTGTTAGTAAAAAGGTCCAATGGCATTTCCAAAATTGTATGAAAAATATCAATAACGGTTGTTACAGAGAAACGGTTAGTAAAAGAGTGCATGAAAAATGAAAAAATAACAGGAAAGTATTAATAACGGTTACAACTACAAAACCGTTAGTATATCACAATTAATAACGGTCATTGTGCAACAACTATCACTAATTCTCTTGATAACTTTAATAACGGTTCATACGTAGAAACCGTTATTGATTCTCATTGAAAACAATTATCCCGCCTATTTATTGTAACTTTATTTTAAAACTTTATTAACGTTTTTTGTAATATAACCGTCATTGATTCTTTTGAAAATTATTGTCCACTGTTAAAGGCTCCTTTCTCTCTCACTTGGTCTGCCCAACCCTCTCCGCCCTTTTCCTCATTCGAGTGAAGAAGTTACCTCCTTCATCTGCCTCTCCATCGTTCTCTCTGCTCGAAACGAGTCTCCCCGTCTCCCTTCCACTCTCCTTGGCCCTCGCCTCTCCACTCGCTCACCTGCTCTCCTCTTTCATCGCCTCTCTGTGCTTGCCTCTGACCTTGGGTCCCTCTCCCTTCTGCTGGTAAGCAATTCGTTTTCTCTCCTCTCTATGCAAGCTAAACCGAGATTGTTCTTAGTTATGCTTGATTTGTGTATTGTCTATTTGGTTGTGGCCTTGTGGGTGTATCCCGGCTATTGGTTAGTAGCATGTTTAGTTAATGGTTGTATGCTAGTTTTTGATATTTTTTCTTTAATTGATCAGGAGGAAAGTTTTTTTTCACAAGCATACTAGTTGGAATGGTTCTTTGTTTTTCGAGGCATCGGATTTCTGTTTGTATAGATACAAGGTGAAATAAGATAATAATCCAAGTAAGAATTGTGTTCTCTCTTTTTTAGTTCCAATAAAAATTTTCCTTCCCTCAAATATTCAGAAATAGACAAGTGAGCTCAAGACTCACCAATTATACTAGAATCTTAAATTCAGTACATTCATATTGATATGTGCAGATTGCGGAGACCATAAACCAGCAGCCTTGGTTGAAGTATTGTGATTGAGGAGTACATACTAGTCCCTTGTAAAAGAAAAATTAAGTTTAGCGTAGAAGATTCACCTTTGTAATAGTGATACTTTTTGGAGATTATTAATTGTTATGCGATCTGGGATACTATTAGCATTTAAATTTTGTGTACTAATTGTTAATTATTATCATTTTCTGTTTTGTGATTTTAAATATTGATTTTGTATAATTGTGATATATATTTATGGCCCCATATGTCTAATATTGACTAGCAAATTGAGCTAGTCACAGAAAATCGGTAAAATTCAAATAAAAAAAAATGGTATTAGTTTAAAACAGTTTCTACGTATTAACCGTTAGCAAGCATATGCCAGAAAAGTAAAGATAGGTGAGAGGAGAGAGAGATGAGAGCTTTACTAACTGTTTTATATTAAAAACCGTTAGTGATGCCTATGAAATAATAACTGTTTCTACATATTAACTGTTAGTATTGCCCAAGCCTTTTAATAACTGTTAAAATAGAAACCGTTATTGAGCATTAGTGACCCCTCATATATTGACGCTTCCATAACCGTTAGTAGGGGGTCAAAAAAATAGTCAGTATTGCTATTTTTTGTGGTAGTGCGTGCACATCTTGGATCGGTCCTCCAAGCTTCGAACGTAATCATCATGTGATTTTTGTGGACTGGGATAAAAAATCGGTCGCTTGTAGACCTGGCGATCGCAGGTGGGACGTTATTACGAAACCTAGATCCAATTTACGATACCGTTATTTCTATTTGAAGGATTTACTCTTTATGATTAATGGTCGTACCAAATTTACAAAGGTTATGGATATTACTAGCCGTAAAGTGCTCTACATCATACCACCGCCGAGAGATGAAACGTCTGGGCTTAGAAAATGCCAAGAAGGTCCATACCTTGTTGAGTCTGGCGGAGAGATTTTGAGGGTTTCTTATTATGATTACTATAACAAAGAAACTTGTGATTTTGATATTCATCGTCTCGAACTCGGCACTGGAGAAGAACGTCATTGTTGGGTTAAGGTTAGGAGCATCAACGACGGAATCTTGTTCCTTGATTTTCATAGCAAAAGGGGTTTCTCCGTCGGTGCGAATGATTTTGCTACACTGAAAGGAAACTCTACCGACTTCAAAAATAAGGTCCGTCTTTATACTAAAACCGGTGTGCTTGACATTGAGTATGAGTTTGCGGAGTTCAAAGGAAACCGTATCTACTTCATACATACGGAACTACTACAGAGAGAAATAATAGTATTGTGGGGCGCAAATTGTCATTCCATCAAAAAGTATGACATTGACAGCGGTAAAACGTATTGTATCGATAACCCTTTCGGCGTTTATGTCGCCATCACTTGGTTTATGCCTACCTTCAACTGTATTAAAATTATGTAATACAATCATCCACCACCTGCTTTAAGGGAACTTGGTTCAGCCGGTTGGCTGCAACGATCGTGTGGCAATGTTTTTCTTTTCTTTTAGATCCTTTATTTTTACTTCTTTTTTTCAGTTTTAGGTCATGATAAACGCTAATGCAAATTTAATAGTGGGATTGTTATTTTTCTAATGATAAATTAAAGAATGGTGACTATAGGCCATGGATCTATACCAATTAATAATTATAACAAAAATCAAGTGGCAGATAATATAGATAATGTGGCATACTTTAGTGCTCTGATATATGACTGTTAATCTTGTATATATTGCATTATAAGTTTACAGTACCCTCATTTCTTAATAGATAGAATTAGGACAAAGCTCAGAAAATAATCAAAGTTGCAAAGTTTGATAGCTGCTTCTCAAGTTTGTTACAAAATCGTTTTATTGACAGCAAATGTAAATAAAAGCAGAGAAGGAACCTTACCCTTTTGTGTTAAAACTTAAAACAGAGGAGACATGATGTTCGAATTCTTATAAAGCAAAGCAAGATTTCAGCTTATAGCATCCAAAGCTTCTGTTTAATTTCTTGCTTCCTTTGTTGTCCCCCTTTTCATCTTACTATGGCACTTCGTTAATTCCTTGGTCTGAGATTAAGTACCACAACTATATATGTGCTACAAAATAACTTGTGGATTGGCGGATGAAATTGTATCGAGTATATATATGCAACAACTTTCTGATTATCTGCTCTGTTATATCAGGATGATTTCATCATGATTTGTAGTTCTAATATATATTTGCCGAGGAATCACACCGGGCCCAATATATTTTTACGGATAATACAGGAAAAAGAATAGAAAAAGAATTGAACACGATCAATTGAAAGCCGATATTACACCGAACATGGAATTTTATGCTATATTTCGAAGCATGCATATATAAGAATCTGATGTTAGAAAGTATGAATTTAGAATACTTGTTTCCGTGTCCACATCTCCTGCCTTAAGGCAAATTGCCTTAGTACATATCTTCACCGTTCAATGAAACGAACCCTTCAGATCTATTTCGATAATTTTTTGCCTAAATCAGGTTTCGACCTGCCTGAACCCATTCGGCCATGTCCGCTCGCTGTTTCTTCGTGCTTGAGTCGTGCCTAGTCGTCACCTACCTTTCAACAGTGCTCCTCTCCTGAATCCCGATCCTCTTCTCCACTTTACGACCATTCCTCCCTCTCAAAGATGCTGCCTTACTATCGTTTCGCTCATTTTGCTGGTACTCACCCTTCTCCCTCCATTTCCATCCTCATTCCATTGATGTGATTGGGTAAAATGGAAGGGGAAAACAGACAGCGAAGATGGTTGCCGGGGACGAAGCTGGCCGCAAATACCAACGAAGTGCTCGGCGCTGCGAAGGGGCTCAGCTTCAGTTTTGACACTCCTACATGGTTAACTCCTAAACATTCCATGCCCATGAAGAAAGTCTTGGGCTGCGAAGAAGGAAGGCGGGCGCGTTGACGCCTGTGCGACGGTGAGGAGGAGAGGAGAAGGGTGCGGCAAAGAAAGTTGAGCGTGACCGTAGGACTCGTGGACGAAGAAGCAATGAGCTGGTTAGGCACTTAGGCTAGGCTTAACCAGATTGAAATTTGACTCGGGTCGGGTGACAACGTTCGGGACAAATCTGAGGCGTTCGTCTCATCAGACGGAGGAGATATCTACTAAGGCAAATTGCCTTAAGGCAGAAGATGCGGATCCGATAATTCATGTATATATTGTGGTAAAGGAAACTAAAATAATCGATATGCCATGATTTATTTATTTATATTCATTTTATTTATATGTGATGTGTATCTATAAGTTGCTAAAGATAATGTTCTTTACATGGGATGTCGCGAGTTCAAAATTCAAATAGGAGGCTTTTAGAGACATTTAAATTTTAGGGACTAAAATCGATCTTATCTTTACCACAAAAAAAAAAAAAAATCCAAACTAATTGTATACACACATTGAGTAATGTGAGTGATGCGAATCTAGCTAGCATGTATACATCAAGGATAAATATAACTTGTCATACACAATACCCCATAACACTCCAATACACTTGGGAAAAATATCTCTCTTTTAAGAAAATTTTACAGAAATATCCTTTATTTTTAAGAAAATTTACAAAATTACCCTACCATGAAATTCTTTTACAAAAATGACTCTCACAATCTTACAAAAATATACCTCCGCCCTACAAAATTTTACAAAAATAATCCTCCCCACCCATATGCTACCTCATCACAGGATTGTGGGGGCAAAGTTGTGTCATTGTATCATTGTCCATACATCAATCTCTATGTACTATTAGGCATGCTTGAGTTAGTTTTAAATCCGAATTTCTAAATGAAGACGTTGTTTCCAATATCTTTGTAAGATCCAATATTTTGATAAAATTAAACAAACTACAAATATTACATGGCTTTTGATCATCTGAATATTTAAAACATAATTCCCAATATCGATCTTGGCCAACTTCATTTCTTCTATTTAAACAAACTTTGGCGCTACCACAATATTCTTCTCAAAGTACAAAAGGAAGATCAGAAAAGGCTGAAAAATTGTAAGAAGAAAATTGTAATCAATGGAGTCGCAGCGTCTTGCCATCGTTCCGTTGTTCCTTGTACTTGCGGCTATTGGCGCTACGATGGACACCCGTACTATGTCAGGAACTCGCCCCATCAGTGATTACGATAACGAGGAAGTTCAATTTCTTGGCAAGTAAGAATCCCTCCCCATGATCAGTTATAATTTTGTATATATATGATTTTGAAATAGAACTCAGTACTCTACTTGGAATTTAGATCCTCTCAGTTACCGTAAAAATTACGATTGCCCGAACCCTCTCTTTAATAACTGCCCCGTGCATCTAAACGTCTGACCGTGTTAACTTTTTTGACCGTAATCTCAGATCAATGGATGAGATTGTTGATCAGCTACCGCAAATTTTGCAGTAACTGAGAGGATACTTACTCGTTTCGAGTATATAAAACGATGAGCAATTAGGGTCTTATATATATGAGAACATTGTCGTTTTAAGGTTTGTGCTCGAACAATACAACAAGAAGGGCCAATCGCACCTGCTCTTCATACAGGTCGTCAGTGGCACCGTGCTTTCGCTGCCATTGAGCAACCAGAAGATATGGAATCTAGTGGTGGAGGCCAAGAACTGCAGCGACATCTCCGGTCCACCGGCGACGTATTCTGCTCAGGTGTTTGAGAATTTGTTTGGAGGCCAGATGAAAGCCTACGGTTCCAACTTCACCACTCTTGGAATCATCTACAAGTTATAATTAGGTTTCAGGAGATCATCATGTCGCAACTTTTGGAGTGCTTATCCTCTGTAGTGCTACATTTTGTAGCGCAGGATATAAACCGTTGGATCATCTTGCGATTCGAGCCGGCACAGATATCGAGATGATCTAATGGTTCACATCCTGCGCTACACGATGCAGTGCTACAGAGGATATGAAATCCAACTTTTGTTATCAGAAATCTCTTCAAGGCCAAAAAGGGCGGATTTTTTTGGTGTGCGTCTTATTTTTAGTTTACGACTTACAGATTTGTACGTTGGCTATTTACTGATGAAAGTTCCAATTAATATATGAATAATCTGAATACCAAAGAGTTAACATGAATATTAACCTATCTAACTTGAAATCTAATCATACTGACCCGAATCCGACCCGACCCGACCTGTGCTTCACGGAAAGTCATGCTGACCCGAATGACCTGAAACCTGAGCTGACCCGAGAAAAGAGATGCAAAATCTGACCAAACCCGCAAAACCTGTCCGACTCGATCCGAAAATTGCCAGCAGATGTCAACCCGATACCCGACCCGACATTTCCATTCAGTCAAACCAACCCGACCCGACCATCTGCCACCTCTACGTGCTCTATTATAAATATAGATTTTAGTTTTTTTGGTGATATGCAGACTGCAGGCAGTAATTGGATTGATTTTCTACAGCCAAGCGCATAGAGCCATAGATAGATACCTTAAATTTATTAACCCTCATAAATTTCCAGCCAATTTTATTTATCCCAGTTCTCAAATCTAGCTTACAAATCATCAGTTAATTTATTCCTCACTAGTCACCAAATAGAGACATAGCAAATGCTTTAAACAAACATCTCAAATCCCTCCACTGATCAAAGCTCCAATATCAATCAATAAAACTCACAACTTTCTGCATCATCTCGCCCGCCTTCTCACAACCACTGTTGTGCAGATAAAAGACATGATCCTCCCCGTCGGCCTCGTAGAACTCGACACGGCCGTTCCATTTGTCAGACAACACGGCCTCCTGTAGTGTGTCATAGTACAACTTCCCCCTCTCTCGGAGCCAATCCTTCTGCGCCACCGTAACGAGCACTTTCTCGCACTTGTACACGCCCTCCATTGCCTCCTCCATGGCCATCGGATTTATGAACGGCTCGTCCAGGGATGTAACTGTCGGGCAAATGAACTGCAAGAACTTCAGAGTGTTCGCCTTCTTCACGGGGTCTTTCGACTCCGAACCAATCGGTTCGCTCCCTTCGAACCATGGATGGCATAGCAGGACTCCTTTGATTTTTATCTGTTCCAAGTTCAAACATAATCAAAATAAGTATAGCTCCCTTTCATTTTTTTCCCCTCCAAATATACATTGGAAATTAACTTGGCAAGTCCTGGAGGCTGGAGCTAGAGTCCATTTGTGTTTCCAGAGAGAATTCCCATTATGCGATTTATGGGCTGATCGTGGTTTCATAATTAAAAAATGGGCTTGAATTGAGGATAACAACAAATGCAGGTGAAGTTCTTCTAGAAATATTGAAGTATCAAAACAACTTCTGTTGCCTAATAATTACAAGAATAATTACAATAGTAATTACAATAATAATTACAATAATAATAAAATAAAATAAATAGTAGAAGAATGTAGAATTCAAAAATTTTTAAGAATAGTCAGAGTGAATTTTTCCAAAAAAGGGAGGAATTGGTCAGAGTTGGCCACACATTCCAGATTTTGTTTTTTGTTATTGTTTTTGTTGTTGTTTTTTTTTTCTTTCCATGTTTTTTGAGGCCAGAAACAGAGCATTCGCTCTATGCATTGAATACAAAGAAAAATATCAATCATACCCCATGTGATGCAGCTTTAACCGCCATGTGATGCGCTGCGTTGCCGCTGGCACTGTCCCCACCGAGATACAGGCGTCCGAGGTCGCCATACCGGGTGACCCATTCGTCAGGGCACGAGCCGGTCACGGCCCAAGCAAGCACTTCCCAGCGGTCGTCGTACGCGGCCGGCAACGGGTGCTCGGGCGCACGCCTGTACTCCACGGACACCGCGATCACGTGGGCCTTGGACGTGAGCGAATTGAGGTAGTTGTGGTACGTGGGCGACGCAGCGGTTTCAATGATGAATCCACCGCCGTGGAAATACACCAGAATTGGAATCTTGGCAGCTAACTTAAGGTCGGGCGGCATGTAGAGCCGCGCCGATACACCGGTGGTGGAATTAATCGGTACGTCTTTTGATACGACGCCAGTAGCCGCGTCGGCACCAGCTGGAAGAGTGCTGGTGCCGAGCACGCGCTCCAGGCGGCCGGATTGGTAGATCCGGATGAAAGGGAAGAAGTCATGCTTCACCACTGTGTCTGGATCAGGATCCTTCTTCTCCATGAGGAAATTGAGAGATTAGAATTAGAGGTTGGTAATAAAAGAAGGTGAAGAAATTGTGACTTGTGAGTGGTTGAGACTTGAGTGAGGTGATCAGTGAGACATAGAAAGAGTGGCTTGTTTGGCTACTTCTATTTTGAATAATATGATAATATCACTCGCTCTCAAGTTGTAAGTGGAGTGGAAGTATCCAGTCCAGTGTGGGATCGATTCATTGTTACTTTTCGAATAGGGGAACATCTTGCGTCCATAGAAAATGTCTATAGAATTACTATTATACACACAAATGTCACATGGTAGGACCTACCTGTCACACTCTATGATGAAAATTTCATAGACATTTTCTATGGACGGTAGGTATGACCCTTTCGAATATGCCCCACTTTGTTTATGGGGAACATACCGTCCATACTATGGACACCATAGAATGTAACAAACTCACTGACAAATGGGACCAATTTAGCTCCATTTGTAATAACAACAATCATAAAAAGTGATTATGGATGCATGGATAGGCAAACTCAATGGACGCAAAGATGTTTCCCTTCGTTTGTTCACTCGTACTGATACTCGTTATTACTTTCTCGAATTAATTAGTTGCTATAAAATTATAAAAAAAAAGTATTGCATATATACATATTATAATATATTACACATTTTGTGTTAAGTGCATGTGAATTATAAATAAAATTAATTATATATATTCTTTTTTTTTTTTAAATACAAATGTTGCATAAGTTGGTGCTACCGGATTTTAGTGCAAATAAAAAGATCAGCCATAAATTTACGGG
Organism: Cyperus esculentus; assembly: GCA_030179965.1. Classification (NCBI taxonomy): domain Eukaryota; kingdom Viridiplantae; phylum Streptophyta; class Magnoliopsida; order Poales; family Cyperaceae; genus Cyperus; species Cyperus esculentus. The sequence goes on along the minus strand of JASGLE010000013.1, from coordinate 4,285,730 downwards.
AGATTTATAAAAATGCCACCCCAAACTAGTGTAATTCATATATTTGTCACTTTTTGTGTATAAATATGAATTTTCCCTATCAAAACACAACAAATTTTTTTACTGACCGAAATATTCATCTCAAATCTGACCCGACCTCGACCCGCGTTTCAGGGAAAGTCAAACTGACCCGAACCCGTCCCGAACCTAACCCGAACGACTCGAAACCCGAGATGACCCGGGAATAGAGTTGGCAAAATCTGAGCAGACCCGAAAAACTCGAGTCAGGTCGAGGTCGGGTTGGACAGGTTTTTCGAGTTGTATCAAATTTGAGAGGGGTATTTTGGTCAGTAAAAAAATTTGTTGTGTTTTGATAGGGAAAATTTATGAATTACACAAGTTTGGGGTGGCATTTTTCTTATTTTCATGTTTTGGGGTGGCAAATTTATGAATTACACTGGTTTGGGGTGGCATTTTTCTAAACCCAAACTTTGGGGTGGCATTTTTCTCATTTCCATATTTTGGGGTGGCAAATATATAAATCTCCCTAAATTTACAAGTGTTGTCACTGCTAATTTTGTTGCAATTTTTCTCAGGGTTTTAATATGCATGCCATGGGTAGTTGGCTCAGAATTTTGATGGGACTAACCGTCACCAACTGCTTTATATATGTGGTTAATGATCCGAATTCCGAACCATTTGATCATTATATAATAATACACATATACGTATAGGGAGGGATCCATTGCCAATGCTTAATTTGACAATCTTGACAATGGGAATTTTCAAAAAATTTGTAAAAATTCACAAAAACTCTTAAAAATGAAAAATTATTTATTGATGTATTATTTAACATAAAGATTGATAGTGTTTCGAATTTCAATTAATTTGAATATCGTTTGATGTCTTATAAAAAAATTGTGTATTTTTTAACTGTTGTAATTTAACGGATCATTAAAAATCTATCAAATATCGCTCAAATTAAATATAATCGGAAACATAATCAATCTATAAGTTAAATAATACTTCCGTACGCTTTTTTCTATTTTTAAGATTTTTTGTGAATTTTTATAAAATTTTGAAAGATATGATTGTCAATATTGTCAAAAAACCCATTGTCAATGGATCCCTCCTCTATACGTATATATATTTCATCCGGGAAAAACTCAGAGCAGAATAATAATTTTATTTTCTTTTGATTTTGTAACTGCACATAGTTTACAATTATTATCTCTGTATGAGATATCATTAATAAATTTGTCTTTTTTTTATAATATGTACATTTAGAAAATCCTTAAAAAGAAAAAAACATAATCTTATTTACATTATGGCATGCATTGTTAATAAAAAAAAAGTATATACTTTCGTCATGAATAAACTAGGTATATTAGAACTACAAAAATTTACAATACACTAGTGTGAAATATATATATATTTTTTGTGAATGTTATTTATTATATATATATATATATAGAGAGAGTGAGGCTATTGCGCTTCATAAAGCGCAGTGGCTAGTGCGCTTCGGCCTCATATCTCATCAACCGTAGCTCGAATGACCAATCCAAGTTGCTCACCATAATCTTGATATTGAAACCTAGTTGCATACGAAAATTTTTTTATTTTTAGAGTTTTCTAAATATTTTTATGAATTTTTGAAAAATGACCCATTTTATGTACAAAATTTTGTATATTTTCTATACAATTTTCAAAAATTCAAAAAAATAGTTAGAAAACTCTAAAAATGGAAAATTTTGGTAATATACAAGATTTCAATATATAGATTGTGGTGAGCAACTTGGATTGGTCATTCGAGCTACGGTTGATGAGATATGAGGCCGAATCGCACTAGCCACTGCGCTTTATGAAGCGCAATAGCCTCACTCTATATATATAATAAATAACATTTACAAAAAAAAATATATATTTCGTGTAATTTTGATGAAGTATCAGATGATGCTACAAACACATTTAATGAATAAATAATATATTATTTTTTTTTGGATTAAAAGGCCCACAAAAGTAGGCCCATTTCATTAATTAAAATAGAAACCAGTTCAACAACACTTCCCCGGACCCTATAAAACTAGACCCCGATATCCATGTCTAACAACCTAACCGAACCCCATAACAAACCCATCTAAACTACACCCCATCTGTTAATCTGAAACCCCAAAACAAACAAGAATATCAACATGACTTGACATTACAAGAGAACTCCGAGAGGAATAACAAGATAAGAGCATACATGCTTTTATTATCAACACTCCTAACGCTTTACACTCATATTTTTCAATCTCTGCATTTTTCCATGGTTGAATTTGATGTTACTTCAACATCCAGCAAGAAGTGCAGCTGCTGGGACCATCTGTAGCAGCACCTCCTCCAGATTCTTCGGCAAACATCTTGCAGTTTTTCTTATCTGAGAGCTTACCTGACCAGTAATAAACAGTGGAGACAATAAGAGAGACAGTATGATGAATATTCACAGTAAAATTGCCATTAAAAGTGTGATCATTTCTAATCTTCCAAATTACCCAACAAAATGCACTAAACACAGTATAAAAAGCTTCCCTTTCAATTCTTGATAGATTTGATGCATATGATATGATGTCTGCTAATTGATCCCAAAGCTGAACCAAAGTTTGCCACTCTCCCAAGCCATATCCATATGGATCTTACAAAGGCACACTGCACCAGCAAGTGATTGGTAGATTCTGGATGTGGACAAAAACTACATGAAATGTCTCCTGGCCACCCCCTCTTATGCATTTGATCTCTTGTAAGAATTCTTTGTTGAATAGCCAACCACATAAAAATTCTATTTTTCAATGGAATATGCAACGCCCACCAATTCATAAAATCCTTATCCTTGATACTTGTACGTATTAGCCAATCATATGCTGAATGAATAGAAAATTCCCCATTGTTACACCATCTCCACTGCATTTTATCCTTTTCTGTAGAGAGGTGACATGAAGCTATAATGGAACAAATCTCATTGAATTCTATCCACAATACCCTTGATAACTGTCTACTAAACTCCAAATCTTGCCCTTTTGACATAACAACATCAAATACTGATATATCTTTGTTACTACATATTTTGAACAAATGATAATATGAAGATGACAGAGCTGATGTTCTAAAACATATAGGCTTTTAAATTTGTAACCCTATGCAAATACTCGATCGCAAGCGTACGATCTCGTATAGTATAGTCGGGATCGAACCACAATGACGGAGTTAATCCTAAACCAGACTTTATTGCAATTCAAATCCTAATCAAGTAAAACTGGGGGGGTTTGTAAAAGGTTTGGTTTAAACAATAAAAGGTGCAAAACAGTAAATGGCAGCAAGCAAACAACCCAACTAATGCAAATAACAAGTTTTGGTCATGAGATATTCTATTAACCACACCGGATTTGGCCTAATCCGCGGGTTTACCACACAAACAAATCAAGTCAAGAATATATAATAATTAAAGCGCAAGTAACTATGAAAATAACGTGAATCAAAACATAGTACAATCAATCCATAAGCATAAACATCATCATAAACCCTAGAAACTACAAGTCTACTCGCTCATGGCGAGGAAAAACAAACAAAACAAATAAAAGAGAGAGTTCGTGATACTAAAGAGAAGGAGAAGAGCAAGAAGGGCTTCAATCTTCGGTTTCTCCGAGGAAATCTCGCGAATCCGTCGAAGAAGTCGATGAACAAAATCTCCTCTTCTTCTCCTATGGCGGCTAGGGTGAAAGAGGGTGAAAAGATATGAAGTAAGATGCCAAAAACATCCCAAAAACTCATTTAAATAGCCTAGGGCGGCAGAACAGAAAACTGCTCCGCACCGCCCTGCGGCCCGCAGGAATCCAGTTCCAGCGCCGATTTGCTCCGAATCGCATCCAAATAGCTCCAAAAGCCCAATCTACCTGAAATTTGGACACAAGTAAATAAGTAACTGGAATCTAGACATTCTAACACTAAAATGCATATGAACTTGAGAATTTTAGGTCAGAAATAAGGTACAAGTCTGGTAAAATGCAGATATTAATGCGTTTCATCAAGAGCACATTCTGAATACCACCTATCATGCCAAAATTTAGTATCCTTACCATCTCCAATTTTTCTATTGCACCCTATTGATCCAATTGTTTATAATTTATGAATTTCTTTCCAAATGGGTGACATGAGATTAATGCTTGTATTTTCTGAATATTTTGCCACAATTATTTGTTTATAATGGGGATTTTTAAGTTTCCACCACCATTTTAACAACAAGGAAATATTCATAACTGATAAATCAATAATACCCATTCCACCTAACTCTCTAGGCAAACATAGTTTTTTCCAGGCTATCATAGAATTTTTTTTTTCTTTTAGTAGTACCCTGCCAAAAGAATCTACACCTAATTTTATCAATTTTTTTCCTAACCTCAACTGGAATCTTGTAAAGGGATAACATGTATAATGGGACTGCAGTTATAACAGAATCAAGCAATGTCAGTCTTCCACCACTAGACAATAAGGTACCAGACCAGTTTGGCAGTTTCTTAGCAATCTTTTCTATCATAAAATTCCAATCACTTAGTCTAAGTTTCTTATCCATCAACGGAACACCTAAATAAATGAGAGGGAAAGAACTGAGCTTACATCCTAAGATCTGAGCTAATCCTAGAGCTTCATCTTCATCAATATTAATAAGAACTAGTTCAGACTTAGCTTGATTAACATTGATTCCTGTCATACCTTCAAAAGCTACTAATGACCAGTATACTGCCTCTATGTTTTTTGGATCTGCTTGAAGGAAAAACAAAGAATCATCAGCATATAAGCAATGAGTTAACTGATGTCCATCTTCTAATACAGGTCCGAACCCTTTTATCATTCTTTCTTGAGTACCTCTTCTCATAATCTGACACAGAGCATCAGTAACCATATCAAATAGGAATGGGGACAAGGGGTCTCCTTGCCTCAAGCATCTTTTGCAATTAAAATAATCTGTAGGCCTACCATTTATATTAATACAAGTTTTTGATCCTTGTAATAAACTAAGAACCCAACCTACCCATCTTGTACTAAAACCCCTACTAATCAGCATCTGTTGAATAAAAGTCCAATCAATTTTGTCATATGCCTTTTCAAAATCAATTTTTAGAAGCACCCCTTTCTGCCCCTGAGTTTTAGCATAGTGCACAATTTCATGGGCTGCTAAAACATTGTCCAATATGTATCGACCTTTTATAAAGGCAGATTGAGCTAAATCAACTAAGCTATCCATAAAAGGAGCAAGTCTATTAGTCGATATCTTAGATATTACTTTATAACAGCAATCAATGATGCACCAAAAGGTGTAGGCTTTTAAATTTACCCAATGCAAACACTCGATCGCAAGCGCACGATCTCGTGTAGTACAGTCGGGGTCGAACCACAGGGACGGATTTAATTCTAAACTAAACTCTAGTGCAATTCTAAGTTCTAGAAGAAATGTTTTTGGTCTTTTTATATAAAATGGGGGATTGTCACAAGTTGGTTGTTCAAACAATAAAACAGTAAACAGCAGCAAGTAAATACTCGAAAACAGATAATAAAAAGGCGTTCCCAGGATTTTCAGAATCAGTTTGGTTTGGATCAATTGCTTGCGCCCCGCAAGATGTCTCTTGCGGGTTGCAGGAAGTTGGTTAGAGATCCCAAAACTGTCTGCTGCCCACAGAATGTCTCCTGTGAATTGCAAACAATTTCGTAACCTCTGTCTTACACTTTCTGCAGGTACTTGCGGACCGCAGGATGTCTCTTGCGGTCCGCAGGCAACTGATAGAGAGCAGTTCAGTTCTGGTTCAGTGTTTCGACTCACGTTATCAATTCCTATTCAAACAGAGATGGTACAAGTTCCTCAACTTCCGTATTTCGGACCTTCTAACAATTGTAATTCAACAGAAATTCATAGATCTATTCCTAAACCTACGTTCATGTTACTTTTATTCTAGGATTCGGTCCGACAGTCGTCGAAACCGCAATTTAACCTTTCGGGTACTCTTGGTCCGCAAGCAAACAATCCAAATAGTGAGAGCAACAGTTCTTGGTCAAGTGATATTCTATTAACCACACCGGATTTGGCCTAATCTGCTGGTTTACTAAACGAACAAGTCAAATCACAAACACGTTATAATGAAAGCGCAAGTAAACATGAAAATAACATGAGTCTAAACAAAGTACAATCAATCCATCAACACAAACGTCATCATCAACCCTAGAAACTAAAGTACTACTCGCTCATGGCGAGGGAAAACAAAGAAAACAGAATAAAGAAGAAGTTCATGATGCAAAAGAACCGAAGAAGAACAAGCGTGGCCTCAATCTTCAACTTCTCGCGATCGTCCTGTCGAATCGTCTTCGCAAGATGAAAAACAAAACTTCTTGTCTCCTGGCGGCTAGGTTGAGAAGAGAGTGAAATCAGATTGTAAGATACCAAAACCGTCCAAAGGAAACAGTTTAAATAGGCAGAAAAGGCGGCAGAATCAGGCAAGTACGCAGCCGCGTGCTTGCGGCCCGCAAGCAGGGGCTTGCAGCCCGCAGGAAAATCATTCCAGTGCAGACTTGTTCTTTAATGCTCCAAAACATGTCCAAATGGCTCCAAAAGCTAGATTTTCCTGAAATGTGGACAAAAGTAAACAAGTAACTGGAATCTAAATAATCTAACACTAAAATGCAAATGAACTTAGGGATTTTAGGTCAAAAACAAGGTACAAGTCTGGTAAAATGCATATATGAATGCGGTGCATCAAATCTCCCCAAGTCTTGCTTGTCCTCAAGCAAAACCTAGAACCTAAGAGACAAACCGTACCTAGACCTAGATCCCCAAGTAGACCTAAATGCAAAGAAAAACTTTGGGAGAATGCTAAACCAAGAGTGCATGGGCAAGTTTGAATTTTGAATTGTAAATAATCATGCATGATAATTCCACAAAACATGGGCTAAGGCACATAAAATCAAGATGAGCCACTCTTTGTTCCATGAAATGCACCCTAAATTGCAAGTAGGACCATCGTACTTTTTCGGACCCTAGATCTTTCAATCGAACTACAAAGTTGGTATCTCAGTTGCGTTAAACCCACAGTGAACAACTTTCTCAACCTTTCGTATCAATAGACCTTGAAATGCTTTAATTGGATTATGAGGAAATGGAGCCCGAATCAGTCGGATAGATAAAATAAAAGTGCATACATCTTGCCTAATCGCGACTCCACCCCCCTTTTTAGTCATTCAAGGACCGGTCAGTCGGATGAAAGAAAAGTTAATGGTGCACTCGTCCTACCTGACCGCGTCACCGAAATGCTCATTGATTTGGATTTTAAAAACATTTTATTCCTGTTTTGAAATTCAGACGTTCAAGGCCCAAGTCAGTCAAATGACAAAAATAAAAGGGGTACACTCGTCTTTCCTGACTGCAACCTTGAAACGTCATTTTAAAATTTTTTTAATACACTTTAGGTCCTGACTTTCCACATTTCCAAACCAAATTCACGTGGGTACCACAAACTGAGAAGTTACTCTTCGCTCTTAATTAGATTTTCGGTTTGCTACTTTTTCCGATTAGTACCTACTTTATTCATGGAACTAGATGCTACAGAACAAGATTTTCTTCCCTAACACAAATCTCATGAGGTTATCATTCACAATTTTTCACAATTTTTCACAATTCAAACGTCAAAAATTTCCATATGCCCTTGAATTTAACAATTTTCCAAATTTTTTTACAAAATGCAAACATGAAAGTGAAAAAGAAGAACATAAAAAGAAGAAGAAAACTCCTAAAACTCAGATTTATACCACCCCCTCCCCAAGCTAATTAGTGCACTATCCGTAGTGCAACAAATCACAGATATGTAGATAAAGAAGAGAGAGAGGAAGGATACAACCTGAGCAAATCATGGTGCCATGTCATCTGTGGGGCCTCTGCCCGCGTCCTCCCCAAGCTGGCTGGCTCGCAGGGCGGTAAGGAGCTCATGCATCTCGTCCTGCCGCCGCTCGATGCGTCCCGGGCGTTGATCAATACGGTCCTGCCGCTCATAAATCTCGGTGATCCGAGAACTGTCGCGAGCGCGGCCAGTCTGGGTGTTGTGGAGACACTGAGTGTGGCCAGACTGGACTAGCTGCATCTGGCAGAGCAGCTCCCACGCGGCGTGCTGCGTGGTATGCGTCTCGTGCATCCAGCCATAAAGGTGTGTCCACTGGTCCTGGGGGATGTGGAACTGGGCCTGCTGTGACGTGCCGGCTCCCCCTGCTGACCATCCTACGTCTCCTGTAGGCTAGCTATCCCAGCCGACGGCTCCAGCGGATCTGCTGTCCCAGCTGGCGGCTCCTGTTGTCCAGCTGTCGCAACCTACGATGCCTGAGGGTCCTGCGCCTCCTGAGGTGGGCTCGTCATCGTCGGCGTCCTCCATGTGGACGTCATCAGCTGGCTCGGCAGGGCCCTGGTCTCGGTCCCGCTGCTCGCGTGAGGTAGCAGGTGCCTCCTGCATCATCCATGTGGAAGGCTACGCTAAGTCAATCGGCGGGAACTGTATCGGCAGCAGGAGGACATCAGCACCGGTAACTCGCCATACCCAGGCCGCAGGCCGGTCGCATCGCGCCTTGGCGTGAACAATCTATCCCCACGACTTGAATTGATCTCTGTCAACAATCTTGCTCGTGTCGCAGGGAGAGCAAAAGCCCGGCTGTCCGGTCGGAGTGTCGAGATCAACTCCCAAATATCTGGCAATGGTTGTAACGTACGAGCCAAAGGCAAGATATCCTGTCAGCTTCGCCACGCTGACAATTGAGAGCCAGAACTGTACCATGATCAGCGTCAAATGGGGCCGCTGAAGCTGGTTGTCGGGGCGAAGCATGGTAGCGAGGAGCTGCAACTCCTCATGTCTGGGTCGGAGGGTGGTCTCGCCTCGTGCACAGATGGATAGTTCGAGGGATCGGCATATGAAGCGGAGAGCAGGATGCACGATCGCGTTGACCCGCGGGTCCGGGTTAACCAGCGGAAGCTCCTGGCCGGTGAGCTGGAGCCAGAAGGCAGCACGGAGAGCGGACTACGACACGGGGTCGTCATCATCGACCTGGTCTGCCGGGATGTATCCGAGATCCTCAGTCTCGTGGGGGCCAAGGTGGAACACATCTGCCAGCACTTCAAGGCTCAGACTGTAAGAAAAACCAAGGAGGCGGAAAGATATACCTTTGGTCTCGTCGGAAAACTCCTCGAGGGCCAGAGAAGTGAGGAACTCGTGTGTCAGCTCCCGATAAGCAATGTGGCGAGATGGTATCTCTCAGAAAGCCTGAGTGAATCCGACCCGCTCGGTAAGACGGGTAAACTCACTGAGGATGCCGATCTCCTCAAGGAAACCAAAATCGATAATAGGAGTGGAGATCGTGATTTTACCTTGAAGAACACGAAGGTTCTTGTTGAATCGCTTATCTGCAGCGGCAGCTCGAGCTACAGCTTCCCTGTTGGGCATAGTAGTGCGATCTTCTTGAAATGTGCGCTCGGCCCACGCCCTTTTCTTGCGCAATACCTCTCGGCTCGTAGGGCGCATGGTGAAGTGAAAGACTACAAGTGGGGCTGACTGCTCGCTGCTGGTAGGGCTTGCAGGCCGCAAGGGTGTAGAGCAGGGTTGGCAGGGATGGGGCGGTGACGTGGCGCGAATCCAAGGGCCGGTTTGGCATTTTAACACTGACAAGTTTTGAATTTGAAAAGGCGCGGGGAATCCAAACCTGTATGATTTTTCAAGATTTCGATTGAAACAGCTGGCCGGTTGGACGGCGGGGACTTGGCTCGGCTTGGTGGCGTTGGGGCTCGGCGCAGAGAAGGGCAACAACGACGGCGTTGTGCTGCTGCTGCGCTGTCGGCGTCCGGGTTGTGCGGGAGCAGCAGATCCGGTGCGGCAATGGAGTAGCGAGCCGGCATCGCGTGGGGTTCGGCAGGTCAGTGCTAGGGCGGGGCTCGGCCAGACCGGCGAGGGGCGGCGTGGTAGGGGCTGCCGGGACCGGCCGGGACCGACCGTGCTCGGCGGGATGTGGCGTTGGTAGGGCAAATCTGGGTTTGGCATGGCGGCAACGGCAGCAGGGTACGGGTCGGCAGGGAGTCGTGCGCCGATTGATGCTGTTGCTGCTGGTGCTGGTCGTGAGGTAGTGGCGGAGTGGAGTGGCTGGTGTGGCGGCGTGGTGCTCCTGCTCGGCTGGCAGAAGGGAGAGCAGAAGAAAAAGAAGGGAGAAGAGAAGGGAAGAAGAGAAGAAGGAGAAGAGAAGAAAGAAGGGAGAAAAAGGGAAGAAAGGAAAATAAAAGAAAAGAAGAAAGAAAGAAAGAAAGAAAGAAAGAAAGAAAGAAAGAAAGAGAGGAGTACGGACCAACCTTCACTGTGCCTCAGTTCATAACCCTTGCGGGCCGCAAGAGTCTGTCTGGACCTCTTTTCTGCTCAACTTAGAATCTGTTGACTGCCATGTCTTCGAGCTATGTCTCCTTGATACTACACACACACAACTAAGTACACCTTATGCAACATGAGACTGAACTAGCATGCAAAAATTTAAATAATGCAAATGAAATGAAAGAAAATACAAAAGAAAAGAAAAGAAATCAAAAGCTTGGGTTGCCTCACAAAAAAATTCTAAAAATTGTAAAATTTGGTTTTCTAGTATACTTTAGTATAGAGATCATATTGAGCAGTTCGCATCGACTATTTGGACACCAGAAACTGAGATACGGACCGCATAGCACGCCAAATCTAATTGAACCAATCAAAGGTTTAAATAGCGGTCATAGCAGCCGCTACAGCGGCCGATATAGCGTTTTGGAATGAAAACGCTATGACGCTATCAGTTTTTCCCCGCTATTTGATACTTTATATAGTAACATATAAAATAGTGGTTAGAATCGTCTGAATTTTCAATTATTTTATGATATCTAACCCTTAATAGTTGTTATTTATGTTTTACAATCGTTTAACATATAATTAATTGGATTTATAAACAACAGTAAATGTAATTGATTAGTGAAAACGAAAGTCATATACTTGAAATCCATTAAAATGTTATATAATCAATAATTTTTTTATTTACATAATGTTTTATCATAATTTGTATACAATTTCTATTATAATTTTGGGATTCTAATTTCATTCTTAAAAAATGACAGATATATAATTTTGCTTTTTATAGCTTCAATAAATCAGAAATATAGTGAAGGCAATAACAATATATGTAAATTTTTCTATCATGAATGTTATAGAGAAATAATTTTTTAATATTTAGAAAAAGTAATTATTTAATGATTCAAGTTGAAATCCTTTTAATAGAAACAAATAATATTTGTGCAATAAAAGACTGACAAACATGTTGTACTATATCAATATATCTGAATAAGAATGCTTTTATTTCAAGTGTGATATAATAATTATATTAATTTTCAAACAATTTGGTTAGAAAACTTTATACATTATTTTAATTATTCATCATTTTTATTAAATATGTGAGCTCATGAACCAATAAAATAGTTAAAATATTTCACATAACAGGAACCGGTAGCGCCCGTGATAGCGCCGATATCCGATATCCGCTATCAAATATACCCCACTGCGACGAGTCCGCTATCCGCTATTTAAACCTTTGGACCAATACATTCGAAACATTGAAATATGATGGGATAACAAATTTTACTATTTTTAGAATGTTTTAACTATTTTTTCGGATTTTAAGATAGTGAGGCAGAAATAATAAAAAAATAATGTGTCAAAAAGTGTCAATCTCTATAATTGAAAAAAATAGCTAAAAAATTTTAAAAATTATAAATTTGGTATTTTGCATGTTTTCAGTATGTAGATTGTGTTTAACAAATTAGATTGGCCATTTGACCTTTGGAGATATGAGATTTCAACGCAAAGTAAAATATGCGCTAGAATTAATTGTTAATTCAAAACGTTTAATCAAAAAATTAATTGTGATGTCAAATATTGAATTTTGGACACACATTAGTAAATCTTGAGATGAAAACCACGTCAGGCTCACTGGCACATCAACACGAAATGAATGAAAGGCTCTCTTGTACTAAAGATGGATTTGTAGGCTTATTAAAGCAAACCATAAACTGTTCTAAATTTGGTTTTGCAGGTTTTTAATCTTCGGTCCTTATTTTTCTGGTATGATTTTTGTTCAGAATGGGTATGGACAGGTACAAATTAAGATCTCATTTCTGGTATGCTCTGTATGGATATCAGTATTGTGTCTTTTTTGGTTCTGGTATTACCGTATTAGCTGTATGATAAGATCATAAATTGCATCTTTATTTCTTGTTCTGGTTTTGGTTTCAACATCAACAAGAATTTTTCCGATCTTTGTATTTCTGGCTTTCTTTTTATATGGGTATTAGCAGATGCTTCTCTGATCAATATTTTCATAAATGGGATTAAAAGACCAGATAGAATACCATGATTAATTAGCATGTGGTTCCATGTACAACTCATACATTACCAGATTTAGTAGAATCCATGAAGCAGAAAAAATAAATATTACAGTATTTAACAGTACAGTACAGTAGAGATGTGAGATGTTGCATATGAAGATTTATACATTAGCAATTAAGCATACTTAAAAATTAAAATATAAGTGAACGAGCCGCATGAAACATCGAATAGCAACCTGCATGCACATAGTGAGATTTGCATGTACCATTCATCCCAAATGCTCCCCATTTTCAATGTCCTTGAGGAACTTGAACATAGAGGGAGTGCCAAATGACCTGATTGATTCTTCAATATCATCACCTCTGGCAGTCGCGCGTTGTACATCATGGCAAGTAAAAAGGGAGCAGACAAGGGATTGTGCATAAGCATGCTGACTTTTAGATTGCAATAACACCAACTCCTCAAGGTCCTTGCGCAGCAACTTACACAACTCATCCTCTGAATTCCTCAAAAGATCATTTTTACTAAGAATCCTGTCCACGTTAAATTCTGTACAGATTGCCAGCAGTATATTAATGCGGGTCCTCTCAGCTATTACCTCTGGTGGAGCTTGTAGTTTCTCAGATGGCATCATCTTCATACGGTTTGCAGTGATGATAACAGGGTTTGACTGGAATATTTTTCCTGATACCCTGTGCGTACATGCATAATGAATTATCAATTTAATTAATCTGTTAGCTAGACTAAGTGAAATCAAATAGTTAAGTATCTATATATCTTTTTTATACGATATAATATGGTGATGCATGTGATAAATTAATATGCGCGTACCTGTATGAATAGGAGGCTTTCAGAATATCTGTAGACCCTTCCTCAACATCATCAGGGAGGGAAAGGGTCACCAACACCTTCCGAACCTCTCTGCTGTATAGATTGCCGTAAGAGACATCTACAGGGCCAGAATAATGTTTATGCCAAGTAGAATTAGCTGCTCCCTCTACATCCATCAATGCAGATGATCCTTTGATTGGAGCGAAGGTCAGTACCAGATCCTGAACGACCACCGTAAGTAAGCCAGCCAAACACACTGCAATGGCTTTGGTCAAGTTGTTTGTGTTTCTAACACTCGAGTACGTACCTCCGATGGTTTCCTCTGCTATCGACGTGAGTTCCTAATAAGGAAATTCTCTTAATTTTCATTAACGACAGCAACAACAACACAAACAGTAATAATAACAATAATAATAACAATAATAATAACAATAATAATAACAATAATAATAACAATAATAATAACAATAATAATAATAATAATAATAATAATAATAATATAACTACATGATTAATTGATTAAATTATAGAAGGCAACCATATGTACCAATGGACTATGATCTTTCCCAAAACCAAACGTGTGCACGGCGACATCAGCAATAGAGCGGGAATCAGGGTAATTAGCATAATCAGCTGCAACGCTTGACACGAGTATTATTGCTTTCACCATGGATCTGCTGCTAATTTTAGGGTCCTTGAGAATGTTCAATCCCTTCTGAAGTCCTTCATATGATCTGCCTAGCTCTGTGTCATCAGCTTGCAAATTATTCAACACACATTTTAGTTCCTTTTTACAAGTTTCTGTCATCTTTTGCAATGGCCACAGCGTTGTGGCCTCCTTGGAGAAAATGACAACTGAGAAACAATCAACAGAACTAAGTTTGTTGATTACAAATCGGATCGCGGCTTTCATTTTCTCTAACTTATTGTCTTCATTCATATTCGCGCAAACATCTAAAACCGCCACAAGGGCCAATCTGGGTCGATCGCCGCACACTTTACCAGTGAGCTCCAACATGAGGGTGTGGCTGTATTCATTAAGTGGTGCCTCCAAGTTGCTTATGATTTTTAGTTCTACTCTTCCAGACAAAGCTTTTGAAACAAATTAAAACAAGAACAAGAGTTAGCACATGTTTGAAAAATCACCAATTTTCACGTGCAAACATTTATTTTAATACTATTACTTAAAGTTTGAAACTAACTTTAAAAAAAATCTAAATAACTAAAAAAAAATCTAAAAGTTGAAAGTTTTTATGTTGCAAAAATATTGTTATAATGCCTTATCATCAGAATTTAATCAATTTATTTATGTTGCGCCTTGCATGACATCTTTTTATTTTCTGGATATTTTAAGGTGGCGCTAATAATTAGGATAGAATAATGAATATATATCATATCAAAATAGAACATCTCAGAAAATCTGAAACAAACAATTACCTAGAAAACTCTAGAAACAAATTTTCTAGTATGTCACGATACAAACAATTTATGCAACAACATAAACAAAAATTTTGAATTGAGCTCACTATATGTTAGCAATAGCATTATCGATATAAAATATTAAATTATAATTATTAGTTGTCTAACTATTAATAAAATTTTTAAACACGGTAGACTTAATATTGTAATCATCATCTAATTTTTTTTTAGATGGTTCTATTTCCACCTACACAAGTGGTTAAGAAATTGGAAAAAAGAAGGTAAAAGATGTTTGGGTCTCACCATCATCATCAACATCACCACCACCATCATCATCATCATCAATCGGAATAGGCTCTTCCTTCTTGGGGTAACAAGCACCTCTCATAGTTCTAGGGAATGTAGTGAGGTTGGGACATTTCTTGCATTCTACGACCTCCAAGTTGGTAAACATCTCATTGAGCTCAAACCAGTCAATCTTCAAATATTTTAGGAACCTGAGGCGCAATATCTCCACTTGCCAGTCAACATTATCTCTGAATTTAGCAAGTTTCCCACCTCTGATATACAATCTCTTCAACTTTTGTAACTTTGCAGCATTCGACAGCTCCGGTGACTCAGCATTCGGATAGCATCTGATATCCAGCTTCTCCAGATTTTCAGGAAAATAGATGGTCGGAGTCTTCAAACCATCTTCATTTTCTCCATGACTTTGTTTTCTTTGTTTCTTCTCTTTCATTTTTTCATCTCTCTTTATAGCTTCACCTAGCATTTTGCCTCTGGAATTCTCTCTCCTTTGCTTTTCTGTCACAATATCTTGATCTACACTAACACTGGTTATTTGTTCAATTGTTCCACATCTGCCCCATGTTATTGTTAGTACCAGAAGGCTACTTAAATGTTTCAAGCTAGTGCAATCATCATGAGAAAGAAGATGTGGGTGCATTATCTTAATGCTCAACTTTATAAGCTTTCGTAATTTTGAGAGATCTTTTAGTTGAGAATGTTCTTGACCTTCTGGTATGAAGCCATTAAACACAACACCCTTTAGCACTTCTAGATTAGAGAGCTCACAGACCCATTTTGGCATAAGATATAATAGGTAGCACCCTGTAATATCTAAATGTTTTAGCTCCTTGAACCAGCCGTCATTTGAGCTTACTCCTACTCGTATCTTTGGTTTCGGGTTTTGTGGTAATTCTTGCAAACTATGGCAATCTTTGAGGTCTAGTATCTTCAAACCTCTCATCTTCCCAATCGACTGAGGAAGCTTTTCTATTCTTGAAATACCTCTAAGGCTAAGGTATGTCACGGCTTCTCCCATTTTCTCTAGGAATTTTGTTCCAGCAACATCATGTATAGTTTCCTTGTTCACGTTATGGACCGCCAAGTCTATGTAACGCCACTCACCAAGTTGGACCACTTTGATCGTAGGTTCTATATTGATGTAATCGGAAAGATGCATTTTGTTGAGGTTTAGAATTGCGACCACCTCATCCTCATTTTTATAAAGATGCAATCCTTTTGTCTCCTCGGATTCAACAATACGCTTTTCCTTCTTGAGGTATGAAATAAACTGCTTATGGATTGTAGGATTTATGGTGTAGCTGTCAACTACTTTATTATGTTCTTTGACTCGTTTTGGTTTTAGGATATTCATCTCCTCTAATTTATACAAGATATCTACATACTGCTTCTCCGTCGCACTTGTGTCTCCTTCGCAAGGTAAAAGCCCCAAACCAATCCACCAATTAATTAGTAATCTTTTCTTTAGTTCTGTGTTTTCAGGAAAGATAGCAAGGCTATGCAAACATTCCTTTTGTTCGGCATTCAATTTCTCTGTACATTTGACATATTCTGAAGACCCGTCATTTTTTGTACTACTGGTATCCTTCACACTATTTGACGATTCCCCGACTTCAAATGTTCCCCTTTTCAAAGGCTTATCATGTGTCTCTTCAACTAGTTTAAATGTAACTATATTAGGGGCTAATTTTTTTAATTCTTTTATCTCGGCAAGGATATTCCCAACCATCTTCCTCATGGAATCATCACCCATCTTTCTTGAAATGCGCCGTTTTATCATCGAAAAGCTATCAAACACTCTATTTTCCCACTCATCTATTGCTACGAGAAAATTGGTCATCTGCTCCACCTCCTTCTGTATCTCTGTGCTTTCGTTTTGGATACATACTTGCATCTCTTTGTTTGTTGTTAGTGTATGCAGTTTCTCAAGATCTTGTAGTAGTGATTTAACAAAATATTGCCGAATAGCACCCTTGAATAATTTATTGCCATCTCCTAATGAAGCTGCCGACATTGTTTCTAAGTTAAAGAAAAGGAAGACATTTAGCTAGAGTGAATAGTAATGACTTATGAAAATAATTTATGGTACCATCTCCCTCGTGTCTCCACTTTCCTTAACTTATACAATAACAAGAACTAAATAACAATTATATAACAAGATACATTATAGTGCAACACGAAACAAAATGGTAAGTGCGTCACGAAACAAAATGGTTTTTGTTTTGGTATCGATCAAAACTCATATTTTTAAAGGACAAATAACCAAACCGATTTGTCCAACACAATCTACGTACTGAAATCATGCAAAATACCAAATTTTATAACTTTTAGAATTTTTTTACTATTTTTGTATAAATATGATTACTTTATGACACCCAAATAGTATTATATATGTAATTATTATTTTTAGTTCATCTTTCAAAAGTCTTTAAAACTAGGAAAATTTGTATATTTGCCACTCCAAAACCCTCCATTGCAAATTTGCCACTACAAACTTAATAAAATTACATTATTGCCATTAAAATTTTTGAATGACCAAATTGCCCTCAATCTCTCACAGCGTGCCCCCCCGGGCAGCCCCCTGCCGGGGGACGCGCGGGGAGTTCACGGAAGGCCCCCGTATAGCCAATGTTTCATATGTAGCTTTTAAAAAAATCCGAATTAAATACTTAAAAATCTCCATAAATGAAAATTTTTTGCATGCCATATGATTTTGATATAAAGAATTTATTGAGCCATATAAATTAAAATTTGGATATGGTTTGATATGTTTTTAGTGTTAAGCTCACGGAAGGCCCCCGTATAGTACAATAAATAAATAGTTAACACATAATTGGATGAAAGATTGAACTACATATATGTTTGTAAGAAAAACAAATATGTGAAAAGCTACTTACAGCCGGCGAGAAATATATATGCTGATTCACTTGATCGAAGCGCGCGCAGTTCGTCTTGACCTCGAGCAGCTCAGCTTCCTCGATAATGGATTATATAAAACCTTGCAGATCTTAAATGAACATTTTTCTGGCTCCAACAAGCTTACCGTAAGAAAAATATGCAAGTTAGAGAACTCTGCTTGTGCAGGATATAAAGAACCTAGCTTATGCACACGCTTCCTTGAGATACCTTGCTGATTACTTGATAAAGTAACGATTCCTCACATATTGTAATTGTGTTTATCTTTTCATGCAAGATTAATTGATTATACTTTACTTAAAACATAAAGGGCAACAGTAGCCAGTTGGATGATTGGTCCGACACATACTTGTTTGGCTCAAAAGGAATAATTTCAATCTTTTTCCTAAACCATACTATATATCTACATATTTGAATATCGTACCGAAACATCAAATATCACAAAAGAGGAGGGCGAATAATATGAAAATAAGCCATTCTAATTTCGAAGCCTCCCCTATGATAAATGACCGAACAATTAATCAGCCCACCTTTGTTATAATTATTATAAATAGTTATGTTGAATATCTCTTTGTGAAAAATAAATTTATTATAGATTGAGAAAATAATTTTATTATTTTTGTAAAATCACATGACAATTTAATTATAATTTGCTACCTCAAAAAAAATTTTAAATATAATGTGACGCGTGTAATGAAGTTTAATCATCATGATGTGTCCAAATCATCACATGACTTATTACAGGATTAATCTTTGATGTACCGGTCAAAATTAACTTTGGGCTTGTCAATATCCAATCAAATTAAATCTTGAAAGTATATGTTGCTCCTCCTAATCATGTGTCCATTTCCGAGGCCCTTCAGACATTGGAAAGTTTGAATCCCAAGAAGGGCTGAACTTGGGGACAACAATCTCTCAGAAACCTGTGCAAAGGCACATGGGCTCTGTTCGGCAAGTCACGGAAGAGGGACGGATTAGCGGAATTGAAGAATTGAGATTAGGTTTCTTTTCCAAACTATTCCGTTCGTGTTCGGCGCTCAACAGAGAGGAATTGTGAAGTACGAAAATGCATTAAATATAAATGTAGTAGGAAATGACAGTTATGTCTTTAGAAATGTATTGGTTATATTTCTATTTAAATCATTAATGAGCACTAAATAGCTCAACAAGACAGTATAAAAATGGCTAACACATATGTTGGGCATAATTTATTTTTCCAAATGTATGTTGCAAAGCTAATGAATCATATCTGACTGGTATGGCTTGCAGATAAAAGAAGTTGGTGGGCCAGTTTCACCTCACGCCATTAGTGAAGGATAAATTTATAACTATACAAAACAATACAATTTCCAAATATCTTGATCTATAATAATGAATCCCATTACGATACATCCAAAAATTGCCATCCAAATCTCTAGCTTCGCGCAAATTTCATACTGTTGTTGTGCTTCAATCTCCTCTGCTCTCGAGTCTTGACCATCAAATGCGAAGACAAAACATGAAGAAGAAGCAGTTTTAAAAGGAAGTATGCACAACAGTGCAAGAACCAAACTACAAATGGATCTCATTCTGAAGGAAAAAATGTTTCCATCAACGTGGCAACCTTCGAATTGCAAGATTTGCGATGAAACATCGGAGATAGAGGTAAAATCAAATGGGAAAGAAGAACTGGGTTTCGTTGGTAACCGTGAAGAAGAAGAATCAAAATATAATAAAATAAGGAGAGTCCTTTGCCACGTAAGCTCGCAGGGGGGTAAAATGGGGTCTGAAATTCTCTATTCCGCCTTCTAATCCCAATTCCATGCCTCGGTTGGAATTGAAAAAGTCCGAAAAGTGGTCTAATCCACCTCTTCAATTCCATACTCTTCCAGACCCGTTCGTTGAGAAGAGTGCGTCTAATCCGTTCAATTCCGCTATTCCTTACTAGCCGAACAGACCCATGATGACATGAAGTTTAATTATTTACGAGATTTCATAGAGCCAAGCTGCAAAAAAATGATATCGTGACATTCTATAAACTAGCATTACATCCGTGCAATGCACGGGATTGGAAAACTAAAATAGGTAACATTTTTTTTGCATATTTTATAAATAAAAAAATGGATAATGACTCCAGAGGCCCTTGAACTTTCACCTGGTGACAAGTTGGTCCCCGAACTTTTATTTTGGACAAATGTACCCTCAAACTATGAATTTGTGATAATTTGGTCCCTCAACCATTAATTAGCCATATAATAATTCATTTGAAATATGAAATGATCATAGTACCTTGTATATTTATTGGTAGCATTATTTTTATTATTACAACATATAATTACATAAATAATTAAATTAATAATTTACATATAGTTACGTAACTAATTAAAATTAATAAATTTTGTTTATTTGATTGTGATGATAGCAAATAATTTATGGAAAAATGTTTAATATTTGAAACTGTAAATATATATACAAATTTTTTTTATCACTTTTAACTTTGTATATAATATATAATCATTATAAATATTAAATCATTATAAAAATAAAAATAGATCATATAAAATAAAAGGCGGCGATGAGCCATGAGCATTTTATAATATAAATTTTTAATTACGTACTTATATGATTAAATAGTTCTTATCTTTATAAATTATGAATTAATAAACCATGTAATGTCCTAAAACGTATAGGCTTTTAAATTTATAACCCTATGCAAACACTCAATCGCAAGCGTACGATCTCGTGTAGTACAGTCGGGGTCGAACCACATGGATGGGGTTAATCCTAAACCAAACTTTACTCACAATTCAAATACTAAACAAATAAAGTGGGGGGTTTTCGAAGGTTGGTTTCAAGCAGTTCAAAGTGCGAAACAGTAAACAACAATAAGTAAAACTCTAAAACAGATTATAAAAGGACGTTCCTAGGGTTTTCAGATTCAGTTTAGCCTCTGGATTAATAGTCTGCGCCCCGCAAGATGTTTCTGCGGGCCGCAGGGGGGTAGTTAGAGATACCGACACTGTCTGCTAACCACAGAATGTCTCCTGTGTTAATAAACAGTGTCGAAAACTCTGTCTTACACTTTCTGTAACTTTCTGCGGCCCCGCAAGATGTCTCTGCGGGTCGCAGACAGTCGGCAGAAAGCAGATTCAGTTCTAGTTCAAATTTCGACTCACGTAATCAATTTCTATTCGAATCAGATTTAATACAGGTTCCGCAACTGTCGTATTTTGGTCCTTCTAGCAATTCTAGTTCAATAGAAATTCATAGATCTATGTCTAGACCTATGTTCAAGTTACTTTTATTCACGGGTTCGGTTCAACTTTTGTCGAAACCGCAATCAGCCTTTCGGTATTTCTTGGAAAGCAAGCAATCAACCCAATAATGGAAATAACAAGTTTTGGTCATGAGATATTCTATTAACCACACCGAACTTGGCCTAATCCGCGGGTTTACCACACAAACAAATGAAGTCAAGAACATATTATAATTAAAGCGCAAGTAACTATGAAAACAACGTGAATCAAAACAAAATACAATCAATCCATAAGCATAAACATCGTCATCAACCCTAGAAACTACAAGTCTACTCGTTCATGGCGAGGGAAAACAAACCAAACAAATAAAAGAGAGAGTTCATGATACTAAAGAGAAGGAGAAGAGCAAGAAGGGCTTTAATCTTCGATTTCTCCAAGGAAATCTTGCGAATCCGTCGAAGAAGCGACGAACAAAGCAAAACCGTCTCTACTCTTCCTCCTATGGCGGTTAGGGTGAGTGGAGAATGAAAAGTTATGAAGTAAGATATCTGAGAAGAGATGGCCGCGGCGCGGAACTGTAGCGCGGGTACTGTAGCACTCGGGTTTGGTGGCTAGGGTTTTGAGAGAGATGGTAAGATGTCAAAAACGTTCCAAGGAAAGAGTTTAAATAGCCCAGGGCGGCCAAAACAGAATCTGCTCCGCACCGTCCTGCGGCCCGCAGGGCCTTGTCTGCTGCCAGCAGACAGTGCGTTCCAGTGCCAAATCACGTCCAAATGGCTCCAAAAGCCCAATTTACCTGAAATTTGGACAAATGCAAAGAAGTAACTAGAATCTAAACATACTAACACCTAAATGCATATGAACTTAGGAATTTTAGGTCAAAAACAAGGTGTAGATCTGGTAAAATGCAGATATGAATGCGGTGCATCTAATCTCCCCAAGCTTAAAGTCTTGCTTGTCCTCAAGCAAAACCTAGAACCTAAGAGATAAACCGTACCTAGACCTAAATCTCCAAGTAGACTTAAATGCAAAGAAAAACTTTGGAAGAAATGCTAAACGAAGAGTGCATGGGCAAGTTTGAATTTTGAATTGTAAATAATTATGCATGATAATTCCACAAAACATGGGCTAAGGCACAGAAAATGAAGACGAGTGACTTTTGCTCCATGAAACGCAACCTGAATTGCAAGTAGGACCATCGTACCTTTTCGGACCCTAGATCTTTCAATCGAACTACAAAGTTGGTATCTCAGTTGCGTTAGACCCACAGTGAACAACTTTCTCAACCTTTCACATCCATAGACCTTGAAATGCTTGTATTTATTTATTTATTGTATTTTTTTTCTTTTTGTGAATTCAAAGTGTGAGGGAATGAAGCCCGAGTCAGATGGATAAAGAAAATAAAAGTGCATACGTCCTGTCTGACCGTGACTTCACCCCCTTTAAAATTCAGACATTCAAGGAGCAGTCAGTCGGATGGAAAAATAAAGAGGTGCACTCGTCCTACCTAACCGCATCCTTGAAATGCCTATTGATTTGGTTTTTAAGACATTTCAGGCTATGACTTTCCACATTTCCCAACCATATTCACATGGATACCACAAACTGAGAAGTTACTCTTCGTCCTCAATCAGATTTTCGGTTTGCTACGTTTTCCAATTAGTACCTACTTTATTCATGGAACTAGACGTTACAGAACAAGATTCTCTGACCTTAACACAAGTCTCATGAAGTTATCATACACAATTTTTCACAATGCAAATGTCAAAAGTTCCCATATGCCCTTGAATTCAACATTTTCCCAAAATGAAAAAGAAGAACAGAAAAAGAAAAAGAAAATCCTAAAACTCAGATTTACTCTATCCTCCCTCCCCAAGCTAATCCATGCACTGTCCTCAGTGCATAAAACATAGATGTGAGAATAAATGAGAGAGAGAAAGAAGACAACCTGAGGGAATGACTGTGCAGAATCGGCGGAATCTCCCCAAGCTGGCTACTGCTGTGCCGGCGGCGGAGTGTCGGTCGGATCTAGGGGCGGTGTGGTGTGACTGGTGGTGTGCTGGTGATGAACGGCTTGCGGGCCGCAAGTAGCTGCCAGATCCGTGCTTCTTCTTGATTTCGAACTCCGATGCTTGTCGTTTCCTTGAATTTAACTTCTGAGACTACACAGACATAACTAAAAACACCTATTGCAACATCAGAATGAACTAGCATGCAAAATAAACTATGCAAAAGAAGTAAAAGAAAAGAAAATAAACCGAAATCCTTGGGTTGCCTCACAAGAAGCGCTTGTTTTAGGTCCCAAGCTTGACCTTAATGCCTCTAAATATCTGGTGGAGAAGGCTCAGACAGATGCCAGGCTATGTGCGGCGGTGACCTATCCGTTTGGACTTCGGGTTCTCCTCCTTGCGGGCCCGCAGGTGCCTAGCAGCGGGGTGTTAGCGGTTGCCTGCGGTGTTGAAAACACTGGATGCGCCATGGTAAGCAGTGAACTGTCTGGTGGATTAGTACCTAAGAGATAGCTTGCGAGCCCCTAGGACTTGTCTTGCGGGCCGCAAGCAGTAGCGCCAGAAGCTACTTCATCGCCGTTGGCTGCACCAACTAATCCCACCGAGCTCAACTCGTCCTGCAAAGAAGATAGAGAGCCAGAATGATACCTGAGTGTGTTCTGATGCTCCTCCAGCAGATCTTCTTGTGCCTCGTGGACCAGCTGATCGATCACGTCCACTCGGTTGCAATCTTCGGGCATGTTGGGGTACTTCATTGCGTCGGCAACTCGAAACTGGACTTTCTCACCTCTGATATTCATGGTGAGCGTACCGTCATAGGTGTCGATGATGGTCCTGGCTGTCCTCAGGAAGGGGCGTCCTAAGATGATCGGTATATTCTTGTCCTCCTTCATATCAATCACCACGAAATCTGCTAGCACAAAGAACTTGCCTACCTGCACGGGCACATCCTCTACTATCCCCATCGGCAAGCGTGTGGAAGTGTCTGCTAGCTGCAAGGTCATGCGAGTGGGCTTGAGCTCTCCTACACCCATCCTTTGGAAGACGGTGTGGGGCATGAGACTGACACTAGCGCCTAGATCGCATAACGCCTTTTTGATGGCCGCCTTACCGACGGTACAGGGAATGGTGACCTGCGTCTCCAAGCTTAGGAGGAAGCTGTCGGCTCACCACCGCACTGCACTCGAAGTTCAGTTGCACGCTCCTACAATCCTTCAAGCTCCTCTTATTGGACAAGATGTCCTTCAGAAATTTTGCGTAGGACGGCATTTGTGCGAGCGCGTTGGTGAAAGGGATGGAGATAGTGAGCTGCTTGAGAACTTCCATGAATTTTGAGAATTTCTCATCCAGACGGTGCTTGGCGAGCCTTTGCGGGAATGGGACCGGTGGTTGGTAGGGCGGCGGGGCTGCTGCCGCTTTGCCCTTATCCTTCGCTGGCAAGACCGGTTCGGCAGGCTTGGAGCTCTGGCTTGACTGCCCTTCAGTTACCACCTTCTGCGGCCCGCGAGAGTAACCTGTAGGGTTGGGAAGTAGGTGGTTGAGAGTCTGCCTGCGAATGCTGGATATTAGTCTGGCCACTGGGAGCGTCCTGCGGACCGTGAGAGAGGTCCTGCAGGCCATAAGAGTCTGCGGTAGGAGAGTTTTTCGTTGTTTCTGGTTGAGATTTCGCGACCGCTGGTTTTGCAACCGTCTGGTCTTCCTCTTCTGGCAAGGGCGGGTCAGCATACCGCGTAGCACTCGGGTTTGGTGGCTAGGGTTTTGAGAGAGATGGTAAGATGCCAAAAACGTCCCAAAGAAAGAGTTTAAATAGCCTAGGGCGGCCAAAAACATAATCTACTCTGCACCGTCCTGCGGCCCCGCAGGAGAGTCCTGTGGCCCGCAGGGCCTTGTCTGCTGCCAGCAGACAGTGCGTTCCAGTGCCAAATCACGTCCAAATGGCTCCAAAAGCCCAATTTACCTGAAATTTGGACAAATGCAAAGAAGTAACTAGAATCTAAACATACTAACACCTAAATGCATATGAACTTAGGAATTTTAGGTCAAAAACAAGGTGCAGGTCTGGTAAAATGCAGATATGAATGCGGTGCATCACCATGAGCATTTTAAATATTATCTTACAAATGTTCGGGGGCCAACTTGTCAGAAGGTGAAAGTTCGGAGGTCTCTGAGGTCATATTCCCTAAAAAACAAGAAGATAGTTGAAACCGGTGGGAGTTATATATGAATAATAAATAATTTTAAGAACTAAGTGTGCAAAAGCTCATTCTAAAATGTAAAGTTCATAATTGATATTTCAATCAAATCAATCTAAAAAAATTTAAGTAAACATTAGCAAATGACCAAGCCTGATGAAAATATAAGATGTTTTAATAATATCGTTTCCTTTTTTTCAATATTTTTAAGCCAACCATCTTAATATAAAAGTTTTTGCCTTTCGAAAATGATATATATGTTGATCCTCTATTTTTATTGTAATATAAGTAAACTAAATCCTCAAATGACATACAAAATATAACCCATCCAAAATTAAAGAAACATGACAAAAGGTTAGTAAGAAAAAAAAAAGATAGAAATTTAATATTGTAATGTTTTCCAGAACATTTATATTTCAACATAAGATAATAAAAAAGGTTAGGAAGGAAAAAAAATAGTGTGTGATGTCATGCATTCATATATATATTTTACCAGACTTGCACTAGTATTTTGGCCTAAAATTCCTAAGTTTAATTGCATTTAAGTAGTAAGATGTCTAGATTCCAGTTACTTCTTTACTTTTGCCCAAATTTCAGGTCAATCGGGCTTTTGGAGCCAATTGGACGCGATTCGGAGCCATAGACAACAAGTCGAAACAGGAATGAACTTCCTGCGGTCCGCAGGACCCCTCCTGCGGTCCGCAGGACCCTCCTGCGGTCAGCAGGATCCCTCCCGCGTCCAGCAGACGGAGGTTACAGCACGTTCGACCTTCCGCTCGGCGCTGAAAACTTCCTGTGGAGCAGAAAAACCGCCATTTCCTTCTTCCTGCGGTCCGCAGGGAGGTTACTGCACTACAGTTTTCTATTTTCTGGCGCTCTGCCTATATAAGGCGGTCATTGGGACGGTTCCAGACATCTTTTGACTCATCTTCTCACGCCGTTTCATTGCATATTCACAACCAGAGGCAGAGGAAAGAGGAGAGAAGGCCGTTCATCATTCTTCGAAGCGGATTTGAGAGAATTCTCGCGCGGGAGTGAAGATCGTGTCGCCTCGAATTCTTCTTCGGTTCTTTTGCATCATGATTTCTTTTAGTTCTTTATTTTCTTTGTTTTCTTGTGTCATGAGTGAGTAGATCTATCTGTTCTTAGGGTTTGAATGATGACGATTGTGTTGATGGATTAGTTGTTTGTGTGGATTAACGTTGTTTTCATAATCGCTTGAGATTTTCATTATTATGTGCTTGCAATTTGTTTGTTCATTTGGTAAACCTATAGGTTATGGCCAGACCTAGTTGGTTAATGTAGTATCTTTTGACCAGATCTGATTGTCTGCACAACTTGGGTTGAATTGTATCCGAAAGTACCCGAAAGGCGAAACTGCGTTTCGACTAACCTCGAAACGGACCCTAGAATTAACAAGTGACATGAACGTAGTTTAGAACTTATTCTATGAGTTTCGAATTGATTTAGAATTGTTAGGAGTACCAAAGGTGAAAACCAAGGACTTGTACCAACTCTGAATTGCTTAGGAACTGACGACGTTAGTCAGAACACCAAACCAGAATTGAAAACTGCTCTCTGTCAACTGCCTGCGGTCCGCAGTCAGTTACAGAAAGTGCAAGACAGGAGTTACAAAACTGACTGCGGATTATTAGAGAGATCTGTGGTTCGTGGACGGTTTTGCGACCCTAACCAACTACTTGCGGTCCGCAAGATACATCTTGCGGAACGCAGGCAACTGATCCTGAGACCAATCTGATTCTGACAACCCTGAGAACGCCTTTTAATTAATTGTCTTTCAGTTATTTACTTGTTTTAGCACTGTTTCCTTGTGTTTGTAACCAGCCTTGTTAAAACCCCCAACAATTGACCCTTTAATCCAAACTCTCTTAGAATTTAGAAGTAGGTTTAAGTGAAGTCTGGTGTTAATCCCGTCCCTGAGGATTCGACCCTCAAGTACTACACGAGATCGTACGCTTGCGATCGAGTGCATACTTTAGGTTTAAAAGCCTATACCCGTTCGCGCGGTCAAGCTTTTTGGCGCCGTTGCCGGGGACGGCGATATTAACCCTAGATTTTGCTTTTCTTTAGTTCTAAGTTCTAACTTCTCTTCTTCTTTTCTCTCTTTTTCTGTTTCAGGTGAACGACGCTGGACGGATTCCCTCCTCCTGTTGGCGACTACTTTTTGAGGAGCGGACCCCGGAGTCCGATATTCCGATCTCCGCGAGCAGGGATCAGCGCCGTCCTCGCTAATTCAGACCCGTCGTCTAACATGGCAGACGACGCGGAGCGCGAGCAGCTCCGGATTCGGGCCGAGGAGCTCGAAGAAGCTCGGCAACTGCTGCAAGAGGAAGTCCGACAGCTGAGGCAGCAGGTCGCAGAGCACGCCCTCGAGCCGCGGACCTTCAAAGAGTTCCACAGCCCACGGGTTGCTGACGCACAAGGGCCCATCATACTTCCAGATGTGCCCGGAGGTCCTCCGACTCTCGGAACCGGAGCCGTGAGCCTGATCCAGCAGAACTGCTTCCACGGCTTGGAGAACGAAAACCCGCACGATCACTTGGATAACTTCCTTGGGTGTTGCCGGGCCGTGAAGAACGCAGACGCGAATCCCGACTACGTTCGCCTTGCCTTGTTCCATTTCTCTCTCCGGGACAAGGCCAAATTCTGGTTCAACTCTCTCCCGAAGGGCTCAATTGGTTCCTGGGCCGAACTTTCATCGCAGTTCCTCGAGAAATTCTTCCCAATTAGGAGAACAGCCAAGGTTCGGTCCCAGATTGCCACATTCAAGCAGGCACATGACGAGTCGTTGGGGGATGCATGGGATCGGTTTAACCACCTCTGCTTGTCTTGCCCCCACCACAACTTCTCCAACATGATGCTAGCAGATGCCTTCTATGATGGATTGACTCAGCAGAACCGCGTCATGGTTGATGCATGTGCAGGTGGGTCCATCGTTGACCTAGAGGCGCAAGACATCCTGGACATCTTTGACAAGCTCGCTAAGCAGCAGCAGTGGTCGAGCCGCGAGTCCAGCAGGGGCACGAAAGGGCGCTACGAAGTCGATCAGCTCGCCCTCGTCCAGGCCAAGCTAGAGGCACTGCAGCTGCGGATGGACAAGCAGCTGGACCAGCAGAAGGCAACCTCGAAGGCTGTGCAGGCTCAGCCCTGCATGCTCTGCGGTGAGGACTCTCATGTCTATGAGAGTTGTCCGCTACGGCAGCCCGAGGAGGAGGAGGAGCAGGTCAACTCTCTCAACAATGCTCCATTCGCGCAGGGGTATGCCAACCCAGCAGACCGGCAAAGCTGGAGAGACCGTCCCAACTTCGGGACCAACAACTACAACCCTCCTCAGCAATTCCAGAATCAGGGGCAAGCAGGTGGGAACCGCAACTTCTTCAGCAACTCCCATTTTCAGAACCAGAACAGACCTGCCCAGCAGAATGCCTTCCGCCCGCCGTATGTACCTCCGCATCAAGAGCTCAAGCCTGCCGTTGTGAACAACTTCATGACTGAGCAGAACAAGATGAACCAGATGATATTCGAGCAGATGCAGTCCATCAACGAGAAGTTGGCCAGGATCGCGGGAGGAGACATAGGCGCGGCGTCGAGTTCGGGCACCAAACTGCCGAGTCAGCCGACGAACCCGAACGCCGAGGTAAAGGCGGTGCACATTCTCAGGAGCGGGACGCAGTATTCTGGCCCTCCCATGCCAGAAGAAGAGGACCCGACGGTGATCACGACAGGACACGCCAGATCAGACCCGCCGGCGGCAGACAGCACACCAGGTGCCATACCTTGCGGCACGCAAGCACGGGCTTGCGGTCCGCAAGCCTCTCAGCCCGGCGCCCGTTCAAACCAGGCGGCTTCTCAACCACCTTCTTGCGTTTCGCAGGACCATGCTCGCGTTCCGCAAGATGTGGCAGCAGACAGACAGACTGTGCAAATCTCCGATCCTGTCACGCAGTCCAAGCCAGCCAGCGGTAAGGGCCAGTCTCCAGCATTTCCGCTGCCCTACAGACCACCAGTACCGTTTCCCCAGAGGCTCGCCAAGCACCGCTTGGACGAGCAGTTCTCTAAGTTCATGGAGGTGCTCAAGCAGCTCACCGTCTCCATCCCGTTCGTTGACGCTCTCCTTCAGATGCCGTCCTACGCAAAATTCTTGAAGGACATCCTGTCCAACAAGAGAAGCTTGAAAGACTGCAAGAGCGTGCAACTCAACCATGAGTGCAGCGCGGTGGTGAGTCGCGTGCTACCTCCAAAGCTCAGGGATCCCGGGAAATTTACTATCCCGTGCACCCTCGGCAAGGAAGACATCAAGAAGGCCTTGTGCGACCTGGGTGCGAGTGTGAGCCTCATGCCTCACACTGTCTTTCAGAGGATAGGCGTGGGCGATCTCAAGCCCACGCGAATGACGATCCAGCTTGCGGACACCTCTACACGCAAGCCACTGGGGATCGTAGAGGATGTGCCCGTGCGAGTGGGCAAGTTCTTCGTGCCAGCCGACTTCGTGGTGATTGACATGATGGAGGACAAGGATGTACCGATCATCCTAGGACGTCCTTTCCTGCGGACAGCCCGAGCTATTTTTGACACCCATGAGGGCACTCTCACCTTGAATGTCGGGGGCGAAAAGGTGCAGTTCCACATCGAGAAGGCGGTGAGGTACCCCGACTTCTCCGATGACAGCCATGAGGATTGTTTCTATGTGGACGATGGAATCATCCTAGGAGGGCAAGAAGATCAGCTTGGGGGGCGTCCGAACTTTGCCAGGTATCATTCTGATCCCCCATCTTCTTTGCAGGACAAGTATAGCCCGGTTCTGACGGACGGTGAGGCTGGCGGCAATTCTGTCGCTCCTGGAGCCACACACTGCGGTCCGCAAGGCAGGTCATGCGGTCCGCAAGCCCCTTTGGGTGATCCACCAGACGGGCCACGGACCGCCGTGGCGCAGCCATCACCCCCAGCAGCCGCTCACACACCGCTGCCGGACACCAGCAGGTCTGCAAGACCCTCTCGCAGGCCACCAGAAGGCAGGTTCCATCCCCCACCGGCATCGACGTAGAGGTATCATGGTCAGGCTCGTGACCTAAAACAAGCGCTTCTTGGGAGGCAACCCAAGCCGTTAGGTTTCGTTTTACTTTTCTTGTATCAGATCTACTCTCTCTCTTTGTCACAATTTCTTTTGCATTCTAGTTCATTCTCATTTTGCATTAGGTGTTTTTAGTTGTGTTGGTGCAGTGTTAAGCAACAGAATCGAGAGATGGCGGACAACGGGCGCAAAACGGCGAAGAATCAGGTTCTGCCAAGCATCCTGCGGCCAGCAAGGCCGACCTTGCGGGCCGCAGGAGGGTCAGCAGGTAGCCTATGGTCAGCTACCAGACTTCTGCCCGACCAAAACACAAGTCTTGCAGTCCGTAGAACACCTCCCGCGACCCGCAAGAGGGAGCCAGACAGCACGAAGCGATCAGCAGTTCACGCCGCACAGACCGACCACGAAGCGACCAGCAAGCAAGGACATTCTGCCAGCGCTCCCGACAACACCGCTGCACCATGAGTCCCTCAGGTTGTATCTATTCTCTCTCTCATTTACGTTTACATATATGGGTTCGTGCACTGAGGACAGTGCATGGATTAGCTTGGGGAGGGAGGACAGTACGTCTGAGTTTTAGGTTAGTTTTAGGTTTTCTTTTTCATTTTCATGCTTGCATTTCTGAAAAATTTTGTGAAATTGTTAAACTCAAGGGCATATGGGAATTTTTGAAGTTTGCATTGTGGAAAATTGCGCATGATAACTTTATGAGATTTGTGTTAAGGTCGGAGAATCTTGTTCTGTAGTGATTAGTCCCATGAATAAAGTATGATCAAATTGGAAAAAGTAGCAAACCGAAAATCTGATTGAGGACGAAGAGTAATTTCTCAGTTTGTGGTACCCACGTGAATTTGGTTTGGAAATGTGGAAAGTCATGGCCTAGAGTGCATTAAAATTTCAAAAAGGAATCAAATATTTTAAAAACCAAATCAATGAGCATTTCAATGATGCAGTCAGTTAGGACGAGTGCACCATTTACTTTTCTTTCATCCGACTGACCGGTCCTTGAATGACTAAAAAGAGGGGTGGAGTCGCGATCAGGCAGGACGTATGCACTTTTATTTTCTTTATCCGACTGATTCGGGCTCCATTTCTTCATAATCCAATTAAAGCATTTCAAGGTCCATGGAATTGAAAGGTTGAGAAAGTTATTCACTGTGGGGTTAACACAATTGGGATACCAACTTTGTAGTCCGATCGAAAGATCTAGGGTCCTACAAGTACGATAATCATACTTGCAATTTAGGTTGCTTTTCATGGAACAAGAATCGCTCGTCCCGATTTTCTGTGCCTTAGCCCAAATCTTGTGAAATTATTATGCGTAATTATTTACAATGCGAAATTCAAACTTGCTCATAAATTCTTGGTTTGGCATTTTCACAAAGTTATTCTTTGCATTTAGGACGACTTGGGAATTTAGGATTACGTCTAGGTACGGTCTGCTTCTTAGGTTCTAGGTTTTGCTTGAGGACAAGCAAGGTTCTGAGCTTGGGGGGATTTGATGTCATGCATTCATATATATATTTTACCAGACTTGCACTAGTATTTTGGCCTAAAATTCCTAAGTTTAATTGCATTTAAGTAGTAAGATGTCTAGATTCCAGTTACTTCTTTACTTTTGCCCAAATTTCAGGTCAATCGGGCTTTTGGAGCCAATTGGACGCGATTCGGAGCCATAGACAACAAGTCGAAACAGGAATGAACTTCCTGCGGTCCGCAGGACCCCTCCTGCGGTCCGCAGGACCCTCCTGCGGTCAGCAGGATCCCTCCCGCGTCCAGCAGACGGAGGTTACAGCACGTTCGACCTTCCGCTCGGCGCTGAAAACTTCCTGTGGAGCAGAAAAACCGCCATTTCCTTCTTCCTGCGGTTCGCAGGCCCGTGCCTGCGGTCCGCAGGGAGGTTACTGCACTACAGTTTTCTATTTTCTGGCGCTCTGCCTATATAAGGCGGTCATTGGGACGGTTCCAGACATCTTTTGACTCATCTTCTCACGCCGTTTCATTGCATATTCACAACCAGAGGCAGAGGAAAGAGGAGAGAAGGCCGTTCATCATTCTTCGAAGCGGATTTGAGAGAATTCTCGCGCGGGAGTGAAGATCGTGTCGCCTCGAATTCTTCTTCGGTTCTTTTGCATCATGATTTCTTTTAGTTCTTTATTTTCTTTGTTTTCTTGTGTCATGAGTAAGTAGATCTATCTGTTCTTAGGGTTTGAATGATGACGATTGTGTTGATGGATTAGTTGTTTGTGTGGATTAACGTTGTTTTCATAATCGCTTGAGATTTTCATTATTATGTGCTTGCAATTTGTTTGTTCATTTGGTAAACCTATAGGTTATGGCCAGACCTAGTTGGTTAATGTAGTATCTTTTGACCAGATCTGATTGTCTGCACAACTTGGGTTGAATTGTATCCGAAAGTACCCGAAAGGCGAAACTGCGTTTCGACTAACCTCGAAACGGACCCTAGAATTAACAAGTGACATGAACGTAGTTTAGAACTTATTCTATGAGTTTCGAATTGATTTAGAATTGTTAGGAGTACCAAAGGTGAAAACCAAGGACTTGTACCAACTCTGAATTGCTTAGGAACTGACGACGTTAGTCAGAACACCAAACCAGAATTGAAAACTGCTCTCTGTCAACTGCCTGCGGTCCGCAGGAGACATCCTGCGGTCCGCAGTCAGTTACAGAAAGTGCAAGACAGGAGTTACAAAACTGACTGCGGATTATTAGAGAGATCTGTGGTTCGTGGACGGTTTTGCGACCCTAACCAACTACTTGCGGTCCGCAAGATACATCTTGCGGAACGCAGGCAACTGATCCTGAGACCAATCTGATTCTGACAACCCTGAGAACGCCTTTTAATTAATTGTCTTTCAGTTATTTACTTGTTTTAGCACTGTTTCCTTGTGTTTGTAACCAGCCTTGTTAAAACCCCCAACAATTGACCCTTTAATCCAAACTCTCTTAGAATTTAGAAGTAGGTTTAAGTGAAGTCTGGTGTTAATCCCGTCCCTGAGGATTCGACCCTCAAGTACTACACGAGATCGTACGCTTGCGATCGAGTGCATACTTTAGGTTTAAAAGCCTATACCCGTTCGCGCGGTCAGTGTGGTACTCTGGTAGTATTTTCCAGAATATTTGTATTTCAACTTAAGATAATTAAACATATAAGCGTCATGCTTGTTATATGTAAAATTTTTTTGCACAAATTTCTGGCATTTTCGCATTTCCCCAATTTTTTTGATCTCCAACCAAAAGAAATGAGTATAGTACTTATGTGGTGCTACATCAATACTCATTAAGATAAATTGACTGTTTTCTTTATTGTGTCTCAACGGAGGAAACTTTCTCCATTCTCTTCATATGTACAGTTAAGGGAAAAAAAATTACAGAACTTAAGGGTATAATTGTGCCCTTCTTAATAAAACTGAAGCTAATATCAACACATCATCTTTTCATTTTCACTTATATTTTGGAACAATAATCAAATCCATCGAGAGAAAGTACCAGTGTAACGTAACCTTGATGCTGCAAGATTCCTATTACCTTTTCAATTAAAATTGACCTGCAAGTTCATCAATAATCTCAAGGATAGTCAAAATGATGAATTAATGCATGCTTGAAAAAAGTTTAAAAAAGCTAATTAGGTGGATAACTTAATTTATAATGCAGTGAATGTATCGAATTAACTTCTTGTTGATCGCCCCTGTAAACACTCGATCATGAATTGTTGACATCAATAAATAGTACTTGTAATTTTTGTCCATGACAAGTTAATGCACGCATAGTGTGCCATGTCATCCTTTTGCCCACCCATATCATTATATTAACGCAATCAAATGATATAATTGATATCAAAATATCACACAATTTACTCCAAATCAACCCAAGTTACCTAACTCATATGCTATAGTAATATAAGATAATCAATTCATTTCACAGCTGCTTTATTTTGGTAAAAAGAAAAAACTTCATTTAGAAACAAAAAGAATTTGTTCAATATCATTTGAGATTATATTCCAACAAAGTTGTGCGACCCTTTTTCGCGCCGCCTCCGGCAGAGAGGGGCATGAAAGAGGACACGGTATTTAGATTTTTTTGTTTTTATCAAACGATTGTGTGGGACCATGATTCCAGCGAGCGCAAGCCCTCACTGTTAATTACCTCGGGCCCCGAACCCTGAGAACCTTTGATTAAGACTAAGCAAATTAATCAGATACGGGCAAATAAGTGAATGCAACATGATGACTAATTGACAGTGCCACATTTTATTTGGGTTGGTTTGTATTTGACTTCAATATCACGTTTAGACTGGTTTTGACTTCAATGTCATATTTGAGTTTGGGTTGACTTCTGGGTCACGCTTAATTTGGATTTTGCTTTAAGGTTGT
Organism: Cyperus esculentus; assembly: GCA_030179965.1. Taxonomy (NCBI): domain Eukaryota; kingdom Viridiplantae; phylum Streptophyta; class Magnoliopsida; order Poales; family Cyperaceae; genus Cyperus; species Cyperus esculentus. The sequence continues at coordinate 4,250,916 of JASGLE010000013.1, read as the reverse complement.
GATTTGGCTTTGGCTTACTTATGGGTCACGACTTGGCTTTGGATGACTTCTAGGTCATGATTTGGTATGGGTTGACTTCTTGGTCACGATTTGGTTTTGGTTGACTTCTAAGTCACGTTTGAGTTTGGTTTCAAACTGTGAATATGATGCGCTATGCCAATCCACAATCCGAGAGTAGATATCAGGGGCAGGGAGGATTTGACCCTCTTGGTATGCTTCCTCGATCTTCCAAGCCGTAGACGTGAAGCGCTATGCCAGCCTACAACCCAGGTCATGTTCCAATTTAATTGACTTCCATGTCACATTGGAGTTTTGATTGACATTAGGGTCATGGTTGAGTTTTGGTTGACTTCTTGGTCACGGTTGAGTTTTAGTTGACCTCTTGGTCACGCTTGAGTTTGGTTGACTTCATTGTCACATTTAGGCTTTGTTGACTTCATCGTCACGTTTAGAGTTGGTTGACTTCCTCGTCACGTTTGGACTTGGTTGACTTCATCGTCACGTTTCGCTTAGTTGACTTCAGTGTCACGCTTAGACTTGGTTCACTTGATCCAGTCCAATTAGGCCAAATCAATTGGGTTTTGACTTGGGTTTAGGGTTTGAGTTTAGAGGACTTGAATTTTGGTATTTGAGTTTTGGATTTGAGCTTTTGGTATTTGACTTTGGGTCTTGACTTGGCCTACTAAAGACGTGAATCAAGTGCAAAAGACCTTTTGGATATAATTTGGACCCAACTTAATTTCATTGCATAAAATGGTGTTTTGAAATATCTTTCAAGCAACAAAAACAACTTATAAAATTGAAGTCAAACGATGTCCATTTTGGTTTTAAATTTAATCCAAACTTTTAAGTTTTGAAAATTTGATTTTTTTTTTTTTTGTGTTTCATAAAATTCTATTTGAAATTTGTGAACTTTTGAAACAGATTTGGTGAAATTTGGATTTGAAATCATTTGTCAAATGTTTATTTTAGTTTTGAAATTGTTAAATGGCATTTGGGCTTCCTCTCCCCGTTTTTTTTTTTTTTTACCGAATTGGGCCAAGTCATGGGCCCTTTTTTTTCTTTTTTTTTTCTTTCCTTTTCTCACGAAATGGGCTGAGACTGGCCTTCTTCCTTTTCTTTTGCTTATCTTCATTTCTTTCAATTGGACCGCAGAGGGGAAGGCTCGGATCCGCTCCAACTGGGTGTTTGGTGCTGAGAAAGTCTGGACCGTCCGATGAAGATCCAGGGGAGAGAATCTATCTTCGTTCAGCAGGCGTTCTCTCCCTGCTTTGCTAGGGAGCTTCTGACCGTTGGATGGAGATCCAAGGGCCATTTTTATTCATTCAACTTTCAAGATTTCCCTGGCTTTGCAAGGAGGTGACATGGCGAAATCTAGAGCGTCCAAAGAAGAGCTCCGGTCATCCGACGTCCGATCGGAGATCGGCCACCTCCTCTGGCATCGTCTCGGCGAGGGGAGTCCGGCGGTGGGGTCCGATTCGGCTGGAGATGGCCGGAAAGAGAGGCGGCACCACCACCAGTTGGTGATCTGGTACCAAGCAAACAGCTCGGGAGTTGATTTTGTAATTTGAATTTCAAGCATCAAATGAACTCAATATCTGGTCAAATTTCTTGAACATATTGTGCAGCATACCTATTTCACATATATGAGATTTAACATGTGATTCATTTTCAAAACAAAGGAGAAATTGAAGGATGAAAGTGGTATCATGACCATGGTTTGGTGATTTGGTACCGCTAAGCTGCTCTGGAGTTGGTTTCGTGATTCGCATTTCAGGCGTCAAATGAACTCAAAACATGGTCAAACTTCCTGAATACATTATTCGACATGCCTATTTTACATGTGCAAGATTTAATATATGGCTCATGTTCAAAACGAAGGAGAAATCGCAAGAGGAAAGTGGTATCATGACCATGGTTTGATGATTTGGTACCGCTAAGCTGCTCTGGAGTTGGTTTCGTGATTCGCATTTCAGGCGTCAAATGAACTCGAAACATGGTCAAACTTCCTGAATACATTATTTGACATTCCTATTCTATGCGTGCAAGATTTAATATATGGTTCATGTTCAAAACGAAAGAGAAATCGCAAGAGGAAAGTGGTATCATGACCATGGTTTGGTGATTTGGTACCGCTAAGCTGCTCTGGAGTTGGTTTCGTGATTCGCATTTCAGGCGTCAAATAAACTCGAAACATGATCAAACTTCCTAAATACATTATTCGACATGCCTATTTTACGTGTGCAAGATTTAATGTATGGTTCATGTTCAAAACGAAGGAGAAATCGCAAGAGGAAAGTGGTACGATGACCATGGTTTGGTGATTTGATACCGCTAAGCTGCTCTAGAGTTGGTTTCGTGATTCACATTTCAGGCGTCAAATGAACTCGAAACATGATCAAACTTTCTGAATATGTTATTTGACATACCTATTTTACATTTGCAAGATTTAATATATGGTTCATGTTCAAGTCGAAGGAGAAATCACAAGAGGAAAGTGGAACGATGACCACAAAACTGCACTCCTTTCCATTTGAAGCCGAGTATTTGAAAAATCCATGAAAATTCACCAAAAATTCAAAAAAAGTGTAAAATTTTGTCGAGAAACACTTCACATTGTATATTTCATGTTTGTAAGCTTGCTGTTATTCATTGTGTTCAAAATCGTGGGGGAAAATAGGGATTCGTTGCTGCTACCAAGTACCAGAAACTGGTACAGCAGTGTTGTCAGTGGCAAATCGGTCTATTGCTCATAAATTTTGTTAACAACAGCCCATTTTTATTTGACAGAAATTTAAAGGAACGTTTTGAGGGCATTTCTTATGTTGAACACTTTTTAATTTGGTGCTACTTTAAGTGTACTTTTAAACCAATTTCATCGGAGGGGCAAATCTGGAAACATCGCTGCTATTTTCTTAGAATATTTGTTTAAAGGCCTTAGACTTGGAATTTTTCAATGAAAATTTTGGTACAAGCACAACTTAATGTGTATTACATGAATATAAAATAAAATGGGGTGGTCCAATTCACAGAATAGAGCAGTTTTTTTATTTTGTATATCAGTCCTGCACCGGTCTGACACAGTTTCTGATTGATCTTCGAAAAATCATAATAATTCATAGAAAATTTCACAAATGGTAAAACTTTGATAGGCCCTTTATATCAATGTTATTTACATGTGCTCAAATTTTGAAGGTATTTGGACAACTAGAGATACCCTTTTTCATTTTTAGTGTGAATTACGCTCAAAATGGTGTCGCTGGTTCTGGTTTGGTTCTCACTGGACTTTAAGGCAGTAAGATATTGACACTTGGTTTCGCATATGACTGGTACAGGATGTCTACATGCTGGTACCAATGCTGACTAGTTTAATTTCACTAACTTTGCCTAATGTGAAGAACTTTGCTTGATGAAATTATGGTCAATTTGCACAAGTTCGTGTTGATCAATTTGGGGAGCTCATGTGTGCATATTTCAAGCAAAAAACTATGCATGAACTACACACATGTGCTTTAAAAGAAAACTTGCAAAGATTATGCAAGTTTAGTTCTCCCAAATCACCAACACAGATTGTGTAAAGTGAATATAAATCCATCTAGCAAAGATTATGCTAGCTGAAAATTATATGCGACTTATGCAAAGATTATGCATCAGTCACACATAGTTTTGTTTCTTTTTTTTTTTTTGAAATTACCTAACTTCAACCAGTTTTATTAATGTCTTTTAACAGAAAAGTCCCTTGAGATTTTATTATTATTATTATTTTTTTTTACTTGTGCTAAAGTCATAGTCGGATTGTATCGACAGAAAACCAAGTGTTATCCCTCAAATTATGCACTTTTCTTCTCTTCTACAATGCCTTGCTGTGTTTAGAACGCTGAGAGAATTACAATCAGAAAATTTTTACTAGCTAAAACTTTGTTCACTTGAGCAATTTGTATAAGCTTGTACATATGAGTTTGAAGCCAAGGTCATAATACACCTTGACAAAGATTCTTGCAAAGATTATGCAATTCTCTCTCTTTTTCAAACTCTTATGTACAGATTGTACAAAGAGGAGTGAACCTAATTTCAACCGGTAAAGATTATACCAGTTGTAAGTTCGCCCATATTGTGTATGACTATGCAAAGATTATGCATCATCCATACGCAATGTTCAAAATCACTCACAAAGAGCTATAGAAAAGTTACTAGAAATACATGTCTTTTTCTTGTAAAAAACCTCCCTGTTTCCTGTCATAGGATGCAAAGATTATGCACCTTCGACAAGGAGAAAGGGATTTGTGCCACCATCTTAATATTATCTAGCGACTCAATTATTTTCAGATAGCAAAAAAAAGAAAAGAATGAAGAAAGCAAGAAACACAAGCAGTTCAGCATTCAACTTTCAAAGGTGCTCGAAGAGCTAGCTGAAACGCTCCTGGCTGTCACAGCGGTGAAGATTACACCACTCCGACATCAACAAAGATTATGCCAAATGTCGGTGTAACAAGCTAGAAGTGAATCAGTTCACTCCTTGAACCCAATTTCACACATTTCTTTGCTTAATTACCTTAATTCACTTGAAGATTCTTGCAAGCAAACAAACCCAAACTATCCTAAGTTCACAACTATCTCACACTTTTTTTTTTTTACAATAGCAGTGGTAAAGACAGAAAGAGGGTGTGTGTGTTATGCGTGTTAGAGAGCTTCCAATGCAGCCAGTGACCTCCTTTTTATAGGCAATGCAGGGCTGAGAAGAGCCTTGCTGACCAATCTGCTGTAGCATACTTCATCCTTTTGACTAAAATTCACCAAATCCAACCTGTTCTTGTACCAAGCCTGTAGCATGGACGTGGGTATTAAATGAAGGATGTGCCAGCCACTGAGTTTTGTTCTCACCTCAGCACAGTCTTCATTCCTTTTAAGCAGCTCCTCTCTTGATTTATTGTGTCAATCTCAGCTCCCTTCCAATTGACGAAGTGACGGCCATTGTGAGGTGAGGAAGAGAGCAACGCACGATTTGCTTCACCCCATTGCTGCAACCGACCCCACTTCCAAGTTGCAGTTCCGGCAGTGGCATTGTTTTGGCGTCACAGCACTTGCAAGCAAAGGCAGCGCCTGGAATTTGGGGTATGGCCTGATGTTGTTTGAATTCAATGGGCATCCTCTTTTTCGATTTACTGGACACTCCATCCGAGTAGAGCAGACAGCAAGTAGAAGGAAGTGAGGAGAAGTGACAGGTGAAGAGGAAGAGGGGATAGTGTCGGGTGGAAAAAGGAAGGGAAGGAGAAGAAAGAAGAGGAGAGAAGGGCTGGGTGCGGCACAGGGAAGCCAGGCTCGTGTGGGGCCCACCTGTGGTTTCATGGTTCATCAGCTCTGAGTGTAGGTAATCTTTCTGCCCCTCCCTTTTCCCTCTTTTTTCTTTTTACTTCTGTTTGCAAGAGGTCTCAATGACAACTAAGTCTCGGTTGACCCCTGATTAGTATAAAGCTAGGCTTGGTGTTTAGTTTAATTAAACCATCAATTTAGTTCAATTAATTTGGGTTTTAGCATGAGTCAGGCCGATGGGGTCCCTTGTGTGGAGTCCATCTATCAATGTGATATCCTGTGAATTGATGGACTGCTGGATCTACTACAACCCTGTTGCACACATACTTTTTTTTTTTCCTTTTGTGCTTCCCATGTCACATGGCAGTCCCTCATTGGTCAGAAACTGTTTCTTCTTAAAAAAAAAAATTTTTGCAGTTCATTTCTTGGCTGAATTGTTCCATCTTTACACCAAAATTCTCACAAAAATGCATATATCATTTTGAGACTATTTTGGTAAATTCTAGTGTAATTTTGTAACACAAACACATTTTCCTTGAATGAAGCCTATTTTGCAACAGTGGACAACATGAAGAAAATAGGATAACTTGAGTTAGGAAACTTCGAAAATTTCAAATAATATATCAAAATTCTCAGAAAAATGAGAAGAATTTTAATATATCATAAGAAGAAAATTTTCCATAATTGTAAGAGGATTTCAATTTTTCTCCTCTTACAATTTTAAGGATTGACCACGGATCTGAAAATTACGAGAATATTTTCTTGCTTATCTCGTAACTTCCATCACTCCATTAGGTCAGGTCGTGATCTTAGGAGATGCTTTCATGCTTTCTTCCCCTTTGACCCGGCTTGATTTGAAATTTTTTTTTTTTTCAATGAGTTTCCTATTTTCCATTCATTTTTTGCTTTTATTCTTTTTCTCTTTTTCCTTACTCTTTTTCTCTTCTTTGTTTTGTTTGTTGTTTGTGCTTCGGTTGCAATCCCTTCAGAACTGTGCTCAGCTTAATAGGATTGAAACCTTGTCGCTTTTTGAGGGTCAACAAAGAGCCACCCACCAAAGCGGGTTCTGAAATTTATTATGTTGAAGAGCCTGCTTTGGTGTCTTTCTACATGCTTTTCCTTTTATCTCTTGACTAGCAGGTACTGATGGCTTTCTTCTGCTTTACAGCATTTGCGGGTTGACATTTGATTGTAGAGTTTGTTGATTGCACCTTCCATTTGCAGGTATTTATGCTCCTTTCTCTTTTGTTTTCTATGCTTGCTTGTAGCATCATGATAGCATCTTTGATATTTTATTATACCTTTATAGGCATGTCTTTGAAGCATGACCGCATGCCTTATGTTTCGGAGGACATTTCTGATTCTGTTGCACCTCATCTTCCGGTTTTAGCTAAGATTGGTACTCTTATAGTTCCTGCTTCACGGCGTCCCAAGGGGGCGCCGAACCGGTACTCAGATTTATCGCCACAGAGTTCGAGACTCTTACATCCGTACCAGCAGTGGCTTGACCAGCCCACACTTCATCTACCTTGTTTAGAGATGATGGCAGGACGTACCCTTCCTTGGGAAGGGAAGTCTAGAGATAGGATGCAGAGATTTCCAGGCCAGCTAGAGTGGACTTGCTACATGTTGATTTGTGAGGATGAGTTCTTGACTCGGGCTGGCATCTATGATGCAGTCTTCCTCTCTCTTTTTGATTATCCTTCATGCAGTCCCTTGCTTCGAGCTTTTGTCGAGAGATGGAACTATCCGACGAACACTGCTTTCGTCGGGGATAGAGAGATGACGATCACTTTATGGGAGATGCAACAGATTTCGGGGCTACCCATCTCAGGATTACCCTATGATGAGTACATTCCTCGCGATGATGATCTTTCGGGGCTCGATGGCCCGCACCGGACAGTTCTTGAGATCTACTACAAGCTTAGCGCTGAGCATGGTCCCGTTTCTTGTAGAGATTGGATATCTTATTTTACAGATCACATAGAGAGGCCAAGTGGCAGACTTGCTCCTTTTCACGATCCTCTTGGTGTTGGGAAACGCGTGACCCATCACCATGAGGATGCTCATATTCGGGGTTATCCTGACTCTGGAGAGCTGCCCCGCATGACGATTCGGACCGCTTTTCTTGCTTGGTGGCTTGGGTACTTCGTGGTGCCTTCTCTTCCATTAGGGAAGATTAGGCATTCCACATTTGCAGCTGCTTATCAGTTAGCTCAGGGGAGGAGAGTTTCATTGGCTATACCAGCTTTGGCCAATGTATTCAGCGAGCTTCGGGCATGGTCTATGGCCCCCGACCCTTCTCGTAGTGGGATCATTCCCTACCATTTCCTCTGCGGATGGTTGCACATGCACTGGGCGAGTGCCTACTCAGTGGTTTCATCAGAGTATTTGAGGACGGAGATGCCTCGATTGATTAACATTGCTGGAGCAGAGCCTCATTCTTTCAGTCTTTATGAAGCAAGGAAGCTCCTCATGTTTTCAGCTGACTCTCTAGGGGATATCCGGGCACGACTAGCTCCTCATTCATCAGATCCGGGTCAGGATACCTTCGTTCATGACACACGCCAGGAGCTCACCAGGCGAGATGACTATGAGTACATGATCAGTATTCGCTGCTCTTTGCTTCCTCTTCGGATTTGGGGCACTCTTAGGGGTTATATAGTATTGGAGCCTTACTTCCCACACCGATGTGCTCATCAGTTCGGTTTTGACCAGGGCCTGCCTTCACCAGTGAGATTTCCCGAGGGACTATCAGCCGACTTGCTCGGCTTTGCCAGATGTTGGTCTGCTATCCTCAGGAGGGGTACCGGAGTCCCATTTATCATCATTAGGGATTTCCGAGCACCTTACTTCTCAGTCCTTTACAAAAAGTGGTATGATGAGGCCATTACCACCATAGATGTGTCGATCTCGGTGTTCACTCAGCTGCTTGAGGAGGGAGCCAGGCTAGCGAGTTTGAGGGAGGGTGCGAGGAGCACCACTCTTGGATTTCCTGATTTTCTTGGCCGGGATAGCCAGCTTCAGCTGATCGCTTCAGAGACTGACCCTCGCCCTCGAGTGTCTAGAGTACCTAATAAATTTCTCGCATCTCTCTTCAGCTTTAGTATAATTGACTGACATGCTGTTGCATTCATTCTGACTTGTTCATTTTTAGGTGCATCTTCAGCCGCGGTGACCTCATGATCTCGTGGCCCAGCCAGGGATCGGGATCATGTGCGCTCGCGTGCTCGCCCACCTTCCCCTTCGAGAGTGGTCACTTTAGGTATGCATTTGGCCTTTTACCTTTACAGCTTTTATGTGCGTTATTACACTTATTCATTCCATTTTTAGGTGGTTCGCGACCAATTGATGATTGGAAGCGTGTTCAGGACTCTCTTCAACGTGTTCGCCGTTGGTCTTCTCCCCCTATTGCTTTAGGTAGTTTACTTGCATGTTTCAAGCCTTTTACAGTGAGATATCCAGTCTTAACTATTCCTGACTTGATTTCTTCTCGATTTAGATGTCCCATCTTCACCTAGTCCGGGTTCAGGGAGTGACCGTAGAGTTCGGCGTCGGGTTTCTTCTGGAGACCCAGATTCTACAGGTACATTGGCTTTCTCCTTTGTGTATAATTTTAAGGGATTCTATTAGTGCATGGTCTTGACTTAGCATTTGCTTTTAGGTCCATCTTTGGCAGCAGAGGTTCAGCACAACTCTGATGATGAGCCCCTTCTTCTTAGGTCGACTAGGGAGGATTCTCCAGTCTATGACCCTATCACTGGGGAGCCCATTGAGCCGTTGGGTGGGCCGCTTGTCATTAGCGTCTCTGGGTTTCAGGATTCATGCATCCCGCCTTCGGGTATGTTTCTTTTTCAGTTTCCATGTTAACTCTTTCTTTTCTCAGATTCTCTCTGACGTATTTGGGTTGTGCAGATTCGCCTACTCTTGACCTGCCTTCTCCAACTCCAGCGGAGCCGTCTATTGTGGTTCAGGGGCCTTGGGGTTCTGCGGATCAGGTCTCGGATGCTTCTGCTCCGGCTACAGAGAGAGTTCTTGAGACTCAGGATTCCCCTATTATGCCGTCATGTATGTTATTCCTTCATTTCTCCTTATTTACCTTACTCATTAGTTTTTTCTTGACACATTTAGATTGTGTAGGCTCGCTTGTTCTTGCTCTACCTGCTCCAACTCCCGCGGAAATGTTGACTGTGGCTCAAGAGTGTCATACTTTTGCAAATTAGATTTCGGATGCTTTCACCCCGGCCGCAGAGACAGTTCCTGAGATTCAGGGTTCGTATGTCCAGCCATCGGGTATGTTTTTCTTTCATTTCTCCTTATTTGCCCCTTTTTAGTAGTTTCTTCTTGATTCATTTAGATTGTGTAGGCTCGCTTGTTCTTGCTCTACCTGCTCTTATTCCCGCGGAGTTGCCTATTATGGCTCAGGAGTTTCGGGCTTCTACAGATCAGATCTCTGATGCTTCCGCCCTGACCGCAGAGAGAGTTCCTGAGACTCAGGCTCCACTTGTCCAGCCGTCAGGTATGCTATTCTCCACTTTTCTTACTTTACCTTTGGAACGTTAGTCTAATACAATCAAGTTATGCAGGTTCGTCCATCCCTGACATTTCTTCCCTTACTCGTGCGGAGCCACCCGTTGGGACTCAGCAGCACAGAGCTCCTGAGGATCAGGTTTTGGATGCTCCAGTCCCCACTACGGAGGAAACAAGTTCCTTCACATTGTCCTCGGTTATGGTATCAGAGGAGAGGACACCCAGTAGGGGCAGTTCCTCCGATTCCGGAGGAGTCTACTCAGTCAGACATAGCCCCAGGTATGCTTTTATTTTATCTTTCCCTATCTTATAAACTTCATGCCACGCATCGGCCTGGATATGATTCTTTACGTACCTCTTTAGGATCTTCTCATGCCTCCGCCATTGATATCGATCCCACAGGATCCCTAGATGCGGTACTTGCATTGCCAGTGTCCTTGGGGGATGAGTTCATTGCTCCTGAGGAGCCTCAGCCACATGGTATCATGCCCACACCAGGACGTGAGATGGACTCTGGCCCCTCGGCATTCAGTTCAGCGCCCAGAGGTATCCTATTTCTTTCACCTTCCTCCTTTCTTTATTATTTTTTATTATCTCCTGGGCTCACGCTGGCCTTGGTTTTTGTGCAGGGTTTTCTCTTGACAGCTTGTTGAGGAAACTTGAGTCTTGCGATCTCGAGACTGGTCTACCTCCTATTGCCTTGGGCGCGGAGGTATCGGATGTGGCTCACGCTCTGCAGACACATTGCACTCCGACTTCTCTTCAGAGTTTTGTTGATTCTCTGGTGATCCCCTGCATCAGGCACCTAGAGTCTATTTCAGCCGGACACCTCATGACTCAGTATCGTTTTCACTGTGGACAGGTCTTTTCTTATTGTGCTCCTCTTTTTCAGGAAGAGCATGTAGTGTTAGACCTCCGAGCTCGCATTCGCGGGTTCCAGGTCATTGTCTCCCAGTTTCGGCTTGTAGGGGCTTCATTGAGGTCTCAGAGAGCTCCTCCCGCGACATTATCTCATATTGATGAGATGATAGAGGTCTTCACGGCTAGGATAGGTACTGCCACAAACCATCTTCAGGAGGCCATTGCTAGAGTGGATGAGCTGACACGTCAGCATGCAGAGGCCTGCTTAGCCATTTCCCGCTTGAGGGAGGAGGAGACAGCGCATCAGGAGGCTGCAGAGAGCCTTCTTCACCAGATTAGAGCCTTCATAGCTTCTTATCTGTAGGGTTTAGGGATGTGTTGTATTTTGGGGATTGTACCTTTGGATCTGGATGTTATGTTATATTATGTTTCTTTGACTTGGATCTTAGGTTTGGTACTGACTTTTGTGGATGTCATCTGATTGGCTCGTTGCCTTGACACCTGGACCTGCTTATGTATTTTGACTTGGATGTTATGTTAGATTTGGATGTTGGATTTTACATGTGTTGATTCTTCTTGTTATATGGCTATCTTTGGTAGGTTTTGCTTTTGGATTTTTTTTTTTTTTGTGTGGGTTTGTTCATATCTTGCATTGTCTTTGATATGAAATTCACTTTGTGAAGTAACCTTATACCAGTACAAAGTGTAAAACTTGTCTATCCATTTTTAACCTGACAAATAGACTGGCCAGCCCCAATTTCTTATGGCGTATATTGGAAAAGCCATTTTGTGGATCTTTGATTGATTGTTCGCATATTATGTGGGTGTAAGTGTTTATAAGTGCCATGCATTTGTGGACCTCACACCTCTCCCCTCATTTACGCTTTGCGCGTTTAGGTAGATCTCACCGTCGCTCATTATTTGCTCCACTTATTTTCGACACTGTGTGTTTTAGGTGGACTGCTCTTCGCAACTTGTTGCATCTTCGAGCAGGCGCTCTCGTTACTTATTCCGTGTGGGATAAGTAATTCCTTGAGCAAAGAAAACCAACGAAGAAAAGAACAAAAACAAACCCCTTTTTTGTGTTATGTACATAATATATCATATGTATTCCTCTTAAAAAACGTGTTTGGGAGAGGCATATTTATTATTATTAGTACGAGAGTTATTTAAGTTTTCACCCTCAGAAGTGCCTTTTTATTAATATCTAGAGGTTACATATGGGCGCAAATTTCATCATCGGGAGGTGTATTGTTAGGGACAAACACAAACCCGTCCATTTTTATGTTTAGTCTGTATCAAATGGACAAACCCAGCAGTATTTGCATTAAAGGCGCAAACACCAAAGCCTTATCCCGACTCTACCGGGCCCCCCTTATTTAGATACAGGATTGACGAGATTCCGTCATGTGGGGTTTATCGATTTTTGTTTTTTCTTCTTGCTTTCCTCTTTTTGTTTGGGTATGTACACAATTTTTAGACAGTAGAGGTTTTCTTTTGTCATGATATTATTTACAGGGAAATTTTTGTTGGGTTAGTGGAGGTTTTCGTCTCACATGACGCTACTTACATGCTTTTTTTTTCTTTTTTTGTTTTTTTTTTTTTTTTTTTTGGATCAGTGGAGGTTTTCGTCTGACATGATGTTGCTACAGGAGAATTTGTCAGGATTAGACCAATGCCCAGGCCTCAAGCATAGTACTTCTTTAGGCATCGGCCATTGATGGGAGGCATAGGCCTTTCTCCTTCATGGTCAATTAGTTGGTAAGCACCGCCCTGATACACCTTTTCAATTACATAGGGGCCTTCCCAGTTTGGTGAGAACTTGGGACCGTGATGCCGGCCAATGATGGGTCTCTTGAGCACCAGGACCAATTCTCCTTGCTTGAAGGTTCTGAAGCGAGCCATTTTGTCATAAGCTCTGGCCATTTTCGCCTTGTAAAGCTCTAAGTGTTGTTGAGCTATAAGCCTCTTCTCGTCTAAGGCATCCAACTCTTCTAGTCTCAAGTGTTTTTGCTCCTCCAAGGACATGTCAGCTTGCATTGCTACTCGAAGAGATGGCATTTCAATCTGGAGAGGGAGGACTGCCTCGACTCCGAACACCAAGGAGTACGGTGTTGCTTGGGTGGGTGTCCGGCATGAGGTTCTATAAGCCCAAAGAGCTTCTTGGAGCTTCTCGTCCCAATTGCGATGATTTCCCTCCACCGTCTTCTTCATAATATTTATCAAAGTTTTATTGAAGGCTTCAGCCAACCCATTGGCCCTCGGATTGTAGATGGTTGAGTACCTCCAATCGATCTTGAATTTTTCAGCCATTGCATAGACTTTGGCATTCTGAAAGGCCGTGCCGTTATCAGACATGACCCTCCGGGGAGTATCGAATCGGTAAAAGATGTGAGTCTTGAAAAACTTCACCACATCAACGGCCTTGACTTCTTTTAGGGCTACAGCTTCAGCCCATTTAGAAAAATAGTTAGTGGCGGCAAGGATATACTTGTGACCTCTTGAAGATGGTGGATCAATTGGACCCACTATATCTGTGCCCCGCACACTGAAAGGCCATGATGCCACTGTCGGGTGAAGAGGGTTTGGCGCTTGATGGATGAAAGTGCCATGTATTTGGCACATATGACATTTTCTTGCGTGCTTTTCGCAGTCAGCCACCATTGTCGGCCAGTAGTAGCCCATTCGCTTGATTTTGAAGTGCATTTTGGGTCCAGATTGGTGAGCTCCACACAATTCAGAGTGCACCTCTTTCATCATCTATCCGGCTTCTCGAGTTGACAAGCATCGCAACCATAACTGGTCATATGATCGCCTATAGAGAGTATCTCCCACATATGCATAGCGGAGTACTCGTTTCTTCAATTGGTCGGTTTCTCCTTTTTCTCTTGGAAGAGTGCCATGCTTGAAGTAATCAATGAAAGGTTGTCTCCAATCATTGTTATCTTCAGCCACCACATTAACTTCTAGTTCAGCTTGATCTGGGTCTACTTCCTGATCTTCTTCTACTGAGGTCTCCTCGGTTTGCGGGAAACACATGGACAGTGGCCTTCGGTTTTGGATTAAAACCTTAATTTCTTGTTCATCCACTTCGCCTAACTCTTTAGCCACCCTTGCCAGAGCATCGGCTTTTCCATTTGCAGCCCTGGTCACCCTTTCAATTGTGACTTCAGGAAAATGGTTGAGCAACTTCAAGGCCTTCTCGTGATATTTTATCAATTCCGGCTTTAAGACCCTGTATTCTCCAGCCACTTGGTTGATGATGAGCTGAGAATCACCGAATATATGGAGTTTCTTGATCTTCATGTGCAAGGCTATCTCCAACCCTGCTATTAGGGCCTCATATTCAGCTTCATTGTTAGTGCAAGGCTCCGTCAACATCAAGGAATGGCGGATGATCCCTTTTTCCGGGGTCACAAACACCAAACCAATTCCTGCTCGAATAATCGGGACCCTTGGACCGGCCGTGGGTCGTATTGAGGATGCCCCATCAAAATACATCTCCCAAGCTGGTTCTCCACCTTCGGTACTTAACACTTCTTCATCAGGGAACTCGCATGCTAGCGGAGAGTCATCTGGTATCGGGTGAGCTACCAGAAAGTCTGCCAGAATTTGTCCCTTTACAGCTTTTTGCGGAGTATAAATGATGTCAAACTCCGTCAAGAGGATTGCCCACCTGGCTAGTCTTCCAGTTAGCATGGGTTTTGTCATGAGGTACTTGAGAGGATCGACTCCTGAGATAAGGATGACCCGGTGAGCCAACATGTAGTGCCGCAATTTCTTGGCAGCGAACACCAATGCCAGGTAGTGCTTCTCGATTGGAGTGTAGTTGTGTTCGGCCCCAACCATCATGCGGCTAAGGTAGTAGAGCGCATTCTCCTTTCCTTCTTCATTCTTCTGTGCCAAAAGAGCCCCCAATGAACCCTCTAAGGCAGTTGTATAGAGAATGAGCTCTTTCCCCGAGATTGGTGCCGCTAGAACCGGCGGATTGAGGAGATAGGCTTTGATGCTGTCGAATGCCTTTTGACAGTCCTCATCCCACTTAAAGGGTACATCCTTCTGTGTAAGTCTGGTGAACGGCTGGATCCTACCAGACAAATTGGCTATGAAGCGTCGGATGTATGCTAGCTGTCCTTGGAGCGAACGGAGTCCTTTAAGGTTCCTTGGTGGGGGTAGCTCCATTATTGCTTTAATTTTGGTTGGGTCAATCTCGACTCCTCGGTGTCTGATGATGAATCCTAGGAACTTTCCTGAGGATACCATAAAGGCACATTTCAAGGGATTCAACTTAAGTGCGTGGAGTCTCAATCTGTCAAAGACCGTTTTCAGGTGCCGGAGGTGCTCCTCGTATGACATGGCCTTCACCACCAAGTCATCAACATAGCATTCGACAATTTTGTGTATCAAGTCATCGAATATTTTCGTCATTGCCCGTTGATACGTGGCACCCGCGTTTTTAAGGCCAAATGGCATAACTTTATAACAGCACACACCGATCGGTGTACGGAAAGCGGTGTGCCTTTCATCTTCTGGTGCCATCTTTATTTGATTATATCCTGCGTATCCATCCATGAAGGAGAATACCTCATAAGACGAGGTATGGTCAATGATGATCTCCGTGACTGGGAGAGGGAAGTCATCCTTTGGACATGCCTTGTTGAGGTCTCGGAAATCGTCACAGATGCGTATGGCTCCATTTTTCTTTTTTACTGGCACAATGCTAGCTATCCAATCGGGGTTTTGTTCCTCTCGGATAAAGTTAGCCTGAAGGAGCTTCTTTGTTTCTTCAACTACTTTCTCCTCAAGTTCAATTCTCATTCGCCTAGGTGCTTACTTTACGGGCTTAGCTTCTGGATCAATCTTGAGACAATGGACTGCTACCTCTGGGTCCAAGCCTGGCATTTCTTCATAACTCCAAGCGAAGCAATCAATGTATTCAAGGAGGAGGGCCTTCAATGATTCTTCTTCTTTTTTTGGTAATGATGCGCTGATAAAAGTTGGTCTCGGGTCATCTCCTGATCCCAGATTAATTTCTATCAATTCATCAACAGTGTTTGGAGTTCTTTCCATTTCTTTTATGGCGTTTTGAACCAAAGGGATCAGATCTCCTTCCTCCCCTTCACATTCCAACACATAATCTTCTCCAGCTTCGATTGAGATTGCGCGACAATGTGCATAATCGTCATCATCAGAGTCATACCAGTGCTTCCGATTTTTAGATGACTGAGCTGGTTCCTTCCCTTTATTGTTCGATTTGGACTCCTCTGGGAGGTGTGACCACCTTTCTCGGTCATTTCTCCTTTGGGATTCATGGACATCACTGGCTTCCTCGATCCTTATGCCCCTTTGCCTTTGTCTTGACTGCTCTTTCATCGGGCAGTGGTTAGGTTCTAAGGCCTTAGTAAGACTAGGCTTGCGAATCTTTGCATGGCTATGGCTTCTGCCACTTTGACCATATTCTGGTCGACTTCTGCTACTTTGACCGCGCTCCCGGCCTGAGTAACTTCGCCTGTGTTCTCGGGATAGGTAGAACCTTCCAGCCTCATATTCATGTTGAACTGTATCTTTGAAGGCTTTACAATCTTCTATTTCATGTCCGACTTCCCCATGATACTGGCAATATTCGTAGCATTCAGCATCATACTCGTCTTCCGGGTTTCTGCTTTCAAGGATATTGAAGCCTCGATGAATCCAGAGATCAAAAATTTCTTTCACCTTTTCTTTTGGAAAGGAATAAAAATGCCTTCGTTCTCTTTCTTTTTCTGGAAGTCGACCGGCTTTCTTCATCTTCTCTCCTGACTCTTTCCTTAAATGAGCCAGCCTCCTCGCTTTTTCTTTTTCCTTTATTCTCTTGGCAAGTACCTCTGTCCTCCTTTGTTCGACCCAGTCATGGAAGTAAAGGGGTCTATCGGTATCCTTCTCATCACGGCCAAGAGGATTCGCCACAGCGAAACCCACGTCATGTATGGCGTCTATCACTCTCGAGTTCCAATGACGCATGCTGACCAACTCATCGTAACAGAGTTGTATCCTGTAATCCAGTCCTTCAAGGGTTAATTGAGGGTTTTCGTCCGGGATTTCTTCATCGGATACTCCATTCACTTCATTGTTGGAATCATCTTGGCTACTTTCGACACCGCTCCAGCCGGCATCACTTATCACCAAGCACCACGCTCCTTCGGAATCTTCGCTAAGGATGTAGCTCACTGGGATGATAGACTTCCCTTGTCCACGTCCTCGACCTCGGCTTCGCCCTCGTCCTTGTCCACGGGAAGATCTTCTACCATGGTCGCGAGGGAATTGGTCCTCTTCACATGATTGATAACCTAGTCCCCGGGTGCCTTTCAATTTTCTGTCCAATCCCATGACTTTTCTAGGTGAGGAATTCCATAAGCTCTCAAAATACTTCATTTGAGCTTGGGAAATCGCTTTTGGGCACCCAACCGCTTTCGCCATCTGAGCGACTTTATCTCCGTAATGGAGCTTTAGGTTGAGGCCAATCTTGGCTTCGCTTGTAACTGCACTCACATCTAATTTCCTCCATTCGTCAGGACGTGGGCCTCGGCTTGGGTCGAGGGGGTTGCTCTTATAAAATATAATTGCTTCATGCACGACTTCACCATCGTATGTTTTCTCGACCTTTGGGGGTACAATAAATGTAATTAACCCATGGATGTGGTTGACTTCTGACGGAGTAAGATCTTTGTAGTGTCTGGCAGGGACACGCTCAATTTGGAGAAAAGATTCATCCTCATTAATGATGTAGTCCTGAGGAATGAGTCGAGAGCTCGACTCACCCTGAGAAGAACTCGGGTTGGTTGGCCTTTCCCATTCTGATTCTTCTTCACTTGATGCACCATAAACAGGGACCTTGCGGTGCTTAGCAGTTTTCGAAGAGGTTGCAACTTTGAAAACGATCTCTTTTTCAGATTCTTCATCAGAAGAGAGACCATACACAGGCTTGAAGCGGACTGTTTTACTCTGTGCTGCCTTAGGTTTAACTGCGACTCTCAGTGATTTAGTTTTAACAGGCTCGGTCGACTGGCTTGATGTCTTGCTCTTGGACTTTGTCTCCTTGGGGAGATAGAAGCGGGCATCGCCATGATGGATCTCGTGGACTCCGAAGGGTTTCACATCTCCATCAATCCTTTTCTGCTTCCCATTCTTCATGTATTTTAAGCATTGGTGAAGGGTAGAAGGTACCACACCGTTGTCATGCCACCAAGGCCTTCCTAATAAGGCCTTGTACGAAGTGTTGGCATCGATCACATGAAATTTGGTTGGAGTCTTCAAGCCACCAAGGTGCAGGTCAAGGGTGATGGCCCCCAATGCTCTATGAGAGTGTTGGTCGAAGCCGTGAATGATTATCTTCTCGTTTGACAGGGACTTGACACTTAGCGTGAGGTTTTCGAGAGTCTTCAGGGACATGATGTTAATCGAGGACCCCGAGTCTACTAAGATCCGGTTGATTTTCTGTCCCTCGCACTCGCCAGTCACATAGAGTGGTCTGTTATGGCTTGCGGTGCCCAAGAGCATATCTTCATCATTGAAGGTAATGCCAGAAGTACGACCACTTATGTAGACTGCTTCTTCTAAACATTTCTTAGCAAAGTATGCTTGAAATTTCTCAGGGTTTTGTAGCGCATAGATGAGCACATCTCTTAGCTCCTGAGACATCATTAGTGCATCAAAAACACTCAGGAGGGCAGGGATTTTGCGGAGGTGAGCCAATACATTGTAATCTCCGACCGCCTTACTCGGCTTCTCGTTCTCTTGAGCGAGATTTTCTTGCTCCTTAGCCTTGCCATGGGGTTTCTCCTTCCCTTTATCAGAGTCTCTAGGAGGTTGTCTTTCAGGGATACGAGTCCCAGAACGTAGGGTGACCTTGCTGTCTGCATTTTCTGCTTTCATACAACTTGATTCTCCTCTCGTGTTGCTTGTGAATAATCCTACGAGAGTTGCAGGGATCTCTTCATCTGATTCCTCCTTTAGGGTTTCTTCTTCTTCTGATGATTCTTGGTGACTAATGGAGTGGCACGATGCACCCCATATTTCTTCAGTTTCTTCCTTGTTGCCGCTAGATTTGGCCTTCTCATTCAATGACACCTTGCATAATTCTTTTTTAATAAAATCTGCTAGGCATAAGGGAGCCGGAGTGCCTTGTTCACAACCCTCACTTTCCTCTGTGGGCTTCTTAGACTTCTTGTTCTTCTTCTTTTTCTTGCTCTTGGCATTTGAGGGATTCCTATACACCACAACACTCTTCTTTGGAATAATTGGTGTCGTTTCATCCTTCCAACGGACCTCTGGTTCCTTCTGGAGGGCTTTGATTAATTTTTGTGTCTTCCTAGATACGCAAAGAGTCCAAGGTTCTGAGGAATTCTCTTGTGTTTCGGAATTGTCTGGGGCCAACTCTTCGTGAGAGATCATATTGACTTGCTCATGCGGAGCGGGATCCTGAAGAGAGCTCTGTGGCAATTCAATTTCACCGTTCCTGTATCTTTTTTCGATCCAATCCTTAAACACATAGCAATCCTCTATTGTGTGCCCAAGGATTCTATGGTACGGACAGAAGTTTGGATCATCTGATTTCTTCATGTCATCCGGGCGCTTGCATTCTGGCAGCTTGAGCCCGTCCTTCAATGCATCTCTAAAAATCTTAGCAACCTTATCCTTACGAAAGGAGTAAGGCTTGCTTCTTCTCTCTCTAAGAGATTCAGTGGTTCGTGCATCTGTACCGTAAACTGGCTTCTTTTGGTTACTTTCTGCATTAAATGTTGTGGCTTTTGCAACAACTGGTGCTTTTCTAATACTGGCGGTGGAAGTGCTAGCCATTTTACTATCCACCTTGTGACCTTTCTGAAAGCGTTGCCCCGATGTGGCGGCCCCAGTCCCACTTCCAGGAGGTGCTAGAACCTTCAGCCTTGTCACACACTGAATTAATTCTGGGTATGTGGTGGCGTTAGCCACTTCTAAAAATGGGCCCATCCAGCCACCAATGTTCCTTCGTATCATATCGATGGCATCCTTGTCACTTATCTCATTTTCACACTTAATACTCATGTTCCTCCACCTGGCTATATAATCGAGAACGTCCTCATCCTTGCCGGGCTTCAAGGTCACCAAATCAGCTATGGTTACCCTTTCGGTCATAACAGCAAACTTGGTTGCGAAGGCTTCAGCCATATCATCCCATGTTGTGAAGCTATCATCCTCTAAGGAACAATACCAATCGAATGCAGCTCCAGTAAGGCTTTGAGGGAACTGGCGAAGCAGAAACACATCGTTGCCCCCTGTATTCCCGCATGAGGCTTTGAAATGTGCAATGTGTTGAATGGGGTTGTTGCCTTTGGTTCCTTCACCCGAAAATGTCTTGAATTTCGGAAGTACATATCCTGTTGGGTATGGTATTAAGTCATAATGGGCTGGATATGGTCTCCCTTGTCTTCTAATAGTGGTGCGTGAAACCCCAGCACCTGCCATTTTCATTTCTTGATTAATAATCTCTCGGACTTCTTTCTTAGTCAGCACTGCACTTTCAGCTGGAGTTGGACCTCTTGACCTCAAGTAATCCAACTCAACAGTTCCTTGATGAGCGGCCGGCGTGATCACATTTTGTGCTTGGGGTCTTACAGTGACTTCAGGCTCCTGCCTTGGAGTTACATGGGGAGGTACAACCGTCACTTGCGGTACTGCTCCTACTTGGGCTTTTCCCTTGTTAATTTGGGATGTGCTTGGGGAAGCATTTTGGGGAATGGGATTTGACCTTTCTTCTCGGCTGACTGCCCCTATATTAGTGGCGGGGGTAGAGCTTACCAATGGAGCTGAGCTTGCAGTCCTGTCTCTTCGAAAGGTTTGCTCAGTGAGGAAGTTCTGCATGGTCCGTAGCATTTCAGTAGTTTCCTCATTTCTTCTTTGGAGTTCCAACAACTCTTGCTCTTTTTGGCGACGGTATCCCTCCATTTCCTCGTCACGTTTTGTCAATTCCAACCGCAATTCTAAGATTAAGTCCATTGCAGATCGGAATGCCATGTCTCCAACAGGCCGACTTTCATCATTGCTGGGCCTCGGGTCATTAACAGGTATATGGACATGGGTTTGCGGCTGACTGGTTTGCGGCTGGCTGGTTTGCGGTTGACTGGTTTGTGCAGCCAATCTTGGTTCCGTATTCTGAGCCCTTGCCCTAGCCCTCGTTTGGATTGCATCTGTTTCCTCAAGAGTAGGGTCTGTTGTTTGTTGCTCTTGTTCGTAGAGAGGATCATCCCCTACCACCTGGCAATGCTCATATAAGTCATTATTGTGGCCAAGGGATTCTTCCTCGTCACTTGCTACGGATATAGTGTAGCAAGATGCATGTTCTTCTGGTTCTTGTCTAGCGACATGCCGCTTCTTACGGTTTCAGCCGGACAATGTTATGGTAAGTCCTCTGGAGGAGGAGCCCTGTTGAAGGTCGGCTTTGGGTCCTAACCTGTTGAACACACTTTGGTCAGCAGCTTGGGTTGGTTTGTTCTTGGGGTTTCTCGATTGCTTCCTATGAGATGAGTCGAGTCCGGGTCCGGCCAGCTAGGTCTTGATGACTTGTGGCCGGGTAGCCTTGTGTGGTTTCGTGTAAGAGGGACCTGCTTGGTCACCCCCAATTTGCGATGGGAAGACAAGCCTCTCCTTGACGGGGGTTCTTGGCTCCTCAAGAGGTTCTGGTTGAGCTTCAGTAGGGTTAGGTCTCATGATCCGGGTCCAATGACCTCTTTTCTTTTCTTTAAGGGCCTTGTAGGCCTGGTAGACTACCTGGGTTGGGGGCGCCTGCTGAGCTCTCCTTGGTTTGGGTTTAGGGTATTGGAGAGGTTCCGGTTTTGGTAGCTCCCAGACGCGACGGACTTGTGCCGTGGGGGAATTTTTCCTCACAATCCTCAGGGGACTGAAGGAGTTGTAAACCGGGACAGCTGGGCTAGCCACCAACTGAGTGGAGCCTATTTCACGGCCTTGGGGTTTGGAAGCACCCTTGGTGGCCTCACGGCGCTTCCTCTTGAGGGTTTGGGGAGGGTTATTCATAATGTCATTCTCACGACCCTTGGGGGTTAGCTTGAAGTAAACCTCTTCCTCCGCTGTTTGTGGCTGATCAGGGGGGAAGAGGCGGGGCACAGTGGTGACAACTGAGACTAAAGGGACTTGCTGGGACAAGCTTCCGTAGAAAGTGTACTGTTCTCCATTCGGCAGTTTGAAGAAACGAGTGTGGTTTGCCATCTTCACCTGCAAAGCCAATAACTTGCAGATTAATTAGTCTCCCATAATGACTTTAATGAGAAAATAAGAACTTATATAGTTTGCCCGTATCTGATCCCTTTGCTCATTCAAAGATAAAAGGAAAATCAGGTCCCACCGGGCGTGCCAGATCCTGTGCGACCCTTTTTCGCGCCGCCTCCGGCAGAGAGGGGCATGAAAGAGGACACGGTATTTAGATTTTTTTGTTTTTATCAAACGATTGTGTGGGACCATGATTCCAGCGAGCGCAAGCCCTCACTGTTAATTACCTCGGGCCCCGAACCCTGAGAACCTTTGATTAAGACTAAGCAAATTAATCAGATACGGGCAAATAAGTGAATGCAACATGATGACTAATTGACAGTGCCACATTTTATTTGGGTTGGTTTGTATTTGACTTCAATGTCACGTTTAGACTGGTTTTGACTTCAATGTCATATTTGAGTTTGGGTTGACTTCTGGGTCACGCTTAATTTGGATTTTGCTTTAAGGTTGTGATTTGGCTTTGGCTGACTTATGGGTCACGACTTGGCTTTGGATGACTTCTAGGTCATGATTTGGTATGGGTTGACTTCTTGGTCACGATTTGGTTTTGGTTGACTTCTAGGTCACGTTTGAGTTTGGTTTCAAACTGTGAATATGATGCGCTATGCCAATCCACAATCCGAGAGTAGATATCAGGGGCAGGGAGGATTTGACCCTCTTGGTATGCTTCCTCGATCTTCCAAGCCGTAGACGTGAAGCGCTATGCCAGCCTACAACCCAGGTCATGTTCCAATTTAATTGACTTCCATGTCACATTGGAGTTTTGATTGACATTAGGGTCATGGTTGAGTTTTGGTTGACTTCTTGGTCACGGTTGAGTTTTAGTTGACCTCTTGGTCACGCTTGAGTTTGGTTGACTTCATTGTCACATTTAGGCTTTGTTGACTTCATCGTCATGTTTAGAGTTGGTTGACTTCCTCGTCACGTTTGGACTTGGTTGACTTCATCGTCACGTTTCGCTTAGTTGACTTCAGTGTCACGCTTAGACTTGGTTCACTTGATCCAGTCCAATTAGGCCAAATCAATTGGGTTTTGACTTGGGTTTAGGGTTTGAGTTTAGAGGACTTGAATTTTGGTATTTGAGTTTTGGATTTGAGCTTTTGGTATTTGACTTTGGGTCTTGACTTGGCCTACTAAAGACGTGAATCAAGTGCAAAAGACCTTTTGGATATAATTTGGACCCAACTTAATTTCATTGCATAAAATGGTGTTTTGAAATATCTTTCAAGCAACAAAAACAACTTATAAAATTGAAGTCAAACGATGTCCATTTTGGTTTGATGTCATGCATTTATATATATATTTTACCAGACTTGCACTAGTATTTTGGCCTAAAATTCCTAAGTTTAATTGCATTTAAGTAGTAAGATGTCTAGATTCCAGTTACTTCTTTACTTTTGTCCAAATTTCAGGTCAATCGGGCTTTTGGAGCCAATTGGACGCGATTCGGAGCCATAGACAACAAGTCGAAACAGGAATGAACTTCCTGCGGTCCGCAGGACCCCTCCTGCGGTCCGCAGGACCCTCCTGCGGTCAGCAGGATCCCTCCCGCGTCCAGCAGACGGAGGTTACAGCACGTTCGACCTTCCGCTCGGCGCTGAAAACTTCCTGTGGAGCAGAAAAACCGCCATTTCCTTCTTCCTGCGGTTCGCAGGCCCGTGCCTGCGGTCCGCAGGGAGGTTACTGCACTACAGTTTTCTATTTTCTGGCGCTCTGCCTATATAAGGCGGTCATTGGGACGATTCCAGACATCTTTTCACTCATCTTCTCACGCCGTTTCATTGCATATTCACAACCGGAGGCAGAGGAAAGAGGAGAGAAGGCCGTTCATCATTCTTCGAAGCGGATTTGAGAGAATTCTCGCGCGGGAGTGAAGATCGTGTCGCCTCGAATTCTTCTTCGGTTCTTTTGCATCATGATTTCTTTTAGTTCTTTATTTTCTTTGTTTTCTTGTGTCATGAGTGGGTAGATCTATCTGTTCTTAGGGTTTGAATGATGACGATTGTGTTGATGGATTAGTTGAATGTGTAGACTTACGTTGTTTTCATAATCGCTTGAGATTTTCATTATAACGTGTTTGTGATTTGTTTGTTCAATTGGTAAACCTATAGGTTGTGGCCAGACCTAGTTGGTTAATGTAGTATCTTTTGACCAGATCTGATTGCTTGCACAATTTGGGTTGAATTGTATCCAAAAGTACCCGAAAGGCGAAACTGTGTTTCGACTATCCTCGAAACGGACCCTAGAATTAACAAGTGACATGAACGTAGTTTAGAACATATTCTATGAGTTTCGAATTGATTTAGAATTGTTAGGAGTACCAAAGGTGAAAACCAAGGACTTGTACCAACTCTGAATTGCTTAGGAACTGACGACGTTAGTCAGAACACCAAACCAGAATTGAAAACTGCTCTCTGTCAACTGCCTGCGGTCCGCAGGAGACATCCTGCGGTCCGCACTCAGTTACAGAAAGTGCAAGACAGGAGTTACAAAACTGACTGCGGATTATTAGAGAGATCTGTGGTTCGTGGACGGTTTTGCGACCCTAACCAACTACTTGCGGTCCGCAAGAGACATCTTGCGGAACGCAGGCAACTGATCCTGAGACCAATCTGATTCTGACAACCCTGAGAACGCCTTTTAATTAATTGTCTTTCAGTTATTTACTTGTTTTAGTACTGTTTCCTTGTGTTTGTAACCAGCCTTGTTAAAACCCCCAACAATTGACCCTTTAATCCAAACTCTCTTAGAATTTAGAAGTAGGTTTAAGTAAAGTCTGGTGTTAATCCCGTCCCTGAGGATTCGACCCTCAAGTACTACACGAGATCGTACGCTTGCGATCGAGTGCATACTTTAGGTTTAAAAGCCTATACCCGTTAGCGCGGTCAAGCTTTTTGGCGCCGTTGCCGGGGACGGCGATATTAACCCTAGATTTTGCTTTTCTTTAGTTCTAAGTTCTAACTTCTCTTCTTCTTTTCTCTCTTTTTCTGTTTCAGGTGAACGACGCTGGACGGATTCCCTCCTCCTGTTGGCGACTACTTTTTGAGGAGCGGACCCCGGAGTCCGATATTCCGATCTCCGCGAGCAGGGATCAGCGCCGTCCTCGCTAATTCAGACCCGTCGTCTAACATGGCAGACGACGCGGAGCGCGAGCAGCTCCGGATTCGGGCCGAGGAGCTCGAAGAAGCTCGGCAACTGCTGCAAGAGGAAGTCCGACAGCTGAGGCAGCAGGTCGCAGAGCACGCCCTCGAGCCGCGGACCTTCAAAGAGTTCCACAGCCCACGGGTTGCTGACGCACAAGGGCCCATCATACTTCCAGATGTGCCCGGAGGTCCTCCGACTCTCGGAACCGGAGCCGTGAGCCTGATCCAGCAGAACTGCTTCCACGGCTTGGAGAACGAAAACCCGCACGATCACTTGGATAACTTCCTTGGGTGTTGCCGGGCCGTGAAGAACGCAGACGCGAATCCCGACTACGTTCGCCTTGCCTTGTTCCATTTCTCTCTCCGGGACAAGGCCAAATTCTGGTTCAACTCTCTCCCGAAGGGCTCAATTGGTTCCTGGGCCAAACTTTCATCGCAGTTCCTCGAGAAATTCTTCCCAATTAGGAGAACAGCCAAGGTTCGGTCCCAGATTGCCACATTCAAGCAGGCACATGACGAGTCGCTGGGGGATGCATGGGATCGGTTTAACCACCTCTGCTTGTCTTGCCCCCACCACAACTTCTCCAACATGATGCTAGCAGATGCCTTCTATGATGGACTGACTCAGCAGAACCGCGTCATGGTTGATGCATGTGCAGGTGGGTCCATCGTTGACCTAGAGGCGCAAGACATCCTGGACATCTTTGACAAGCTCGCTAAGCAGCAGCAGTGGTCGAGCCGCGAGTCCAGCAGGGGCACGAAAGGGCGCTACGAAGTCGATCAGCTCGCCCTCGTCCAGGCCAAGCTAGAGGCACTGCAGCTGCGGATGGACAAGCAGCTGGACCAGCAGAAGGCAACCTCGAAGGCTGTGCAGGCTCAGCCCTGCATGCTCTGCGGTGAGGACTCTCATGTCTATGAGAGTTGTCCGCTACGGCAGCCCGAGGAGGAGGAGGAGCAGGTCAACTCTCTCAACAATGCTCCATTCGCGCAGGGGTATGCCAACCCAGCAGACCGGCAAAGCTGGAGAGACCGTCCCAACTTCGGGACCAACAACTACAACCCTCCTCAGCGATTCCAGAATCAGGGGCAAGCAGGTGGGAACCGCAACTTCTTCAGCAACTCCCACTTTCAGAACCAGAACAGACCTGCCCAGCAGAATGCCTTCCGCCCGCCGTATGTACCTCCGCATCAAGAGCTCAAGCCTGCCGTTGTGAACAACTTCATGACTGAGCAGAACAAGATGAACCAGATGATATTCGAGCAGATGCAAGCCCTCAACGAGAAGTTTGCCAGGATTGCAGGAGGAGACGTAGGCGCGCCATCGAGTTCGGGCACCAAGTTGCCGAGCCAGCCGACGAACCCGAATGGCGAGGTGAAGGCGATCCACACTCTGAGGAGTGGGACACAGTATTTTGGCCCTCCCATGCCAGAGGACGAGGATCCGGCGGTGATCAAACCCGCGAGTGCCAAATCAGACCCGCCGGCAGCAGACAACACATCAGGCACCACATCCTGCGGTCCGCAAGATCGGTCTTGCGGTCCGCAGGACACTACGCCGGGCACCCAATCAGACCAGGCAGCTTCCCAGTCGCCTCTCTGCGTTCCGCACGACATGGCTCGCGGTCCGCAGGACGCGGTGGCAGACGGACAGACTGCGCCAATATCCGAACCCGTCGCGCAGTCCAAGCCGAACAGCGACAAGGGGAAGGCGCCAGCAGAGCAACAGGTCTACCGACCGCGGGTACCATTCCCGCAAAGGCTCGCCAACCACCGGTTAGACGAGCAGTTCTCCAAATTCATGGACGTCCTCAAGCAGCTGACGGTCTCTATCCCATTCACCGACGCGCTGACTCAGATGCCGACTTACGCAAAATTCTTGAAGGACATTCTGTCCAACAAGCGGGGCTTAAAGGACTGTAAGAGCGTGCAACTGAATCTTGAATGCAGCGCGGTAGTGAGTCGGGAGCTTCCTCCGAAACTTGGAGATCCCGGGAAGTTCACCATCCCATGCAAGATCGGCAAGGCAGACATTAAGAAGGCGCTGTGCGACTTGGGAGCCAGCGTAAGCCTCATGCCACACGCCGTCTTCCAGAGAATTGGGGTTGGTGAGTTGAAGCCCACGCGCATGACCCTGCAGCTAGCAGACACCTCCGTCCGCTTGCCGCTGGGTATTGTTGAGGATGTGCCGGTTCAAGTCGGCAAGTTTTTCGTGCCCGGAGACTTCGTTGTTATGGATATGAAGGAGGACAAGGATGTGCCAATCATCCTAGGCCGACCGTTTCTCCGAACAGCTCGGACAGTCTTCGACACGTATGAGGGCACTCTCACGATGAACGTCGGGGGCGAGAAGGTGCAGTTTCAAGTGGCCAAAGCCATGCAGTACCCCGACTTCTATGAGGACTGCAACCGTGTGGATGTGATCGATCTGTTGGTTCAGGAAGTTCAAGAAGACCTGCTGGAGCAGACGCCCGATCTGACCAGCGATGAAGATGTATCAGATACCATTCTCTGCGGGCCGCAAGACATCTCTTGCGGAGCCGCACTCAGCAATGAAGACAACGGGTACCCAGACGGCCCCCTGCTCCAGCCAGTATTTCAGCATCCTGCGGTCCGCTGGACGACTCCTGCGGTCCGCAGGAGGAAGCATCCAAGGGCAGAACTGACAAGGCACCACCGCTCGACGCTCCGAGCAAGGTAGACCTGAAACCACTGCCCGACAACCTCAGGTATGAGTTCCTGGATTCTGAGAAGACTTCTCCTGTCATAGTTGGCGCTCAATTGAGCTTTGATGAGACTTCCAAACTTTTGGAGAAGTTGCGCATTCACAAAGGTGCCCTCGGGTACTCAATCAAGGACATCAAGGGACTCAACCCGTCCATCTGTGCTCACCGGATCCACCTCGAGGAGGACCACAAGCCTTCCGTGCAACACCAGCGGAGGCTCAACCCAGTCCTGCAAGAGGTAGTGAAAAAGGAGATCCTTAAACTGCTTGATGCTAACATCATTTATCCGATTCCAGACAGCAAGTGGGTGAGCCCGGTGCATGTGGTTCCGAAAAAGGGTGGCTACACTGTCGTTGAGAACGACAAGGGCGAGAAGGTCCAGATGCGCCCCACGACCGGGTGGCGGATGTGCATAGACTACCGCAAGCTGAATGCGGCCACGCGCAAGGACCACTTCCCGCTGCCATTCGTGGACCAGATGTTGGAGCGCCTCGCCAAACACTCTCACTTCTGCTACCTTGACGGGTACTCCGGCTTCTTTCAGGTACCCATCCTCCCCCAGGACATGGAGAAGACGACATTCACATGTCCCTACGGTACCTTCGCCTACCGGCGGATGCCGTTCGGCTTGTGCAATGCGCCAGCTACATTCCAGCGGGCGATGATGGCCATTTTCTCTCCTTACATTGAGAAAGAGGTCGAGATTTTCATGGATGACTTTTCTGTGGTTGGCACTTCATTTGATGAGTGCTTAGCGAACTTGTGCAAGATCTTGCAGAGGTGCGAGGAGACCAACTTGGTCCTCAACTGGGAGAAGTGCCATTTCATGGTACAGGAGGGCATCGTGCTTGGTCACCGCCTCACAAGCAGGGGCATCGAGGTTGACAAGGCGAAGATCGAGGTGATCGAGCAGATGTGCACGCCTACCACCGTCAAGGACGTGCGCAGTTTCCTCGGTCACTGTGGTTTCTACCGCAGATTCATCAAGGACTTCGCCCAGATCACCAAGCCGCTGACCAACCTGCTAGTAAAAGACTCTGATTTCAATTTTACTGATGAGTGTGTTCAGTCTTTTAACAGGTTGAAGGAGGCCCTCATCTCAGCACCGATCCTGCAGCCCCCCGACTGGTCTCAGACTTTCGAGATCATGTGCGATGCCAGCGACTATGCCGTGGGGGCGGTTCTCGGACAGCGGAAGGACAAGAAACCCGTAGCCATCTGCTATGCAAGCAAGGTCCTTGACTCCGCGCAGATCAACTATACCACGACAGAGAAAGAGCTGCTAGCCGTGGTGTACGCGTTGGAGAAGTTCCGCTCTTACCTGGTCGGCTCTCAGATCATTATCTACACCGACCATGCAGCGATCCGGTATCTGCTCAACAAGAAAGATGCCAAGCCCCGTCTCCTCCGCTGGATTCTGCTCCTGCAAGAGTTTGATGTCGAGATCCGAGACAAGAAAGGATCCGAGAACTCTGTAGCAGACCATTTGTCCCGCCTGCATTGGAAGGGAGAGGAGCGGAACATCATTCCGATCGATGATTCGATCCCGGGGGAGCAGCTCTATTCCCTTGGCTCACGCTCGTACAGCTGTCCCCAGCCCACGCAGAACAGCATCCTGGCAGCATCCTGCGGCCCGCAGGGACATCCCTTGCGGTCCGCAGGAGGCTCATCCGAGCTGCCATGGTACGCAGACTTCGTCAACTTTCTTGCCGCGGGTGTTCTTCCTGCTGACATGACCTTCCAGCAGAAGAAGAAATTCAGGGCTGATGTCAAGTACTACTATTGGGAGGAGCCCTTTCTCTTCAAGGTAGGTATCGACGGTATTTACCGGCGTTGCGTGCCGTATGAGGAGGTACATTCTATACTCTCTCATTGTCATTCTTCTGCTTACGGAGGCCATGCCTCCTCATCTAAGACCGCTGCCAAGATTTTTCAAGCAGGTTTCTATTGGCCAACCATCTTCAAAGACGCACATGCCCTTGTGCAGTCGTGCGATCAGTGCCAGAGGACCGGCAACATCTCGCGGAGGAGTGAGATGCCCCAGCAACCCATTCAAGAAGTCGAGATCTTTGACGTTTGGGGCATCGATTTTATGGGACCGTTCCCTTCTTCGAAGGGGTATGAGTATATTTTGGTGGCAGTGGACTACGTGTCCAAATGGGTGGAGGCGCTAGCTTGCGCCAAGGCGGATGCTAATTCCGTCAAGCGCCTCTTCAATGATGTGATCTTCCCTCGTTTTGGCATTCCTCGTGCCGTGATCAGTGATGGAGGCAAGCACTTCATCAACCGTCAGTTTGAGTTACTCCTGAGCAGACATGGTGTGCACCACAAAGTCTCAACCGCTTACCACCCTCAGACCAACGGGCAAGCAGAGGTTTCCAACAGGGAAATCAAGGCCATTCTGGAGAAGACCGTGGCGAGATCGAGGAAGGATTGGGCTTTCAAGCTCAATGACGCGCTCTGGGCCTACCGCACGGCCTTCAAGACTCCGATCGGCATGAGCCCATTCAAGTTGATCTATGGCAAGCCATGCCATCTGCCGGTCGAACTCGAGCACAAGGCGTATTGGGCCACGCGCATCCTCAACCTCGACCTGCAAGCAGCAGGTGAGAAGCGCATCCTCGACTTGCATGAGTTAGAGGAGATTCGGCTCCACGCCTACGACAATGCCCGGATGTACAAGGAGCGCACCAGGAGGGTGCATGACAACCGGATCATGCGACGCGACTTCAAGGAGGGCGACCTTGTCCTCCTCTTCAACTCGCGTCTGCGTCTCTTCCCGGGCAAGCTAAAGTCACGGTGGTCCGGCCCTTTCGAGGTCAAGAAGGTCTACCCATTTGGAGCGGTGGACATTGCAGGCAAGGACGGCGTCGCTTTCAAGGTGAATGGTCAGCGTCTCAAGGTGTACGTGGCTGACCAGTACAAGGAGGATCGCCTCGCCTTGCATCTGTCCCACCTACCACCAGCAGAGATTTAGATGCTAGTGCGGTATGGTCAAGCTCGCGACCTAAAACAAGCGCTTCTTGGGAGGCAACCCAAGGTTTTAGGTTTATGTTTTCTTTTCTTTTGTCAGATCTACTTTCTCTTTGGCATAATTTCTTTTAGCATTTTAGTTCATTCTCATGTTGTGTTAGGTGTTCTTAGTTTTGTTTGTACAGTGCTAAGGAGCAGACTCGAAAGAACGGCGATCATTGGGGCACGAAACCATGGAGAAACGAGGTTCTGTCAGCATCCTGCGGTCGGCAGAGTCGACACTGCGGTCCGCAGGAAGTTTAAACGAGCAGCAAATCTGTGCGCGGGCAGGACAGGGAAGTTATAGCATACTGCGGTCCGCAGGGTCGTGCCTGCGGTCCGCAGGGGGTTGCTATTTTTGGGCAGAACGAGGAGCAAATTTAGAACTGCCGATTTAGGGGTTTAAGTCGGTTTTGAAGCCGACTCCAACCGCCTAAAACTCTATAAAACAGACCAGAACTCATTCTCTTCTATCTTCTTCTTCCCCCATTAAGCAACCAACTCATCCAATCTTCCCCTCCTCTCCTCACGCTGCCGTAACCACCATCGCTGCATCCCGCTTCTCCTCTTGGAAGCACAGCCACCTTGGCCACGGACCAGCAGCAGCACGTGCAACAGCGCCGCTGCCCCGTCGCGTTGGGGTTTTCCTCCACGCATCTTGCGCCATAGCCGCTTCGTGTCATCGCGCTCTAATCCGATTTCTTCTCCACATTTTGAGGTTTAATTTCACAACTCTACTTTCAATTCCAAATTTCAATTTGGTTGATTTGTGAAACGAGAACCCGACTTCGGATCAGCGAAAATCATAACTGCCCCCTACGCTGTCAGCCACTAGACCCCTGCCAAGCCGAAACCAACATACTGCGGTCCGCAGGAACCTACCTGCGATCCGCAGGCTCCATCCAGACAGCAGGATTCTGGTGCAGCAGCGCCGTGCCACGACTTAGACCATGAAGCAACCAGCGAGCAAGGAGCAGTTAGAGGAGAAGAGGAAGCGGATTCAGGCCGCTCTAGGGGTCAACCATCCTCGTAACATTGCTCCTCGTCCAGCACCAGACTTGACTCCTGAGGACAAGCGAATCAGAAACAATCGCCTAACCCTTCAAAACAAGACCGTAAACTCTACGCCGCGCATCGATTTTGGGTTTCTTGAGAAGATAGGGATCCTTGGCGAGTTCACTCGCCTCACTGAGCGGGTGGGATTCACTCGCGCGTTTTGGGAGATACCCTCGAAGCATCCTGCATACATCGAGCCGACGCTCGAATTCCTCGCATCATTGGCCCTTCAGGATCTCTCAGACGGGACTCAAGGTATATCTTTTCGCTTAAAAGGTCACACTTACAGGAAGAGTCTAGTTACACTTGCGGAGTGGTTCCACTTCGACCCTCACCAGACAGACTATCTCGGTTACGTACCGGAGGATAGGGTCGACTCAGATGCTTCTCAGGCTGATCTCCGCGCTTCATTTTGGTTCCGTATCACCGGACAGCGTCTTCCGCGGACCGGCCCTCAGGACCCACGGGTTACTTCGATCATCCATCCCGTCCTCCGTTTCATTGGCCGTGTCCTAGCGCTCTCGATCTTTTCACGTGGGGAATCGTCACTTAGGCCCAGACATGACGAGTTCCAGCTCATGGCAACCATGCTCCGCCGAGATGACCAGTTGCAGCGGCCCCATCTGATGCTACTTATGGTTAGATACTGGCTCTCGATCCTCACCACGGGCAAGCCTACTGGGATCGTCAACATAGGCTCCTATGTCACATTCATCGCTTCCAAGTTGGAGGTGGATCTACGTGGTGAGCCCGGAGGTGTTCTCAGTGGTACGGCATGTCATCCGGGCAAGCTCCTCGACAAGGATGCCTTCACGTCTTGGTCATGGCTTTCCACTCAAGCAGCCCAGCGTGGCCGGCCTACAAGTTACAAATGGAAGACAGAGCTCGGCGACTTCAGGCTCCCGCTCCAGTATCCGCCGATCGACTTCACACGAGGTTCTACGTGGCGTTTGGAGGAGCCGCTAGCAGCCCCGGCCCAGCAGCAATCCGCACAACAAGCAGATGATGTTCGCTTGCAGGACGTCAACACAGAGTTGCCAGCAGGTGCAGGAGCTGCTACAGCAAGAAGGAGGGCTGCTACAGCAGGTGCAGGAGCTGCTTCAGCAGGAGATGCCACGCCTACTCAGCAGGTACCGTTTCAAATTCAAGAGCACCAGTGGAAGCAGCTTTGCAGCCAGGTCCAGGAGATTCATGCCATGCAGGCCGACACACAAGCGATCGTCCGCCAGCTGAAGATCGGGCAGACTCGAGACCGTGGCCGCATTTCTGAGATATATGAGCTGCTTTCTGCCATTCGAGCTGCTCAGTCCGGCGGACACCCCGTTGGCGCTCCAGACGACACCGACGCACCATGAGTCCCTCAGGTTGTATCTTTTTTCTCTCTCATTCATTTTTACATATATGGGTCAATGCACTGAGGACAGTGCATAGATTAGCTTGGGGAGGGAGGACAGTACGTCTGAGTTTTAGGTTTTCTTTTTCATTTTCATTTTCATGTCTGCATTTTTGAAAAATTTTGTGAAATTGTTAAACTCAAGGGCATATGGGAATTTTTGAAGTTTGCATTGTGGAAAATTGCGCATGATAACTTTATGAGATTTGTGTTAAGGTCGGAGAATCTTGTTCTGTAGTGATTAGTCCCATGAATAAAGTATGATCAAACTGGACAAAGTAGCAAACCGAAAATCTGATTGAGGACGAAGGGTAATTTTCCGGTTTGTGGTATCCACGTGAACATGGTCTGATGAAGTGAAAGTTTTAGCCTAGATTGTCTTAAAAATAAAAATGACACTTCAAGGTCGCAGTCAGGTAGGACGAGTGTACCCCTTTTATTTTGTCATCCGACTGATTTGGGCTTTGGGTGTCTGATTTATACAAAAAAAAAAAAAACAGAAAAACAGAAAAAAAAAATAGAATAAATAATAAATTAAATTTTCTTTTGATAAGGCAATTCAAGGTTAATGGAAATAGAAAGGTTGAGAAGGTTGTTCACTGTGGGGTTAACACAATCGGGATACCAACTTTGTAGTTCAATTGAAAGATCTAGGGTCCGAAAAAGTACAATGGTCATACTTGCAATTTAGGTTGCGTTTCATGCAACAAGAGTCGCTCGTCTCGATTTTCTGTGCCTTAGCCCATGTTTTGTGGAATTATTATGCGTAATTATTTACAATGCGAAATTCAAACTTGCTCATAAATTCTAGGTTTGGCATTTTCACAAAGTTATTCTTTGCATTTAGGACGACTTGGGAATTTAGGATTACGTCTAGGTATGGTCAGCTTCTTAGGTTCTAGGTTTTGCTTGAGGACAAGCAAGGTTCTGAGCTTGGGGGGATTTGATGTCATGCATTTATATATATATTTTACCAGACTTGCACTAGTATTTTGGCCTAAAATTCCTAAGTTTAATTGCATTTAAGTAGTAAGATGTCTAGATTCCAGTTACTTCTTTACTTTTGTCCAAATTTCAGGTCAATCGGGCTTTTGGAGCCAATTGGACGCGATTCGGAGCCATAGACAACAAGTCGAAACAGGAATGAACTTCCTGCGGTCCGCAGGACCCCTCCTGCGGTCCGCAGGACCCCTCCTGCGGTCCGCAGGACCCTCCTGCGGTCAGCAGGATCCCTCCCGCGTCCAGCAGACGGAGGTTACAGCACGTTCGACCTTCCGCTCGGCGCTGAAAACTTCCTGTGGAGCAGAAAAACCGCCATTTCCTTCTTCCTGCGGTTCGCAGGCCCGTGCCTGCGGTCCGCAGGGAGGTTACTGCACTACAGTTTTCTATTTTCTGGCGCTCTGCCTATATAAGGCGGTCATTGGGACGGTTCCAGACATCTTTTCACTCATCTTCTCACGCCGTTTCATTGCATATTCACAACCGGAGGCAGAGGAAAGAGGAGAGAAGGCCGTTCATCATTCTTCGAAGCGGATTTGAGAGAATTCTCGCGCGGGAGTGAAGATCGTGTCGCCTCGAATTCTTCTTCGGTTTTTTTGCATCATGATTTCTTTTAGTTCTTTATTTTCTTTGTTTTCTTGTGTCATGAGTGAGTAGATCTATCTGTTCTTAGGGTTTGAATGATGACGATTGTGTTGATGGATTAGTTGAATGTGTAGACTTACGTTGTTTTCATAATCGCTTGAGATTTTCATTATAACGTGTTTGTGATTTGTTTGTTCAATTGGTAAACCTATAGGTTGTGGCCAGACCTAGTTGGTTAATGTAGTATCTTTTGACCAGATCTGATTGCTTGCACAATTTGGGTTGAATTGTATCCGAAAGTACCCGAAAGGCGAAACTGTGTTTCGACTAACCTCGAAACGGACCCTAGAATTAACAAGTGACATGAACGTAGTTTAGAACATATTCTATGAGTTTCGAATTGATTTAGAATTGTTAGGAGTACCAAAGGTGAAAACCAAGGACTTGTACCAACTCTGAATTGCTTAGGAACTGACGACGTTAGTCAGAACACCAAACCAGAATTGAAAACTGCTCTCTGTCAACTGCCTGCGGTCCGTAGGAGACATCCTGCGGTCCGCACTCAGTTACAGAAAGTGCAAGACAGGAGTTACAAAACTGACTGCGGATTATTAGAGAGATCTGTGGTTCGTGGACGGTTTTGCGACCCTAACCAACTACTTGCGGTCCGCAAGAGACATCTTGCGGAACGCAGGCAACTGATCCTGAGACCAATCTGATTCTGACAACCCTGAGAACGCCTTTTAATTAATTGTCTTTCAGTTATTTACTTGTTTTAGTACTGTTTCCTTGTGTTTGTAACCAGCCTTGTTAAAACCCCCAACAATTGACCCTTTAATCCAAACTCTCTTAGAATTTAGAAGTAGGTTTAAGTAAAGTCTGGTGTTAATTCCGTCCCTGAGGATTCGACCCTCAAGTACTACACGAGATCGTACGCTTGCGATCGAGTGCATACTTTAGGTTTAAAAGCCTATACCCGTTAGCGCGGTCATGGTTTTAAATTTAATCCAAACTTTTAAGTTTTGAAAATTTGATTTTTTTTTGTGTTTCATAAAATTCTATTTGAAATTTGTGAACTTTTGAAACAGATTTGGTGAAATTTGGATTTGAAATCATTTGTCAAATGTTTATTTTAGTTTTGAAATTGTTAAATGGCATTTGGGCTTCCTCTCCCCTTTTTTTTTTTTTTACCGAATTGGGCCAAGTCATGGGCCCTTTTTTTTCTTTTTTTTTTCTTTCCTTTTCTCACGAAATGGGCTGAGACTGGCCTTCTTCCTTTTCTTTTGCTTATCTTCATTTCTTTCAATTGGACCGCAGAGGGGAAGGCTCGGATCCACTCCAACTGGGTGTTTGGTGCTGAGAAAGTCTGGACCGTCCGATGAAGATCCAGGGGAGAGAATCTATCTTCGTTCAGCAGGCGTTCTCTCCCTGCTTTGCTAGGGAGCTTCTGACCGTTGGATGGAGATCCAAGGGCCATTTTTATTCATTCAACTTTCAAGATTTCCCTGGCTTTGCAAGGAGGTGACATGGCGAAATCTAGAGCGTCCAAAGAAGAGCTCCGGTCATCCGACGTCCGATCGGAGATCGGCCACCTCCTCTGGCATCGTCTCGGCGAGGGGAGTCCGGCGGTGGGGTCCGATTCGGCTGGAGATGGCCGGAAAGAGAGGCGGCACCACCACCAGTTGGTGATCTGGTACCAAGCAAACAGCTCGGGAGTTGATTTTGTAATTTGAATTTCAAGCATCAAATGAACTCAATATCTGGTCAAATTTCTTGAACATATTGTGCAGCATACCTATTTCACATATATGAGATTTAACATGTGATTCATTTTCAAAACAAAGGAGAAATTGAAGGATGAAAGTGGTATCATGACCATGGTTTGGTGATTTGGTACCGCTAAGCTGCTCTGGAGTTGGTTTCGTGATTCGCATTTCAGGCGTCAAATGAACTCAAAACATGGTCAAACTTCCTGAATACATTATTCGACATGCCTATTTTACATGTGCAAGATTTAATATATGGCTCATGTTCAAAACGAAGGAGAAATCGCAAGAGGAAAGTGGTATCATGACCATGGTTTGATGATTTGGTACCGCTAAGCTGCTCTGGAGTTGGTTTCGTGATTCGCATTTCAGGCGTCAAATGAACTCGAAACATGGTCAAACTTCCTGAATACATTATTTGACATTCCTATTCTATGCGTGCAAGATTTAATATATGGTTCATGTTCAAAACGAAAGAGAAATCGCAAGAGGAAAGTGGTATCATGACCATGGTTTGGTGATTTGGTACCGCTAAGCTGCTCTGGAGTTGGTTTCGTGATTCGCATTTCAGGCGTCAAATAAACTCGAAACATGATCAAACTTCCTAAATACATTATTCGACATGCCTATTTTACGTGTGCAAGATTTAATGTATGGTTCATGTTCAAAACGAAGGAGAAATCGCAAGAGGAAAGTGGTACGATGACCATGGTTTGGTGATTTGATACCGCTAAGCTGCTCTAGAGTTGGTTTCGTGATTCGCATTTCAGGCGTCAAATGAACTCGAAACATGATCAAACTTTCTGAATATGTTATTTGACATACCTATTTTACATTTGCAAGATTTAATATATGGTTCATGTTCAAGTCAAAGGAGAAATCACAAGAGGAAAGTGGAACGATGACCACAAAACTGCACTCCTTTCCATTTGAAGCCGAGTATTTGAAAAATCCATGAAAATTCACCAAAAATTCAAAAAAAGTGTAAAATTTTGTCGAGAAACACTTCACATTGTATATTTCATGTTTGTAAGCTTGCTGTTATTCATTGTGTTCAAAATCGTGGGGGAAAATAGGGATTCGTTGCTGCTACCAAGTACCAGAAACTGGTACAGCAGTGTTGTCAGTGGCAAATCGGTCTATTGCTCATAAATTTTGTTAACAACAGCCCATTTTTATTTGACAGAAATTTAAAGGAACGTTTTGAGGGCATTTCTTATGTTGAACACTTTTTAATTTGGTGCTACTTTAAGTGTACTTTTAAACCAATTTCATCGGAGGGGCAAATCTGGAAACATCGCTGCTATTTTCTTAGAATATTTGTTTAAAGGCCTTAGACTTGGAATTTTTCAATGAAAATTTTGGTACAAGCACAACTTAATGTGTATTACATGAATATAAAATAAAATGGGGTGGTCCAATTCACAGAATAGAGCAGTTTTTTTATTTTGTATATCAGTCCTGCACCGGTCTGACACAGTTTCTGATTGATCTTCGAAAAATCATAATAATTCATAGAAAATTTCACAAATGGTAAAACTTTGATAGGCCCTTTATATCAATGTTATTTACATGTGCTCAAATTTTGAAGGTATTTGGACAACTAGAGATACCCTTTTTCATTTTTAGTGTGAATTACGCTCAAAATGGTGTCGCTGGTTCTGGTTTGGTTCTCACTGGACTTTAAGGCAGTAAGATATTGACACTTGGTTTCGCATATGACTGGTACAGGATGTCTACATGCTGGTACCAATGCTGACTAGTTTAATTTCACTAACTTTGCCTAATGTGAAGAACTTTGCTTGATGAAATTATGGTCAATTTGCACAAGTTCGTGTTGATCAATTTGGGGAGCTCATGTGTGCATATTTCAAGCAAAAAACTATGCATGAACTACACACATGTGCTTTAAAAGAAAACTTGCAAAGATTATGCAAGTTTAGTTCTCCCAAATCACCAACACAGATTGTGTAAAGTGAATATAAATCCATCTAGCAAAGATTATGCTAGCTGAAAATTATATGCGACTTATGCAAAGATTATGCATCAGTCACACATAGTTTTGTTTCTTTTTTTTTTTTTTTGAAATTACCTAACTTCAACCAGTTTTATTAATGTCTTTTAACAGAAAAGTCCCTTGAGATTTTATTATTATTATTATTTTTTTTACTTGTGCTAAAGTCATAGTCGGATTGTATCGACAGAAAACCAAGTGTTATCCCTCAAATTATGCACTTTTCTTCTCTTCTACAATGCCTTGCTGTGTTTAGAACGCTGAGAGAATTACAATCAGAAAATTTTTACTAGCTAAAACTTTGTTCACTTGAGCAATTTGTATAAGCTTGTACATATGAGTTTGAAGCCAAGGTCATAATACACCTTGACAAAGATTCTTGCAAAGATTATGCAAATCTCTCTCTTTTTCAAACTCTTATGTACAGATTGTACAAAGAGGAGTGAACCTAATTTCAACCG
This sequence comes from Cyperus esculentus, assembly GCA_030179965.1. Classification (NCBI taxonomy): domain Eukaryota; kingdom Viridiplantae; phylum Streptophyta; class Magnoliopsida; order Poales; family Cyperaceae; genus Cyperus; species Cyperus esculentus. The sequence continues at coordinate 4,211,759 of JASGLE010000013.1, read as the reverse complement.
GTAAAGATTATACCAGTTGTAAGTTCGCCCATATTGTGTATGACTATGCAAAGATTATGCATCATCCATACGCAATGTTCAAAATCACTCACAAAGAGCTATAGAAAAGTTACTAGAAATACATGTCTTTTTCTTGTAAAAAACCTCCCTGTTTCCTGTCATAGGATGCAAAGATTATGCACCTTCGACAAGGAGAAAGGGATTTGTGCCACCATCTTAATATTATCTAGCGACTCAATTATTTTCAGATAGCAAAAAAAAAGAAAAGAATGAAGAAAGCAAGAAACACAAGCAGTTCAGCATTCAACTTTCAAAGGTGCTCGAAGAGCTAGCTGAAACGCTCCTGGCTGTCACAGCGGTGAAGATTACACCACTCCGACATCAACAAAGATTATGCCAAATGTCGGTGTAACAAGCTAGAAGTGAATCAGTTCACTCCTTGAACCCAATTTCACACATTTCTTTGCTTAATTACCTTAATTCACTTGAAGATTCTTGCAAGCAAACAAACCCAAACTATCCTAAGTTCACAACTATCTCACACTTTTTTTTTTTACAATAGCAGTGGTAAAGACAGAAAGAGGGTGTGTGTGTTATGCGTGTTAGAGAGCTTCCAATGCAGCCAGTGACCTCCTTTTTATAGGCAATGCAGGGCTGAGAAGAGCCTTGCTGACCAATCTGCTGTAGCATACTTCGTCCTTTTGACTAAAATTCACCAAATCCAACCTGTTCTTGTACCAAGCCTGTAGCATGGACGTGGGTATTAAATGAAGGATGTGCCAGCCACTGAGTTTTGTTCTCACCTCAGCACAGTCTTCATTCCTTTTAAGCAGCTCCTCTCTTGATTTATTGTGTCAATCTCAGCTCCCTTCCAATTGACGAAGTGACGGCCATTGTGAGGTGAGGAAGAGAGCAACGCACGATCTGCTTCACCCCATTACTGCAACCGACCCCACTTCCAAGTTGCAGTTTCGGCAGTGGCATTGTTTTGGCGTCACAGCACTTGCAAGCAAAGGCAGCGCCTGGAATTTGGGGTATGGCCTGATGTTGTTTGAATTCAATGGGCATCCTCTTTTTCGATTTACTGGACACTCCATCCGAGTAGAGCAGATAGCAAGTAGAAGGAAGTGAGGAGAAGTGACAGGTGAAGAGGAAGAGGGGATAGTGTCGGGTGGAAAAAGGAAGGGAAGGAGAAGAAAGAAGAGGAGAGAAGGGCTGGGTGCGGCACAGGGAAGCCAGGCTCGTGTGGGGCCCACCTGCGGTTTCATGGTTCATCAGCTCTGAGTGTAGGTAATCTTTCTGCCCCTCCCTTTTCCCTCTTTTTTCTTTTTACTTCTGTTTGCAAGAGGTCTCAATGACAACTAAGTCTCGGTTGACCCCTGATTAGTATAAAGCTAGGCTTGGTGTTTAGTTTAATTAAACCATCGATTTAGTTCAATTAATTTGGGTTTTAGCATGAGTCAGGCCGATGGGGTCCCTTGTGTGGAGTCCATCTATCAATGTGATATCCTGTGAATTGATGGACTGCTGGATCTACTACAACCCTGTTGCACACATACTCTTTTTTTCCTTTTGTGCTTCCCATGTCACATGGCAGTCCCTCATTGGTCAGAAACTGTTTCTTCTTAAAAAAAAAATTTTGCAGTTCATTTCTTGGCTGAATTGTTCCATCTTTACACCAAAATTCTCACAAAAATGCATATATCATTTTGAGACTATTTTGGTAAATTCTAGTGTAATTTTGTAACACAAACACATTTTCCTTGAATGAAGCCTATTTTGCAACAGTGGACAACATGAAGAAAATAGGATAACTTGAGTTAGGAAACTTCGAAAATTTCAAATAATATATCAAAATTCTCAGAAAAATGAGAAGAATTTTAATATATCATAAGAAGAAAATTTTCCATAATTGTAAGAGGATTTCAATTTTTCTCCTCTTACAATTTTAAGGATTGACCACGGATCTGAAAATTACGAGAATATTTTCTTGCTTATCTCGTAACTTCCATCACTCCATTAGGTCAGGTCGTGATCTTAGGAGATGCTTTCATGCTTTCTTCCCCTTTGACCCGGCTTGATTTGAAATTTTTTTTTTCAATGAGTTTCCTATTTTCCATTCATTTTTTGCTTTTATTCTTTTTCTCTTTTTCCTTACTCTTTTTCTCTTCTTTGTTTTGTTTGTTGTTTGTGCTTCGGTTGCAATCCCTTCAGAACTGTGCTCAGCTTAATAGGATTGAAACCTTGTCGCTTTTTGAGGGTCAACAAAAGTAAATAATGATTGAAATTTTGAGGTCAGAGGAAAAAAGGCTTGATTATTTTGACAATGCCTTAACAATTCGTTATCTGAGACGCATGATTGCTCCATGCTACAAAAAGTGAGTTTTTGGTCTCAAATGCTGATTTCAATAACACTAGGTTCAGAGGCCTCACATTGCTTTGGCTTACATTTTTTAATCCATTTTGTTATCAAATATTGTATAATCGAGAATTTTAAAATACTTTATGAATGTTTAATTAAGTCTACCATATATTAATAGTAAAATCAACACAAAAGGAAGTTGATTCAGTTTTGTTTCTTAATCTTTTCAAAATTCTTTTAAATAAAGTTTATGTTATTGTATGTAGTATATAAAGAGTGAGGCTATTGCACTTTGTAAAACATAATAGCTGGTGCGCTTTGTAAAGCGTATCTCCTAATTCGTAATTTGAATGACCAATCCAAGTTGCTCACCATAATCTTAATATTGAAACCTAGTTGCATGCCAAAATTTTCTTTTTTTAGTGTTTTTTAACTATTTTTTTTATTTTTTTTAGATTTTTAAAAAATGACCCATTTTATATTTCAAATTTTTGTGCAGTTTCTATACAATACTTCAAAAATTAAAGAAACAGTAAGCGACTGTAAACCTTTTCTAAAGAATTCTTGACTGTTAATTTTTAAATGATCATTATTTCCTTCAATTATCAGAACCATGCAAATTTACTATAAACAATACCTTCATATAATAGTTTTTTACTTATGTAAAATTAATATTGAAAAATTAGAGAAACAATAAGTTACCGTAAACTTTTTGAGATCATAGTTACGGCCGAATTATTTACCCACTACATCACTATAAATTTTTTTAGAAACTTCTGTTAGATCGTATATACAACTCGATGTGATGATGTTTTTCAAAAAAATTAGTTTTAGTTTTGATTTTGAGTTCTGCTTATTTGATTTTAGTTTATAATTTGCATAAAACTTTAAATATTTATTTATAATTTTTTAAATATTTTTTTTTATTTTTAGAAATAAGAATTCATCATGTTTCTTGATTTTTATTTTATTAAAAGGATGTTTAAACTTGGTATAAACAAAAATTTATAAACAAAAATTGAAAAAAAAAAAAGAGGCGCAGCCAGCCTGAGTACAGAAATCAGCCGCAACAAAAATTGAAAAAAAATAAAACAGAGAGAGGCACGGCTGAGTATGGCCATATAAAACAAAATGTTTTTTTATTTGAAAGATTCCTCGACAATCAGAATACGACGAAATCCACTGAACGATTCTTCCGTGCTACCATCCGTATAACAAACGCAGAAACAACTAATTTTGGACTTCCTCACGCAAAACGCTCACAGAAAATCCCGAAAAATAGTTTATGAAGCTCATCTCGTGCAGAAACATCGGACCGGGTCATAAAGATAGACAATCTATACCCAGCCCATAATTTTACAGCAAGGCACGCGATACAGAGGATCGGAAAAAAAACAAAAATCGAGTGTTAATAGTCGTGCAAATTCTGAGAAAAAAGAGAGGGTAGCTGTAGATTAATGTACAGGGTGAATTAGGTACAAAGAAATTACAACGTAATTATGTAGATGTTTACAATCTGGATCAATATAATATACTTCCTATTGATGGTACTTATTTTTGCACTTCAGGCAATTTATTCAAGCATTATATATGTGTAAGAATAATTAAGACATCCGATTTAATGATAAATTATTGAGCTCTTATCTCTTGCACACAGAAGAAAAAATGAAATACATAAACTTAACTGTTTTGTGTAGTGAATTGCCCTTATATTTTAAAAATTAAAAAAGATAAAAGTAGCATTATGTCCCTATGTTATAACATTATATTTTAAGTAAAGAGGAGGGATCCATTGACAATATCTATTTTGACAATCTTAATAATCCCAATTTTCAAAAAATTGAAAAAAATAGTTAGAAATTCTCAAAAATAGAAAAAAGTTTACGGAACTATTGTTTAAGTTATAGATTGATTATGGTTCCGATTATATTTAATTTAAGTGACGTTTGATAGCTTTTCAAAGATCCGTTAAATTACAACCGTTAAAAAATGTATGAAATTTTGATAAACCATCAAACAATATCTAAATTGATTGAAATTTGAAACACTATCAATCTATAAGTTAAATAATACATCCATCAACTTTTTTTCATTTTTAAAAATTTATATGATTTTATTCAAATTTCTTAAAGTTGGTATTGTCAAGGTTGTCAAAATAGGCATTGTCAATAGATCCCTCCTCTTTCAGTAAATTAGGTCATTTAAATTATTATAGCAAAGTGATACAATTAAGAATTGAATTTGTGAATTTAAAAAATCGAAGTTATTAGATATTAGTTTTGTTATTGGACTAAATAAATTAAAATGGATCAATTTATGATGCTTTGAAATTTGCTCTCCCTTTGTATTATTTGTTTGGAATTCCTTTTGCACTGGGAAACACTCGGTTTCTCATACGCACCTTTGTGCACCTTTTTTGCAGGTGAGGAATAAATTGCTGAGTTGCCACGTAAATGAGAGTTTTGAAGTTACTTCTAAAGATTTAATTTTATTATTTTTTTATTTGTTATAAGAAAAAGACTTCTACAGTATTTAGTTTTAAATTGTTGTATGTTTATAAAAAATGTTATGTGTAAAATGTATAATGAACTTGTGGCATGAAATTTGTATTATTGACTTGCTTGTTTTGGCGTCTTGCGTTGAAAAGCGCAGCGGACGGCCTATTTTCCTTTTATGAAAATCCGGACCGTTACAGATTCACTATTTATTTTCATAACAAAAACTACTAAATCTTGAATTGTGTGCATTTCTTTTGCACCAAGTAATCCATTCCCAATTATAAATTACTAGCTCCCAAATTCACAAATAAGCTACCACAAGCAAAGAAAACACAAGAAGACGTAGTAATATCATGCAGGAGAAGGCAATCGAGATGCAGATGAACTGGAAAGACCTCCCACCAGAACTACTCCGCGTCATCTTCCAAAATCTCCCCGACATCGGCGATTTTATCCGAGTCCGGGCAGTCTGCAAGCCATGGTATTCCTCTACCTCCATCTCCGACTTTCCCGCCCAATTCCCGTGGATCATGAAGCTTGGCATGCGCAGAGGGCCTGAGCTAAAGTTCTACTCGACCGTTTTCGACAAAGTCCCCAGTTCGCATGACAAGACGTTGTTCGGACCTGCCGCCAGTTACATGCTTGCTTGTCATAGTCGCCTAACGCATTGCTTGTCTCTTTTGAATCCCCTTAACAATAGTGAGATTCCTCTTCCTGTTTTATCTACACCTCATCCGTTCTGGGATCAACCGAGCACATCAGCTTGGATTGGTCCTCCAAGCTTCGAATGTAATCATCATGTGATTTTTGTAGACCGGGATCAAAAATTGGTCGCTTGTAGGCCAGGCGATCTCAGGTGGGACGTTGTTACGGAACCTAGATCCAATTTACGGCACCGTTATTTCTATCTGAAGGATTTACTCTTTATGATCAACGCCTAGGTTTAGAAAATGCCGAGCAGGTCCATACCTTGTCGAGTCTGGCGGAGAGATTTTGAGGGTTTCTTATTATGATTACTATAACAAAGAAACTTGTGATTTTAATATTCATCGTCTCAAACTCGGCATTCGAGAAGAACGTCATTGTTGGGTCAAGGTTAGGAGCATCAACGACCGAATCTTGTTCCTTGATTTTCAAAGCGAACGGGGTTTCTCCCTCGGTGTGAATGATTTTGCTGCACTGAAAAGAAACTCTACCGACTTCAAAAATAAGGTCCGTTGTTATACTAAAACTGGCGGTGAGCGTGGCGTTGAGTACGAGTTTGTAGAGTTCAAAGGAAACTGTATCTACTTCATCCATACGGAATGACGGAGAGAAAGATTGTGGTACATAGGTGATTGTCATGCCATCAAAATGTATGACATTGATAGCGGTAAAACATTCTGTATCGAGAACCCTTTCGGTGTTTATGACGCCATCACTTGGTTTATGCCTACCTTCAACTAGATTAACATTATGTAATACATTCATTAACGACCTGCTTTAAGGGAACATGGTCCAGTTGGTTGCATTGTGTGGCAATGTTTTTCTTTTCTTTTAGATCCTTTGTTTTTACTTCTTCTTCTCAGTTTTCAAATAAGTTTCCCTTAGTCTTTCAGATTAAGAACTGTTGGCGTTTTAATTCAATGCAATTAATATATCTGTAATAGTCTTACCCTCCAGACGTAGACCCGTCGAAATTAAAAAAAAAATGCTACAAACTTAATTTCTTAAACTATAAAATGAAGAGCTATAAAAAAAACTAAATATTATTAGTTGCATCAATAGCTAATGTCTAATGATAAACTCTAATGCAAATTTAATAGTGGGATTGTTATTTTTTCTTAGATATATACTTTTTTTTTCTAATGTTAAATTAAAGAATGATGACTATTGGATTTATACGAAATTACCAAATTACCAATTGATGAGAACTACAAAAATCAAGTGGCCAATACTATAGATTCTTATGAGGCAGACTTTAGTGCTCTGTTGTTCTTGTATTGCATTATAAGTTTACATGATGAAGGCTATAAATTAGTACCCTCATTTCGTAATAGATATATAGAAATAGGACAAAGCTCAGAAAATAATCACAATTACAAAGTTTGATAGCTGCTTCTGAAGTTTGTTACAAAATCGTTTTGTTGAGCAATTGTAACGGCAGAGAAGTAACCTTACCCTGTTGCAATAAAACAGAGAGGAGAAATGCTGTGTTCACATAAGCAAAGCAAGATTTCAGCTTAATTAGCATCCAGCGCTTCTGTTTCTTCCTTTGTTGTCCCTTTATTTATTTATTTTTTCTTTCTATCTTACTATGGTACTTCGTTAATTCGTTTGGTCTCAAATTAAGTACCACAACTATGTTTGTGCTACAAAATATCTTGTGAATTGAAGAACTAGCCTTTGGTCTAGTGGTTAAAGGCAACGCTCTCCGTATGGGAAGTCGCGGGTTCAAAAATTCAGATGAAGGTCTTTTATAAACATTTAAATTTGAGTGGCTTGACCCTCATTTTATCTTAAAATACCTTGTGAATTGGCGGATCGAATTGTATCGAGTACATACATCCAACAACTTTCTGATGTGCTCTGGTATAACAGGATTTTTTTGGTTGGGACATGATTTCATTGTGATTTATTATAATGCATCCAATTGAAAAAAAATAATTAAATTAGAGAAAGCTAAAATTATCCACATGTCGTCATTTATTTTATTTATATATGATGTGTATTTATTTAAGTAGCTAAAGATAATACTATGTGTAAGAAGTCGCTGGCTCAAAATCTAGTGTAAGGCTTTTATAGACATTTAAATTTTAGTGGAAAATGGTCTAGTATCTCAAGTGGTAGCTAACTAGAATGACTACCAAGAGGTCATGAGTTCAATCCTCAATGGGCACAAAGTAATAAATCTCCTAAAAAGAAATGGGAGATGGTGGAAAATATCCACTTTATTAAAAAAAAAAAATTAGTGACTTGAATCTTGTCTTTACCTAAAAAAAGAAAATCCAAACTAATTGTATGCACACTATAACGGCCCGGATTTTCATAACAAGGCAATTTGAGTCGTCCGCCGCGCTTTTCAACGCAAGGCATTAAAACAAAGCAAGTCATCAATACAAATTTCATGCCACAAGCTCATAATACATTGTACAACATAACATTTTTATATAAATATACAACAATTTTACAACAATATACAACGCAAGTCTTTTATTATAACAAATAAAAAAATTTAAAACTAAATCTTTAGAAGCAACTACAAAACTCTTTATTTACGCGGCAGCTCAGCAAATTTTTTCTCACCTACGAAAAAAGGGGCAAATTTTTCCTATACCAAATGTGAATACCGAAGAAATTCAGTTTCTTGGAAAGTAAGCTCCGTGTCTCTCCCCTTCCATAATTTAAAATCTGTACACTGTAATTTGTAACGCACGCGCGGGCGGGCTTAAACTGTGAAACTAATCTCAGCAGACAGTTTGGCAGTTATGTTTTAGTTATGTAGCTCGATTTAATTTTGATTTCATTTTACCTGTTTTGTGTTATTCCTACTTCCGATGTAGTCCCTTGTTTTACTGTGTTTTTCAATGCATCTGCATTTGGTACTTCTTTCTCAGAATGTTCAGCCGAGGTATACTCGATGTATTTTTTGGTCTTAATTAATAAACTTAGGCGTTAATATGCCTGAAGATGAAGATTAGACATTGTTCTGTGTCGAACGAAACAGATGCGGAGAAGTGCCGAGAATGCCAACAATTTTAGCAAATAGGATTAATTAATTTGATGTGTCTCCTTTAGATTGGTCATATTTGACGATTTTAGCAATAAATAATACTAACTTATAAGGCATAAAAAACGTGTCATTGAGGAAATAAGTTCTATGAAAAGAATTAACAATCCTTTTTTTCTTATTTTGATAGTTTACTTTGAGCCACAAAACAAAAATAGACAAGAGTTTCATCAAAAAGAAAAAGAAAAAAATAGATAAGAATATAAGATATTTGAAGCTATGGCATTAATTTCGACTTTTCATAGCATTGCTCCTCAACTGGTTTACTATCTATTTTCATGATAAAACCTACTAAATCTTGAATTGCATACATTTCTTTTGCACCAAGTAATCCATTCCCAATTATAAATTACCAGCTCCCAAATTCACAAATAAACTACCACAAGCAAAGAAAAACAAAAGAAAAAGGTAGTATTATCATGCAGGAGGAGGCAATTGAGATGGCGCAGATGAACTGGAAAGACCTCCACCAGAACTACTTCGCGTCATCTTCCAGAAACTCCCTGACATCGGCAATTCCGAGTCCGGGCAGTTTGCAAACCATGGTATTGTTCTACCTCTATCTCCAACTTTCCCGCCCAATTCCTGTGGATCATGAGGCTTGCCACAGGACCTGAGCTAAAGTTCTACTCAACCGTTGTTGACAAAGTCTACACCATCAACGTCCCCAGTTCGCATGACAAGAGGTTGTTCGGACCTGCCGCCGGGTACATGCTTGCTTGTCAAAGTCGCCTAACGAATTGCTTGTCTCTTTTGAATCCCCTTAACAACAGTGCGATTCCTCTTCCTGTTTTATCTGTACCTCATCCGTTCTGGGATCAACCGAGCAAATCTTGGATCGGTCCTCCGAGCTTCCAATGTAATCATGATCATGTGATTTTTGCGGACGGGCGTCAAAGATTGGTCGCTTGTAGACCAGGCGATCTCAGGTGGGACGTTGTGATGGAACCTGGATCCAATTTGCGATACCGTTATTTCTATATGAAGGATTTACTTTTTATGATCGACGGTCATACCAAATTTACAAAGGTTATTGATATTGCTAGCCGTGAAGTTCTCTACATCATACCACCACCGAAAGATGAAACGTCTGGGTTTAGAAAATGTCAAGCAGGTCCATACCTTGTCGCATCTGGTGGAGAGATTTTGAGGATTTCTTATTATGTTTACCATAACAAACAAAATTGTGATTTTGATATTCATCGTCTTGAACTCGGCATTGGAGAAGAACGTCATTGCTGCGTCAAGGTTAGGACCATCAACGACCGAATCTTGTTCCTTGATTTTCAAAGCGAACTGGGTTTCTCCCTCAGTGTGAATAATTTTGCTGCACTTAAAGGAACCTCTACCGACTTCATAAATAAGGTCCGTTGTTATACTAAAACCGGTGTGCGTGGCGTTGAGTATGAGTTTGCGGAGTTCAAAGGAAACCGTATCTACTTCATCCATACGGAACGTCGACAGAGAGAAAGAATTGTATTGTGGAGCGTAGGCGAGTGTCATGCCATCAAAATGTATGACATTGACAGCGGTGAAACGTATTGTATCAATAACCCTTTCGGCATTTATGACGCCATCACTTGGTTTATGCCTACCTTCAACTAGATTAACATTATGTAATACAATCATTCACCACCTCCTTTAAGGGAACTTGGTCCGGCTGGCTGGTTGGCTGCATTGTGTGACAATGTTTTTCTTTCTTTTAGATCCTTAATTCATTTTTACTTCTTCTTTTTTCAGTTTTCAAATAAGTTTTCCTTAGTCTTTCAGATTAAGAACTGTTGGTGTAATATTCAATGCAATTAATATATCTGTAATAGTTGTACCCTCCAGACGTAGACCCGGAAATATAAAAAAAAAATATTATTAGTTGCATCAATAGCTAATGCCTAATGATAAACTCTAATGCAAATTTAATAGTGGGATTGTTATTTTTTCTTATATATGTACTTTTTTTTTCTAATGTTAAATTAAAGAATGATGACTATTGGATTTATACGAAATTACCAAATTACCAATTAATGAGAACTACAAAAATCAAGTGGCCAATACTATAGATTCTTATGAGGCAGACTTTAGTGCTCTGTTGTTCTTGTATTGCATTATAAGTTAACATGATGAAGGCTATAAATTAGTACTCTCATTTCGTAATAGATATATAGAAATAGGACAAAGCTCAGAAAATAATCACAATTACAAAGTTTGATAGCTGCTTCTGAAGTTTGTTACAAAATCGTTTTGTTGAGCAATTGTAACGGCAGAGAAGTAACCTTACCCTGTTGCAATAAAACAGAGAGGAGACATGCTGTGTTCACATAAGCAAAGCAAGATTTCAGCTTAATTAGCATCCAGCGCTTCTGTTTGCTTCCTTTGTTGTGCATTTATTTATTTTTTTTTTCTTTCTATCTTATTATGGTACTTCGTTAATTCGTTTGGTCTCAGATTAAGTACCACAACTATGTTTGTGCTACAAATTATCTTTTATAAACATTTTAAATTTGAGTGGCTTGACCCTTATTTTTATCTTAAAATACCTTGTTAAAATACATTGTGAATTGGCGAATCGAATTGTATCGAGTACATACATCCAACAACTTTCTGATCTGCTCTGTTATAACAGGATTTTTTTTGGTTGGGCCATGATTCCATTGTGATTTAGCACTAATATGTGCCGAGGAATCACACCGGGCCCAATATATTTCTACGGAGAATATAGGAAAAATAATAGAAAAAGAATTAAAGACAATCAATTGAAAGCCGATATTAAACCGAACATGGAATTTTATGCTATATTTGATATTTCTATGCATGCATATATAAGAATCCGATGTTATAAAGTATGACTGTAGAATACTTGTTTCCTTATAGTTTATAAAGGCAAGTTATAAAGATATACATATACATGCACGAGTACATCTTATATAATTAATTTTATTAAGATAATTCATATACATAATGTGGTAAAAGGAACTTCAATTATTCTAAATAATTTGATCTATAATAGATATATCCAATTTTTATTTATTATAATGCATCCAATTGAAAAAAATAATTAAATTAGAGAAAACTAAAATTATCGACATGTCGTCATTTATTTATTTTATTTATATATGATGTGTATTTATTTAAGTAGCTAAAGATAATACTCTGTGTAAGAGGTCGCTGGCTCAAAATCTAGTGTAAGGCTTTTATAGACATCTAAATTTTAGTGGCAAATGGCCTAGTAGCTCAAGTGGTAGCTAACTAAGATGACTTCTAAGAGGTCATGAGTTCAATCCTCAATGAGCACAAAATAATAAATCTCCTAAAATGAAATGGGAGATAGTGGATATTATTAAAAAAAAAAAATTAGTGACTTGAATCTCATCTTTACCTAAAAAAAGAAAAATCCAAACTAATTGTATACACACTGTAACGGCCCGGATTTTCATAACAAGCAATTTGACTTGTCCGCCGCGGTTTTCAATGCAAGGCGTTAAAACAAACAAGTCATCAATACAGATTTCATGTCACAAGCTCATAATACATTTTACAACATAACATTTTTATATAAATATACAACAATTTTACAACAATATACAGCGCAAGTCTTTTATTATAACAAATAAAAAAATTTAAAACTAAATCTTTATAAGCAACTTCAAAACTGTTCATTTACGTGGTAGCTCAGCAAATTTTTTCTCACCTGCAGAAAAAGAGGCAAATATTTCCTATACCGAATGTGAATACCGAAGAAATTCAGTTTCTTGGAAAGTAAGCTCCGTTTCTTTACTCTTAATTTTATGACAACATTTCAGGTTTGCCATAGACCAATACAACAACCGAAATAGCGTACCGCACCTGTACTTCATATAGGTTGTGTCAGTGATGTCACGTACCTGTCGGAGATCAAGCACCTATGGATGCTGAAGCTGAAGGCCCAAAACTGCACACAATCCGGCAGTGCAACCTTTTACTTTATTGTGATCGGCGAAAACGTTGGTCTCCCATTTTTCAGATATATATATTTCAGGAAGTACGATGACTGGAGATGGCAGAATTTACTTTATGTAAGCGTGGGCTTAAGCTGTGAAACTGATCTCAGCAATTCTCTAACCAGCAATACCTAGCGTCCATAGAGTTTGTTGTCCCTAATGGCGCCTAGAGGGGGTGAATACGGTGCCTTAAACAATTTTAACAATTTTCGCCCAATTCACAATTTTGGCCAAACCATAAAACAATTCAATTCAATGGCCAACAAGTTTGCAATGCAATAGATAGAGATGAGTAAGAGAAATTGCAAACAAGGGATGGAGACACGCGGTTTTAACGAGGTTCGGCAAATCGGCCTACGTCCCCGGGGTAACGCTACCAACTCGGTGGTGCGCCTTTCCTATTACCCGCTAAGAAAGGAAGTACACAACTCGGCAATCCCTTACACAACAAATGGGCCGTCACCGAAGTCGGAGGAGAGGCGAAACTCAAGCTCCGGAAAAGAAAAACTTGCTCTCAAGCTAACCCTCTTACAAGATCTAAGATCTATGGTGTAGTTGAGACTTGAATCACAATGATTTGGCTATGAAAAACTCACTCAACAATGGAGTTTTGACCTAGGGTTTTTCTCTTTTCAACAGATTTTGAAAGTGGGTAAAGTTGTACCTTTCAATTCGGGAAGAAAGGTATTTATATGGTGGTCCCTTGACTTAACAGCCTGCAGCGCAGGTCTTTGTTCCGTTATAACGGAACCGAGTTTCCGTTATAACGGAACAATGATTTGAGCTACTGGAACAAAATCAGAGGCATTCCGTTATCACGCATTATATCATTGCGTTATAACGGAATGGTTGACCTTGCTAACGGTACTTTTGACTATTCAAACGGTACTTTTGACGACACATGACCGTTTGATTTGTAATAACACCGTTGGAATATTCCGTTATAACGGAACAGAAAAGTCCGTTATAACGGAAACTGGGGTTGGTTCTATTGTTTGAGCTTTTCAATGCCATCAATAGTGAATGTCTTAAATATGTAAATCTACCTAAATTCACTATTATAATTAACTTATAAAAGCAATGATAAGCCAATCCATATCTTGAGATATTTCCATCATCTTTAGCTTATCTTGTCTCTTGAAGCCATTGCTTGCATGCATTGAGTTCTTGATAATTTGTTCAGCTAATTCCTTACACGAACAACATCCTCAAAGAAATTGTTAGAAATATAGTTTGATATTGTTTTGGAAATCGTCAAATAAGAAATATTATTTTGAACAACAGAGTTCATAGGTTACATTTTAGGATGCATCGGTTACATTTCGAGATGTATTTGTTACATGTCTATGGATGTATAGATGATTTTTCAATGGACGCGAGATGTTTCTCTAGCAGTTATATTTTAGTTATGTAGCTGGGTTTATTTTTTATTATGTTTTACTTGTGTCGTGTTATTCCTACTTCCGATATAGTCCCTTGTTTTACTGTGTTTCTCATTGCATCTGCATCTGGTATTCTTTCTCAGAATGTTAAGCCAAAGTATACTTAGATGTATTTTGGTCTTAATTACTAAACTCAGGCATATTATATACGCCTGAAGATGAAGATTAGACATATATTGCAAATACTAATTTTGTTTATTTTTGTGAAGAAATAATATTATATATAATTAATATTGCCTTTCAATTACCAAAATTTTCTGCCAAAGAGAGGATATAGTTTTTTAATGGAGAGTTAGGCAGATAGATTCAAAATGGTAGCCGGTATATATTAGGTTTTCAGAGAGAAGAATAAAAGAGCGCACCTGCTCTTGGTTGCTTGCCAAAGAGAAAGGGTTTGGGGGACGTTTTGGGTGAGATTGGAAGGCAGCCGAAATTTAACAAAAAAACAAGGAATATATTGTTCTTTGCTACCTAGACACGGCAACTTTAACAAAAGACAAACTAGCAAGGCACATAATTTTTTGTTCTTTATTCTTTCCTTGAAGGTAGATGATTGGTGATACTATCAAAAACATGTCATTGAACGTTCGTACAATCATTCGTAACTTGAGAATCGGCCTTTCGTCTAGCTAGTGGCTATAAAGGTAACGCTCTTCGTGTGGAAGATCACTGGTCTGAAATTTTGGTGAGGGTTCTTTTTTAGATAATTAAGTTTGAGTGGCTAGTCCCTCATCTTTTTTATTTATTGTAGCACCTTGTAGAAAAGTAATTTATAATATTTAATGTCCTTTTCCTTTTCTTTTATATATATTAGGATGAGGAATTACTAAAAATAAACCGCACTTCTGTATTTGAAGTTTGATATAATTTATGTCACTAATCCATTCATGAATGTTCCCATTTTGGTCGTAGTTCATTTTTTTTTTTTTTTAATTTCAAATGCCCTTAGGCAACTCAATATTTACAAAAATGTCTCTTCCGAAGAAGAGATCCTTTTCATGGTTTAACTTTCACTTTCTTCTAACTTTATCTTCTTCTGCTTTGACCCCATTGTCGTAGCATCAGAAGTGATATTCCGCCCATGATTCCTATAATCCTATTACAATTTGTCTACCCTGCTCTATGCTATGTTACCCAAAACCGCTCCATTGACCTCTCTAATTTGTATTGGAGATATTACATAAGAGGTGGGGGTCTGTGCTGCCAGTTTAATCCCCAAGATTGCATCTGGTGGTACAAGGGATAACCTGTGAAGCTTGTGCCTTTCCTTCGTGCCAGATTTGCGCATTCATGGGCGAAGTCCACAACATCACGTGGTACCAGCATGACCTTATCAGCAGCGTGGTTTCCTCCTCGCAAGCTCTGTAAGCATCCGTATGCTTCTCTAGCACTGCGCCAGCACGGTAATTGTTCCTTATTTGCCCCACATGGAGGAATTTGACCAATTCCTGGCAATCTGACATGATAAGGGCGGGTTGCTGCATGTAAGGAGTTGCCCACTCATGGAGACCGATGGAGAGGGTTTGTGCTTCAGCATGGAAAGGGGAATGAGCCTCGATCAGTCTGAATTCTACCATTCTCAATTCCCCATTTGCGCTAAAGTGTACCGCCGCTATGCCCGACCATCCACTTTCCCCATTTGTGTGGTAGACGGATCATAGTTCATTTACCGTATAATGGAACAATTGCATAAGGAAAATGCTATGGGGATACCGCAAAAGATACCGTCGGGGATACGATTAAACATTGGTTACCAATAAAAAATGTGATAAGTTGAATATTTAGGAGGTTAAGGTGAATATTTAGGAGAATAAGTTGAATAGTTAGGAAGTGTAACACTACAAGTTAGATTAAGAGTAGTTTTTATTGACTGTAAAGCAAAATGTGTTAATGTGAATATTTAGGAGGTTAAGGTGAATATTTAGGAGGATAAGTTGAATAGTTAGGAAGTGTAATATATGCTGCAATTAGGTTTTTTTTATTATGTGGAGTTTTTATTGGTTGTCAAGCAAAATGTGTTAAGTTTAATATTTAGGAGGTTAAGGTGAATATTTAAGTTTAGTTGAATTGGTCAAAGATTATGGTATCTCTGACGGTATCCCAGTGGTATCCGAATATCTGGATTGATTACATAATTGTAATTTGGAAAACGAGCCAACAGATTTAAGATCATATGGAAAACCAGGAAGTAGTGATTAATAGTTATTTCTGTATTTCACTTTATTTATTTTTCCAAGATTATTGTATAATTATGGGCCAATGTCATTCTCTGTACCTAAAATGCTTAACCCATTTACACTTATATACTATTTTTTTAATATTCACTGATTTTGGCTTGTTTAAATGTCCTTGACTTGATGTACTTGTCCATATTATATAAACATATATAACTTTCAAATCATAATATTATATTAGATGATCAAATTATCCTGCATATATAAATGCATAACATCAGGGTGAGCGATTGCATTCATGATCACATATTTCAACTCGAATTGATCATAAAATTATGTGTACAATTTTGTTCTACAGATAGAGAATGACAAGTATGTGAATTTGAGCAAACAAGTTGAAGAAGCTAGCATCATCCTCAGGTTTGTTTCTCAGGAAACACATAAAGTTTCTTCCTTTAAATGTTTGGCTGACATCAACAATGTCACCTACCACTACTACAGAATTGAGTTTTTGCAGCACCCGCTTTATAGCGGTTATATCGGATAAGCATTGTAAAAATGGAGTAGTGGCATTTTTGTTAATATTAATGAACTATATTGTAAAGGTTGCAACATAACAAACGATGCAAAATGAATTTAAAAATCTGTAAGAAACATTCTGCAGCGGTTTGTCTCAAAAAACTGCCATAAAAAAGAATAGGTGTTGCATCAGTCATTAGATAAAAAATGCTGCAGATTTTTCTGCAGCGCTTATTCCTAAAAAACCACTGCTAAAATGAACATATTTGCATTGTTTTTTTCTTAAAAACAGTTGTAAAATCTAAACAGACTTTTTGAGTGATTATCTTCAACGTTTATCCATAACGACCGCTGCAGATTTGTTTATTTTGGTTGCGCTGGCTTGTCAACTCTCTCACTTGCTGCCCTGACCTAACCCCTCCTTCCCATTGCTGAAATTTCAAAGACCACATTTCACCCTTTCCCTCTCTCAAAACTCATCTTTCCCAACTTGCCAAAACCCTAGCCGCCCCTCACCATCACTGCCAAGGCCACCCTCTTCGCTGCTAAGGTGTTGAGGCAGAGGCGATCAATTCATGAAGTGTGATTCCATCAGAGACGATCTTGACTTGGATTAAAATCATGACAGTGACTGGCAAAGGGGAGAAGGTGGAGGCAAGAGAGCTGATTGTACCAAATCAATCAAAGACAATGTTGTAGGGGTTGAGGAAGCAAGCAACTCCTCCAATGGCAGAATTTCTCAAGTATACAGTAAACTTCTAATTCAAAGATTCTTCTATCTTTCCTAGGCTTTAATCGAAGACAATGGCCAACTTTACTTCCTGACATTGAATGGTTTCAGGTGTTCTATGCTTTAAGCTTGACAACTGTTCTCTTGGCCGAGTTGAGAGGTCAGTGCGCAACTATCTTTTTATGAATTAAATCACCCGGTTGAAGTTCATAGAAATATGGGCTTTGCATGTGCCAAATCTTTACAGCTTATTGATTGATTGAAATTTTTATACTGCTTATTAATTGATTGGAATTGTGTTGTATGGATCTCTGGTTATTGACATCCAAATTGGCTAGAGCAAGCAATGGTTTTCACAAAAAAAAAAGAAAGAAAGAAATTTTTGTACATGAGCAAGCACACAACTTGTTTGACAAAATGCTTCAGTTTTTTGTTATGTATAATGGGACACAAAATGCTTCAGTATTAATTATTGTATGCTTTGTATCATGGCTTGTGTAAATAAGTATTAGCGATTTATATTATGAAGCATCTTTTTGGTATTTTGGCACGTTCTATAAAGCATTTGTACTCCCATATTTTTGTATTATTAAATGTATATAAGCTGATACTGTACTTATACTATGAAATTTAGAATTATTTTTTTTGGTGGGCAAAAATAGATTTCTGCTAAGAGATATAGTATTTTTTTTCTTGAGTAATTGGTTGCAGGTGACAATAATGGAGGAAGCAAGGGGTTCCTCTGATGACAACATTTCTGAAGAAATTTATCTATCTCTTTGTATCGTACAGATCCTGTAGCACTGTCCTCTTCCTGTTGCAGGTAATAAAAGGAATTGGTTTTGGACTTCATTCTATGGCTGTTTAAATGATGTACTTAAGCTACTTGTTTATTTTGGGATAATGAATTTGTACTATTTATCTACTTGTAGTACGCATTAGTAATATATATTGTGTTGCAATTCTGGTTGTTATGTCATGTTTGTTGTGTTGATGTTGATTTGGTAAAAATCTGTTATGATTATAACATGTTGTGTTGGTACGACAAATACTATGGCTAGCAACAGTGGACTAGTCACTGAAAATCAACAACAGGTCATTTTGTTCTAAAAAATATTGCAGCGGTCATTTAAAAAAACTGCAGCGTTTATTTGAAAAAAATAGCTGCAAAGTTCAGCTATTCTGCAGCGTTTATTTAATAAACCAGCTGCAAAGTTCAGTTTTTTGCAGCGTATATTAAAAAAAGAAACAGCTGCAAAATGCATCAGATTCTTGCTTTTTAGTGATTAGATTTACAACTGTTCGTTTTTTCATTTGCGACGCTTCCATCAACAGCGGGTCAATAACAGCTGCAAAATTGCTTAAATGACCGCTGCAGAAGGTTAAATCTGTTGTAGTGTACTTATAACATCTAAAAGAGGGTGTCATATAATATTGAATGAGTAATACCTAGCGCCCAAAGAGAAACCGTCCATAGCATCTATATATTACATTTCGGGATGTATCTGTGTGATATATGAATTTTTGACAAAAATTAAGATATATTATTCCTATCTAGGATTCTGAATAGTCCTCCGAAAATAATCAGAAAGTGAATTAATCTTCTTTGAGAATGAAGGACTATATCATAAATAAAGTAAGTGATAGGGAGCCATTTGAAATTATTAAACTTTAATTAACTACACGAGCCAGTGAGCTATTATTCTCGTTCTTTCTAGCTATCCGATGGCCCTCTGATATTATTGCCAAGGTGGTACGTGGCATTTTATTGTGTATTAACTTCATTGATAAGATCGGTGACTAAGCTAGCTGCATGTATGCTTGAGCTATATCTTCATTTCTTTTGGTTTTATGTCCAGTGCCTCACTCTCTTATACGGTTGTACTTTGATACCAATGGATAGTGGACCTCATATGTAACTGAACTAAGGTTTGAGTGTTGGTCCTTACACCAGTTTGAGTGTGATCTTGACTCTGAGTACATCTATTTAGAGATGGAGTGGAGAATTAATCTTGGGCTGCATGGTATTTTGCTCTCTCTTTCTAGGACCGATATTGAGGTGTCGGAGTCTAGTGATTGACGAGCGGTTGTCCGACTGAGTAGAGATGCCGAACCAGATGGTGAGTTCGTAGGCGCAGTAACGATTCGTTTTCGTCAAACAGGTGCGGGTTCTGGTTATTTATCAAATCTATGAATTGAACTGAATATTTTATCTATCGAAATGTTTCCGTGGTGCTTACTTATATTCTTGATATACTGATTATACGTTGAATTTGCTTGCGTGTGTGCATGACTTGATAAAGGTAAGTGATTGCATATATGACGTTATGCATTTCTGTGTATGTTTCTGGATACTGTTGTTAATGTTGTTGCTGCTGTTGTTGTTGTGCTTGTTGTTGCTGATCATGTACCTGGATAGAGATACCGGCAGGAGGTTAGCTACCTCACTATAGCGCTATGGTTTACGGACATGCTTGTACAGGCATGTACGGGTTATATATTTGGATCTCTGGGTTCGTCAGGTACATGAGGATATACGTGCTGGTATGCACGGGATTGTGTGCTTGTTGCTCTATGTGGTATCTGATACGTGCTGGTTGCACGGGTTTGTGTTTGTTTGACTTGCTTGGTATGTGATACGTGCTGAGATGTACAGGATATGCAGGTTCTTGTGGATTCGTCTGATACAGGTTTGTGTGATATGTTTGATATTTGGATTTCTGGTACAAGTTTGTGATGTTTGTGTATATTCTGATATTTCTTTTGGTTTGATGTGAGATAGTGAACTGGTACGTGTGGTTTTGCAGGGAAGGCATTAAACTGTTTTGGAAAGGGAAATGGAATTGTATATCGACTTGACGTCTAATTCTTTATTAGTTGCAGGGATAATTATTATCGTCACTGACGTGCACTGTTAGGATTTTATAAGCTTTATTCATGTTATTATTAAAAGTGATTATTTAATGGTATTCAGTTTAGCTAGTGGATTTGATAAATACCACCGGCTGGAACTAAATACCGCACTGAGAGTGTTTCAGACTCTCACCCGTTCCACTTTTCGTGGGTTCCAGGTTACAGGTTTGCGATGCAAGGACGACTTAGGAAAAAGAAAGGATTGTGATAATTGCCACAAGGGATTTTATGGAGTTTCATTTTATTAATACTTCCACTGTATATAAAGGGTTTGGGACCTGAGGGTTGGCTATTTGAGAATTGTGGCTGTATTTACATGTTATTGGTAAAGTATATTATTGCATATTTTTAATAGCCTTGTGCTTGTCAGCACGGCTACTGTTTCACCTGCTTGCTGGGATGTTACAATCTGTTACATTCTATACACATATATGAATGTGTGGACGGTTTTTCAATTGACACAAGATGTTTATCATATTGAATTAATTTGGGCACTGCTTTACCACGTATATACATCATATCTGGCAATCTTGCAAGTTCATTTTTAGCTCATCGCTGAATCGCAAACTTCAATTCCCTCTAATTAAGGATGTTGAACGGCTATGTGGCATGGACACGGACACGAGTGTCCGACACGATACGACACCGTACGACACGATATTTTCAAAAACTTGAGGACACGACACGGCTTTGGACACGATAATTAATAATGTACTAGCTATATTCATATTAATATGTATACAAGATTTTGATAGACTTCTTCACAAATAGTATTCATATTAGGTGGTTTGCAGTGGTGACATCTAAATTTCGTAAGTGTTAATTAATTGTCAGATCAAGCCGGGAGCCAGACGATATTACATGTCAATTTTTTTGAACGATGGTTGATCCGTTAATGTCATACCATTTGAATATTACGCCTTCCATAGGTGACTCACGAGTCACGTGGTCCTACAAAAAAATCAATTACGTACAGTGTCTCATTGTGTATCTTCTGCTGCATATGAAATGAACAAACCAACGTGTCCTCATGTTAACTAACGTGTCCCATAAGTGTCCAAGAGCCGTGTCCAATGCAAGACTGTGTCCCCGTGTCAAGTTGACCGTGTCATAGGCGTGTCCTGGCGTGTCGAAGGCGTGTCAGTGTCCGACACGTGTCTGACACCGGTGCGGCATGATTTTAAGTGTGTCCATGCTACATAGTTGACCGGCAATGTCATTTAACTGAAGATGTGAAACATGTATAATAGTTGTTAAACAATAGTCTAGTAATTATTTTTCTTGTATAATATATAGCTACAATTACCTTTTTCATTAACTAAAATATAACTCCACAAAGATATACCAAAAAGCAATTACTCTATAACTATTGGAAGTTGATTGCAGCCACCTTCAGATAAAATCAGACCGTCTCATCAACAAACCTAAATGAAATTTATAGGCATTATACTGTGCTATGCTTTATACTCGGACCCTGCTCGAAGCCCCAAACTGGTCACACTCCGAGATATCATGAACTCTTTGGTAATCAGAACTATCTGGAAATGCAACATTGCTTTGAGGATAGCACTCTTGGAATGATCTCAAAATACCACCGGTGTTCACTCTCACACTTGCAACTGAAGAACACAAATTATAGCAATTTAAAGTTGAGAAATTAACCTCTTGCATCCATCCGATGGACATCCATCATAGACACAACGTGTCACATGGTGGGTCCCACTTTGTTACACTTTGTGTCTATGATGGTCATCCATCCGATGGACGCTAGGTGTTACTCTTAAAAGTTTAAAACAGATTTAGATGGAGCTTTTGATCTGAGAGAGGTGAAGAGAAGCTTTCCGGAAGTTGTTTGTATTCAACTGAAAAACTTTACAACTGATTTCTCTCTCCAATTTACACGGCCTCTGGTCTTATATACCCTATAAGTTTAAACTACCTTCACTACAAAATTAGGCTACAATCTACGCCTAGCTAAATACAGTGTTGCCACCGGGACAATGCTCCCCTCGAGCTTTGTCTGACATGTGCAGCTTACATGCCAGATTAATGTAGTTTAAAGTGCCCCTAAGACTTTGTCTCTGAGCTTTCCCGAGATCCTGCTCGCATGACTCCTTCGAGTTCGAAGATCCAACGAACCTCAAAGTGTCTCTATATATTGCTGCCATCAGGGTTGAGTCTGTCCTTTGGGTTCCTCCCGAGCTCGACTTGTTCTATGAGACTTCGAGCTTACCTCGATTTCAAACATATACTGCCTGTGAATAACTAATCCATCAAGCTCCTCTGCTGGATCTACACGGTAAGAAAAAGGTCTCAGATCTTCAACACTTAATCCATCAAAGAATACTAAAAATGAAAATTTTTTGTATTCCTAAACAAATACGTACATAGAATACTTTGAAAATGAAAAATTTTTGTATTTCCCAACATTTTCATATAAAGAATTTATTGAGCGCCATAAATCGTGATTTTGGGCACTATAACGTAAATTTTGAGGCGTTCGCATTTCGGTCCAAAATGCTAACGTTAGTATAATAGTCTAGCGCTCTCTCTCTCTATATATCATATCCAAATAGAACATCTGAGAAAATCTGAAACAAACAATTAACTAGAAAAATCTAGAAACAAATTTTCTAGTATGTCACGATACAAACAATTTATGCAACAACATAAACAAATATTTTGAGTTGAGCTCACTATTAGTTTAGCAATAGCATTATCGATATGAAAATACAATTATAATTACTAGTTGTCTAACTATTAATAAAAATTTTAAACACGGTAGACTTAATTTTGTAATCATCATCTAATTCATTTTTAAATGGTTCTATTTCCACCTACACAAGTGGTTAAGAAATTGGAAAAAAGAGGATAAAAGATGTTTGGGTCTCACCATCATCATCAACATCATCATCATCATCATCAATTGGAATAAGCTCTTCCTTCTTGGGGTAACAAACACCTCTCACAGTTCTAGGGAATGTAGTGAGGTTGGGGCATTTCTTGCATTCTACGAACTCCAAGTTGGTAAACATCTCATTGAACTCAACCCAGTCAATCTTGAAATATTTTAGGAACCTCAGGTGTAATATCTTTAAATTCTTGCTTGCTTCAGTTACAACTATTTTATTAAGTTTTCCGCCTATGATATATAACCTGTTTAAATATGGAAGTACTGCAGGACTCGCCTCTTCTTTTGGATAGCATCTAATGTCCAACTTCTCCAGATTTTTTAAGAAAAGAAATGGTCTGGACCTTACCATTGTCAGCCCTATGCTCATGTATGCTCCATATCACCGTTAACCGAGAAAGCCGTTCTAAAGATTCCAAGCCATTAGCATCAGTAGGATCCAAATGCTTAGAAATTTTAATGCTTAGCTTTCTAAGCTTATTCAAGGTTACAAAGCCGACAAAATTGAAGTTTCATATCCGCATTATCGGCTACAAAGCCTTTTAACACCTCAAGGTTAGAGAGATCACATATCCATTTCGGCATATGATCTAAAAGGTAGCACTCGGACATATCCAAATGAGTTAGATTATTGAACCACTTTCTCTTCCCTTGGCGTAATCTTAACGCTGGTTTCTGTGGTAATTTTTCTAAATTGTGACAAGACCTGAGATCCAATATCCTTAGATAACCTAGTTCTCCAATCAATACCTGAAATGCCCCGAAGACTTAAAAAGGTCACCTTTTCTCCTAATTTATTTAGAAAGTTGATACCATCAAGCTCAATATGGTCAGGAGATTTCTTTCCCATGGAAACAATTTTATCATTTACCTCAACCTTAGTGGTGCAATTCCCCGTTCGAAGTGAAACAACTTGCAAAGTTTTTGCATTGTCACCCAATATATTTTTTATTTCTTTGGAACTGAGGTACTTTTGGTCCGCATTTAGTAATGTGAGAAATGCTCTCACATTGTGCTCGTCATCGCTGTAGATTGACATGCCTCTTCCATGACAACAAGTTTTTTGATAACAGACAATCAATTGTCGGTGAATTGTTGGTTTAACGATGCACTGATCAATAACTTCATTATGTTCTCTAGTATATACTGGTACAAGTATGCCCCTACTTACTAGATCAGAAAAAATATTCTCTCCTTGTTGCTCCATTGTATTTGTAATATTCTCCGAAGGAAAAATCCCTAGACCAATCCACCACTAAATTAATAGTCTTTTTTTCATTTTGGTATTTTCAGGAAAAATGCTTAGTATATGGAGGCAATCCTTGTGTTGCTGGTCCAATTCTAATTCTTCAAGTTTAACAGAGCTATCATATTCTTGATTATTGTTTTTTGTCGGTTCACCAGGAGATGTTGCTTCCTCTTGTATTGAATCAGTACTAACCCCTGCCAAATGTTTGACGTTATATTTCTTTAATATTTTGTTAAAATTCTCTAACAATTTACTGTTGTCTCCTTTATTCTCCTTCCAATAATCAAGTTGCCTTTCTACTTTATTCTCCTTCCAATAATCAAGTTTCCTTTCTAAATGTAGTGCTGTTGGTTTCGTATTAGATACTTTTATGTGTTGGGGTTATGCCCTATAAGTAATAGTGAATTCAAAACGTTTATTTATATAATTGATGACTGTTGATCATTTGATTTTGGAATCTTTTAATATTAGTTCATTTGGAAGTCAATGACTTAAATTGTGAAACACTAATAATAATTGAAAGAAAAAATAAATAAAAAATTTATAAATGTTACTACAACAAAATGAACCTTTTGCAACGCCCTATTTACAACAGTTGTGATTGATAACAGCTGCTAAGATGGATCCGCACCGTTGAGGAAGACTCAGCAGCGGGTTTTTACAAATAACCGTTATAAAATGTATAGGTTTTACAACGGTTATTAGATAAAAACCGTTGTTAAATGGACTGACAGACCTTAACAAACAACCTTTAAAAGCTATAAATTTTACAACGGTTGTTAGTAAACAACCGCTGTAAAAGCTATAAATTTTACCATGGTTGTTAATAAAAACCGCACTTAAATAAATTAACAGCGGTTGCTTTGTATTAACCATTGTAAAAAGATGTTATTTAGATTTTTATTTCTCCCCCATCCTTAAGAAAAGTTAGGGTTCTCTTTCTTTCTGCTTCTCAATACAGCCGCCTCCTCTCCTCTACTCGATTCCTCAAAAACCCTCGTTCTCTCCTTCCCTCCGATCACAGCGACGGCGGCTACTTACTCATCAAACCCTCCATCAGAATGTCCCGCCAGGCGGCGCAACTCGTCGAGATGCATCACGTCCTTCCACCGCGGCGGCGGGGCGAAGAGGCTGCAGCGGAGGGTCGACGTGAAGCAGCAGCGACGTTCCGCGGCGTCCCTCCTTCCCCTCCACGCGCGCCACCTCCGCCGCACAGCAGCGACGTTCCACTCTCTCCTCCGTCATCCCGGCCGCTGCCCGGCACGGCTACCTGCTCTCGGCTGGAGGTTGCTTCCTCGGTGACCTGCTCTCGGCCACTTCCAGCCAACCCCGAGCCGCCGCCTGTTGCTTCCTCCTTCACTCCAACCCTTTCACAGCCAATCCCAGTCTCGGTTGCGACTGCACTGCCAACTCCACTCCGCGAAGACGCTCTGCGCCTTCCATGTCGTGGCTCCACCCGGTGCAATCGATTTGGGGTACAACCAAACTAATCAACTTGTTGTGCTAGTTGCTGGTCAGATTGTTGGTAGAAATTAACCGGTCATGAACTTTAGTACTGTTCAAGTGGATTAGTTGGGTTGTATCTGACACTCTACTGGTCCTAAAATTGAACTTGGTTGTGTCCTCAATTGTCTACATGTACTGTTATGTTTGTGCTTTCAGAGAATGTTATGGCTTAGTATGAGTTTTGTCTGCATATTAGTGCTTAACTGAGGCACTATGTTAGAATTGGCTGAAAACTTGTGCCAAGGAATAAATAGTGCCATCTTGCCTATATAAACATACCATATAGTTCCATGCCAGTCAAGGTGGAGTGAAAGATTGTACCGCATGACTGCAACACTGACCATAATGGTAATCATTGCCTTGTAGTCCCTGTGAATGCTGTTGATTTTCATACTCTTACTTTTGGTTTAATTTCAGGGCAGCTGATGCACACAAGCTAGCTATTGAGAAGAGCAAGTACCTTGGAGGTGCATATATTAAACATAAATTGCACTTATGTTGCAACTATTTGTTGAAAATTTGAAGAAACTTTATACACATTTTGCATCAGTTTTTAGCGTTCCTTTCTCAAAACTGGAAATTTAGACATAAAGACATTATAAAATAATTCTCTTGATTTTGGAAGAGTGTTGTGCCCCATTTGGTTTTATAACCTTGCTAGGGGATGCATTATTATTTTTTTTCTGTTACTTAATTTGTCAGTGTTAGCTTGTGCATGCGTCTTATTGCTTGGCAAATCCTGCTTTCAAGATTAAGTAAATGTACTGACCCTGTATTTGGAGGGGCAATTAATCCAATTTCTTTTCCTGACTTAATGGTTATAGGTGACTTGGAGCACACCCATTTGGTGAAAGGTTTGGATTATGCTTTACTTAATAAGGTCAGGAGTGAAATTGACAAGAAGCCTGATTCTGATGAAGCAAAGATGGAAAGTCAAGGTACATAACTTATTAGTTTTAGTGCAGCTTTTTAATTTTTATATATTTGCTCTTACTTCTTAGCTTTACTTATTTCTATAGACTAACAATAGACAAATAAAGATGTTTCTTTCCGGACTGTTACTGCAAAGGTACTCTCAAATATACCTTAAATTGTACAGATAAAAATCCTTGGTGAGTATAAGACTGTAAAGATAAAATTTCCTTCTCTTTAAATATGCTTGATGCTCTATTTTTTTCTTTCTTCGATGCAGTCAGTATATCAGTGGATCATAAAACCCCAGGTTGTGAGCAAGGCCAATGAGATGTTCCTTCCTGGTCGGATGGCATATGTTTATGACATGGTAATAATTGGCCATTCTACACGTTACTCATCCAAATTATTACACTCGCTAGTTTATCATTTGCTTATTGCCTTTTTATTTTGTTTCAGGAGGATGGATATACTTGTGATATCCCTACCACACCACTCTTCGACCCCTTCATTTCAGAGGTACTCTGCCACACCACTCTTCTTTTCCAATTATATGAAGTGGACAGTGTGATATATGGTAATGGCTTTCTGCTAGTTTTCCATTTTCAGATCTGTGTCTAATGTTAGTGCAATGGTTGAAGCAATAGCAATTGACCAAATCTCTATATTAGTAGAAAAGTTTCCATGAGATAAAGTCCCCCTCAAATGTTGCAGTGAAAGACAAACCAGGGAACAGTGAAGGTTGTGATAGCATAAATTATATTTAATTTTTTTTCTTTTTATGTCCTATTTAATCTCACTAAGTTTTGTTAATTATCTGTTGGAACTACAATGTGAAGACATGAGTATGCAATTCAGTGTATAGCATGTCCATACTAAGTTTCGTTAATTATCTACATGCCTTGCAGCAGAATTTGGACTGCCGGTGTGGATACATGTTTCTCAGTATGCCACATAAGAATTTGAAACCTTCTGGCAGTGTTCAAACCACATTTGAGCAACTTCTAATACAAAAGCAACTTCTGGTCAATAATGATTGAAGGAGTGAAGAAAGGAAACAAAAGCTCTCTAAGAAGAAAACCAAGAAAATTTTTTGCCGAAATGATTGTATTTTAAATAATATTATAATGTGGTTGAGAAATTTCTTGTATCAATTAGCATTGTAAGACATTTCAATTATATTAATAAATTAAATCTTTGATATTAATTATTGTTGTTTTGTATAGTGGGCTAGCCAAATATCGCATTATTTTTTTTATTTTGGGAAAACACCTTTACAACGGTTAAAATAATCACTGTACAATTTTATGAATTAATACAGATACGTATTAAAATAATCACTGGAATTGGAAATTTGTCAATTTAAAATTCCATTAAATGAGTTGTGGTTATGTGCTGGGATTGTTATGGGTTTAGATGCGGTATGCAGTAAATGTAATGCTGTTGGTTTCGTATTAGATACTTTTGTGTTGAACACATAAATTATGCCTTAGAAGTAATAGTTATGTCACACCCCGAACCAAAATGGTATGGTCCGAGCGTGACAGCCGCCGCGTATACCCAATGACATGTACACACAAGGCTTCAAATAAAGACAATCCATCCATTTATCTCAACAAAACAAGTTCATAAATACATGCCACAACTAACAAATGATCAAAATGATGGAATAGAAAATTCAGAAAAGAACAAAAAAAATACATACAAATTTTGGATAATATCATGAGGATTACCATCTTCAGTCTCCAATAAGTATTACACTAATATATTCCAAAAGCAGTGGCACATAAACATCTAAGCCGATCCTCACCATTTAAACACCTGGAACCCATAATGAAATGGAACGGGTAAGAGATAATCTCTCAGTACGGTATTTAGTTCCAGCCCACAGAATCATAACTTTTCCAAGAGGAACAAATAACTAATGCATGTCCAACCTTAATTCATTATTAAGAAATAAAACTAACATGTCATGTAATGCATTTATCACAACATATATATAATAATTTTAGGTTATTGAATTTTTAGAAAAATTATCCACTGAAAACGTTTAAAATCTGCCCTGTATTGAACCGAAGTTCAGTTACGTTGTATTTAATACAGTTTAATATAAAGGAAAAATTCTCTTGTAATTTAAGAAGTCATACATAAAATCTGACCCGTACTGAACTTTGTTCAGTTATGTCCGATTAAATACATTTCTTTTAAAACCGTCTGTCTCGTATGTCACACCGTCCGTTCCCTAACCCGACTAGTATGGGCACCGTAAGGGACGTTCACTTAAGTACTTAAGATTCCGTAATAATGGAAATATAATCGCAATATAATATCCAACCGTCTACATATTCCCGTAGTGAATATAATCGCGATATAATATCCGACCATTTGTATATTCCCGTAGTGACATTCATTCAAATTTAATTACTCTTAATTTTCTTTATAAAAACTTTATTTCTCATGCATCATAAGCCATCATTAAACACATAAATCAACAAGCAAAATGAATAAATAATCTCATGCATATTGTAAATCTATTTCTTTTGCACTCTTTGGAAAGCAATTGATTATAATCTTGACCAATGCAATATAGTGCGAGCTATTTATATGAATGCAATTAATTCCAGTTGTGCAAAAAGTATAATTCAGCGGGAACCCGTACCTTTACAACAAGAACAAGAAGATCCTCCTAACTTGTTTGATAGTCACTCTCATGCCCATAGGATATCCTCAGAAATCAGAAATTTGAGATTTGGTTAGGATTGTGGAATTCACACATATTACATTAATAACCAAGGGTTTCAAACCGAGATATTCTCAAAAGCCAGAATTGGGATCCCCAATATTCACTGTATTATTTCACCTATCAATCACTAAAATTAAGTAGCATTGTGCAAACTCACACAAAGAAGGGCAACAATGCTTATACAATCTGGAATAAATGTTGAATGGGTCCAACAAAAAGGTCATGTAATAAAATTCACAAAACAGATACCAAGTTACAACCATTGACAACAACTAAACCAATTTTCTTGTTAATCGAGATAAAAGGGACCTTGTCCAACGGTTCAATAACAACACTCGATTGAGAAAGAAAGGAAGCATCTTACCCATGATATAAATTGATGATGACAGCAGAGAGGAGTCAAGCTCAAGAGGCACAATGGGAAACGATTGTGCTCTGTGTACAAGGCAGAGGCTAGGCTTCGAGTCGAATCTGTCTCGGCTAATGAAAAAAAAGAGTGAACAACAACGACAAAGGAGAGATCTCGACTTGTCAATTTCCATCGGGGCTGCCCCCAAACGGGTTGGATTTGGTTTTACTCAACTGAATTGATACGGGTTTTGATTCTTGTAGGTGCTAGAAAAGGAACCGGAATGGTGGTGAGAAGGCATTATGGGTCATGGCCGTGCTCGACGCTGCCCGACGCTGCTCAACGCCTCAATGGCTGGGTTACGGCTTCGACTGACACCTTGAATCTGGTCGCACGTAAGGGAGAGGAAAGGGAAGGTGCTCAGGGTGTCGCGCAAGGAGCAGCATGATCTCAGCACGGTGACGATGCGAGCTCGAGCTCGGCACGGCGACAAAGCGAGCTCGGCTCGGGGTTGGCACGGGGCGGGCTCGGCACGGCGTGGGCTCAGCGCGGCGCGGGCTTGGCACGGCTCTGGCTCGGCACAACGACGACACGGGCTCAGCACGGTGGCGACGCGGCTCAGCTTGGGTGGTCACGACAACAGGAGGAGGGTTTGGGTTTTCTAAAGAGGGGATTGAAATGAAAAATAAAAGAAAGATACCAAGAGACAGAGAGATCGGGAAGGGGAAAAGAGGGAGGGTATGGGTCACAAGGATCCGATGCAACCTGATTCGGTATGGTCTTTCATGTTGTGAGTCAATTTAATTCCTATTTTATTAATTTCTTGTTTGTTATCAACTAATTTGGTCAAATTATCATGGTTGTTTTATTTAATTTTACATGTCAATGGTATACTTCATTAAATTTAAAGCTCACTTCATTAACATTTTAAATATATATTTTATTTAGAATTGGATTTCACAACTGATTAAGAAGTGGCTAACTCATTTGATTTGATTTGTTTAGATCATTCTAATTTAAATTTTAGTTTGATCTTTGGTCTTATTCTTATGATTTGAGTCTTAATTTATTCTTAAGTCTTAGACTTATGTGTTATACATAAGGGGTCATTTTTTAATTGCTTAATTAATTTTTTTTTTTTTGATATTCTACTAATTACTTGGTGCGTGATTTCACAAGTTAATTCCAAACGTTTATTCATATAATTGATGACTGTTGATCATTTGATTTTGGAATATTTTAATATTAGTTCATTTGGAAGTCAATGACTTAAATTGTGAAACACTAATAATAATTGAAAGATAAAATAAATAAAAAATTCATAAATGTCTTTAACCAAGGATAATTTATAAGGAATACTAATTATCACTCGAAGTTGGCGTGAGGATTAAATGCTGATCAAGTTTCACAGATCAATGGATAGGAGTATCCATTTAATCTCACGAGTGCTTATTGGAGAATAAGACATTAAACTTGACCACTGAAATACAATGGATGGTGATCCAATGCCAATTGTACTTATGTACAAATGTATTTCAAAGTATTTAATTCATAATATGATTAAGTTTGGTTTTCTCAAATGAGAGAGCATATTAGTGAATGTTAATATAACTCTCTCTGTAATAAGGAGCAATAAAGATATCATTTCTATATGTGATCGAATATGGACCAATCCAAACAGATCATTCACCAGAACGTGGAATCTTGGACGGCCGACGCAGAATCTTTGATGCGTAGGTATGAACACCAATTAAGTTGACTATGAACACTTCATCGTGGGAGGTATAAACACCCCGATAGATAGGAATGAACACCAGATTTGTGCAGAAATTTATTTACCATAACGCTATGATACAACAAATTTGACTATTAAGTGGTAGGACCCAACTTTTAGAGTCAAAACAAACGTGTAATTAGTGAGAAACTGAATCTTGAACTAGAATCTTAATAAGATCTTAATGGGGGATATTTAAGGGGGACAAGAAGATTTTCTCAATGAAATTAGCTACTTCATCATATTGATACAAGTATAAGATATCAGACGGGCCCCTTGGTAGAATATGATTATTATGCATGCAATATGATTAAAGCAGTTAATCATATTAATAATCATTATTCAAGTATTACCAGATTAACATAAGTTCTCATAATTGGAATTTGAGAATCTTATCAAGATATCAGAAGACAGATTAAATACGAGTGTAACATATTTACACTATAATAGGATTGCATATACATTTAACCTAAAAAGGAATATCATTTGGGTAGTAATAACATATTTACACTTATAATTTTATTCTCATTGCCGACATGATATAAATCCTACTTGGTCACACCTGAATAAGCTCTGAAATAGAAATTCATCTGACTGATGAATTATATAAAAGCAACCAAAATATGCATGCTTGTTGACATGTCATATTAATAAGAATAAAATATATAATTAATTGCATTGGAGAATGCAAGTTAATTATTTATTCTAGAAGAAGTGTTACATAATTAATTGTGTATAATGGATGCACAAGTTAATTAAGTGACTTAGTTATAATTAATTAAAAGCATTTAATATGTATAATATATGATGTAAGTATACTTAGCAATTAATTTAGAATTAATAGACTAAATTAATTGGAAGCAAGGAGCCTAGCTACATGGGCCACAAAGGCCCGTATAGTTCGACCTTCGGAGTTGGTGCGCACTCACTTGGGTGCACCAAGTGTGGTCCCCCCGTTAGTGGATAAGACTAAGCTAGATATTTGAATGTGTGGAGCAGAATCTATTGGTAAATTGAAATAGAAATCTTTATTTTGAATTTTATTTTGAATGGACCATTTTGAATTTCATTTTGCATGCTTGGGTAATTTAGTAAATTCAATTTAGAAAGGTATTGGATGTTATATTTATTCCAATTCTTTCTCCTCCCACACCAATTCATTCTCTTCCTCTTCCTCTCTCCTCCTCTCCACTTCGGCCTCCTCTCTCTTGGCCGAACCACCATTGGTGGTGGAGAGGCACCATGCTTTGGTGATTTGTTCAATATTCTTACACCATTTTTCTTCTCATCTCAAGCTTAATTAAATCTAATAGTTAGATAAAGCAAGTTAGGTCGAATTCAAGGCCGAATTGAGAGTTGGTTTGCTTAGCGATTGGAGGGTGCTAGCTTGCTCTTCTCTCATCTCTCTTTCAACTTGAGGATGGATAACGTGAGATCTCCAAGCTGAGCTAAGAAGGTATAATTACTACTCCCTCTCAATAGGAAATCTAAAAATTGACTTAGGATTAGAGCTAGAAAAATTGTTTTCTAGTTTTCGTCCTTTGCCCCATGCCTACCTTCATCACGTGTAGAAAAATAGTAGGTAGTTAATGAGTAATTAAGAACTAATGTAGGATCAGTAAATTCCCTATGCTAAAGGGAATGATTTGGTACCAATCTTAGTTTCTCAATTAAACTGGTGTGGGTTTCCCACTTTTTTCAACAAAATAATAATAAGTAAATAAATATTCCATTAAATGATTTGACATACAAAATCCACAAGTAATTAAAAGGCACATAAATTATATATATGAGACGTAATGAATTGATTTGCCTCATTCTTTTATCTTTTGTAATTTTGCTTTGCATATAGGGCCAATGAATGAAATACCTTATAATTCAAATTCTTGTTTTTATTTATTTATTTTTTTTTTTTTGAGAAGTTGACAGCAACCATCAGTATTAATTATACAAATCCTTATTTTTTTGGGTAAATTTTCTGGAAGGCCTCCGTAAACTTAAGCTCATTGTATATTTGCACAATTAATTGTTTAATTGTTGTACCCATTCAATTTGATTCATAAAATATACAGTTGAACCATGTAAGATCAAATATTACAGTTGATAAATATTATAGTTGAACCATGTACTTCAACTTTAGAAGCTAAAATATTCCGTCTATATATAAAATCAACCAGTGATTCATAGTACTACGTAGAAACATTAACCTAAAAAATGTTATAACTTATTACTTTATTAGTAACAAATAAAAAGTTACCTTAATTACAAGATAAGATCGCCTTTCGTCTGCAAATTTGCTGACAATTATGTTTATCTGTAATTAAATTCCAATAAAGCGTGGTTCACTGCATGGCCTATATTGCAAATGCTAATTTTGTTTAATTTTTGTGAAGATATTATATTATATATAATTAATATTGCCTTTCAATTACCAAAATTTTGCTGCCAGGGAGAGGATATAGTTTTTTAATGGAGAGTTAGGCAGATATATAGATTCAAAATGGTAGCCATTATTAGGTTTTAAGAGAGAAGAATAAAAGAACGCACCTGCTCCTGGTTGCTTGCCAAAGAGAAAGGGTTCGGGGGTGTTTTGGGTGAGATTGGAAGGCAGCCGATCGAAATTTAACAAAAAACAAGGAATATATTGTTCTTTGCTACCTAGACACGCCAGCTTTAACAAAAGACGAACTAGCAAGGCACATAATTTTTTGTTCTTTATTCTTTCCTTGAAGGTAGATGGTTGGTGATACTATCAAAAACATGTCGATTGTTCGTACTATCATTCGTAACTCTTCGTGTGGGATATTGCGGGTCCGAAACTATGATGAGAGTTCTTTTTTCAAAAATCGTTAAAATTAGTTAAGAATCTCCAAAAATAGAAAAATTTTGTATTCAAGAAATTTTCGATATGTAGAATGCACCGGGTGGAATCTGATCGGCAATCGGAGTTATGGTTGCTGAGATACGAGCGCATGATACGGACGTCAATTTGTTATGCATAACACGGTAATTATATTAACTAATTTAATATTTTGTTACTTAAGTATACAATTAACTCTTAATCCGATATCTATTTTGTTGAATATATATAAAAGTTCCGGCCCCCTTCATATCGATCCTGGATCCTCCACTGACCAAAACCGTACGAATAGTTAGTCTTATCTCTTAATTTTTATAATTGGTCCATAAGTTAACTCTAAATTAGAAATAAAATGCTGACACAAAGGTGTCTTATATATACCTTGCTTGGTTAATAGTGAGAAACTGAGAATCTTTCAGTTAATCAATTTGAGGTTCAATGAGAGATGACTTGTGTTGTTTCAAGACTCGAAGTAAAGAATGAATCAGATGGCTTTTTGTTAGGCTCCATAAGGCGAGAGGAAATGAAGGTCCGAAACTGGAGACAGTGAAAAGTGCAGAGAAGTCATGGAGGAATTGATGCACGAACGATAGAGAAAAGTAACAAAAGAGTATAAGAAAAGAGAGATTTTGGAGAACGCAGATTATCGTTTTCTGAATAAATTGATACAAAATCAACTGTTTGCAAAATGACAAGACAACTACCTTAAATAGAAGAACAAAAACAAAACCTTAAAAGACAACATAATGCAAAACGTACGAAAATACTCCTAAAACATAAAGAAAGGCACTCGGATCACAAATCCGACCAATTCGGGGGCGGACCGCCGAGCATCAAGAGCTTCTGCGCGTTTCTAGGGCGGACCACCAGACATAGAGGGCAGGCCGCCGGCTGCGTGAAGGGGGACCACATTGCATCAGCAATATAGAGATTAATTGGGACAATCGCCGATTCGAAAACATCTAGGCATACTTGGACTGCAATAGATTCTAAAAGAATGTATGCGGTGGCGGAACGGGCACTCGTAGTGAAAGAGATGGAAGTTTGATAGTTTCGATCCGGATCGTTGATCACCATGTTAGATGTGCAGTTCTGATTGTATAGCACAATGGAGGCACTAATTTTTGAAGTACTAGAACCCTCCTCTTGTTTGATTATATTATGATATCTAATACTTAATAGTTGCTATATATATTTTACTATCGTTTAACATATTAATTGGGTTTAATAATAAGAAACAGTGTTATACTTAGAATAAAAAAAAAATAGTGGGATTGATAATTAGTGAAAATCAAAATCATAAAGTTGGAATCCATAAAAAAGTTATATAACCAAGAAACAATTTTTTTCATTTAAATATATTTACAATAATTTTTGTTACAATTATTATTATTGTAATTATTAGATTCTAACTTCATTGTTGGAAACTGATAGATAGATAACTTATTTTTATGATAACTTCAATAGATAAAATTTTTCTGTGGTTTAAAATGTCATACATTAATTTTTTAATATATCTAGGAAAAGTATTTGCTCATTGATTCAATTGAAATCATTTTTATAAGAAAACCAATAATATTTGTGCTATTAGAAGATTGATCTATATTTTGTACTCAAGTCAATATATCTAAATTAAATAGACTTATTTCAAGGCCATAATTATCATAATTTTCAAATAAATTGATTAAAATATTGCATATTATTCCAATTATTTATCATTTTATTATATATATATTAGCTTAAAGGCCAATAAAGTAGTTAATATTTCTCATGGAATCGATAGTGTCCGCAATAGCTTATCGCTATGAATCTGCTATCAAATATACCTTATCGCTATGAATCTGCTATTTAAACCTTTGGTTCAGAACATTTAGTTTAAAATTTCAATTTAGTAGAAAATTTTAACTTACTTGATTTTAACAATTTTAGCAATGGTTGTTGCACTTCGATGTCATCATATCTCCTAAACCGTAACTCGAATGGTTAATGCAAGTTATTCACCATAATTTAAATATTGAAACCTATTGTGGACCAAACTTTTATATTTTTAAAATTTTCTAATTATTTTTTTGACTTTTTTAAAATTGTATAAAAATTGCACAACAATTTGTATATAGAAATGGTCATCTTTCAAAAAAACCAAAAAAAAAAATAATAATAATTAGGGCTATGAAGTGACATGTTCGTGGTTTCTCAACTTTTGAGTAGCATAACCAATTTTCCCTGAAAAAAATTAAGGATAGACACCACTTAGTTTGGGCTATCAACGAAAGACCGTTATTTCGTTTCGCCCCACGAAACGATTTTTTATTTCATTAAACAAAATGAAAAGATTAACGAAACAACCTATTCCATTTTGTTTTCTATTTTGACAAAAAATACTTCCGTTAAATAATTATTTTTGTTCTTTTGTTTTATTTCGCTCCAAACGAAATGAAAACAAAATGATTTTTTGATTTGTTAAGCGAAACAACACGAAAACGAAACAACCCATTTTTGTGGTCGTTCTCCACATTATGCA
Source organism: Cyperus esculentus (assembly GCA_030179965.1). NCBI lineage: Eukaryota > Viridiplantae > Streptophyta > Magnoliopsida > Poales > Cyperaceae > Cyperus > Cyperus esculentus. Next base: position 4,174,553 of record JASGLE010000013.1, on the reverse strand, counting down.
CGTCTACACATAGTACTCTTAAAAATATTCCTACACACACTATGGTTTGAAATTGGTTCTGAATTAGCGAACTACAAACGAAACCCTATAACTGCACCAGCTTATAATAAATTATCATGGTCCATATGGAGTGCTCGTCCCCTAACTTACTGCATTGTGCAGTTCACAGCATCAGCCATTGGATCATCTCGAGATCCGCACTGGCACGATCTCGAGACAATCCAATGGCTAACACTGTGAACTGCATAATGCAGTACAGCAGGGGATATGAATTCGGTCCATATGTATGAGAAATTGAAACTTTTCTCTCGTGAATCTATTCGGCTAATCCTGAGCTCGGTTGACTTGTATATATTTTTTAATATATTGTCATTAACTTATCATTTAATGACATACGACAAATTATGAAAGCTAAAAACCATATATAATGTTTGGGAGTATGTAATTATATGCACCACTCTATCTTTCCTTTCCCAATGCACTTGTCACAAAGATCCATGCCTCAATTAAATCAAGTCAATGCTTCGAAATCGAACCTTAGCAAAGTCATAATAAAAACAATAACATGTATATAGCAATTTATATACACAAACCTCAACAATTTTTGTGATCAGTTCCATCCCAAATTGTCAACATTTAGCATGCAATAATTAGCTAGGTTCAAATCTGTGCCTATCTATAAATATATACGCCCCAATATATGAGTAATACCTATGTATAGTGTCCATAGGTTACAAAATCAGATCTATTTGTTACAAAATCGGATGTACTTGTTACATTCTGATAGTGTGTCAATGGACGTATGGATGTATTTTCAATGGACGCTGGATGTTTCTCATCTAACTATCTATATAGTAGCAGAGAAGGTGGGGGAAGAAACATAACATTGTCGTCATGACCTCAAACTCAAAAGTATTGTGTCACTGGTATCCTTGTTTTCTTGTTTGTTGGAGTTACAATCACTGGAGCTACAATGCCAGTAACAGTACCCATCTCCGACCCCTCCGACCCATTATACCAATACCTTGGCCGGTACGTAATAATCACGTTATTTTCTCTTCAAATTAATCTCCTCGATCGCGATCGATCCCTTTCGGTTATTTCTTCGTTTTTGTTAATTAGTTTTATTAACTTATTTATGTCTTTCAGTTTTGCTGTGGATGAATACAACAAGCAGAACCAATCGCATCTTTACTTCGTAAAAGTGTATGGCGGATATGAATATTTCATACCCCCCACCATTAGTGAATGGATTACGTATTACTTGTACCTGAATGCCATTTACTGTACCAACAATGGAGCACCGGGGGACTACACTGCTAAGGTGACTGACGCTCGGGTGAGTGACACCTCCAAGAAGCTCTTCTTCGAGAGTCTCATTCCAAAATATAATTATTGACCAATTAATGTTTTACGAGGAATATATGATGCATTTGTTGCTGCTAGCTGCTTTTGATTCTAAAATGTCAAATAATGTCTGTGATGTTGCATTTGTAGTCAATAAGAAAACTTGATCTGAATTTGTTTTGCTTGTTTGTGCATTGAGATTGGCGACCCTATATTCAATTTGTACTCCAGGGGCAAACAGCCCAAGATATTTTATCTACTTTTTATTTTTAATTAAACGAACGGTTATGATCTTCTTGGGTATAGAATTTAGAAAAATACTCGCCATAATTTTAGTTCCTTCCTCAAAAATGGTTCATAGTTTCATACTGATTCCTTGATTCTCTGAACATGTATAGTACTGTGCATAGGATTAAGCTAAAAGAATTTGGACCATTGTTACAATCTGTAGTTGTATATACATATATATATATATATAGCCAGTGAAAAATCACTAAACCCATCAACAGAAATGTAGATAAAACGAACGAATATACATAATACAAAACCTCTCGGGGATTGAATGCGAGAACATGGAAGCCACCATACATTGCCCTGTTGCAATGAAACAGAGGAGTTAGTTATTACTACCGGCACTCTGAGAAGAAATATTGCAAACAGTCAAAGAGAAGAGGAGAATTAATCAACCAGTTTTAGTAGAGGTGGCAGATTGTCGGGTTTGGTCGGATTGGGTATTGGGTTGACGTCTACCGGCATTTTTTCGGGTTGGGGTTGCGGTGGGGTCGGGTTCGGTCGGGCAGGTTTTCCGGGTCAAGTCAGGATTTGCACCTCTATTCCCGGATCGTTCGGGTTCGGATTAGTCTGACTTTCCCAAAAATACGGGTCGGGTAGGGTTAAGTCGGGTTCGGGTCGGATCAGTTTTTGCCACCTCTAAATTTTGGGTATCTTTTAGGTACGTAGATATCAATTCAATTCCTATAGTATTTTTTCTAATATCCTCTGTGGAAGCAGTTGGCCAACCCATTACTTCGTATGAATTGAAAAGAAAGCAAAAGAGAAACAAAAGGCTTCATTTGCATTTAGATTTTTACATCTAACTAACGTAATTATCATCAAAATTAAGTTCATACATTCAGCACCAATGTAAAGTAATTCCGCAATACAATGAGAACTTGCAACTTCTCTGTCCTAAATCTACTCCGGCCGTAGCTGGGGTTGACGATAATGCGATTTGGGTTGTCATGATCATTAACTTATGGTTTAATGACATGCAATTTTATCATTAATCTGTTTGTTCTGCCGCGGATCAGGTTGCAGGTTGCTGGATAATAAAAAAGAAAAGATGAGAAGGAGAGAAGTTTTTGGATCGATCGAGCAGCCTGCTGTCGGAGCCGGTTTCTGTTGACCAGCCCTAATTATATATACTGGAATACTGGTTATTAAATTTAAGAAATTCATTAAGATATCTACAGGGAGAATCAAGTTCAAAGATTTGTTCTGCAATATAATATATTTTAATTACCCCCTGGTGTTATTATGAGTATATTTTTATAAGATAAAAAAAGAAACAGAAAAAAAGGTACTGAAGCGATCGACGATCTGTCAAGGTATATATATCAGATGCATATGTTGATGCAGGGACGGTAGGGTGTGAGCAGCAAGCAAATTGGAAGTACGAGAAACACGAGAGATTTTGAGAATTCACACAGAATTCGATTGAGAATTCACACAGAATTCATTTTCTGGATATTAGATACATAAAAATAACTGCTTCTGCCTAAAGGGCATGAGTCTACTTATATAGGAAAACAAAACTGAACCCTAAAAATAAACATAAAACAAACAGTACAAAAGATATCTAAAAAACGCAATTCAGAACCGTCTGGGGCGGATCGCCGAACATCTGGGACGGACCGCCCATAAAACAGTGCCGAAATTATTCTTACCATAATGACCATGCTGTATTAATTCGTCATTTCGAATGGGATGCCTTCCGAATATGAGAAAACCCAAAACATGAAAATTATAGCTCTTTTCTTTATCTTTCTATAGAATTTTGAATCACCTCATTTGGACCTATATTGAGGAAGTTATGGTCGAAATACCACAGCATATCATTTATGCCCAGTTCTGCATCATTCTCCCCTCTAAGAAAAGAACTCGTCATCGAGTTCGGATCAACTTTGATTTGTCTTTGTAGACTTCTTGTAAGTTGTACCATATGAGAAACAACATCAAAACATTATGTAGAGGTCCAATGTTACTCATGAAATAACTAACATTTTCGTTCATCACTTTCCTTAACAAATCAACAAATAATTTTGTTTCCGCCAATATTGGATCAAACAAGATCCTGAAACTTGTAATTGTTGGTTCTATTCTCGGTTTGATAAATGGATCTCTGAAAAATGTTGAACAGTTTTCAAAAGGTTTGGTTATTGTTTGGGACTCACCAACAAAGTTTTTGACATCCTCGATCTCTTCGGGATAGTCAGCAAAGACTGGTGGAGAATAAAAAATGGTACCTTCACTTTCATCAACGATATTAAGCAGATTAACAAACCCACTCGGTTGTTGTTGGTGTTCTTCCGTTGGAATAATCACTGTAAACTCTTCAGGATGACCGTCAAACTTCGGAAGTTCAATCTCCATCCCAAGATTTTGAAAGGACTGATCAGGCTCATGATGAAGCCTGTGATTTCGCCCTTGATTCGGAATCCCCCACGGGCTGAATTCCTCATCAACACCGCCTCCTGCAGAAGAGTCGAAGAAATCTGACTCCTCCTCTTCTTCTCCATTGGTACAGCTCATTCTTGCCTCTGCGAGTTGGCGCTCTAACTCTCGGATCCGTCTTCTTATTGTTGCAATCTTTAGATCCCGCTGGTCTCGATGGTGGTAGGCGACTCTTTGTCTTCAAAATCGACTCCACGACCCCGACTACGGCTCCAACTTCTACCACGACCACGGTACACGTCCGCCATCAACCTGGTTGCTCTGATACCAACTGATGCAGGGACGGTAGGGGGGTGAGCAGCAAGCAAATTGGAAGTACGAGAAACACGAGAGATTTTGGGAATTCACACAGAATTCATTTTCTGGATATTAGATACATAAAAATAACTGCTTCTGCCTAAAGGGCATGAGTCTACTTATATAGGAAAACAAAACTGAACCCTAAAAATAAACATAAAATAAACAGTACAAAAGATATCTAAAAAACGCAATTCAGAACCGTCTGGGGCGGATCGCCGAACATCTGGGACGGACCGCCCATAAAACAGTGCTAAAATTATTCTTACCATGATGACCATGCTGTATAAATTCGTCATTTCGAATGGGATGCCTTCCGAATATGAGAAAACCCAAAACATGAAAGTGTAGCTCTTTTCTTTATCTTTCTATAGAATTTTGAATCACCTCATTTGGACCTATATTGAGGAAGTTATGGTCGAAATACCACAGCATATCATTTCTGCCCTGTTCTGCATCATATCTATTTTGCTAACTTAGTTTTTAATAAATTAGAAATCTACTTTAAAAAAAAATAAAAAAAATAAAAAACTGAAGCCTTTTGAGTTTTTAAGATAATAGACACCAGTAATATATATACCCATTTCAACAATCATATAATACCAGTATCTAGATACTGGAATGCTGCATTTGCTGCCATATGATGAGCTGAGATCCAGAATTAATTTACATTTGCACGGATCTCAAAAGGAGGCTCAGCATACTACGAGATGAAGATGTGATCGAACTGCTACATATATACATAACGTACTTGATATAAACGGACGAAATGTTCAAAGAACTTCCCATCCATTAATTTCAGCTGAAAAACGAAAACGAGAACTTTCTGTAGAGAATCAAACGAAAGTTTTGTTAAGCCATGGCGTCAAAACATCTCGCAGTCCTCGTCTTGTTAGTAGTTAGTGCTGCAATCGCTGGAGCCGCAGTGGATAAAATTGTTCCCATAAACATATCAGATCCAATATATCAAACCGTCGGAAGGTAAAATGCATCTCCTATATATATATTGTAATTAGTTTTGTCCTCTTCCCCTTAATTATCTTCTCTAATAACTTTTGGGAATATATCTAATAATCAATTTCAGATTAGCTGGGGAAGATAACAACAAGAAGGGTTACGGGCACCTTTACTTCGTAAAGGTAACCGGCGGCTCTGAAGTTTCCCAACCATCAGTCCAAGGCGCAAGTTATTATTTGGATCTGACGGCGGTAAACAGCACCCAGTCCAGTGCAGTAGGAAATTACCTTGCCGGGGTGTATGCGCCAGACTTGAACATGCCCTCGACCTACTACTACTACGGAGTGAGGCCGAGATATTAGCAGACTTGATCAACTTGTTATCGCACGCACTTGTCAGATATGCTTCGTGAATGGTGTTCTTCTTTGATTCAGCGTTTCAGTTTCTGGTTAGCGTATGTTTATCAATGTTGGTGATGGTCGCGAGCTTATCGGTCTCGTACTCGTCGTTGCTGTTTAGTTGTTGCACCTGCTTTTATTTCCTGTTGTGTAGATGCTTTCATTAGTCTTCTCTTGTTATTATTTTCTTAGGTCAAATTTCGTTGTTTTATTTGGAAAATCCATTAATTTACTGAGTGTCTGGAATTGATTAAAAGTTTAAAACATCTTAGTTATAAATTTTTTTAAAAAAATATATAAATCCGATAGACGGAATACAGATATTGAGTCCTGATTTTGCTATGAGTGGTAGTTCTATATATGGATCGGTCAAGCAACCTTTCATTTTGAATCGAGCGGTCACTACCACAGAGATGGGCATTAGCAACCCCAACTTAGCAACTGTTTTCAAGAAAACCGTTGGTGAAAAGTGGCAGTGGCATTTTGGAAATTTAATTAAACATATCAGCAACGGTTTATCAGAAGGAACAGTTGGTAAAGACAACCCCGAAATCTGAGAAAGAATCAACAACTGTTCCTTTAAAAAACAGTTGGGAAAGGCATATCATTCCCAACTGTTCATTAAGAAGAAACAGTTGTTGATTCATGTGCAAGAGTTAACAACGGTTCTCTACATAAAACCGTTGGAAAAGGTGGAGCATTCACAACGGATTATAAAACACAAACCGTTGTTGATTCTTGGTAACATAAAATATTCCTGTGCGAGAATTAACAACGGTTCACTATTAAAAACCGTTGGTAAAGGGATAATCATTACCAACGGTTCTTCAAAGAGAAACCGTTGTTGACATAAAATTCATGTGCAAGAATCAACAACTGTTCTCTATAAGAAACCGTTGCTAACCCGTTATCATTCCCAACTGTTTCTAAAGAACAAACCGTTGTTGATTCTTGGGTAACATAAAGTAATTCCTGTGTAAGAATTAACAACTGTTTTTTGTTGGGAACCGTTGCTGATTCCTTCTTGTGGCGGGAGAATTTCCCGCCTATGGCCCATTTAACAACTGTTATTCATTTGGAACCGTTGTTGATTCTCTCCAAGCAACAACAACACTTTTTCCTCACCCAGCAGCTAGCAAATTAATCATAAGGCATATATACCTTCTTTTTTTCCTCCCTCCTTCTCCAGCAGACCAGCAGGCAGCAGCGCCCCCTCCCCCTCCTCCTTTAATTTCAATCTAGCTCAAGAGGAAGTTGATTGGAAGGCATACCACTCTCCCCTCCGACTCCCATTTTCGTTTCGAGATATTGAGGTTAATTCTATTTATCTACTTGATTGAATAATCAGTAGTTATTATATAATTAATTAGCATATAATTGCATGCATGTTAGCATTTTTTATATGTGGGTATTGTCATGCATTAGAACCAAACTACCGGAACTTGAATAACTTTAGGTCGTTACCCGTTCGAGATTAATCCAATAGGGGTTAATCTCGAATAGTCCCCGTTTGGGACTGCTCTTTGAATACCTTATCTCATTTAGGATTAGTGAACATGCGTTGGGCAATTTGTTGTTCGAGAAAAATTCGGTAGATCATTTCTCCATTTGTTCTCACGGGTACGTGCAATGGCGTACTCGGGGGAGCTAATTGGAAATGCTGCCGAATTTTTCTCGAACAACAAATTGCCCAACGCATGTTCGCTAATGAGACAAGGTATTCAAAGAGTGGGTTAGGATGGTTGGCCGGCCCGGAACCTATTAATTGTAGAACCAGCAGGGACCTAGTACTAATATTGCATGCATAATAAAAATTATATTTAATTATCTCTTACAGATGGATCGTAAGAGTTGGATGTATGGGAGGCGTGATACAAGTGCTTACTTGTTAGGAGTCGAAGAATTCATTAATTGTGCGAAGGAACATATGAGGCGTAGGGGTGATGAAACTATTTTATGCCCTTGTTCCGATTGTGAGAACTTGCGGAGATTTAGGGATGTCAGAGAAGTGAGGGGCCATCTGATCCGTCGTGGATTTAAGGAGCGGTACACTCGTTGGGTGTGGCATGGCGAGTGCTCCGAAGAATCGGCAAATGCGGAGTCAAGCAAGGCTTCCAATGTGTCCGAGACCTCTTTAGATCGGGAAAATGATGTACGGGAGGAAATTGGGGTTGAAAATATAGAAAATATAGATAGCACTAATTGTACGGACTATGATCAAGTAGATGAAATGATGCACGACATTCCCGACGATTTTGTGGACATACCAGAATTTTCTGAAATTAATCTGAGCAAAGATGCTAATGTAGAATTATTTCCCGGTTGTACGAAATTTTCAAAATTATCAGCGGTTTTCAAATTATTTAGCCTGAAAGCAAAAAATAATTGGAGCGATAAAAGTTTCACAGATCTGTTAAAACTCTTAGGGGATATGCTCCCAGAAGATAACGAGTTGCCGGATACAACCTACCAAGCGAAAAAAATTTTGTGTCCGTTGAGTTTAACAATTGATAGGATTCCTACATGCCCGAAAGACTGTGTACTATATCGAAAAGAGCATGTCAATCTTGATAAATGTCCAAAGTGTGGGCTTTCAAGGTACAAACCGGGAATTGACCCATCAAAGAAAGGTAAAAAACCTGCGGCGAAAATCTTGTATTATCTGCCAGTAGAACCGAGATTGCAATGTCTTTTTGCAAATCCAAGAGACGCTGAGTTGTTACGCTGGGTTGATCCTACCAACTCAAGCTGTAGAGATAACAGAAATGCCTCGAAATCTGCAAAGCATGGTATGACTCATCATTTTTGGGTTCTGTTAGTTAGTTACCAAGCAGGGCACTTGAGTTGGGTCTCCATCTAACGCAAACCGTCAGAGAATGGACTCAGACGGTGCACCAGCTCCTGGCATTTTTCCATCCTTGTTTTATTCCCTAATTACTGTTGCACTTATTAATTTGCTGCTAACTGGAGCTGCGCGCACGCCAGTCATGAGACATGGGTTAGGTAAAAATGGTCTTGCCATTTTTTACACACCTGTAGGACCCCTGTGGCTCCAGGAAAAATGGTCTTGCCATTTTTTACACACCTTGCAACTCTTCTCTTCCTGCCGGCTAAAGCAGCTGAGTTGGCTGAAATGGACGACAATTTGATCATGCAAGGCACTTAAGATTTTTATTTGTATTGTGTCACCATAATTTACCTCTATCAGATAGGCTGAAACATAATTTCATTCATTATTTGGGTCTCAGAAAATCCCACAATAAAATAATCAACAACGGTTATCAATCAGGAACCGTTGTTGATAACAAGAAGGTAATTTTTTAAATTAAAAGCTGAAAGGAATCAGCAACAGTTTCCAACTGAGAAACCGCTGTTGATTACAAAAAGTAATTTTTCAGATTTAAAAGCTAGACAGAATCAACAACGGTTCCTACATGAACAACCGTTGTTGATTAGATTAAAAGTACTCTTGGCAACCGCATTAACTGGGTCTCGAGATTGGTGCCAATGCGCATCTGAAGTCTCTGGAAACCCCGCGATTCATATTTATTAAGGCGCGAAACAATCAACAACGGTTTTTAATTACAGCACCGTTGTTGATTGCCGTCATCAACAACGGTTACTCAAGAAAAACAGTTGTTGATGACAACAAAATAATTTTGTTAAATTAAAACTTTGAATAAATCAACAACGGTTTTTTATATTGAAAACCGTTGTTGATTGATTTCATTAACAATGGTTATTAACAAAGAAACCGTTGTTAGTGACAAGGAAAAATTATATTTTTTATTGAAAACTGGAAAGAATCAACAACGGTTATTTAATGAAGAAACAGTTGTTGATTGTTGTCATCAACAACGGTTTTCAACTTAGGAACCGTTGTTAATGACAAGCAAAATTATTTTTTAGAATTTTGAAATGGAAAGTATCAACAACGGGTATTTATGTATAGAACCGTTGTTGATGGTTATCATCAACAACGGTTATTTAGTAAAAACCGTTGTTGAGTGTGACAACAACGGTTTCTCTTAAATAACCGTTGTTGAGTGTGACAACAACGGTTTCTCTTAAATAACCGTTGTTGATGCTTTCACAGTTTTTAATCGTTTGTACTCCTCTCTTTCATTTCAAATTTCACTGTAAAATTCTCTAAGTCCCAAAACCTCTCTAAAACCCTCTCTCGCGCTTGTTCAGGCAATCAAGCCCTCGCTGCCACCGCCGCCGCCGCTGCTGCTGCCGTGCCGCCGCTGCCTCTCCTCTCCCTCCTCTCTGTAAGCTCCTCTCCTCTCTCCTCTCCCTGCCTCTCCTCTCTGTCTCCGACCTCCTCTGCCTTGCCTCTCCTCTCCTCTCCCTGCCGCCTCTCCTCTCCCTGCCCTGCCTCTCCTCTCCTCCTTCTCTGCCGCCGCCCCCTCTCCCTGCCTTGCCTCGCCTCTCCTCTCCTCTCCTCTCCCTGCCTTGCCTCTCCTCTCCTCCCTCTCTGCCTCTCCTCTGCTCCGCAGCCATGGACCCTGAAAACCCCAAAACCACCGAACAACCCGAAGAACAACCCGAACAACAACCCGAACAACAATCCGAACCTGAACAAGAACCCCGGAGGCGACAAGGGCCAACCACCGGGGAGACTTACCGCAAGAAGGTAAAAGACCCCGAAAGGAAGATAGAGTTCGGGACAGATGGCAACACCACAGGGGCCGCCACAGGGTCGTTCGCGAATTATGTGGGCCAAACCGCGAGAGATCATGTGCCCATCAATTTCTCGGACTGGAAGAAGGTCCCGTTGGATTACAAGACGAATTGCTGGAACAAAATAAAGGTGTTTTCTTGAACTTTAATCTCAGATTATATTATTAATTGAATACCTTCATTTGATTTTGTATAATTAATAGAAATTGCAAAATTTAATCTCGAACTTTATTCAAAATAGAAATTGCATAATTGATTGTACAATTAACCGAATTCGTTGATTAACTGAATAATTACTTTATATGTCCTGCAGGATTTCTGGCATCTCCCGGACGACAGGGAGAAGAGGAAGGTCTTGATAAAGGTGGGAGTCCGTTGGAAGGAGTTCAAATCGCACTTGAACCGAACCTACATTCTTCAGGAGAGTGAGGAGGACCCTTGCGCAAAGCATAACATCCCGCAACATGTGTGGGAAGAGTTTGTCAGGAACTGCAACACTGACGAGTTTAAGGTTCATTAATTAAATTACTGTTATTTAAAAATCTGCACTACTAATTACTTAATTTGTACTGACGCCGCTGTTTCATAAATTGACAAAAAAAGAGTGCGCAAGGGTGAGAGGCGTCCAAGAAGAACGTGTACCCTCACAGGCTCGGCTCGGGCGGTTACGCGAGTGCAAGGAGGAAGAAGTGGACTCGCAATGTCGTAATTGCACCGACGGAACCATCGGGCACTCCTATCAGTGCCGATTTGGACGAACGGAGCCGCGACTGGATGTTGGCAAGGTCGAAGAGCATCGTCGATGGAGTTGCCGTTATCGACGATCCGGCTATTCGGGAGGTCCAAAAGAGAGGTATATATTCTTAACTTAACATTTTAAATTAACTGCACATGCTTTCGTCATTTTAAATTAACTGCACATTTTAAATTAACCGTTATTTATTGAAGAAACAGTTGTTGATTGTTGTCATCAACAACGGTTTTAACTGAGGAACCGTTGTTAATGACAAGCAAAATTATTTTTTAGAATTTTGAGATGGAAAGTATCAACAACGGTTATTTATGTATAGAACCGTTGTTGATGGTTATCATCAACAACGGTTATTTTAGTAAAAACCGTTGTTGAGTGTGACAACAACGGTTTCTCTTAAATAACCGTTGTTGATACTTTCACAGTTTTTAATCAATTGATTTTAAACTGAACATATATCATGTACGTTAATTTTACTCAATTGATCACTGCAGGAAGGAAAAATAAGAGAAGCGAGTGAGGGATCATTCGTCCCCGACGGCGCAAATGATGTCCTCACTGCCGCTCTAGGGACGCCGGAACATCCAGGGAGAACGCGGGCCCACAGCTCCGAGTACACACGCCGGAAAGACGTCTTCGGGAAGCAAAAGAGGAGACGGGGCGCGACTTCTCACTCCGGTTGCTACTCCCAATCGGAGGTTGACGGGATGAGAGAGGAGTTCGAAGAGAAGCTGAGGAAGCAACGGGAGGAGATGACGGCGGAAATGACGAAGGAGATGAACGCAAGGATCCAGGACCTAATGGCCTCTGTCTGCGTCCCGGGTAACTTCCAACAGGTACTGCTCGGAGGTGAGCTCCAGCAGGCAGGTACCTCTTCGTCTGCGCGCCGGCACTGCAGGGACCGCCCGCCCCCGAGAACAAGGTAATTTACCTTTCTACTTGTTGAAATAAGTGTCAGACACAATTTCGGTCCGAAGTGATGCACGAACGTAGGAGACGACAATCGACGAACAAGAACGAAATGAAATATTTCGGACCGAAATTTTGTCTGTCGAAACAGAAGACAGATTTCGGACCAAAATATTTTATTTCAGTCCGAAATATGGGTAGACGTTTTTTTTCTGTTTTATTTGTAGTCCAACACTACTCGACGAATTAAAAAATGTGGTTGAGTTAATTCAAAGCTTCTAACAATAATATTTACATTCCAGAGGTCACGCAATTGCAAACTCTATGTTGAGGCGGCGGATACTCAGATCGAGGTGGCGACCGGAAGGATGTTTCTACCCGTTCCGGGCGCCACATGCCACGGTCAACCGATCCCGCCCGATCAAAGAAAGGTGCAGATAGATTTTTGCGTCGAGGCGAATCGGTCACACAAACTCCCGACTTCGGTGGCGGATCTTGTGGAAATCCATGAAGCAGTCGGGAGTTTTGTTCTGTGGCCGGTGCACTTGATAGAGACCGAGTCGACCGGTCAGGTATATATTTTTTAAAAAAATAAAAAACTATTTATATACCAATTCGGTCCTGATTGCATAGGTTTCATTAATCGTAGGCCCGGAGAGCATCGGCACGGAGCCCGAGTACACCGCCCCCGAGGTCGTCACAAGCTGCGAGTCGGGTGCCACTACTTGAGGATTCTCAGGTGCACCGACTTCAGGAGCATGGCCTCGCGCTCTACCAGTTGCTGATGAGCCAACCGTCAGAGGTCGACACTTTCGAGGTGGACTACGGTGTGGAGGATCTAGGGATCGGGGGTACAACGGTGCTCACCACCACCGCGATCACCGACATGCTAAAGAATGATTGGCTTGAAGTAACAATACTTCAAATGTTTAGCATGTAAGATCGATTATTTGACTTTGATATTTCTTTCATGAAATATTAATCTGTAGTTAGCGTAAAAAAATATGATAATTGGTTTTCCAATGTAGTGCAAGCGCACGTCGGTGCAAGATGTTGTTGTTCGGCCGCTTCCGTTTTCTGGACCCCTACCGATGTGCGGCCGACAACATTGCGAGAGAGGGTGCTACTTACCTCACCGACTTCATTGAGCCGATGGAGCTCGACTCGATCGTCTTCCTCCCGTATCACGAAGGGTTCGAAATTACTCAACTCTACTTTAACAAAAAAAATATATAAATTCTTATCTTTCGTTCTCGTTGGTTTGGATGGCAAATAAACTGAAATAATTAATATTGTAGGTCTCACTGGCGGCTTCTCATCGTGCATCTAGCCGAGTCTCGGTGCTACATCGTGGATTCCTTGTGTCCCACCGAGGTGCCGAAGTTAACGATTATGGGCTATTTGAATACGTAAGCTTAATAATCAACTAAATTCCGTTCTCCTTTTATTAAAAAACAAAATATGAATCATCGCACTAATTTATATTAATTGTAGGGCCTTCCGAAATTATTGGACCAAAAGAGGAGTGATCAAGAAGAACGGAGGCAAGCTCACGTATAAGTTGATCAAGGTATATACGTATACACGTAACTTATATATACAATTAGGCTTGTAAATATTCAAAAAAAGAAAAAAAGAAAAACGTACGAAATCCATATTGATTCTTGATCTATTTTCATTATTGTAGGGCCCAAGGCAACCGGGCGGCTCCGAGTGCGGATATTACGTCATGCGGACGATGCATGACCTAATAAATACGTGCTATGAGGAGAAGTTACCTTCGGTATATATACCTATTTCGTTTATCAAGTATATATGTTTTATTTCATATTATATATCAAACTAATTCAAATATATGCAACCTCTTAAATTTACAGGCTATTGCATCCAAAAGGTACGAACGACATCAACTCGACGAGGTAATAGAATTTTGTTGCGAATTTTTGCGTTACGAATTGTGATCTCGATCGGATTTTTGTAGTAGATATTATTAGGAGGTTTCGAATTGTAAAATAGGTACAATTAATTGATTTTGTATGTATATAGATTGGTTAATTAATTTAGATGTGTTAATTATGTGATTTATATTAATTTAGATTGGTTAATTTCTGAATGAAACAGAAAACAGAATATATGTGAATGTGTATGGTTCTCTGAATAAAACAGAAACAACATGCCCAGTTCGACAAAACTTAACAACGGTTATTTAATTGTTTAAAAAAACTGTTGGTAATAACGCTGTGTAATAAAACATGTAAATAATCAACAACGGTTCCACAACAAGGAACCGTTGGGAATTACGACAATCAACAACGGTTTAATAAAAAACCGTTGTCAAATGATGAAATCAACAACGGTTCCTACCAAAAAACCGTTGTTGATTCATATAATTGCCAACAATTGACTATAAAAACCGTTGTTGATTAAAGTCGTTTCCAACGGTTATTTACTAAGGAACCGTTGTTGATTGGCATCACCGACAACGGTTTCTTATTGTAAACCGTTGTTGATTGACAACACCAACAACTGTTCCTTATTGTAAACCGTTGGAAAATATATTTTATTTAAATAATTTAGATCATTGATGACGTCATTTTCCAACGGTTTCTCCAAAATAACCGTTGTTGATTCGTCTCATTGCCAACGGTTCTTGGAGAGAACAGTTGTGGATTAGCTTCTTTGCCAACGGTTATTTCTTATAAACTATTGTGAATTACGGTCATGAACAACGGTTCCTTCTTATGAACCGTTGGCAAAGATATATTATTTAAATATTTCAGATCACAGATAATGTCATTTGCCAACGGTTTTTTATTAATAACCGTTGTTGATTGCGTAGGAACAGCAACTGTTATTCTCTTTTAACCGTTGATGATTGACGGCATCAACAGCGGTTCTTTAGTAAGCATTAGCAACCCTCGTATTCCCAACCCTCGCTGAACCGTTGGGAATTGTCATAAATAACCGCCGTTGATGATTTTTTCTGTGGTAGTGGGTTATGATCCAACATATCTCTTTAATTGTATCTAAAGATATATCGTGACCATCCGATTATGAAAAATGAATGGCCCATATTTCATCCGATCCATAGCAGAATTAGCCTTTTTTATTTCTAAAAATTTTGGTTCCTAATCGTTTCTATGGCACAAACTATTCCTGGATTGTACAGTATGTATACTTCCTGTAAGGGACAGATTCACAACTGTAATATGAAGTCCTTTATTATAGCGATCTTCGCAATATGTTCTTTTATTGAAAAACTTTCTTTAAACTGTAAAAAGTGAAAAATATTTATACCCACAAGCAGCCTCCACGGCTCTGCCTTAAAAGAAAGTAAGAAACGATGATCGAATCGACATTATACTGAAATTCCGGTCATATCGTGTCTTACTTTCTTTTAATGTCGATTGCCTGTTTTGCTTAGTACGGTGGTACTGGTCTATTTTCCGTTAGAAGAATGGCTGCCTAGTTTTCTTTACAACTGTTACTTATACATGTTATATTGGCCAGTTAATTATGAAGTCCAATGGCTATGAGACCCTTCCAGAGTTCCAGCTCAAATTTTATTTTGTATTTCTTAACCTAAACCTTCTCGTCGATTGAGTACATTTTCAGATAGCACATGCCATCATTAATAAGCAGATGGAATCTTTTCTTTCTTAATTGAGGATGTAAATCCCAACACAATTAACATAGTCATTAGTCAAATGGCTCAAATCTGATGCTGTACCAGCTTTCATCTATATAAACAAACTATACTGGACAGCCCTTACGTACCGGTGTTCCAACAGCAAATACGAAATCAGAAAAGGGAAAGAAATTAACAAGCTAAGCCATGGCCGCAACATGTTTTGTTTCCCTAGTTTTGCTTTTCGTACTTGTGGGTACAGCCTCATGTTACTATCTGCAGACAACGGCGCCTATACCAAACGTGAATACTGAAGAAATTCAGTTTCTTGGAAAGTAAGCTCCGTTTTCTTTCCCCTTCCATAATTTAAAATCTGTACATTGTAATTTGTAAGTCCAGGGATGGATCTACAGTAGGGCAAGCCCCTGCAAGTGTCCATACTTAATTTTTTCAAGAACATAGTTTTTCCTAATGGTATATGATGCTGAGTTATTTAAATCAGTTTGTGCCTGTCTATGGTGCCCGGGTTTCTTAGTTTGTTGAGCAAAATACATGGAAATAAGTACATATTTTCAGTTATGATATACAGTTGTGCGTAGGCTTAAATAATTCTTGGATCCGTCCTTGTTTGTAACCGATAAAATCTTACCATACACCAATATTATGACAACATTTCAGATTTTCCATAGACCAATACAACAACAGAAACAGCGCACCGCACCTGTACTTCATACAGGTTGTGTCCGGTGATGTCATGTACCTGTCAGAGATCAAGCGCCTGTGGATACTGAAGATGAAGGCCCGAAACTGCACACAATCTGGCAGTGCAACCTTTTACTTAACTGTGATCGGCGAAAACGTTGGTGCCCCCGACATACAAGCATATCATTCAAACTTCACATATGTATTTTTCAGGAAGTACGATGACTGAAGATGGCAGAACTTACTTTATATAAGCGCGCGCGGGCTTAAAATGTGAAACTGATCTCGGCAAACATTTTGGCAGTTATGTTTTAGTTATGTAGCTGGGTTTAATTTTTATTATGTTTTACTTGTATCTTGTTATTTCGCACTTCCTTGTTTTACTGTGTTTTTCAATGCATCTGCATCTGGTACTTCTTTCTCAGAATGTTCAGCCAAAGTATACTCGATGTATTTTGTTGGTCTTAATTAATAAACTCAGGCATAAATACGCCTGAAGATGACGATTAGAGTTAGACATTGTTCTATATCGAAAGAAACCGATGCGGCCGGAGAAGTGCAGGGAATGCCAACAATTTTAGCGGATAGAATTAATTAAGAAATTAAGCACATGAGAATGAGATATATACGTTGTTTATTACTTCATTTCCCAACAAACGTGCAGATTAATTTGATGCGTCTCCTTTAGATCGGTCATAATTGACGATTTTAGCAATTAATAGTAATCTATACTCCAAAAAGAGGGTTAAGCCTCCAGCCCTCTCAAATATGCCACGTTATTTCTATTATCTGTGGATTTTTTTATTAATAAAAAATTAAAAAATCAAAATTACAACGGTAAAAACTGTTTTTCAAAAATTACAGAAATAAAAAAACCGCTACCTGAAATTGCGGCTTAGTACTGTTCATGAGCCGCGATCTGAGATAGCGACTTAGTCTGAAACCAAGCCGCTATCTCAGATCGCGCTCATGAACAGTGCTAAGCCGCTATCTAAAATCGCGGCTTAGTCTCTGTATTCTGCTGCAGATTTATGAAGACATTTGAAAGGGCAAACGTTGGTCGTTTTTTATAAATGACCTACCGTTTTAAAGGTCTTGAAGTCTATTTTCCAATGGTTTAACTTCCAAGGCGTTTGGAGTTCTCACTAGAGAGTTATTGCAGTTTTAGTGGAGAGGGGTCAGTTTTCTGTATTCTTTCTTTTATTACGAATTTCTAGAGTTTTATGTTGGTTGTTTTTTACAAATGACCTACCATTTTAAAGGTCTTGAAGTCTACTTTCCAATGGTTCAATTTCCAAGGCGTTTGGAGTTCTCTCCAGAGAGTTATTGCAGTTTTAGTGGAGAGGGGTCAGTTTTCTGTACTCACTCTTTAATTATGAATTTCTAGAGTTTTCTGTTAGTTGTTTTTTATAAATGACCTACTGTGTTAAAGATCTTGAAATCTACTTTTCAATGGTTTAACTTACAAGGAGTTTGGAGTTCTCACCAAAGAGTTATTGCAGTTTTAGTATAGAGGGGTCAGTTTTCTGTATTCTCTCTTTAATTACGAATTTCTAGAGTTTTCTACAAGTAAGACTGCTGGGAGAGGAAAGCATGGACTTGAACACATCTGTTATTTTTTCTTTTTAGTATCATTGAGATCAACAGCAACACCGATCACTTTCAATTCTTTTGCTACTCATTGTCATTGTTGTTGCCAAGGAAATGAATTGCTGGATGATGGAAGTGTAGCAAAGCTCTGTGCCCAAGGTCACACCTATCTGTTTGATTGCATCACCATAAGACGAGATCTTTCCACCATAGTATTGCTCATCAATTACAGAAAATCCCAGTAAAGATTGTGTCATTTCAAAGGCGAGAGGGCGCTTTCTCCTGTCGTCATAAAGCAATTTTCAGGCTTATCAAAACCTGAAATGGTCTTCAACCACCTACCACAATGCACACTACTTGCAAATCTACTTGGCAAACTACTGTAATTCCTTGTCAAGTGATTGACCCAATTGAGTAGTAAAAAGGCCTTCTCACATGTCAATTCGGCATTTAAAACAGCCAAATCAATATCAGGAGGCTGCAATAATGGGAGGTCAAAAGCATTTGTATACTTGATAAGAAATTTTAAAACAGTATCTTTAGGAACAATATGCCTGTTTACATCTCAATAGAAATTCTAACACACTATCAAAATCTTCAGCTCGCCTAGCTCCTAGAAATTCCAACACACTATCAAAATCTTCAGAATCAAGGCAAGTGTGCACGATGGACCACCCATCAATAGAGGCACCTTCTATAGATAAATCTTCTTCAGTTGCCTTATTTAGAATTTTCTGGAATGCTGGTAGAAGCCTTAATGCATCAAGACCTTTAACACGGTAGGTCATTTATAAAAAACAACCAACAGAAAACTCTAGAAATTTGTAATTAAAGAGAGAATACAGAAAACTGACCCTTCTCCACTAAAACTGCAATAACTTTCTGGAGAGAACTCCAAACACCTTGGAAGTTGAACCATTGGAAAGTAGACTTCAAGACCTTTAAAATGGTAGGTCATTTGTAAAAAACAACTAACATAAAACTCTAGAAATTTGTAATTAAAGAGAGAATATAGAAAACTGACCCCTCTTCACTAAAACTGCAATAACTCTCTGGTGAGAACTCCAAACGTCTTGGAAGTTGAACCATTGGAAAGTAGACTTCAAGACCTTTAAAACGATAGGTCATTTATAAAAAACAACCAATGTTTGTCCCTTCAAATGTCTTCATAAATTCGCAGCAGAATACAGAGACTAAGCCGCGATTTCAGATAGCGGCTTAGCACTGTTCATGAGCCGCTATTTCATTTTCAGACTAAGCCGCTATCTCAAATCGCGGCTCATGAATAGTGCTAAGCCGCGATTTCAGGTAGCGGTTTTTTTATTTCTGTAATTTTTGAAAAACAGTTTCTACTGTTGTAATTTTGATTTTTTATTTTTTTATTAATAAAAAATCCCATTATCTGCCGTTAGATTTCTTTTATTTTGTTAGTGGGTGCTAAATCAACGGTGATTGTTAATTTGAGTAGACTCAAACGTTCGTCTGTTAATAATTAAGATTTAATGCACTTTAATGACCTCATGTCAAGGTTGCTTCCGAAAAAGAATTTCATAGACCGGGAGTTCCTGTTTTGATTATAGACCATGCATATGATTTTGGGACTCAAGATAGAATGTCTGAATGTGATTGTATCATTATTTGGTTAGTTCTACTTACACCATCTTCATGATTCTCCAATATTACATATTGCCATTAATCAAATCAAATACTTCCGACGTTCGAGATCTTGTTATTATTTTTCCAAACAATTTTTGATGTTGCTTTCCAACTTTCCATTAGTTTTTGTTCAACAATCAGCTTAGGCAAATTTGAGACATGAAATATAGAGAGAGTTGGTCTTAGCAAAATTTATAATATCTGTAGTACAATCAAACCTATTTAATTTTTTTCATGCTAGACGTTTTAATGCCAACATAAATTAATCTAACAACAATTAAATATCAAATTTCATATTACTTTCATAATTTCATCTAATATAATGGGAATAGAAAAGTATGCAACAATAAAATATGTATACACACACATATATGCTTTCTCAATCAAATAAATAATTTTTGAATATTAAAATATAAAACATCAACACTGTGTGTTCATAACATCGATATAATGCTGGAAATATTTTTTTTCTAATTTTAAAATTCAAAATTAAGAGGCATTCTACTCGGGGCGAAGCCCAAGTTACAGCCCTAATAATAATAATAAGAGTAAAACTACCGTGTTGTCCTAAAGCTCATGGGGGCCTTTCCTGAGCTTAACACAAAAAACGTATCAAATCACATCCAAATTTTGATTTATATGGCTCAATAAATTCTTTATATCAAAATCTTATAGCATCCAAATTTTTTTCATTTTTGAAGATTTTTAAGTATTTATATCGGATTTCTTTAATAGTAACTATACAATATTAATAAAATAATAAATGTTTCATATATAACTTTTAAAAAAATCCCAAATAAATAATTTAAAATCTCTAAAAATGAAAATTTTTTGCATGCCACATGATTTTGATATAAATAATTTATTGAGCCATATAAATCAAAATTTAGATATAGTTTGATACGTTTTTTGTGTTAAGCTCATGGAAGGCCCCATGAGCTTAGAACACGGTAGTTTTACTCTTAATAATAATACTAATTTATAAAACTTAAAAACGTGTCATCGGGGAAATAAGTCAATCAATAATCCTTTTTTTTTTTATTTTGGTAGTTTACTTTGAGCCATCAAACAAAAATATATAACAGTTTCATCAAAAAAAAAAAAGAAAATAAATAAGATATTTGAAGCTATTGCATTTGTTTCGACTTTTCATAGCATTGCTCCTCAACTGGTTTGCTATCTATTTTCATGACAAAACCTACTAAATGTTGAATTGCATACATTTCTTTTGCACAAAGTAATCCATTCCCAATTATAAATCACCAGCTCCCAAATTCACAAATAAACTACCACAAGCAAAGAAAAACAAAAGAAAAGGTAGTATTATCATGCAGGAGAAGGCAATTGAGATGCCGACGAACTGGAAAGACCTCCCCACCAGAACTACTCCGCGTCATCTTCCAGAAGCTCCCCGACATCGGCGATTTTATCCGAGTCCGGGCAGTTTGCAAGCCATGGTATTCCTCTACCTCCATCTCCGAACATCCCCAACAATTCCCATTGATTATGCTACTTGGCAGAGGACCCGAGCTAAAGTTCTACTCGACTGTTTTCGACAAAGTCTACACCATCAACGTCCCCAGTTCACGTGACAAGAGGCTGTTCGGACCTGCCGCCGGTTACATGCTTGCTTGTCATAACTGTCTAACGAATTGCTTGTCTCTTTTGAATCCCCTTAACAATAGTGAGATTCCTCTTCCTGTTTTATCTGTACCTCATCCATCCTGGAATCACCCGTGCACATCAACTTGGATTGGTCCTCCAAGCTTCGAACGTAATCATCATGTGGTTTTTGCTGACTGGGATCAAAAATTGGTCGCTTGTAGACCTGACGATCATAGGTGGGACGCTATTACAAAACCTGGATCCAATTTACGATACCGTTATTTCTATTTGAAGGATTTACTTTTTATGATTGACGGTCGTACCAAATTTACAAAGGTTATGGATATTACTAGCCGTAAAGTGCTCTACATCATACCACCGCCGAAAGATGAAACGTCTGGGCTTAGGAAATGTCAAGCAGGTTCATACCTTGTTGAGTCTGGCGGAGAGATTTTGAGGGTTTCTTATTATGTTTACCATAACAAAGAAACTTGCGATTTTGATATTCATTGTCTCGAACTCGGCACTGGAGAAGAACGTCATTGTTGGGTTAAGGTTAGGAGCATCGACGACCGAATCTTGTTCCTTGATTTTCATAGCGAAAGGGGCTTCTCCGTCGGTGCGAATGATTTTGCTGCACTAAAAGGAAACTCTACCGACTTCAAAAATAAGGTCCGTCGTTATACTAAAACCGGTTTGCATGGCATTGAGTACGAGTTTGCGGAGTTGAAAGGAAACCGTATCTACTTCATCCATACGGAACTACCGAGAGAACGAATACTATTGTGGGGCGTAGATTGTCATGTCATCAAAATGTACGACATTGACAGCAGTAAAATGTATTGTATCGATAACCCTTTCGGCTTTTATGACGCCATCACTTGGTTTATGCCTACCTTCAACTGTATTAACGTTATGTAATACAATCATCCACCACCTCCTTTAAGGGAACTTGGTCCGGCCGGTTGGCTGCATTGTGTGCCAATGTT
The DNA here is from genome assembly GCA_030179965.1 of Cyperus esculentus. Taxonomy (NCBI): domain Eukaryota; kingdom Viridiplantae; phylum Streptophyta; class Magnoliopsida; order Poales; family Cyperaceae; genus Cyperus; species Cyperus esculentus. The sequence goes on along the minus strand of JASGLE010000013.1, from coordinate 4,152,308 downwards.
TTTATTTTCTTTTAGATCCTTAATTCATTTTTACTTCTTCTTTTTTCAGTTTTCAAATAAGTTTCCCTTGGTCTTTTAGATTCACAAGTTAGAACTGTTGTTGTTTTAATTCAATGCAATTAATATATCGTTTTGATGGTAGCAGATGTAAAAGCAGAGAAGGAACCTTACCCTGTTGTGTTAAAACAGAGGAGACATATATGTGCTGTTCAAATTCCTATAAGCAAAGCAAAATTTCAGTTTAGCATCCAAAGCTTGTGTTTTCTTCCTTTGTTGTGTTTATTTTTTTTTTCTTTTCTTTTCTTTCTTTCTTTTCTTTCTTTTCTTCCTTTCTTTTCTTTCCTTTCTTTCCTTTCCTTTCTTTCCTTTCTTTTCTTTCCATCTTATTATGGTGCTTCGCTGATTCGTTTGGACTCAAATTAAGTAACACTAACCTGTGATACAAAATACCTTTTGTGGATTACTCTGCTCTGTTATAACAGGATTTTTTTTTTTTTATTGGGCCATGATTTCATCATGATTTGTAGTTCTAATATGTGCCGAGGAATCACATCGGGCCCAATATGTTTCTACTTTCTACAAAGAAAATAGGAAAAATAATAGAAGACGATCAATTCATAGCCGATATATTTCACCGATCAAGGAATTTTAAGCTATTTTTCCATTTCTATGCATGCATATAAGAATCCGATCTTATAATAAAGTACGCGTGTAGGACAGTAAAGTACTTGTTTCCTTCCATATATACATATTCACAACTTATATAAATTTTATTAAGATATTCATATACAATATGGTAAAGGAAACTTCAATTATTCTAAACAAATATTTGATTATGAATTTATGATGGATGTAACTTTTATTTATTATAATACATCAAATTGAAAAATAATTAAATAAGAGAACGTAAGTAAATTATCGACCTCTCATTATTTATTTATTTATTTATTCATTTATATAAGATGTGCATCTAATAATGCTTTTCTTGTGGGAGGTCAGAGGTTCAAAATTCAAATAGAAAGCTTTTATAGACATTTAAATTTTAGTGACTTAAATTTTACCTTTACCTGAAAAAAATCCAAATTAATTGTATATACACATTGAGTAACGTGAGTGATGTGAATCTAGCATGTATACATCGATCTCAATGTACTATTAGAAGAATGCTTGAGTTAGTTTTAAATACGAATTTTTCAAATGAAGACGTTGTTTCCAATATCTTTGTAAGATCCAATATTTTGATAAAATTAAACAAACTACAAATATTACATGCCATTTGAATATCTGAATATTTAAAACGTAATTCCCAATATCTTGGCCAACTTCATTTCATCTATTTAAACAAACTTGGGCGCAATATTCTTCTCAAACTACAAAAGCAAGATCAGAAAAAAGCAGAAAATTGTAAGCAATGGAGTCGCGACGTCTCGCCATCGTTCCGTTGTTCCTTGTACTCGCGACTATCGGCGCTACGATGGACACCCGCACTATGTCGGGAATTCGCCCCATCAGTGATTACGATAATGAAGAAGTTCAATTTCTTGGCAAGTAAGAATCCCTCCCCATGATCAGTCATAATTTGCATATATACGATTTTCAAATAGAAACTAAGTACTCTACTTGAGTATATAAAAAGATGAACAATTAGTCTTATATATATAAGAACATTGTATAATTCCAGTTTTGTGCCCGAGCAATACAACAAGAAGAAGGGCGAATCATCGCACCTGCTCTTCATACAGGTCGTCAATGGCACCGTGCTTTCGCTGCCATTGAGCAACCAGAAGATATGGAACCTAGTGGTGAAGGCCAAGAACTGCAGCGACGACTCCGGTCCACCGGCGATGTATTCTGCTCAGGTGTTTGAGAATTTGTTTGGAGGCCAGATGAAGGCCTACGGTTCCAACTTCACCACTCTTGGAATCATCTACAAGTTATAATTAGGTTTCAGGAGATCATCATGTCGCAACTTTTGGAGTGCTTATCCTCTGTAGCGCTACATTTTGTAGCGCAGGATATAAACCGTTGGATCATCTTGAGATTCGAGCCGGCACAGATCTCGAGATGATCTAATGGTTCACATCCTGCGCTACATGATGCAGCGCTACAGAGGATATGAAATCCAACTTTTGTTATCAGAAATCTCTTTAAGGCCGAAAACGGCGGATTTTTTTGTGTCTTATTTTTAGTTTACGGCTTACAGATTTGTAAGTTGGATATTTACAGATTAAAGTTCCGAAATTTATATATGAATAATCTGGATACCAATGAGTTAATATGAATATTAACCTATGTAATTTGAAATCTATTTAAACCCGATCCGAACCCGACTCGACCCGTGTTTCAGGAAAAATTATACTGACCCGAACCCGATCCGTGCTTCACGGAAAGTCAAGCTGACCCGAGCAACCCGAAACCCGAGCTAACCCGAGAAAAGAGATGCAAAATCTGATCAAACCCGAAAAACCTGGCTGACCCAACCCGAACCCGAATCGACCCGAAAATTGCCGGCAGATGTCAACCCGATACCCGACTCGAACCGACCTGAACCCGACCCTAAAAAATTTTGGTAGCCGTCAACCCGATACTCGAACCGACCCGACAATCTGTCACCTCTGTGTGCTTTATAATATAGTATAGATTTTTAGTTTTTTTGGTGATATGCAGACTGCAGGCAGTAATTGGATTGATTTTCTACAGCCAAGCGCATAGAGCCATAGATACCTCAAATTAAATTTATTAACCCCCATAAATTTGTAGCCAATTTTATTTATCCAAGTTCTCAAATCTAACTTACAAATCATCAGTTAATTTATTCCTCTCTAGTCACCAAATAGAGACATAGCAAATGCTTTAAACAAACATCTCAAATCTCTCTACTGATCAAAGTTCCATTTAATATCAGTCAATAAAGCTCACAACTTTCTGCATCATCTCGCCCGCCTTCTCGCAACCACTGTTGTGCAGATAGAAGACGTGATCCTCCCCGTCGGCCTCGTAGAACTCGAGACGGCCGTTCCATTTGCCAGACGACACGGCCTCCAGCAACGTGTCATAGTACAACTTCCCCCTCTCTCGGAGCTGATCCTTTTGCGCCACCGTAACGAGCACCTTCTCGCACTTGTACACGCCCTCCATTGCCTCCTCCGTGGCCATCGGATTTATGAACGGCTCGTCCAGGGATGTAACTGTCGGGCATATGAACTGCAGGAATTTCAGAGTGTTCGCCTTCTTCACGGGGTCTTTCGACTCCGAACCGATCGGTTCGCTCCCTTCGAACCATGGATGGCATAGCAGGACCCCTTTGATTTTTATCTGTTTCAAGTTCAAAAATAATCAAAACACATATAATATAACTAGTAAAAAGCCCACACATTGCTTTGGTTGATATTATTTTTTATAATAATTTTTAAGATAATATGTAATGGACCTCATATTAAGGAAATTGATATGGGCCTTAAATTTTAATGGACTGAGATATTAACATCAATAGGCATTAACGTAAATCAATGGTTTTGATCTATCCAAAAAATTTATCAACGGTTTAGGTTTCTTATTTGGGGAAGATAGTCATTTCACGTCATATTTATATATAGTAATGATATAACTCCTTTTTTCTTCCCCAAATATACGTTGCAAATTAATTTGTGTTTCAGGAGAGAATTCCTACTATGCAATTTATGGGCTTATATCTGATGGGCTGACCGTGGTTTCATACATAAAACAGAAAACGTGAAGGTCATAAATAATGGGCTCGAATTGAGGATAACAACAAATGCAGGTGAAGTTCTTCTAGAAATATTGAAGTATTAAAACAATAGAAGTCACCTAAAGGCAAGTTGAATATTCAATAATAATAATAATAATAGTTAGTGTTATTATAACAACAATAATAATGACAATGATAATAGTAATAATATTAATATTAATAATAATAACAAATAATAAATAAATAAAACAATAGAATAATGTAGAATTGCAAATCTTTAAGAATAGTCAGAGACTCATGGAGTAAATTTTTCCAATAAAAGGGAGTAATTAGTCAGAGTTGGCCACACATCACATTCACTGCCGAAGAAAACATCACATTCCAGTTTTTATTTTTTGTTTTTGTTTTTGTTGTTTTTTTTTTTTTTTCTTTCCATGTTTTTTGAGGCCAGAAACATAACATTCGCTCTATGCATTGAATACAAAGAAAAGTATCAATCATACCCCTTGTGATGCAGCTTTAACCGCCATGTGATGCGCGGCGTTGCCGCCGGCGCTGTCCCCGCCGAGATACAGGCGTCCCAGGTCGCCATACCGGGCCACCCATTCATCCGGGCACGAGCCGGTCGCGGCCCAAGCAAGCACTTCCCAGCAGTCGTCGTACGCAGCCGGCAACGGGTGCTCGGGCGCACGCCTGTACTCCACGGACACCGCGATCACGCGGGCCTTGGACACCAGCGAATTGAGGTAGTTGTGATACGTGGGCGAGGCGGCGGTTTCAATAATGAACCCGCCACCGTGGAAATACACCAGAATTGGAATCTTGGCATCTAACTTAAGGTCGGGCGGCATGTAGAGCCGCGCCGATACACCGGTGGCGGAATTAATCGGTACGTCTTTTGAGAGTACGCCTGTAGCTGGGTCGGCACCGGGCGGGAGAGTGCTGGTGCCGAGCACGCGCTCCAGGCGGCCCGATTGGTAGATCCTGATGAAAGGGAAGAAGTCATGCTTCACCACTGTGTCTGGATCAGGATCCTTCTCCATGAGGAAGATTAAGAGATTGAATTAGAGGTTGGTAAGAAGAGAAGGTAAGGAAATTGTGACTTGTGAATTGTGAGTGAGAGGTTGAGTGAGGTGAGAAATAGAAAGAGTGGTCTGTTTGGCTACTTCTATTTTGGATGATATGATAATATCACTCGCTCTCAAGTTGTGTAAGTGGAGTGAAGTATCCAGTCCAGTGTGGGATACACAGATACCAAAACAGATATCAGCTATAATGTAAAATATATCTAAATTGAAACATTAACAAATTATCTTGAAACAATTAACATATTAACTTGAAACATTGTAGTATTAAGTTGAATAACACAAATCATAAATTAAATCATCTACTTGAATCACTACTAAATCACATAAATATTACCTTAAAGTTATTGAGAGAACGTATGGGAGCAAGATGAAGTGAAAGAGCAACAAAAAAGAAAATTATATCATTTGTGTTTCATTTTAATCTCATTAAGTTTCAGATTAACTTTATAGATGTTTCATTTTGATCACAACATGTTGCAGATTAACGTTAAATTAACTTAGTATGGTGGTATCCCCGACGGTATCTTTTGCGGTATCCTCATAGCATTTTCCTTTCAAATATGCCCCACTTCGTTTATGGGGAACCTACCGTCCATACTATGGACATCCATAGAATGTAATAAACTCACTGACAAATGGGACTAAGTTAGCTCCATTAGTAATTAAGTGGGCCCCATTTATAACAACAAATGCCACAAAAAGTGGTTATAGATATATGAATGGGCAAACTCAATGGACGCAAGATGTTTCCCTTCGTTTATTCACTCGTACTGATACTCGTTATTACTTTCCGAATTAATTAGTTGCTATAAAAAAAATTATAAAAAAAATGTATTGCATACATATTATAATGTATTACACATTTTTTGAAGTACAAATGTTGCATAGGTTGGTGCTACCGGATTATAGTGCAAATAAAAAGATCAGCCATAAATTTACAAGTGTTGTCACTGCTAATTTTGTTGTAATTTTTCTCAGGGTTTTAATGTGCATGCCATGGGTAGTTGGCTCAGAATTTTGATGTGACTAACCGTCACCAACTACTTTATATAAGTGGTTAATGATCCGAACCATTTGATCATTATCCTTACTATAAAAAGCATATTGAAAAAAATAACATGAAAGGGCTATCCAAAATGATACTAGTGTGATATATATTGTTTTTCTTAAATTAATAACATTCTCAAAAAAAATATTTCGTTTAATTTTAATGAAGCATAAAATGATGTTCAAATCACATTTTTAGCGTATAAATATAAATAATATGTTTGCGAAAGTAATTATATTCTTAAATTATTTTCTAACTTGAAATTAAGTTGGTTGTTATCAGTTGTCAAAATCGTTTGTGTCAAAGTTGTCAGGAATTCCCATCCTTTATCACAACCAACCTTTTTTTTATCATTACAAACAACCTATTCCTTTCATCATTTTTTTAAATTTCATTCTTGTATGTGTAAGTATGTAACTACTTCAGCAACCATATATATGTCCATATCTAGAATTATTTTACAGGTAATGCATCTTGTTTCTCATTTAAATTTTCTTATCTAATTTTGGAAAATTATTTTGTTGAATTTAATATTTTTGGTTATGATAATTAAGAACTTGTAATATTAAATTATTAATCAAGCATTGTTTGAATTTTGAAGCGTAACCAGTACTGCAGAAAGCCATTTTTATAAAGGGAGATAATTAAGGATTTCAATAAACCTTAATTATAAAATCATCTGGTATCAGAATTTGAGAAGACAAATAAAAGAATTGGTGACATTTCTCCTACTAGCTTGCAGCTCTCCATTTGTCTTCCTGTATACTCTTTCCTCTTTTTTCTTCACCTCACCTGCTTATAATTTTATTCACAAGTACTTATATATAATTCAATGCATCACGAATTCATGATATTATTGGTTTTCAAAAAACCGGTACACTTAATTTCATTACGACCATTCCTACTAATTAATTAATCAATTAATTCTCCAACTACCAACAATAATTAATTTGGGTTCCCAAATTTAACTATTCTCATCAATGAGTTGACTATATATTATTTTATTGTTCTACCAATCGGTGCTCAACTGCTCATCCTCTGTAGCGCTACATTGTGTAGCGCAAGATGTAAACCATTGGATCATCTCGAGATTCTAGCCGGCACAGATCTCGAGATGATCGAACGGTTTGCATCCTGTGCTACACAATGCAGCGCTACAGAGGATATGAAAACATTAACGATATATACTATACTATTAATGGCCTGTTCGGTAGACGCAAATACTGTAGGATTTTATAGGAATTGAGAGTCTATAAGAAATAATTTCTACTCACTGTTCGGCAAACAATACTATCAATTCCTAATAGAAATTTATTCCTCTAAAATGCTTGTTTTTAGAGGAAAATATTAATTAGGTTGGAGTGAATTATTTTTTTCCTATCGACGATAAACTCTTTGTAGGATTTCACCAAATGTAATATGGAATCTTGTCATAATAAAAAAAAATTTCTGTAGGATCAATGACTACCGAACTGGCCATAAGTATTAACAAAACCCTAATTAATCAGGAGCAACGGTGGCGTTCCGGCCCTGATCATCAGATCATGCATGCCTGGCCGGACTAAGTTCCCCATAGACGATGACTGTCGGCTGTCAAACCATTGTCGACGGCACCACACGCGATCGACTTGCGTCGCAACTGATCAATTGCCGTGTTCCCTGCCCTTCCAAACGTGCCTAAAATTGGCATCAGAATTCAGACATGCAGCAATACAACATGCAATTAGAGAGATCAAAAGATGTCCATGGAAGACGAGAATTCGAACTATATATCTTCTTTAGGCCAACAATTAAGTTACTCCATTATGATGTATAAATACAGTTGAGATCAATTTGAGCGAAGACAAGGGGAGTCAATTGCGCTGGCCCTTCATAGAGGTGGGGTTCGGGTTCGGGTTCGGTTAGTTTGACCAAATGAAAATGTCGGGTCGAGTATCGGGTTGACGACTGCAGGCATTTTCGGATCGAGTTTTTCGGGTCTGGTCAGATTTTACACCTCTATTCTCGGATCATCTCGGGTTTTGGGTCATTCGGGTTCGGGTCGGGTCTGAATTTACCTGAAACATGGGTCGGGTCGGATTCGAGTCGGTTTGGCTTTCCCTGAAACTCAGGTTGGCTCGGGTTCGGGTTGGACGGGTTTTTCTGGTCATACCAGATTTTGCCACCTCTAGACCTTCATTAATTTTTGCAATGTTATGCACATGATGCTTGATTTTGCTCTCTCTAATAGGCCAGCATATACATGGATACAAACAAAATTCTTTGGGCTCCATTCGTTTCCATCTTTTTGGGCCTTCATTTTTCCAAAAACAAAGACAGCTATTTCCGTTTGCTTTAATCTAAACAAGTACACGGGATTCAATTATTGACGTTGTAAAAAAACTAAACATTCCTTCTACATCTGGTTGTAATTTTTGACTAAGAAAAGGGGATTTATTTTGCAGTTCAAGTCAAAATTAGCTACTTTATTTTGTGATTGAATATATAGCAGACAATTAATACAGATAATCACGAGAATGTTATGCTGAGAAAAATATCATATCTTTGTACATAAATTATCCAAAAATATTTGAAAACATCCAGGTGTCAGAAAAAAAAAAATAGCAAGATTGTTAGCGTTCACATATAACAATTTTAATTTGAAACATTCCGATATCATCATATATATATGAATGTAATTAATTATGTTATTCATAATATTCTTATTTTATTTTATTTAAGTGACGAAGCTTTTTTTTTTTTTTTTTTGGAAAAAAGTGGTACCCAAAATACCACCGCTAACATTTTATAGATAGAGTTTGATACATTAAGCTCAACAACATTAAACCAGGAAAACCTTACAAGCAACAATCCACTAGCAGAAAAATGAAAAAACCTTACAAGCAGCAACAACACACTAGCTGAAAATTAAATGGTACTCAAGCCTAGGCTAATTGCTATTAGGATTCCCTAAAACATCATTGCTACGCTACAAGTTACAGCTTCTGAGACTGGTTAATATTCTGTATCTATTTCACAATGATTCTAATGGGCAGCATCCAAATCCAACTCCACATAGTCATCTCATTTGCCAACAGAAAAGGTTTTCATGGTTGAATGGTTAGAACATCATCCACCACATCCCCATCCAAGTAAATCGGTGTTGCTTGTTTGGATTTCTTTCCTTTTGCTCTAGACCAACTAAGAGCTTCTTCCAACAATTCCTCTAACTGAGTTTTATTAAGCATTCTAAGTCTATGGATAAAATTAGAGGTGGCAAATTTTGATCCGACCCGAAAAACCCGCCCGACCTGCCTGTTCCGAAACCCGACTTGACCCGAGTTTCAAGAAAAGTCGAACTGACTCGACCCGACCCGAGAATAGAGGTACAAAATCTGACCAAAAACGACCAAACCTGAAAAACCCGTCCGACCCGAACCCGACCCGACCCGAAAAAATACAGACAGACGTCAACCCGATACCTGACCCGACCCGACCCAAACCCGACCCGACCCGACCCAAACCCGACCCGACCCGACCTGACCCAACCCGACATTTCTAGTTAGTCAAACTGACTTGACCCGGAAATCTGCCACCTCTAGATAAAATCTAGCCTGATTCATCATTCACTCCCAAACGGATATTGACTTATTCAAATGGAACCATATAATTGGCTCCGCAAACTATAAAAAACTGAAACGGATCAGCCTATCAGGTCATGCGCTCACCCAATTAATATGTCTGAATTTGACTGCGAAGAGTCAAAGTTTGAATTTGAACGACAAGTCATATTTTGCTTAATTTACTGATGCCCTTGAAAATTACTTATCCTCAAGAACCGGCTTTTGATTTGGTAGATAAAGATAACGCTCTCTGTATCAAAAGTTTGCTATCTTCATTTTGGATAAACATTTATTCTTGATTGACTGTTTTATTTTTCAAGTGTGGTTTGATTATTTCAAGTTTTGAAATGTTTCGCTTTTCATATGTGTATAATTAATTCCTTTTTGATAGATAAAATAAAAGCCTCTCAGGCTTCCACTTTCCCACATTATCGTTACTCCATTCAATAGAATATTGCATCTTTAAATTATATATATCCATTGAATGCAAGTAACATAAGTTTGATTTTAAATTATCGCATTGTCATTAGGTGTTTATCTTTTTTTTTTAAATTTAATTTCATCCTTATTCACACTAACAAGAGCGAAAAATGTCATCATTATTTTGGTGATCATGTTTTTTGGCCTGATATTTATGACATTATAAATTGGTATTTATCTTTGTGAAGCTTTATTTAATATGGAGAGGGAGGGCTGGTTATTTGATATGGAAAGTTGAATTGTTTTTTATCTGAGACGCTAGATGAGGGATCGAGACTGGATAAGGGGATCCTATAATTATCTTTTTTTTTGTGTAAATATAACATAAGAGGAATTAATTTAAAAGAGATCTAAACCTAATTAAGTTCAGTTTGAGATAATAACATAATGTTGTTAAGAAAGTGGATCGAGATTAAAAAAAATCTATACTCCATAAAGAATAGTAGGTTTTCAAATATCTTAACTATACCACATCATCAATGTTATTTATTTTTGATTTTCTTGGAAATTTGTTATCTACTTTGATCCAATGACTTATATATTTTTTCTCTTGACATTAAATAACATGAATATGACATGCCTAAAACAAAATTTAACCTTTAAAATAATCCAACATTTATGCATTGTTATTTATAAATTATTACATTATTTATATCAAATATTTAAAAATTATGTCCAAAATTTATTTTAATATTAAATTTTATAAAACTTTTCATTATTTATATGATACTATTTTTCAGGGCTTCGCCGGGCCAAGTTATGATTTTAGAGACGACTACATAAATTTATTGAGCACCATAAATCATAATTTCAGACAGGATTACATAAATTTTTAGGCGTTAGCTAATGTTAGTATAATAGTCTACTCTATATATAGCAGTATGCAAATTGTTACGCGAATGTTCTTCCTTGATCTATTTAAAAACTCAATCCATAAAAAAAATTGTGGGGTCTAAGTGGACTTGCGAAAAATTATTCTTCTCGAAGCCGAGTGGCATAAATTAATTTGATAGTTCATAGTTGACCCGCCGCCTTTGCAGAATGCCTTCGAGACGTTAAATTGTTTTGTATGTTAATTTATTCTGTAATAGTATTTAAATAATTTAGCTTTGGACGTGGTTTAAGGTTTTAATTTCTTATACATATATATCAATCTAGATGTCCCAGATTTGGTTTAAATCGTGCAATATTTTATATACTAGAGCTGTAACTCAGGATTCGCCCTGAAAAATGGTATCAAATAAATAACTAAAATTTTTATAAATTTTTAAATATTTATATTAAATAAAACTTGAACAAAATTTTTAAATATTTAATGTAATTAAATAATAATAATAATAATAATAATAATAATATTACAGTAATGTATAAATAAGAAAATATATAAATGTTGGACCATTTTAAGGGTTAAAATTTGTTTAGACATATCACATTCATCTTATTTAATAAAGAGAAAAAAAAATATATATAAGCCATTAGATTAAAGTAGATGAAGAGTTTTAAACAAAATCAATGGTTAATAATAGTGATGATGCGGCATAGTTGAGGTGCTTGGAAATCTACCGCTCTTTATGGTATATAGATTTGGAGACCGAAAGAAAAAAAATGCATATATTATCAGGTACAGCAAGATCACATTTAAAGTAGAAACTAAATGTATATTGAATTAATTCATTTGTAATTAATATAATCAGCAAGTATTTGTATTGTTTTCTACTTGACTTGTTTATTAATTTTTTAATCAATAATTGTTAGCCATATATATATATGATAGTTAAATTATCTATATAAATGAAAACATTTTTAATATAGATATTTTTTATTTGTAGTTTTTACTATTTCTTATATAGTACGTTATATAATCTTTATTTTATCTATCTAAAAATATAGCAAAAAAAGTTTTAAAAAATATAAAATTTTGTCTACAAGAACATTTATTTCAAGGGATTGCAACTATTTTACAGTGAGAAATTCACTGAGTTTTGATTATAATTTTTTAATTCTTTTCTTTGGAACATTGTGTTCCTACTTTTCTACCCATATCGGCCGAACATGACATAAAAATAAAAAAAAAATGATAATATGGATACGTAATTAATTCCGACCAATTAATATTGGAGGAAGGATTAATATGGCAATGCTTATCTTGATAATATTGATGATGAGACTTTGAATATATTAAAAATCACTTAAAATTTTCACTGAAAGTTTATAAAAGCATTGTTTAACTTGTAAATTGATTATGTTTTCAATTACATTTTATTTAAGTGATGTTTGATATATAACTTTTCAAAGACCCATTAAATTACAATTGTTGAAAAATGTATAAAATATTAATAGGCCGTCAAACGATGTACAAATTAATTAAAAATTCAAGATTATATCATAAACTTCTTAATTTTGAAACATTATCAATGTATAAGTTCAAGATTATATCATAAACTTCTTTTCTTGTTAATTAATTCAAAATTTTTAAAAGCCCCATTAATTGTTATGAATCTCATGATTGTCAAAATAAGCAGGTAATTAACATGGTGACATCTTAATGCATAGGCTCAACCATTAATATACGTTCTTTAAATTTCAAGATATTGTTCAAGATAATAAACTGAGGCTATGGCCTAGTGGTAATGACATGGGTTTCCACCGTGGAGATCCGAGATCAAGTCCCAGCAGGGGCTGGGCAGAAGATAATTGGGGAGTTTGCCTACGGGCTTTATTCAAAAAAATAATAATAATAATAAACCGATAATTAATTATTAGAAGTGGCATCTTTGACTTTTTGGTTGATAATTGTGGATATTATCCTTGGAATGTTCTACATATATAATTAATGTTGCGTACATTGATGGTTATAACTGCGCCACATATATCAATTTGCAGCCTTGATATCTTCACTTTCTTCAGATACATACAAATTTTAGAGTAATAGCTAGCGTCCATATGTTACATTCCGGAATGTATTTGTTACATTTCAGAACGTATCCGTTCCATTCCGTACATGTCTATGGACATATATATGGATGGTTTTTCAATGGACGCATGCAAGATGTTTCTCAAAATTTTATTTTGCTTAGAAAAGTATAGATCCTGCCCTTTTTTGCAAAAAAATATTATATCTGTTATTATATAGTAAAACTACGATGGAAAATAAATTTAAATGCACCAATATCAAATATATTCATGTAGAATTTTCTTAACATCGTAATCATCTAGAAGCTTAGAAGTAGCTGTCAACAATTTCTTCCATAAAAAAAAAAATGAAGTTATAATCAACTTTCCCAATTTCTTGTGAGTTATATGAATGTATTGACTAGCCTGTTATTTTTCTTTAATTGGTGACGTACAATATCAGCTTTGAGAGAAAAATATAAACGGATAAATCATAAATGATACGTGGAGAACATAGTTATACCAAAAATAATATTTTACCCTTTTCATGTTATTATTCATATAAAAATAAAATAATTTGTTATTCATATTAATAATTTTATTTTACGATTGGTAAATAGTTTCTTAATTTATTGATAAAAATATATACTATATTGTCATTTAGCTCAGATAATTAAACAGCTATTTACATTAGTAATATCTACACAAAAGTAAACGCACCCTTTTTATTTTAAATTGAAAGGTGCGATTAAGGAAATGGGAGAGATCAATTGACCAATATTTGTTTTCACATTGAAAAATTCAATAAATTAAAAAAAAAGAAAAAAAATGTTCAAAACCTAAAATTTTTATAGATCTAATTAATAAGCTTATAACTCGATAGTGCCTCAAATTTCTATCAATTTGAATATCATTTTATAGTTCATCAAAATTTTTCATATAATATTTAACGGTTATTGTTTAATGAGTCTTTAATGAATTTTTAAAAAACACTTTAGCTAAATGTAATTTTAAACATTATTAATTTTAAGTTTAACGATACATCTATAATTTTTTTCTGTTCTTACAAATTTATAGATTTTTTTTTTATTTTTTACAAAGTTATATTGTCAAAATGGTGAAGATAAATATGGTCATTGTCAACCGATCCCTTCTAAGTAAAAGCAATTTACATTCTTCGGCGTTTACATAACGCATTGACCTGACATATATATAACGGCAGTTGGAAGTTGGCACCCCACACGTTGTTCCAAGGTTAACATTATATTTTAGAAAACCACCCTAACCTTATTAAAAATTGAAGAATGTTATAGGGATATGAAAGTTGATACTAAAATTGATACCGACTGGATTAATATTTATATTCATCGAGAAACTATTCAAATTAATGACTTTGATATAATACTTATTTTATATAGTGGATTATATAGATAATATGATTAACTTGAATACTAAACAAATTAATATGAATACAAACTCATGTAACTTGATTATTAATATAGTCGGACAGTCGGTATTTATTTTGGTATGTATGTATGTGTTCTCTTAAAATTTTTATAAAGAAGTGACCAATGCTTCGTGTACAAGTAACAATGGAATTGGATTTACCATTATTATCAAGAGTCAAGAAAATGACGATAGTTAAGAGAGTTGTAATAAGAAACTATAAGGGGTGCTGTCCGTGGAAATAAAAAAAATTCCAATTTGATACTTGAAATTGAAGAGTTGCGCAACAACTGCATTTTTTTTAAGCATGGAACTTTTTTTTTAATAGTACAATATAAAAATGAGTAACATTATAATAATAAAACAAATAATGTGAATAAATAACTCATTTAATATGAACTAGCAAAAAACCTGCCCATTGGGCGAGCTTTTTAAACCAAAATCAAAACAACAAATTATTTTTGTAATAATATACAGTAGAAATAGAAAAATAGAATTATAAAATTGAGTGAAGCATCACAGACTCTCCATTTTAGAAAGGATTGAGGTTGAAACCTGTCGGTCAAGTACGTTGGACTAGGAGCAAAGTGTAATTGTTTCTTCATATGAGGCGATGTATCAAAGAGAAAAGCCGTATTGAATCGCAAATAACAGAAGTAAAAGCTGAAAGCAATATTTTTTCTTTCCATCGATCATAATGAGAGGAAAATAGAAGAGTAATCGGACTAGGAGAGGCGGAGGTGCGTTCGAAGGTAAATGTGTTGGAAGTGAAAAGACAGAAATATAGAGAGGCCATTAATAATTTTTCTCCATTTCAGAGGTAGACTTAAAACAAATGGACATATTCAGTCCTTACGTATTTTTTATAGGAAGTATAGATATAGATATTAATTTAAATGGTATCTTTTTTGGTATCTGTATAAATTTTTTTTTTTAAAAAAAAGAAAGAAAAACATCTGATATGAGATTGGTGATTGGTGAAACTTTTCTTAGAAATATTCAACGTTATATGCAGTGGCGGAGCTTCGGTGAAATTTAAGGGGGGGCCAAATTTTTTTTTTTTCACTATCTTTATTTTTTCTTTTATTAATGATTTTCCATTACAATTATATTGTTTACAATTTTTAGAACTTTTTAACTATTTTTTTCAAAATTTTCAAATATGGGTATTTTTTATATATAAATGGCATTATTTTATTATTATTTTTTGGTATAACTTTCAAGAATAAAAAAAATAGTTAAAAGATTTTAAAAATTGTAAAATTTGATATTCCATCATATTTCAATATGTAGAATGTGTTGGTTCAATTAGATTTGGCATTTGAAGTTCGGTTTGTGAGATTTCTAAAACGGTGGTGCAAAAACCTCATTTGCACTGCGGTGCACCATAACATAACTTTTTTTTTTAAATTATTATAATTATTTTTTTTAGATATAGAGCTATAATAAAGAGAGTTTATGCATGTTGTTTTCATTTCCAAAACTCAACAAATTAAATGTCCATATATAACTCACCAGCCATTTTGTTCTTAGAAGGCATGGTCCAAACAAATGTTAATTCAAACACTAACAATTAATTATTGGGTTCACTCTCCACTTACAACAAAAATATTTTTTTCCTACTATCAATTAGATAATTGCTGATAGAGGGGGTCATTTACTTGGACAAATTGAATTTAGCTTAGAAAAACTAATAGCCTATCAGAATTTCTGAAAATCAAGGGGGGGCCAGTGCCCCCTTTGGCATCCATATAGGTCCGCCATTGGTTATATGCCAATAGAATATACAAAAAAACAGGGTGTTACTTGCTTGAAAAGTCTTGACATTTTGTCAAATCCCTCCAAATTCCAAACAATCTCTCTCTCTGTTCCTTTCTTTTTCAACTGTCTCCTCCTCCTCCTCCTCTCTTCCTCTCTATGTTCTTCCATCCAACATGGAAGGGAAGGGGTCTGCAACTTCGACATGGCTGGAGTCGATCGAGCAAGGTCTCCGAGTCGCCTACGTGGTTCTCATCTTCTGTGCTGCTCTCTTCATTGGTGGCCTCAAAGGTACTTGCTTTACTTTTCAGATTGATTGATTACTGTCTGATTTTCTTTGGTGTATGTATGTTTGAAACAATTCTGCTAAGTAATTTGTTTGCTTGTGAAACATTTTGTTTGACTTCAATGGGACAAAATTTAATGTTTGAGGATTTGAGATGTAAGGAAGATGACAATATGACTTTCTTTTTCTTTTGAATATTCAGTAGGTAGCCAAACACAATTATTGTTCCTTCTTCTTTCCTCATCATTGATTTTCTCCATGAAAGATTTTAACTTTTTATCCTTTTTTTATTATTCCTTGTAATTCTATGTGAAAAATTGTTATTCTACCAATTAAGCAAGAGGGTTTGCTGAATTAAGTATCGGTCTTACTGGTACTCGGTGCCAAGTGAGATTGAATTAGAGGTTGTTCATTGACAGGATGAACAATATTGCAGGAATGATGCCATTTTTTTATAAAGGGGACAGAAATTGCCAATACTTTTTCAGGAAACAGTGAATTTTTCTGGTACTGTTATCTTCTCAATAAGAGTAAAATTCTAGGAAAGAACTGGAATTGAAGGCCCTTATAATATGCTCAATGCTTTTGGGAATTGGGAAGAGCAATTACAATTTTAGTGAAAAGCAAAAACCCTTATTAATTCATTCCTCTCAGTTTCTGTCATCTTTGGTTTTGCATATTTACAAGATTGTGTCATTTCTGCAGCTTCCGTTGTTGGACCCTTCGCCGCAGCAATTCTGATTGTAGGAAACATTGGTGTTATTCTTGTGCTATTCCCTTTTCATGTGGTGTGGACAGTCTATACTCTGATCCTGTAAGTAATCAAATATTCAGTCAGATTAATTATGAGCATGATCGATATTCAATAGACAGCTTCCATTTCTTTTGTGAAATGTCGTTCGATATATATTTTTCAAATTGTGATTGCATTTCTGGAGGATCTTCCTCTCATATACAACTTTCAACTTAACGGTATCTCATCATTTTGACAATCTATTTCCAATTTTCCATATATATGAGTTTCCAAAGAGCTTACAGAGTGACAATTTCAAATGCAGAACTAATTACGTAAACATCGCTTTGAAAGTAGTGCTGCTGTTAGTAGCTCTTCCTGTGCTGTTCGGTCTGTGGTTGGGCCTCGGAATATTCGGAAGTGTACTTGTTGGCCTTGGTTATGGTTTCTGCACTCCATGGGTATCCACCTTTGAGGCATTTAGGATGGAAACCCAAATTGAGAAATTCGTTCACGGTATTGTGGTACGCAGTTAATTTTAACAAGTCTGGATGAGTTTGTTTTTCTGATATTGTGTGGCATTCATTTCTGTGCTTCTTTTCCTTTCATGGTTTTTTTTAATATAATTTTATAAAGCAAGCCCAACATTTCTGTTTATTTCGTATCTAAAAGCATCCAAAATCAAACTTAATTTAGCTTGTTTGCATTTTCATAATCCAAATCATAGTTAAGGCTTGAATGCCATTTGCTTCACTCTAACGTTCATCTAGGATAGTGTTGATACTGTACTGGCAGTTCAGGCTGAATTAGGCCTAACAGTAATGTACACAACATTCATAAAAAATTTAGCCTTTTTTGTTATACTGATTTTCGCATATGTTTTAAAAATGCTAGTTTTATTGGACAGGATGGTACATGGGGAACAATAAAAGGGAGCTGTACGGTTGTGAGGGATTTCAAGGATATTTGCTGGCACTCGTACCCTCTCATGCTCAAAGAACTGCGTGAAGGTCAGCCCGAGAACCAGCAGCACTACATAAGGTGCATATTTCTTCATTCTTTCTATTCAATGTTCTTTGACAAGACATGTTCAATTTTATCTTTTCTGCAATCATTTCTCAAGAAGTTGCAAGGGAAATGGAAGATGGTGAATTAAATTTCGGTTTTCATCCAAAAATTACAGAGGTTGTGCAGGAAGCTGTACAAAAGAGTTTTTAGCTATTTCTTTTAGAGATTGGGAATTGACCAACAATTATTTCTACTTTTCCCATATTTAAGTAGTAATTTTGAACAGATAGATGATTGTCTATTGAACTATATGGACAAAATTGCCCCCCATCTCGTTTCTCAATCAAACAAGGGTTAAAACTTTCATTTTCAGAAGTTATAACTTATAACCAATGCTTTCATTTTTACCAGTTAGTCAGTATCCCAATACAAATGTATAATCTTCCTGTCACATAAAAAAAAAATAAAATTATTTAATCATTTTTCTTACCTGACAGCGCCAGAATATACTATTTGTCCCCTGAAATTAAGATGTCATTTACTCGACTGATACTTTTCAGATTCCGTGACATACCATCGTGTATCATGGTCGGCATCATGGGGATAGTGGTAGACGTCCCGCTTTACACGATAATTGCACTTATAAAGAGCCCTTACATGCTCTTCAAGGGGTGGCAAAGGCTCCTGCAGGATGTCATGAGCGGAGAGGGCTTATTTCTAGAAACAGCTTGCATCCCTGTCGCTGGTCTTGCGATCCTCTTTTGGCCTCTGGTTGTCGTTGGAAGTGTCCTCATGGCCATTGTATCAAGCATCTTTGTCGGGCTCTACGGCGCAGTTATTGTATACCAGGTCAGACTCCGCAATTTTTTTATAACTGGGTATATTTTACTTAATTTTCATTTTTATTTTTTTTTGGGGAAAACCAGAAAACAGTTCCCTATAAATTCAAAAAGAGAAAATAAAGAGTTGTACTGCACTAATATCTGTGAAATAATTCATTGCTTCAATATCTTGATTTCTTTATTTCTTTTTCATTAATTTGATTTTTTTTTTTTTTTTTACTATAATCAGGAGAGGTCATTTCAGAAGGGAGCTGCATATGTGGTAGCAGTTGTGGCTGAATTTGATGAATTCACCAATGATTGGCTTTACCTCAGAGATGGCACTATCCTTCCTAAGTATAATTCTTATTTTTAGTTTTTTACCTCTCACACTTGCTTACCGATCCGTAGTTAAGCGAATAATGGGGGTGTGTTTGGCAAATGATTAGGTACAAGCCAAACGTCGTGTATTTTTTCAAACAAAATAAAAAGAATCTGATTTCGGTATAAGATTCTAAAGAAATATGACATGAAAAGTAAAGAACATATGGATCTTGTGGTTTATTGCAATCCCGGTAGAGTAGATATCTTTTCTGACTTACGACAAGCCAGTCCCTGATAGACCATTTTTTCCTTCCACAGGCCCCAGTACAGGAAAAAGGTGTCATACTCAAGTGAACAAACAATCGGGATGCCCGATGTTTCAATAAAAAGATTGGGATCTGTTTCTGGGCCGTCGGAGCCCCGTGGCTTTCTTGTACCAAACTTGGTTCCCTCCCGATCGGTCCGTGAAACTATACAGGAGGTCAAAATGATTCAGGTTGGTAACAATTGATTTTATGAAATAAGTTCTTATCAAAAAAAGATTTTATGAAATTATTTGATTTCATTATGGGAATTTGGATTTAACTTTTAAATACCCTTATTCTACAGATATGGGAAAATCACATGAGAGAATTGGGTACGTGTGGCAAAGAACTTCTCGATGCAAATGTAATCACACCGGATGGCCTCACTGAATGGCTGAACTCAAAGGGCAACAGTGGCAATGAGACTATTGGATTAGGCATACCATCATACACATTTCTCCGTTCGCTCATGTACTCCATCAAAGCCGGTGCAAGCGGTTTGCTGCTCGCCAACGGAATAGAATTGACTCCACATAACCGGCCCCAGGAAAAGATCTTCAATTGGTTCTTCCATCCAATGATGGTTATAAAGGAGCAGATAAGAATTTTGAAGTTAACCGATGAGGAAGTTATTTTTCTCGAGAAATTGGTGCTCTTTGTTGGGGATTTGTCAAGTGCCGCTGCATGTTCTTGGCACAGTGAGTGCCGTGCTCCACATGACCCGCTAAGGGCTGCTCAGATTCAAGCAATTAGCAGACGGTAACATAATTTTTTGTCGCTTTTGTTTGTGATACGAGTCGAAATAAGATATACTTGTTCAATGGAATTTTTGAATAACGAATTCGTATTAATTGTAGGTTGGTTGGTATTTTAAGGAGCATGACAAAGTTCCCTACTTATAGGAGACGATTTCGGCATTTCGTAAGGTGTTTGATCAGCTACTCTACTCAGAGGGTTGGATCGGTTTTTTCGTATAACAATCTACCACCCTGTCCTCAAGAAATTTTGCAAGAAGTGTAGAGATTGTTTTTTTTTTTTTTTTTAATTTGTACTAGTGTTGAAATTTTCATTTCTGTGGTTTAATTGTAATATAATGCTTCTAGTTCTTTTTTGTTTTTTTTTCGTATAACAATGTTTTTAGCTTCAGTGCAAATCATGTGGTGTAAATATGCAAACAATAGCTCCTATTTTGTATAGTGCAGAAGAAATATATAAATTGAAGTCCTACTTTTAATTTCTTTCCAAATAATTGTATTATAACAATTCATTGTTATTTGTTTTACTTTGAAAATGTTGAGTATCATTCTTTTGGAAGGAAAAAAGGCCAACTGAAAAAAAGAATGATCTTCCATCATAATGATATATCGAAGATATGATTGCGGTATAGAGTTATAACTTATAACCAACCGAGTATCATACTTTCTAAGGAAAAAAAAAATACAGTAGAAAATAAGAACAAAATTATCATCTACGAGTACACACAACATTGTCGGGCGATTATTGCAAGTACATCAAAACAGGGTTTTATTCAAGCGACCCCTTCGATCAGCACCTATGACACTTCGATCTCGTATCACAACAGAACTTCGAGTTCTAAGTTTCTCCAACAAATCACCTAGCGTGCTGATACACAAATTGTCTATATATACAACAACAAACCTAGCGCTGATATGCAAATCGTATACACTCAGGGACTGATGCATAAATGACGGCATCCTTTGTCATTTCTCCGGACAGACAAAGTTCAGATCGACAAATGAAAGACTCTATGTGTCCAGTTCTAGTCATCTGATGAGCTGCTGTTACGCGAAGATGAACCTTAATGCGCAAAATCAAAAACAGAAAAATCGGTTTTAGGACAGAATCGCGACTGTTCAAATATATATATAAAAAAAAAAAAGAATATGAAGGGAATGGCGTCTACCTCTTTTTTTACGATTTCTTTTCCCCTCCATCGCTTCACGCTTCTCCTGGCATCCGCGGCAGAGAAACGGGCCGTCCCAAGGTTTTCCAGTCCTAGAGTCCTCAGAATCATGAACTGAAACACCCTCACTGGGCTTCAGTTCTATCTGGCATATGGCGCAAACGAACAGCTTGAATATGTTCCTAATTGGATACTCCGTATGCAATCTGGGTTTTCAGTTTGAACATTAAAAAAAAATTTGCAAATTAGAAATAATTAGCAAATAAAAAATGTTATGAAATTGTGCGATTATTATAGCGTTCAATGCGTTCGAGAAAACTCAGCAAGCATAAAAGTCACAATCCGAGAATAAATAATACCGGCGGGCTAGACATGCCGAGCCCTCCTCGAAGATCTCCTCGACCTCATCGGGCTCATTATACTCCATGTCGTGCAAACTCGATGATGAATCGGAGGATTTTTTAATTCTGAACATGTGCTTGAATACCCCCATGCCCTGCTTCTTTTGCGGTGGTGGTACCGTCGGAGTCAACTTTTCTAGAGGTATAATGTCTACCACGATGCATGTCGTATCGTCCCTCAGCCCTTTTACATCCACGGCTTCCTGCATGAATAGCATGATGTGAGGCAAAATTATGGTAATAAATTCAAATGCACTGATACAGAAAGAGTGCAGAAGATACTTTAACGATTCTGTTGGCAGCGGTTTCAGGAGGGAGGGCCCGAGAAAAATTGAAGGCCATTTCGGAGGTCAATGCATCCCATACTCCATCGCTGCATAAAATGAGTCGACCTCCCGTACTAGATAGCTGCGGTCGGAAAAGGGAAAATAGTCGCAACACATGAATGGAACACTCATCATGTCTAATTGTATGAAATGTTTAAAAAATTGTATACTGGTAACGAACTGTCGAATAGTACATGAAACATAGATTAATAGGCATAATACGCGAAATTTGTTCTGGTAAAAGCCTATCAAATTTACTGGCACAGAACATGAAAAATTGGTAAAAGACAATAAAATTGATCTTGGCAATAAGAATGGAAACCTTGACTTGCTTGACATGAGGAACTGGCACGATAAATTCACCGACATCTCTATCTCCTATTGATCTTGAGAGGCACAAGCCACCTGGCCAACATCTCAAAGGGCCAATCTGTGTAAAATCCAAGCATAACATTACTACAAAAATATTGAAAATAAATAAAAATACTAACAGGAAGAGTTATTGCAATATAAAATGCTCAAGTTTTTTAAATTAGTAGGCATTTCGCCTGCTACATCAAAAGAAAAAAAAAAAACAAAAAAAAAATGCTCAAGTACCTCAGTACTACCTACGACGTTTAATCTTCCAACATCTCCTCCACTCGCTGTTACCCTCTCAACCCTACAGATTTTAGCAATTAGTTCAGTGTTATCTCTAGCAATTAGTTTCAACAACAAGAATGAGAAAAGAACTAATCTGTCTTGTCAGTTAATTTTATTTATAGTCAGAGAAAACATGCGACATACTCCTCTCCGTTCTCCTCCAACCGATGGTCAGCAGACAAGTAGTAAATCGAACCCTCTGCCTCGAGAACTGCACGCGAATCGCCAACTGATCCAACGGTGATTACCAGCCCGTCTATTATCACAAACGTCACGGTTGTCCCCGAAATGTGCCCTAAAATATGAAATCACAGGAAAGGTCGTGTTTAAGTCTCGCACAGCAATTCAATCAAGAGATTAAGATGAGTTAGAGACTTTTATCACAAATTCACAATAAATTGTACTGGTAAAGATTGAAATGTACCTTGACTTTGGAAGTCTTTATCGGTCTTTACGAAACCGGAAACCAACGCCCTAGGAAGGGCACCGAGCCATTCTTCTCGAGACAAATTTGGAGGAATTGCAGTTATGATATTGCTTAACAAATTTTCCTTCGAATAAACTGCTGCCAGATTCCCATTATGACCATCAAATATCTAAAAAAAATGATTTGGAAAAAGAACTAAGAATGATAATTGTACAGGGAATAATACATTTGATATTGAGCTCAAAAGTTTCAGCAGCTAAAATGGTTCATTTTTACTGGTAATGAAGCATGTGGAGTAGTAGGGCATTTGCGTGTGAACAGGATGCTATCTGTATTAATAAAATCGCACATTCGTTAAACTCTTTCGACGATTAACAATGCAAATTCTGCTTGATAATAACATCGTTAACAATCCAAATTTCAGTACAGGACACCTACCAGCAAATACATGAACGCTTATTTTGTACGACACATGCAACATCCAATTCGATCAAACCAACAAAAAGATATCTCAAAGCATCATAGAAAATTATATATATATATATGCATCCGAACCGCAAAAACAGAGAAGGTCGAGTAGACATCGCCCGGGACCCGCTCGCAGTCGGGTTTGATCAGTGTAAAGTCTTCCCCTTTCTTACTCTGCGCCCACTCTCCATACACCAATTCGCACTTCTCTCGCTCTCTAACCCTCTCACCCTTCACCCCTTCTCTCTTCAACAGCTCCCCTAGCGGCACTGGGCCGCTCTTACTTCGCAAATTATTCATCTGCAGAAACTCAGAATTCGAATTCGGATAGGTACCAGCTTTGAATTCGATTCTTCTGCTCCAAATTTAAATTGCCCGAAGCCAAAACCGGTACAATTGAGGGCAATGCATGCACAACTCATGAAAATGCAACCCGATTCAATTCCCTTGCCTTGGAGCCGAACCAATCCGCGCATCAAGATTCCACCTTTGCACGAAACCAAGCAATGATCCGTCGGCAATGTCGCGATTTGGGTATTCGATTTCTGAATTCCTTCTCTTTGCCAGGTCAAAAATGTTCTCTGTTTGTTCTTGATCTTGTGTTCTTTGGAGGGAAAGGGGAGGAAAACAACCAGATGGAGAAAGACAAGAATCAAATGAGATAAGTAATAGCGGAGGTTAACCAAAAATTGGGTGGGATAAATTTAGAGCAGGTAAATTTGTTTGTTATATTTTTTTTTTTTCCTCAAAATTGTGCCATTTTTTGCAATAAAAGATAAGTCAAAGTTCAATGATTTCTCTATATTTGTGTTGCAATAAACGGATTGTTAATGGATTAATGATTCATTTTTACCATAGTTCAACAATATATTATATATGGAACAATTACAATTTACAAACAATTTGTATGTGTAGAAGTGTATAAATCTCATATATTTAAGTTATTTTCCAATATTAGACAATATTCATCTGTATAGCGCCAGTGTATATGCAATTTAATGAAGATGACTATTTATTGAATTTTACTAAACATAAGATTGTTTAGTAAATTCATAAGTATGACATCATATCTTTCTTTGTGTAATTGTTGTACAAGTACTATATTTAGGACTCACCGAATCATATAAAATATTTTGAAAAAAATAATTGTCACTATTAATTAACAACCTTAAATTTTCTTTTTTTAAATACAAATTCATTGGGGGAGTTTGACAAAAATAATGGGACAAAAAAATTTAATCCAATTAGTTAAACTTAATTTTTTTCAGCACGAAATAATATAATCATAGCAAAATATTTGTAAGGTAGAATTTGTGCAGGTGGAGGTGGAATTTTGTTACATGCTTCATTTCACTCCAATAATTCATTAAACTGATACTCAATTTGGTATAGATTATGATATGATGCAAATGAACTTCAATAATGCATAAGGTTTTTGATTTTTGATAATGGATGAAGAGTTGAACTATTGTGAAAACCTTTGTATTTCGCTACGAAATGCTAATAGTCCAAATTATACTTTGACACATCCAAAACTATGGTTCCCATTAAATTCATCATATGAAAATACTAGGGGATACAAAAATTTTTCATTTTTGGAGCTTTTTAAGTATTTATTTCGGATTTTTAAAAATCCATGTACAAATAAGCATTATTTTATTAATATTTTAAGGTTATTTTTAAAAATCCGAAATAAATACTTAAAAAACTCTAAAAATGGAAAGTTCTATATTATCTAGTATTTTTATATAATGAATTTAATGGAAACCATAAATAGAAAATTTGGACGTGACAAAGTATAATTTAGACCGTTAGCATTTCGGATCGAAATGCAAACATTTTAACAATAGTCTAACTCATGGATGAATTTATCTTTCAGGAAAATGGGGATCACAGTTCAACAAGGACACATAAATCCATGGCGCGTCAAGGGAATTCAAGAGAGATTGATCAACTGTAATATATGATATGGCCCAACCAAATTGGGTCTAAAACAACAATCCAGGCCTATAACGCTTTAATAGTTATTGGGCTGAAGACATAGTTGTAACATAGAAGACTACAGCAACAAGACCACATACAATCCCAGCAGACCAGAGTAGTCTATAAATAATACTGAAATCTAGGACATAGGGGCTGAATTCTTTCTCATTAGGACTCGACACTAATACTTGTACTTTACACTTTGTCAATACCTTGTACCGAGCGTACACCTATGCCAGTATATAACCTTTAATAACTCTATGTTTAGTCTTCTTTTCGAGTGTGTTTGGATGGCTTTGAGTAGTGCTAACTTGAGAGTAGTATGACTACTCTAAAATGAGGTGTGATCCAAACAAGATTTAGAAATTTTGAGTAGCTCTTGGTTAGTGCTACTTTGCTAACCCATGGGAGAGTTGGTTTAGCAAAAAGTAGAGCATATGAGTAGCTCTTGGTAGCTCTTAGATAGTACTACTCTAATTCTTACCATCCAAACAACATTTTTACTAACCGGGATAGTACAAAGTTAGCACTAATTTCACACTACACAAGTTAAGCACTAACCTTACACAATTCCTAGTCACTATCCCAAATATCACAACTCTTGCACTAATCCTTGCACCATCCAAATGCACCCTTCATAATGTGTTCACAAAAATATTTACCATAGAAAGGCATCAAATATCAGTAAGTTTAAAACTGAGAAAGTTATAAGATATTTAGATAGCCAACAAGAAAAAAAATAACAAAACTGAATTAAGCTCCTTGTATTCCATTTCCAATTCCATTGATCAATTACCATGTAACAACAAAATGTCTTGACATGAGTAGTGCAAGACCTGTACTGAACAGAACCGGTACATACATTTTACCTACAAGAACAAAACTTTCTAAGAACCGGCCTTTGGTCTAGTGGCTAAGAGTCTTTATAGACATTTAAATTTGAGTAGCTTGACCCTGATCATCTTTATCTCAAAAAAAAAAAAAAAAAAAAAAAAAACTGTGAGGAAAAGAACTCTTTGTCAGATTACATGAGCGCATGATATATCATCCAGATTACCAGAATGTGGGTTACATATTACAACTAAATATGTACTTCCTTTTGTTTCAACGGATGTAACAAAGGACATGAATTTATCCACATGTTACTGCTATATAAGGATTTCATCTACATGACTTAATTCTTTGATGTTTCATCTCAGAAATACTTTTCTTCGCTTCATCTTGATCTTCACAATTGCGCAATAAATGAGTTTCAAAGAATGTCAACGGTAGCATCATTTGGCTTGAGGCCTTGCTTCATCATCTTCTCGATGACTCGATGAAGTGCACAGCTGCACTGATTCTGTTGTTTTTACAATAGCCATTGATCGATTAGGATGCTATGACTGTGTTCGTCTGGATTTAGCCCTTTTGAGCACTACCACAGAAAAAATCATCAACGGCGGTTATTTATGACAATTCCCAACGGTTCAGCGAGGGTTGGGAATACGAGGGTTGCTAATGCTTACTAAAGAACCGCTGTTGATGCCGTCAATCATCAACGGTTAAAAGAGAATAACAGTTGCTGTTCCTACGCAATCAACAACGGTTATTAATAAAAAACCGTTGGCAAATGACATTATCTGTGATCTGAAATATTTAAATAATATATCTTTGCCAACGGTTCATAAGAAGGAACCGTTGTTGATGACCGTAATTCACAACAGTTTATAAGAAATAACCGTTGGCAAAGAAGCTAATCCACAACTGTTCTCTCCAAGAACCGTTGGCAATGAGACGAATCAACAATGGTTATTTTGGAGAAACCGTTGGAAAATGACGTCATCAATGATCTAAATTATTTAAATAAAATATATTTTCCAACGGTTTACAATAAGGAACAGTTGTTGGTGTTGTCAATCAACAACGGTTTACAATAAGAAACCGTTGTCGGTGATGCCAATCAACAACGGTTCCTTAGTAAATAACCGTTGGAAACGACTTTAATCAACAACGGTTTTTATAGTCAATTGTTGGCAATTATATGAATCAACAACGGTTTTTTGGTAGGAACCGTTGTTGATTTCATCATTTGACAACGGTTTTTTATTAAACCGTTGTTGATTGTCGTAATTCCCAACGGTTCGTTGTTGTGGAACCGTTGTTGATTATTTACATGTTTTATTACACAGCGTTATTACCAACGGTTTTTTTAAACAATTAAATAACCGTTGTTAAGTTTTGTCGAACTGGGCATGTTGTTTCTGTTTCATTCAGAGAACCATACACATTCACATATATTCTGTTTTCTATTTCATTCAGAAATTAACCAATCTAAATTAATATAAATCACATAATTAACACATCTAAATTAATTAACCAATCTATATACATACAAAATCAATTAATTGTACCTATTTTACAATTCGAAACCTCCTAATAATATCTACTACAAAAATCCGATCGAGATCACAATTCGTAACGCAAAAATTCGCAACAAAATTCTATTACCTCGTCGAGTTGATGTCGTTCGTACCTTTCGGATGCAATAGCCTGTAAATTTAAGATGTTGCATATATTTGAATTAGTTTGATATATAATATGAAATAAAACATATATACTTGATAAACGAAATAGGTATATATACCGAAGGTAACTTCTCCTCATAGCACGTATTTATTAGGTCATGCATCGTCCGCATGACGTAATATCCGCACTCGGAGCCGCCCGGTTGCCTTGGGCCCTACAATAATGAAAATAGATCAAGAATCAATATGGATTTCGTACGTTTTTCTTTTTTTCTTTTTTTGAATATTTACAAGCCTAATTGTATATATAAGTTACGTGTATACGTATATACCTTGATCAACTTATACGTGAGCTTGCCTCCGTTCTTCTTGATCACTCCTCTTTTGGTCCAATAATTTCGGAAGGCCCTACAATTAATATAAATTAGTGCGATGATTCATATTTTGTTTTTTAATAAAAGGAGAACGGAATTTAGTTGATTATTAAGCTTACGTATTCAAATAGCCCATAATCGTTAACTTCGGCACCTCGGTGGGACACAAGGAATCCATGATGTAGCACCGAGACTCGGCTAGATGCACGATGAGAAGCCGCCAGTGAGACCTACAATATTAATTATTTCAGTTTATTTGCCATCCAAACCAACGAGAACGAAAGGTAAGAATTTATATATTTTTTTTGTTAAAGTAGAGTTGAGTAATTTCGAACCCTTCGTGATACGGGAGGAAGACGATCGAGTCGAGCTCCATCGGCTCAATGAAGTCGGTGAGGTAAGTAGCACCCTCTCTCGCAATGTTGTCGGCCGCACATCGGTAGGGGTCCAGAAAACGGAAGCGGCCGAACAACAACATCTTGCACCGACGTGCGCTTGCACTACATTGGAAAACCAATTATCATATTTTTTTACGCTAACTACAGATTAATATTTCATGAAAGAAATATCAAAGTCAAATAATCGATCTTACATGCTAAACATTTGAAGTATTGTTACTTCGAGCCAATCATTCTTTAGCATGTCGGTGATCGCGGTGGTGGTGAGCACCGTTGTACCCCCGATCCCTAGATCCTCCACACCGTAGTCGACCTCGAAAGTGTCGACCTCTGACGGTTGGCTCATCAGCAACTGGTAGAGCGCGAGGCCATGCTCCTGAAGTCGGTGCACCTGAGAATCCTCAAGTAGTGGCACCCGACTCGCAGCTTGTGACGACCTCGGGGGCGGTGTACTCGGGCTCCGTGCCGATGCTCTCCGGGCCTACGATTAATGAAACCTATGCAATCAGGACCGAATTGGTATATAAATAGTTTTTTATTTTTTTAAAAAATATATACCTGACCGGTCGACTCGGTCTCTATCAAGTGCACCGGCCACAGAACAAAACTCCCGACTGCTTCATGGATTTCCACAAGATCCGCCACCGGAGTCGGGAGTTTGTGTGACCGATTCGCCTCGACGCAAAAATCTATCTGCACCTTTCTTTGATCGGGCGGGATCGGTTGACCGTGGCATGTGGCGCCCGGAACGGGTAGAAACATCCTTCCGGTCGCCACCTCGATCTGAGTATCCGCCGCCTCAACATAGAGTTTGCAATTGCGTGACCTCTGGAATGTAAATATTATTGTTAGAAGCTTTGAATTAACTCAACCACATTTTTTAATTCGTCGAGTAGTGTTGGACTACAAATAAAACAGAAAAAAAACGTCTACCCATATTTCGGACTGAAATAAAATATTTCGGTTCGAAATCTGTCTTCTGTTTCGACAGACAAAATTTCGGTCCGAAATATTTCATTTCGTTCTTGTTCGTCGATTGTCGTCTCCTACGTTCGTGCATCACTTCGGACCGAAATTGTGTCTGACACTTATTTCAACAAGTAGAAAGGTAAATTACCTTGTTCTCGGGGGCGGGCGGTCCCTGCGGTGCCGGCGCCGCAGACGAAGAGGTACCTGCCTGCTGGAGCTCACCTCCGAGCAGTACCTGTTGGAAGTTACCCGGGACGCAGACGGAGGCCATTAGGTCCTGGATCCTTGCGTTCATCTCCTTCGTCATTTCCGCCGTCATCTCCTCCCGTTGCTTCCTCAGCTTCTCTTCGAACTCCTCTCTCATCCCGTCAACCTCCGATTGGGAGTAGCAACCGGAGTGAGAAGTCGCGCCCCGTCTCCTCTTTTGCTTCCCGAAGACGTCTTTCCGGCGTGTGTACTCGGAGCTGTGGGCCCGCGTTCTCCCGGGATGTTCCGGCGTCCCTAGAGCGGCAGTGAGGACATCATTTGCGCCGTCGGGGACGAATGATCCCTCACTCGCTTCTCTTATTTTTCCTTCCTGCAGTGATCAATTGAGTAAAATTAACGTACATGATATATGTTCAGTTTAAAATCAATTGATTAAAAACTGTGAAAGCATCAACAACGGTTATTTAAGAGAAACCGTTGTTGTCACACTCAACAACGGTTTTTACTAAAATAACCGTTGTTGATGATAACCATCAACAACGGTTCTATACATAAATAACCGTTGTTGATACTTTCCATCTCAAAATTCTAAAAAATAATTTTGCTTGTCATTAACAACGGTTCCTCAGTTAAAACCGTTGTTGATGACAACAATCAACAATTGTTTCTTCAATAAATAACGGTTAATTTAAAATGTGCAGTTAATTTAAAATGATGAAAGCATGTGCAGTTAATTTAAAATGTTAAGTTAAGAATATATACCACTCTCTTCTGGACCTCCCGAATAGCCGGATCGTCGATAACGGCAACTCCATCGACGATGCTCTTCGACCTTGCCAACATCCAGTCGCGGCTCCGTTCGTCCAAATCGGCACTGATAGGAGTGCCCGATGGTTCCGTCGGTGCAATTACGACATTGCGAGTCCACTTCTTCCTCCTTGCACTCGCGTAACCGCCCGAGCCGAGCCTGTGAGGGTACACGTTCTTCTTGGACGCCTCTCGCCCTTGCGCACTCTTTTTCTGTCAATTTATGAAACAGCGGCGTCAGTACAAATTAAGTAATTAGTAGTGCAGATTTTTAAATAACAGTGATTTAATTAATGAACCTTAAACTCGTCAGTGTTGCAGTTCCTGACAAACTCTTCCCACACATGTTGCGGGATGTTATGCTTTGCGCAAGGGTCCTCCTCACTCTCCTGAAGAATGTAGGTTCGGTTCAAGTGCGATTTGAACTCCTTCCAACGGACTCCCACCTTTATCAAGACCTTCCTCTTCTCCCTGTCGTCCGGGAGATGCCAGAAATCCTGCAGGACATATAAAGTAATTATTCAGTTAATCAACGAATTCGGTTAATTGTACAATCAATTATGCAATTTCTATTTTGAATAAAGTTCGAGATTAAATTTTGCAATTTCTATTAATTATACAAAATCAAATGAAGGTATTCAATTAATAATATAATCTGAGATTAAAGTTCAAGAAAACACCTTTATTTTGTTCCAGCAATTCGTCTTGTAATCCAACGGGACCTTCTTCCAGTCCGAGAAATTGATGGGCACATGATCTCTCGCGGTTTGGCCCACATAATTCGCGAACGACCCCGTGGCGGCCCCTGTGGTGTTGCCATCTGTCCCGAACTCTATCTTCCTTTCGGGGTCTTTTACCTTCTTGCGGTAAGTCTCCCCGGTGGTTGGCCCTCGTCGCCTCCGGGGTTCTTGTTCGGGTTCGGATTGTTGTTCGGGTTGTTCTTCGGGTTGTTCTTCGGGTTGTTCGGTGGTTTCGGGGTTTTCAGGGTCCATGGCTGCGGAGCAGAGGAGAGGCAGAGAGGGAGGAGAGGAGAGGCAAGGCAGGGAGAGGAGAGGAGAGGAGAGGCGAGGCAAGGCAGGGAGAGGGGGCGGCGGCAGAGAAGGAGGAGAGGAGAGGCAGGGCAGGGAGAGGAGAGGCGGCAGGGAGAGGAGAGGAGAGGCAAGGCAGAGGAGGTCGGAGACAGAGAGGAGAGGCAGGGAGAGGAGAGAGGAGAGGAGCTTACAGAGAGGAGGCAGAGGAGAGGCAGCGGCGGCACGGCAGCAGCAGCGGCGGCGGCGGCACGGCGGCAGCAGCAGCAGCGGCGGTGGCAGCGAGGGCTTGATCGCCTGAACAAGCGCGAGAGAGGGTTTTAGAGAGGTTCTGGGACTTAGAGAATTTTACAGTGAAATTTGAAATGAAAGAGAGGAGTACAAACGATTAAAAACTGTGAAAGCATCAACAACGGTTATTTAAGAGAAACCGTTGTTGTCACACTCAACAACGGTTTTTACTAAATAACCGTTGTTGATGATAACCATCAACAACGGTTCTATACATAAATACCCGTTGTTGATACTTTCCATCTCAAAATTCTAAAAAATAATTTTGCTTGTCGTTAACAACGGTTCCTAAGTTGAAAACCGTTGTTGATGACAACAATCAACAACTGTTTCTTCATTAAATAACCGTTGTTGATTCTTTCCAGTTTTCAATAAAAAATATAATTTTTCCTTGTCACTAACAACGGTTTCTTTGTTAATAACCATTGTTAATGAAATCAATCAACAACGGTTTTCGATATAAAAAACCGTTGTTGATTTATTCAAAGTTTTAATTTAACAAAATTATTTTGTTGTCATCAACAACTGTTTTTCTTGAGTAACCGTTGTTGATGACGGCAATCAACAACGGTGCTGTAATTAAAAACCGTTGTTGATTGTTTCGCGCCTTAATAAAATATGAATCGCGGGGTTTCCAGAGACTTCAGATGCGCACTGGCACCAATCTCGAGACCCAGTTAATGCGGTTGCCAAGAGTACTTTTAATCTAATCAACAACGGTGGTTCATGTAGGAACCGTTGTTGATTCTGTCCAGCTTTTAAATCTGAAAAATTACTTTTTGTAATCAACAGCGGTTTCTCAGTTGGAAACTGTTGCTGATTCCTTTCAGCTTTTAATTTAAAAAATTACCTTCTTGTTATCAACAACGGTTCCTGATTGATAACCGTTGTTGATTATTTTATTGTGGGATTTTCTGAGACCCAAATAATGCATGAAATTATGTTTCAGCCTATCTGATAGAGGTAAATTATGGTGACACAATACAAATAAAAATCTTAAGTGTCTTGCATGATCAAATTGTCGTCCATTTCAGCCAACTCAGCTGCTTTAGCCGGCAGGAAGAGAAGAGTTGCAAGGTGTGTAAAAAATGGCAAGACCATTTTTACTGGAGCCACAGGGGTCCTACAGGTGTGTAAAAAATGGCAAGACCATTTTTACCTAACCCATGTCTCATGACCGGCGTGCGCGCAGCTCCAGTTAGCAGCAAATTAATAAGTGCAACAGTAATTAGGGAATAAAACAAGGATGGAAAAATGCCAGGAGCTGGTGCACCGTCTGAGTCCATTCTCTGACGGTTTGCGTCAGATGGAGACCCAACTCAAGTGCCCTGCTTGGTAACTAACTAACAGTACCCAAAAATGATGAGTTATGACCATACTTTGCAGATTTGGAGGCATTTCTGCTATCTCTACAGCTTGAGTTGGTAGGATCAACCCTTCTGCGAGGTTTTGCCTGCGGGTGTGGCATTGAGTTGTGAACCTTCTGGTTCTTCTGAGGTGCTGCAGGTGTGGTCCTGCCGGTTAAAGCAGATTGCTCATGCAAGGCACTTATCAGATTGCCTTTTCTTCTGAGGTGTTGCAGCTGGTCCTGCCGGCTAAAGCAGCTGAGTTGGCTGAAATGGACGACAATTTGCTCATGCAAGGCACTTAGTTGTTATGTGTGTTCTGGTATACTACCTCTATCAGCTAGGCTGAAACAGGAATTCATTAATTATTTGGGTCTCAGGAAATCCCGCTATGAAACAATCAACAACGGTTTTTTAATAAATAACCGTTGTTAATTTTGCCATCCACAACGGTTTTTTAATAAATAACCGTTGTTAATTTTGCCATCCACAACGGTTTTTTAATAAATAACCGTTGTTAATTTTTCCATCCACAACGGTTTTTTAATAAATAACCGTTGTTGATTCTTTCGCAGATTTTAGTTTAAAAAGTTATTTTGTTGTCATCAACAACGGTCCTCAGTCAGTAACCGTTGTTGATACCTCTATCAACAACTGTTGTTCACTAAACATGATCTTAGTACGAGCAAATTATTTTGTTGCTTATAATAAATATTTTGAAATATCTAATTAATTACAAATAGCAAATTATCTAAAAGTACATTAATTACAAATAGCAACACACACAAACAAAACAAAAGAAATATTAGAACTCAACAGGCGCAAGATCCCAAGCTTGTCATCTATCCGATACATTCGCTGAACATGCACCTGCATTAATGAATTAATTTAGTTAATATATCTATATATCTAATTAATTTCAAGTATACCTAATTACTTTAAGTAATTATTCTATTTAATTAATTAAAAAAATGTATCATTTACCTTCTATGCGGTTTTCTTTCTTTTCTTTGATCCCTTCGATTTCTTCCTTTTTCGTCTCTTCAGCCACGTTCCTTCGTCATGGTCTGTACGGATGTAGATTGTCTCTGGCGCATCATCAACTGGCTGGATGGCGGTACCATTACAAAATGGTCCGGTTTCGTCAAACTTATCGTAGTCGTCCTCATCGACAACGTCTCCGATCCCTACAATGTGCCGTTTACCAGTAAGAACAACATGCCTCTTTTTGTCGGCCGGGTCAACAACATAAAACACCTGCTTTGCTTGCTTAGCCAGTATGAAAGGATCGTCATGGTATCCCAACCGACTGAAATCAACGGTGACAAATCCATCCTCATCCCGTTGGACTCCGCGTCCGTTATCGATACACTTACAGTAAAATAGGGGAATCTTAAATTTAACGTAATCTACTTCCCATATTTCTTCAATCCAACCGTAAAATGGCTGGGGCATATCTCCAGAAGCCGCTAGAGCTACTAACGTCACACCACTGTTTTGCACGGTGCTCTTGCTGTCTTGGGTCCGAGTGTACCAAGTGAAGCCATTCAAGTCGAAACCTTGGTAGGTGTGCACTGTTGACCCGGGTCCGAATGCTAACCACCTGACAGTCTCACTTACGTCTTCATCGGATGGTCTGGAATGTACACTGTCTTCGAACCATCTTATGAATGTTCGATTATGCTCATTGGTGACCCAACTTTCACTTCTCGAAGGATTTTTCTCACGTAGCTCTGTCAGGTGCCGGACGACGTACGGACTTACATCAGCAAGGTGCTGAAGAATTTTGAGATGTGCAGTCCGGATCAAATCGTGATCCGGCCTCACCAGTTTGTACCCAATAGTACCTACACCTTGGAGTCTCCCCTCGTGCCGAGGCTTGGGAAGGCCGATCGGGTCAATGTCGGCCACGTAATCGGTATAGAAACCGATGATCTCTTCAGCATCATACCCTTCAACCATACTTCCTTCGGGCCTCGATCGACTACGGACCAGCCCTTTCAACTGACCCATGGCTCTCTCAAAAGGGTACATTTGTCGCAGGAATGGGGGGCCACAGAGTTTTATTTCTCTAACGAGATGGACTGTTAAATGCACCATGATATCAAAAAATGAGGGTGGAAGATACATTTCCAGTTCACACAGGGTCGTCACGACATCGGACTGTAAGAAGTCCAGCCCTTCGGGATCGATCACCTTCGAATTAACTTTGTTGAAGAAGGAACAGAACCTGGTGATCGACTTCCTAACATGCGGGGGGAGGATACCTCGAATGGCAACCGGGAGCAGCTGAGTCAGCAGGACATGATAATCATGTGATTTCATCCCGATCAGTTTCATATCTTTCATGGACACCCTTCTGGAAATATTTGAAGCATAACCGGATGGCACACGAATTGATTGCAGGCATTCTAAAAAACTGATTTTCTCTTTTCTCGATAGAGTGTAGCAGGCCGCCGGTAAGAAGGTACGCTCTCCCTTTTCTTGGGGTGCTAGCTCTGGGCGAATGCCCATTTCAACCATGTCCTTTCTAACGTTGATGCCATCCTTTGTTTTCCCTGCGGTGTTCAACAACAAGCCCACTATGCTCTCAGCGACGTTCTTTACAATGTGCATCAAATCCAAACAATGCCTAACATCCATGTGCAGCCAATAAGGAAGATCCCAAAATATGGACCTCTTCTTCCATAAGTCGTCCGGATTATCGTGAGCAACAACATCCTTCCCAAATTGGACTCTTATGTGCTTCACTTTTGTGTAAACTTCTTTGCCGGTTAACGGGACCGGAGCTTTTCTCCTCTCAGACTTGCCATTGAATTCTTTCTTCTTCCCTCGATATGCGTGGCCAACCCGAAGGAATCGACGATGCCCCATGTACACAATCTTCTTACAATGCTTTAGTCGTATGGAACAAGTTTGTTCTCCGCAAACAGGACACGCCTTGTATCCTTTTGTTCTGCATCCCGACAAGTTACCTAACGCGGGAAAATCGTTGACCGTGCAGAAGATCATAACACGGATGGTACACCATTCTTTCTTATATGCATCGTACACTCGTATTCCCTCTTTCCATAACTTCTCCAGTTCCTCAATCAGAGGAGCTAGGAACACATCTATGTCATTACCCGGTTGTTTAGGACCCGATATCAGTAGTGGTATCATTAGGTACTTCCTTTTCATGCACAACCAAGGAGGAAGGTTATAAATGCACAAAAACACCGGCCAGGTACTGTGCCGGCTGCTCATGTTACCGTAAGGATTCATTCCGTCGGTACATAGCCCTAACCTTAAGTTTCTAGGTTCGCCACCGAAATCAGGGAATGTCATGTCAATCTTTCTCCATTCAGAAGAATCGGCGGGATGTCTGAGCATTCCATCGTCTTTTCTACACGTGCCAGCCCACCGTAACAACTCAGCGTCTCTTGGATTTGCAAAAAGACGTTGCAATCTCGGTTCTACTGGCAGATAATACAAGATTTTCGCCGCAGGTTTTTTACCTTTCTTTGATGGGTCAGTTCCCGGTTTGTACCTTGAAAGCCCACACTTTGGACATTTATCAAGATTGACATGCTCTTTTCGATATAGTACACAGTCTTTCGGGCATGTAGGAATCCTATCAATTGTTAAACTCAACGGACACAAAATTTTTTTCGCTTGGTAGGTTGTATCCGGCAACTCGTTATCTTCTGGGAGCATATCCCCTAAGAGTTTTAACAGATCTGTGAAACTTTTATCGCTCCAATTATTTTTTGCTTTCAGGCTAAATAATTTGAAAACCGCTGATAATTTTGAAAATTTCGTACAACCGGGAAATAATTCTACATTAGCATCTTTGCTCAGATTAATTTCAGAAAATTCTGGTATGTCCACAAAATCGTCGGGAATGTCGTGCATCATTTCATCTACTTGATCATAGTCCGTACAATTAGTGCTATCTATATTTTCTATATTTTCAACCCCAATTTCCTCCCGTACATCATTTTCTCGATCTAAAGAGGTCTCGGACACATTGGAAGCCTTGCTTGACTCCGCATTTGCCGATTCTTCGGAGCACTCGCCATGCCACACCCAACGAGTGTACCGCTCCTTAAATCCACGACGGATCAGATGACCCCTCACTTCTCTGACATCCCTAAATCTCCGCAAGTTCTCACAATCGGAACAAGGGCATAAAATAGTTTCATCACCCCTATGCCTCATATGTTCCTTCGCACAATTAATGAATTCTTCGACTCCTAACAAGTAAGCACTTGTATCACGCCTCCCATACATCCAACTCTTACGATCCATCTGTAAGAGATAATTAAATATAATTTTTATTATGCATGCAATATTAGTACTAGGTCCCTGCTGGTTCTACAATTAATAGGTTCCGGGCTGGCCAACCATCCTAACCCACTCTTTGAATACCTTGTCTCATTAGCGAACATGCGTTGGGCAATTTGTTGTTCGAGAAAAATTCGGCAGCATTTCCCATTAGCTCCCCCGAGTACGCCATTGCACGTACCCGTGAGAACAAATGGAGAAATGATCTACCGAATTTTTCTCGAACAACAAATTGCCCAACGCATGTTCACTAATCCTAAATGAGACAAGGTATTCAAAGAGCAGTCCCAAACGGGGACTATTCGAGATTAACCCCTATTGGATTAATCTCGAACGGGTAACGACCTAAAGTTATTCAAGTTCCGGTAGTTTGGTTCTAATGCATGACAATACCCACATATAAAAAATGCTAACATGCATGCAATTATATGCTAATTAATTATATAATAACTACTGATTATTCAATCAAGTAGATAAATAGAATTAACCTCAATATCTCGAAACGAAAATGGGAGTCGGAGGGGAGAGTGGTATGCCTTCCAATCAACTTCCTCTTGAGCTAGATTGAAATTAAAGGAGGAGGGGGAGGGGGCGCTACTGCCTGCTGGTCTGCTGGAGAAGGAGGGAGGGAAAAAAGAAGGTATATATGCCTTATGATTAATTTGCTAGCTGCTGGGTGAGGAAAAAGTGTTGTTGTTGCTTGGAGAGAATCAACAACGGTTCCAAATGAATAACAGTTGTTAAATGGGCCACAGGCGGGAAATTCTCCCGCCACAAGAAGGACTCAGCAACGGTTCCCAACAAAAAACAGTTGTTAATTCTTACACAGGAATTACTTTATGTTACCCAAGAATCAACAACGGTTTGTTCTTTAGAAACAGTTGGGAATGATAACGGGTTAGCAACGGTTTCTTATAGAGAACAGTTGTTGATTCTTGCACATGAATTTTATGTCAACAACGGTTTCTCTTTGAAGAACCGTTGGTAATGATTATCCCTTTACCAACGGTTTTTAATAGTGAACCGTTGTTAATTCTCGCACAGGAATATTTTATGTTACCAAGAATCAACAACGGTTTGTGTTTTATAATCCGTTGTGAATGCTCCACCTTTTCCAACGGTTTTATGTAGAGAACCGTTGTTAACTCTTGCACATGAATCAACAACTGTTTCTTCTTAAGGAACAGTTGGGAATGATATGCCTTTCCCAACTGTTTTTTAAAGGAACAGTTGTTGATTCTTTCTCAGATTTTGGGGTTGTCTTTACCAACTGTTCCTTCTGATAAACCGTTGCTGATATGTTTAATTAAATTTCCAAAATGCCACTGCCACTTTTCACCAACGGTTTTCTTGAAAACAGTTGCTAAGTTGGAGTTGCTAATGCCCATCTCTGTGGTAGTGGAGGCTATCCTTTGTAATGTAACTGCTGCTTCGTCAAGGCAGCCGTCTAGCAATTAACCATGCAAAAGTGCATTGTAAGTGATTACATCAGATTGCACCGTTGACAATCTTCTCTGTTTCACAGGTTTGTCGTCGATTGCACATGGAATCTATTACCTCACTAAAAGTGACTACATTTGGCCGTGAAATGCCTTGATGCACCGTATAACAAAATAGCCCCATGGCACGGCTCCAATCACCAATAGTGGAAAGCCCATGGATGATAGAATTGTACATTACAACATTGGCATCACTCCTCTGCTTATAATGTCCTGGAAAAGCTCGAAAGCACGGTTGCATGCCCCCATTTAACAACCATCAGCATATATCTATTAAGGTGTTATAGGTGATCACACTAGGTTGAGTTCCAGAAGCAACTAATTGTTCATATACATTATCAGCCTCGTCAATATTGTTAGCTCTGCAAAACCAAGAATGAGACTATTCTAAGTAATGACATCCGGGGCAATTCTCCTTTTAATCATTTCATCAAACACCTTGAGAGCACTATCCATACCACACTGGCTACACAAAGTATAAATAAGAATGCAGTGCGTGGCCACATTAGGATCAATTCCTTTAGCAACCGTGTCATCAAACAAATTTAACGCAGTCTGCGGTATCTTGGCTACACAAACCATGAACGAGAATGTTGTGTGTGTGCAAATCGGGAAGCAGCCTACATGGGGACATTTCATCAAACACCTTCAGTGCAGCAATAACGTCTTCACCATTCTAATCATCCATGGACCATCAGACCCGGCGTGTGAGAACTGAGAAAATATATTCAGATCCAACGATTTACTTACAAGTGTAGACTGAAGTTGATTGAGAAAAGACATAACCGGGTCATGCTCGTTTATCCACATCGATCCAACCATGTTGCTAA
Source organism: Cyperus esculentus (assembly GCA_030179965.1). Classification (NCBI taxonomy): domain Eukaryota; kingdom Viridiplantae; phylum Streptophyta; class Magnoliopsida; order Poales; family Cyperaceae; genus Cyperus; species Cyperus esculentus. Next base: position 4,112,055 of record JASGLE010000013.1, on the reverse strand, counting down.
TTTGTTCCTATCAATTTCTTTGTTTTTTTTTTCCCCTTTTCTTTGAGATAAGGATTGTTTCTATATATTATTTATAATTTATATATATATAGTAAGTAAGTTGTTCTAATTTATATATTCTAGTTTTTACGTGCATCGCAAGCTTATATGCATATTCAACTGCTATCTTTCATTGAAAATTGATACACCAGCTGTAAATCACTAAATCTAAATCTCAATGATTGTAATTTGTAAATATGTATATCTCTTGTATATAATGATATTATATTGAAAGAGTTTTATTAATTTATTTATTCATAAAATAAAGTAAATAGTTATAGAATGATAAGTGTATCTTACTATATATTGTGCAAGCATTTGTATTTCAGACCGAAATGTAATACATGCTCAAGTTTCAATTCATGATTCTTTATAAATTCTTCGTATAAAATTACTGACGAATAAAAAGCTTTTCCATTTTTTTAGTTCCAAAATTCAGAATATTTGCTTTGTATTTTTGAAATGACATTTTTTAATATGCCAATGTACTAATGTAGAATATGTTCAAATATATTTCTAAAGTCGATCTGACCGATTGCCACCTCTACATTCCAAAGAAGACCTAGACGAGTGCATATCCTCTGCGGTGCTGCATGGTTGCAGCACTCTAAATAAGGAAATATGCCTTTTTCATTATTGTGTGGTTTTTCGTGTGTCAGATTTTAACTCAACCAGACGAGTTCCAACAAGACTAACGGCCTCCTGCCTCTATGTCTATCTATGGCCTGGTCTGATACTTTTGTCTTAATCTTTTCACAGTTATTACCACTTATCATTTAAGTTCTTGGCTTACACCTATGGTATATTATAGCTTTTAATTGTACATAAACTCTTCTAAGATTTTTATAAATATTATTTAACATTTTGAATATAAAACTGCAGAATTTTAATATAGTTCAATATTTTGGCATACAGCATCCTAATTTTGGGTAAACAAATGAACAGAATAACAATCTTAGTACAGTATTTCCATCCTTACTACCTAGAATATATAGAAATTTAGAAAGCCATTAATACCTTGCTAGAATTTTGCTAAAATCGAGCTCTGATACCAGGTTGAAAGAGGATCACTCCAAACTTCAAAACTTTGGTTACTAAGAACACGAGTTTTTAGAAGTGGAAAGCGGAAATTTTATTTCACTTAGAGATATTATACAAGAGAGAAGAGTAAGACTTCAGATGATTTCTGCGTGTCTTGCATCTTCTAAAACACACTCCTATATAGGCAACTCAGGCTGGCATCTCAATAATGCATCGGGTGCTCATTGGGCCCCATCGTCATGCAATTATTTGGATTACCACAAACCTTTGTCTGCCACTAAAAGAAATCAACCACCAGGCTGATTAGAAAAGGATAAAATTCGTACACCCACTTCACCGAAAGTAGAGCGCACTAATAAAAGGCACACTAATGGCCAAGACAGGTGGCCAAAAGAAAGTAATAATAGAGCGAATATATTCGCCAGCACACTAAAGATGAACAAGTGGTCACCAACATGGGTCCACTATGCTTCAAAAGTAAAAAGAAAACACACTAAGAGCTAATTAGTGGAATTCTGAAGATTTCCACTAAGGCTCAAGAAGATTATCTAGATTTGCAAACCCAATTTCGTCCAGTCCCACTGAACTCCATGGGTCACTATTAACATCAGGTTCCTCTGGAACAGGTTCTTCCGGAATAGATCTTCTACGCCTTGCATCTGTGATTAACTCATCTAATATATTCTCACATTGCTCCACTCTTTTGAAATGATCCTTAAAGATGGGCAAGTAGTCTCCCAATACGCAATCACTCCTGCTGTATGGAGAGGCTTCCTGCACTTCCAATTGTAATATGAACCTTAAGTCTTGGATAGCCAAGAGAGCTTTTTGCATTTGCTCCCCTTTGAGACGCTCGCGGTCATGACCGAGCTCACTGTATTTGTCCCAATCAATGGGCTTCTTTTGCCTTTGTATGCACTGTTGATATTCTCGGGCAGTTTCTCCAATTTGAACAGTGTTGATAGAACTGCTGCCAGCTGGTCTAACGGGGCGGTACTCGTACCTTCCTCTGTTGTTTCCGTGATGGCCTCCTCTAGGAGCTGAAGATTGGCCTCTTCTTCCTTTGTTAAACATCCTGCAAAACAGAAATTTGTTAATCTTGATAATGAATCAGCAAGGACATTTAACTTGCCATCAATGTGCTCAAAGTGCACATCAACACCGATTCCGGTTACAAAATCCACAAAATTAATCCACCTAACACGAGATGGTTTATTTTGAGCCGATTTGTTGTAAAAACTAATAATCGCTTGGCAATCTGTATGGAGTGTTATCTCCTTCTTGTCAAGGTAATGGATTTTTAGCGATTTTAATGTCTCCATGCATGCAAAAATTTCGGCATCAATGGTTGATTTGATAACTGGGAACTTCCCACTTGCATAGGCACAGATCTTTTCAGAGCTTCTGGGATCATTTTTAAAGGGTTTCCACTTACATACACCACCCCATCCTTCCATACATCCATCTGTTTCTAGAATGATGTATGATCCCTGAGGTGCCATTTCTAAATCTGGCAGATTCTGCACCTTTTCTTTAATTTTTCTGATTAATTCATAATCAGAAGGTTTGAGTCTCTTATCTCCATGTGGACTGGTTTTCGAATAGAGGGGACCAAGCAGTGTGCCCAGATTAGGGATGTAGGATCGCGCATAGTTGAGTATGCCTAACCAGGAGCGAAGTCCTGATTTTTCCTTCAATTTTTCCTCACTAAATGAGATGATCTTCTTGATGATGTGGGGTTGGAGTTTAATCTTGTGATTGCCAATAATTGCACCAAGAAACTCAATTTCTCTGACTGCAATTTTCATTTTGGATGGACTAAGAACAAGTCCATTGGCTTCACAGATTTGAAGCATCGCCTCCAAGTGTCTGGCATGTTGCTCTTCAGTTTCTGAGAATACCAGGATATCATCAATGTAAACAGCAATAAAATCACTAGTGCCAGCGAAGCAGTTATCCATTTTTCTTTGGAATACTGCTGGAGCATTCTTCAATCCAAACGGCATCACCAGCCATTCGTATAACCCGTTTGGGACAACAAAAGCTGTCCACTCTATGGACTGTGGGTCCATAGCTACCTGGTGGAATCCACTCTTTAGGTCGAACTTTGAGTAGATTTTTGAATTGCCCACCTTCATGAGTATGGTATTAATACCAGGTAAAGAATACTGGTCCTTGTGAGTGTTATCATTTAGGGTGCGGTAATTAAAGACCATTCTTTCTTTTCCTTTCACCTCTTTTCCAGTAATAGGGTCAATAGAGGTACCGGAATTTACCATTATTGCCATGGTCCTATGTCTGCTCTTACTTGGTTTAATCACGCCTATCTCCAGCAAGGCTTTGGTGTGCCTTTCGAATTGTTCCTTCTGAGCAGGGGTGACATGCTTTAGTGGTTTATCTTGAATGGTTAAGTCTGGGTTGATGATCTCCAGTTTGCACGTCACTTGGTTTTTGGACCAATGTTTTACCGGGTCATTCCCGATAAATCCTTGTTCTTCTAACCGCCTCAGGAGTTGATCAAAGCGGCTTTTGAAAAACTTGCTTTCTTCCCCAAAATTATAGAATACCGCCTCTTGAATTTCAATATACTCTTGTTCATCGAGCTCTAGTTCAGGAATTGAGGTTTTGTTGACGACCTCAATGTCAGCTTGTGTTTCAATGGAGGTCACTCCTTTGTAAAACGTGACCGTGTTGCCTTCTATGCGTAAGCCTCCTTGTACCGCTCTGATGAAATTGCAATCAACCAGCATTTGGATACCATCTCCAGTACCCATATCAAAGCTGAATGTGAAAGGGATTCTGAAACTGTTATCCCCTATCCTCATAAGACCATTCCTTAGTCTGAGTTTTGCCTCTTGCCTTGAATTAACTCCATTTATGATGACTGGATAAGCGCTGAGCTCTAAGGCTTCTGGGGGTACGGCACGCTGATTGACACAGCAGGTTGAGGAACCTGTGTCAAGGATAGCTCGTAATTCAAAGCTCTTCACACCAGGAATCTCCATGACTGCTATGAAATTATACAGCCTGTTGCTTACTCGCCTTGATTCTTTGAATTTTGGAACATCGGTTGTGGCTGTGGTATGGATTTCAATTTCTTCAAATACCACTTTGGCGAATTCCTCATCAACCTTGGCCTTCCCTTTTATCTTGTCATGAATGAGCAGATTTTTGAAATCTTCCTCCAAATTTTCCATAGTTAGCTCATCCAACTGTTTTTGCAGTCGTTCATTTTCTGCTTGCAAATAATCAATATATTGCAGCAGCTCCTTTATTAGGGAATCTTTCCCAGAAAACACCTTGGGACTGCTCTGTACTGGTTTGATCTTCTCTTTGGCATAATGCTTTGCGCACATAGGACATGCTGTAATTTCACAAATCCCACAAAAAATTCTCATATTTCTGGCTGTTAGGAATTTGCAAAATGTACAACGTTCCTTGCCCTTTGGAACTTCATCATTGTGTTGCCATAGATGACAGCAATTTTTCTGGGCATCAGTCAGCTCCACATGTGGCCTCCAACTGCTAACTGTTAGCATAAACGTATCCTCATATGGGTATGACTCAATGATTGTTTGTGCCTTTAATGAAGATACATCGGTTTCGCCTTCAGACATACTGCAAATTGCGTCTGAATCGGGCTCATCTTGATCTACTGAGACAACATCCCAATCCTCCGGGATGTCAAGGTTTTCCAAAACTGCGGCTCTAGTGATGTTACCGCGGTTTTTCTTGCATTCTTTGGCAAAATGACCTTCTTCTCCACAAATAAAACACTTGCACTTTCTCACTTTGTCTGCATGCTTTCTTTTGAATACGCGGACGTGAGAATCATGTGGTTTGCCCTTGTAGGTTTTGGATTTGCGAAGCCCGTACTTCTTTGAGGGGTTTTTGCTGTAATACCCTGGTATGGGTATCTTTGAACAGAAAGATAAATCTTTCAAACTTCGTTGCAGGGCTGCTTGTTGGCACATTTCTTGCAGGTACTTCTGACAGAAGTAGATCCTTGGTACAAGACCTATTACACCTCCTTCATGTTGGCCTGGATACTTCTTGTTAAAGGCCTCCATTAGGATATTGCCAATTGGGTCTGGCATCTTCATGAATAGTTTGTTATTGAGGTCCAGGTCCATGTACGCTCTGCCAGATCGGGCTGCCAGTACCAAATAATCATTTAGGTACTGCATGATGTTGGTCATGCCTGGGCATGTGAGACGCTCCAAGTCTCTTATCGCCTTGTTTTGCTCTTCTGTTGACCCCTGGGCAGGGTCTTCGAATAGAAACATCCTTCTGATTTGGGAAGTAACATTCTGAGGATCTTCAGCTATGTTTACCAAATCTTCATAATCCTCCGGGTATGCTGCTCGCCATTGCATGAACAGCATCTTCTCAACTTCTCCCAAAAGGTTTTCAATGAACATAACTTTGGACTTGTTGTCATTCCAGACTCTCTCATTCACAATGTTTAGTGTAATGGACTCCCATCTGGAAATGACATCCGGGTAGAGTGAGATGTCTTCCGGTAAAACCAATATCGCCCCTTCATTTTGTTGTGCTGAGGGGAGATCATACATCTCATTGTGTTGTTTTCTGTAGCCACCTTTGAAACGGCTACCTCCAGTGAATCCTTCAGGCCGAGTTGAGGACTCTCCTCGCTCATAACGGCCAGGTGGGTAATTTGCTTGGGACATGATTGGCTCTCTTGGTATGCTTGATACTCCACTCGTAGCAGTTGAGTACGCCTTTTCGACTGGCATCTGCTTTTGAGCTTCTGCCTTCTCCAGTAATTTTTGCAACTTGGGGTACTCCATTTCTGCTGAAAACGCGAAAGAATTGGGTATACTCCCACCAACTTCCGCAAATGGATTGACGAATCCATTTTCATCTTCATCACCTGACATATCCTATACAGGGCAATAATCAGGTTGGGACACAACTTCCCTAGGTAGGGCCGCCAATGTTTGGATAACATCCAGGAAATCATCCTGATCGTCGTCCTCTGGGTCATCTTCTGGTTGATCATCTGTAAATTCTTCCTCCAGGAGATTTACGAATTCGTCCTCGTCACTGAGGATATCTTCCCCAGCTGCACCTTTCTTTGCCTCCGTCTGAGGTTTGGTTGGGGCATAATCTCCGAATTGTACTTGAACTGAACCATCTGTTCTTGCTCGGAAGTGTGCACTTTGTGGGGTTTGGATTTGTGCCACTTCAGGTGGTCGTATTGTCCACTGCCTTCTTCTCAATTCAGCAGCACTTTGGTTCCTTCCAGGAATTGCTTGCACACCATGGCTTGCTAGGTGATCAGCAACATTTTGTATGTTGTAATTGAACCTGGTGAAACTATCATTTGACAGTCTCCCAATTAGAGATCTAGAGATAAGCAGGTTGCTTTCTCCAGCTTGCCAGTTGTCGTATCCGTGAGTTTGCACCACCAATTGTATATGATTAAAGAAATCATGGATACTCATCATCAGATCAGGTACCGTGTACGCTAGTTGGGCACCTCCTGTGAGATCAATCTCCATTGTTGATATGATAGATCGATCGTCAGACCACCTAGTGTCTCGGAATACCACCAATGCATTCACACCTGCATTCCTTCTATGCAGCGTGCTTAGCCTCACCATAATCATGCCAATGTGTAGGTGTTGGAAACCTGATTGCCTGAGTCGTTCATACGACTCATTTGTGATGAATGGTAACTCTAGCTGCTGGCTACCAACCACCAGAATTCTTTCGTCAGAGTTATGCTGGTAAACTCTGTTTCGAGACTGATTCCATCCAACTTGATAGAGAACTTCAGCTGGAACATTCTGAGCCTGTCTGAAATTTGACAAACTCAGCTCAGTATTCGGGTCCATCTCTGACTCTAGAGTTCGTCTAAAGTCATTGTTTCGCCTTGGCAACATCCTTTGGGCTTGATGACGGAGTCTGTGACCCAGTCTGTAGCCACGTATCTGGTCCTGGATTGAGGGGGTTCTTTCATTCTGAGCCTCACGGTTGGAGATTGAGGGTCTGGGCTCAACAACAATTTGAGTCCTAGTTGAACTCATTTTGACCCTTTCTTCTTTTCTTCTGCAAGGATTTTGAGGGGGTCCTTGAATACGTAAATTGGACCTTTAGGACGAGGTTTCGGCTTGGATGGCTCACCCAGAGACAATTTTCTCAAATTTGCCTCAAGGTTTGAGATTGCTTCTGTAATTTGAGGCTCCGATTCTTTCTGTGCTGCTAGTTTTCGCTGAATCTCGTTGATTGTGGTTTTACAATCGTCAAGATCTTGTTTGGTTTGGACCAGAAGTTGAATGAGAAGGTTGTTTTGTTTTATGATTGTTTTTACAGCTTCGTTTCTGTCTGTCACGTCTTCAAGCTTAGCAAAACCGACTGCAGGAGCTCCAAGAGAAGTTGTTGCGGTTAGAGCTTCCTTGTAATCGTCACTGCCAGAGGTTAGACGCCAGTCTGACATGAACTGTCTGAGAAAGTTTGGTTGAAAGGGATAGTATCCCTTGAAGAGGTTTTCATAAAATTACTGATTTTACAGGGTTTTTATGCAAAAAGCAAGAAAATTCTTGTAGTAAAACAGGGTACAAAGACTTCTTAATTCAAATATTCTAGGTTCATAATTCAGGAATTACCATACCAATATTGTATACTCTGTTCAAATCCTTACAGCATAATTAAGACATATGCTTGTTACACCAAAACTACATACTTCATAACTACATTTGATCTCACATTTTTCCAAAAATGGGGTAACCCAAAATTTGAGTTACTGCAGAGGATCCCAATTCGACCTAGACACCTTAATCTACAATGTCAATTCATCTCTCTAAAGTCAAAACTGAGTTTTGAGTGCCTTACTTTTGAATGGAGCCGTAGCTAGCTGCTACCTACTTCCTGAAAACATGAAGACTTTTGAGTCGAGCCATTAATATTATTTCTTGTCATGTTACAATTCTGCTGTGCTTACTGATTAGCATGTTACGCGTCAAATAAGTATGGTTCAATTCAAAGTAGAGATTTCTACGAAAGAACAGATGTCTGTCAAGAATAATATTATATACATGCATGACCCATCGTAGTGCAAAGTGAAATTGATGATGTATTAGTTTGAATATGGTGTCAACTTGGGAAATTAAAACGGCAAAGCTTTCCCTTTCTGAATGGAGTCAAAAGCTATAAAGGCAAATTTTTGACGTCCAATAAGTCGTGCCATAATTTTTGTCTATATATGATGAAGGCACAATTTGCCTAGAGACCTCCCTAAATTTTGAGTCTTTGACTTTGCTTGTTGTTTCTCTTGAGTCCGTATTTGTTGCGATCCTGTTTCAAAACATGATCACAGGTCCTGCGATCTTAATCTGACGGTTAAGGCTTTTTGGATTTTTGAAAGAATCTAACGGCTAAGACTTTTCTCTCCATCGTCTCTTGTTATTCCTACTTCTTTGATGATAGTTTTTTCAATTTTGTTTGTTGTTTAGTCAGTCTTCGATCATTCTTTCGTCTAATCTTCATCTGTTCTTTTGTCGAGCCTTCGTCTGTCCTTTCGTTGCTCTTATTTTTTTTAACAACAGTATTTAGTCTTTCGTCTTTCTTTATTTGAAGTGTCACGCTATGGAAACTTTCGAGAAGACATATACTTCAACTTCAATAAATTAGCTTAAAGATTGAAGTTCTGTGGAGTGCTTAACAATAATTCTGATCCATTCAACCAAATGTGATGCGATTCATCAAAGCTGGTAACTTCGAGAAAAGATTTTTGTACTTTTTCAAAATTTGTCTCTAGAGAGACAAAGACATGATATGCTATTTCGTGTTATTTGGTTTTGGATTAAAGAATTTTTTGTTATTCTCTGTAGATGTAATCACTTCTTTTGAATAAAATATTTTGCCTACAAGCCTTTGAAGTTCCAAAAAAAGAGAAAAGCTTAATAATGAAATTTTTCAAAAAATAAATCTATTATGATGTACCGATGGAGAAACGATAAAACAGACGGTTCAAACAAAAAATAAATCAAACTTTTTACCTTTTTAAAAACTGTGAACGTACTATTTATAGGATACATCAATATTCTAATTTTATTATATTCTGATTTTTTTGAATATTTTAATCTTATTCAAAAAATACCTATATAAACATATTTTATCCAAAAAGTATTATGATCTAATCATATATCCCACTCCAGATGTTTTCAACTGATTTTGAAAAAAACAACAAGGTAAAAAAAAGTTGGTACCAAACAATGTAACATGACTGATAAAAATGTTTGAGCTAATCCAAAAACATTTACTTATAAGCAATAAGCAATGTTCATTAAGAGTTATCACAATCTTGATGGCAAACTAATGGTCACCAACACAAAATCAATATCTCTCGTCACTCCCTTTGAAAAAAATTAGAGACGACTGAAACTTATATTGACGGATAATTATGAAATCCAAAATCAATGGCATCAACCCCTAGATTTCAAAAAAAAAAAAAAAAAAAAAAAAAGTCCACTTCTCAATAGATATTTTTCCAAGACGTCACAAATTTGAAACGTGATTATAGTTATATTCTACTATAAAACACAACCTGCCAGCCTGAAAACATATTCTTGTACTATCTAGCTAGTGGCAACCAACAATCAACAAAGCCAGAAAGAATGTTCCCATTTGCATATCTAATCTTCTTACTTCTCCTGTTATTAACCAAAAAGTTTGTGAAACACCATAGATCATCACTTCCTCCATCACCACCAACACTGCCCTTCATAGGCAACCTGCACCAAGTGGGTTCTTTCTCTCAGGGTTCTCTACATGCTCTATCCATGAAATATGGGTCCCTCATGCTGTTGCACCTCGGCCAGATCCCGACACTCGTGGTTTCCTCGCCGGAAATGGCTACAGAAATCATGAAAAACCGAGATGATGTCTTTGCGTCGAGGCCTTTGATCAAAGCATCCAACTTGCTTCTTTATGGTGGAAAGAATGTCGGTTTCGCGCCGTATGGCGAGTACTGGAAGCACGCCAAAAAGCTCTATGTAGTTCACCTCTTAGGTAAAAATACATATTCATTAGGACAAAGTAACATAATTCAAAAAGAGAAATTAATTACATAAATCTATCTAGCTAGCAAAACTCAACATCTGTATAACAAACAGAGGCATGTAATTAATTTTACGTAATACCTACCGTCCATAGCATCCACAGAAAAACCGTCTATAGCGTCCATAGGTTACATTCCGGAATGTGTTCGGGACGTATCTGTTACATTCCGTACACATCCATGGACGTATGGACTGTTTTTCAATGGACACAAGATGTTTCTCTTTTACTTCACTACATAACTTTATATGTATCTGAAAATTGCTCTAGGTGCCTCAAAAGTGAAATCATATGAGCTTGCCAGACAGGAGGAAGTGAAGCTAGCGGTCGACAAGATTCGGCACAATAAGAATTTCGCAAATCCCGTCAACTTGAGTGAGGTTCTCAGCTCCTACACACTTGATATTCTTTGCAGGTTAGGATTTTGTCATTTTTTAAAAAAATATATATATATATTTTTTTCCGTTCTTATTGAAAAAAAAACCCATAAAAATGTAATTTTTATTCATTTTTTTGGTATTTACGAAACTATATTGTTCATAATTATTTATTTTATACATTCAGAGTGGTCTCGAAAGATTTTTCAAAGAAACATCTACTCCGGGAGCTAATAGAGGAAGGCACTTCGTTATTCGGGGAGTTCAACTTCGAGGACTACTTCCCGGCTTTGCACTTCCTGGATATCTTCTCGAACTTCAATTCGAAGGCAAAGGAAATCTCAAAGAGGTGGGATGAGTTGCTGGAGCAAGCAATCATAGAACATGTACATAGAAAGGAGAAAGGTGGAGACCGAGACTTTGTCGATGTACTGCTGTCTCTTCAGGCCAACCGGGAAGCCGGCATTGACCTCACCAAAGAGCATATCAAAGCAATCTTGATGGTATGTTGTTGATTATCATTTTCTTATTTGAATCATATTTTGGGTTTATTTTTTTTCTATATTTTTTTTGGTTTTACCAGTAAAATTGCCACCTTTTTCTTCTTTGAACCTTTTTCTATATTTAAAAATTTGTTCATTAATAATCCTATTAATTTGAAAATTAATTAAATGTCGAAGAAATATTTGTCTTGCGTACCGTTCTCAATGTCTTTCGCCTTTTCTGTTCCGAGCAGGATATGTTTGGTGCCGGAAGTCACACAACCTTCATCACGCTGGAATGGGTAATGGCCGAGCTCATAAAAGATGACCGAACCATGCGAAAGATCCAACGGGAGATCCGACATGTGTGTGCCAACAAAGAAATCATCACCGAAGATGATCTGAAGAGGATGATATGGTTACCAGCAGTGATAAAAGAGACGCTCCGGTTACATCCTCCTGCCCCGCTCTTAGTTCCCCGCGAGTCGCTGGAAGAGATCCAGATAAACGGGTATGACATACCGAAACAAACAAAAGTGCTGATAAATGCATGGTCTATTAATAGAGATCCAGGATTCTGGCGGAACCCGGAGGAGTTCTTTCCTGAGAGATTTGTGGCGGATACGAGTGTTGATTTCCGGGGAGGCAACTTCCAGCTGATCCCTTTTGGCGGCGGAAGGAGGATTTGCCCCGGGATAAACTTTGCGATATCGAATATTGAACTGATGATTGCGAATTTGTTGCTGCATTTCAATTGGGATTTGCCGTGTGGTACGACGAGGGATGAGTTCGATATGAGTTACGCCCCCGGGCTGACGGTGCGCCGGAATAAGAAGCTTTATCTTGTTCCAAGAGAAATATGCCATACATTCTAGATAATATTTTTTTTTTGATGTATATCATAGATCAATTGTTAGTCATTCACTCATCATCATGTACTTAATATGCTCAAAAGTCAGTGAAAATATTTAAGCGATTATGAATTAATTAGTTGAGTAAATTACATCAATAATCATATTTGAAAATTAATTAAGAAACTAATTAGTCTTTTTAGGTGTTCACCTGAGTTGTCAATTATATATCTTGGTTTACGTCTGTGCCTCCTTGAATATTGTTCACCTGATATAATTTTATTTTATATTCATTGAAAATTCATTTATAAACATGGCACGGAGGAGCTGTTATTTGATTATTTCAACAGTCATGCTTATACAACTTCATTATTAATTTTTTTCTAAGAAAAATAAGAGTGACCCATCATCACTTCACTTGATTTATACCAATCTTAACTAGGGGTTAATAAATGCCTTTGACGTTGAATCATTCAATCTCTCTTTACTTTCCAACAATGGAGGAAGTCAAAAGTGACGTTGATTGTACAAAAAGAAGGATGATTTTGACTTATCAGAGCGGTGTGATCTCTGGTGTCACAAAATATGAAGGTTGCAAATTGCTTGCAGTGACTACTAAAACTGCACTTGGACCTCTTTTTCCATTTTTTTAGACAAAAAGGCTATTAAGCCCTTTCATTAAATAAAGAGGATCCATACAAGAAGCTCAAGATGTAACTTGTAAGACCCACAACATCTACCCAAGATAGAAAAACAGAACTTCGAATAGTAACTACACAGAACATAACATTTTTCAAACTCCATAACCAAACTTTTTCAAACTCCACACAAACACCACATCAGACAATACACTTTCATCTCTATATGACCATTAACATAAAAGAGTAGCCCCTGTCAGAATAACAGGAAGCATCTCATCACCATCTGGGAGCTATCCAATCATCAGAATGCTAGTTGAGGCATTGGTGGCAGCATCATAATTGGGATCTCATCCAAAGACCTTGGCATCCAGCGCTTCAACTGTTTCTTCACCTCTTCTGGAATGTTATCTGCCCAATAATTCAAGATAGCAACAATTAGAATGATCAAATTTCTACAAGTTGGACTTTGATGATTTTGAAAAATGATGTTATTCCTCGTCCTCCATAGTGACCAACAAATGGCACTAAGGACTATAAGAAAAGCTTCCCTTTCATGTACAGGAAGAAAGCTTGCAAACTGAACACTATCTTCAATGCTTGTCCATTGGCTAAAAAGAGCAGTGCAGTCTCCCATCCAGAACCATATAATTCTGCTAAAAGTACATTGGAGAAATATATGGTCTACTGTTTCATTCATGTTACAAAAACTACAAACTGCATGTCCATTCCAACCTCTTTTCACCATTTGATCTTTAGTTAAAATTTTTTTATTATGAACTTTCCACATGAAGATTTTTATTTTAAGAGGAATGTGCAAGTTCCACCAAACCAGGTATTGTTTGTCAACTATACCCCTGAAAGACAACCACTCATACACAGAATGAGAAGTGAAAATTCCTGAGCCACACCACTTCCACACTAGAGAATCCTGATCAAGGTTAAGTTGACAGCTAGCTATATTATTGCACAAAGAGTTTAGTTCCACCAAAAGAAACCCATTTAGATGTCTATTAAATTGCAAACCTGCACCTTGAGAGAGGACTACATCAAAAACAGTAACATTCTTGTTACTACAAATCTCAAACAAATGAGAAAATGTAACTGCCAGAGGACATTCATGAAGCCACATATCTAACCAAAACCTAGTGTTCATCCCATTTCCTACATGCATTTTACATCCTAATTCACATATAGATCGTAACTTGTATATTTCTCTCCATAATGGAGACATTTGGCTCATAGGGGTATCATCTCTATATTTTGCTAACACTATCCTTTTCCAAATGCTATTGAAATTAGGGTCCTTAAGTTTCCACCACCATTTTAACAAGAGGGAGATATTCATGAGATGAAGATCTAATATTCCTACCCCCCAAGATCCTTAGGCAGACACAATTTTTTCCATGATATAAGTTTGTATTTCTTCCTATTATTGGATGTTCCATTCCAAAAAAACCTACACCTTATCTTGTCAATATCCTTTTGCACTTCTACTGGCATTTTATACAGAGAGAGCATGTAAAGAGGTACTGCAGTAATAACAGAATTCAATAGGGTAACCCTACCTCCCTCTAATAACAAAGATCCTAAATAATTGGAATGTTTTTTCACTACCTTATCTATGACCATATTCCAATCAGATTTTCTAAGTTTTTTATCATGTAATGGTACTCCTAAATATTTAAGAGGAAAGGATGAGATTTGACAACCTAACAGTTTAGCCAATTCCTCACATTCATCATGACTAATGTTCACAGGCACCATTTCTGTTTTGCTCCTATTTATCTTAATACCAGTAAGACCTTCAAATGCTACCATGGCCCACAAAACAGCCTCAACACTTTTCCTATCTGCTTGCAACAAAAAACTAGAATCATCAGCATACAATAAATGTGTAATTGATCCTATAGATTCTATATCTGGCCCTAATCCAACTATGTCTCCATTCTGTTTACCATTCCTTAACATTTGACACAAAGTATCTGTAACCAAATCAAATAAAAATGGGGATAATGGGTCACCCTGTCTCAGTCCTCTTTGACAATTAAAGTATTCTGTTGGTTCCCCATTAATATTAATGCATGTCTTAGACACTTGGAGCAGACTTAGAATCCACCCAGTCCATTTCCCCCCAAAACCTCTACTAATCAACATTTGGTAAATGAAATCCCAGTTCACTTTGTCATATGCTTTTTCCAAATCTACCTTTAAAATTATCCCTCTCTGATTGTGTGTTTTGGCATAATGAATAGTTTCACTAACCGCTAACACATTGTCTAAAAATATACCTCCCCTTAATAAAAGCTGCTTGCATATCATCTACCAGTGTGTCCATATATGGTTTCAGTCTATTAGTTAGAATCTTTGAAACAATTTTATAGCAACAATCTACTAGACTGATAGGTCTAAATTTTTTTATTTCATTGGCTCCCTGTTCCTTTGGTATCAAACAGACCATAGCATGGTTGAGTTTAGAAATATTCAAAGATTGTCTATGAAACTCACTAAGCAACATCATCAAGTCATCCTTGACCATACTAAAGTAAAATTGGTAAAAGGCAAATGTAAACCCAACCGGTCCAGAGGCCCCACTAGCCTCAGATTCAAAGATTGCATCCCTAAGTTCTTGTTCAGTAAATGGCAATTCTAAATTGTATCTTAGCTCCTCATCTACACAATAAGACTGTTCCCAAAAATTTCTATGTAAACTAGCAAACTGTGGTAAACCTACTCCAAACAACTGTTTATAATACGACAAAATATGTTCCTGAATTAAAGGGAGAGAATCACACATATTTCCATCAATCATCATATTAAAAATCATACTTTTTTTCTTTCTACATGTGGCAGTTTTATGGAAAAAGCTGTATTTGAGTCCCCTTCTTTTAGCCATTTATTCCTAGATCTAATTTTCCAATACAGTTCATCTTCTAGGTAGAGATCATCGATACATTTTTGGAAATGTAAGTACTGTTCTAGTTCATCACTATTCAAGTCCCTCTGTTCCATAAGTTTTTCAAAGAATAGCAATTTACTAAGAGCATGTTTCCTTCTTCTAGCTTTTTCTCCTAAATAATTTCTTATCCATCCCCTAATTTTTTTCTTCAAAGTTCTTAATTTCTTATGCCATTGAGTCCCTATGTCCCCTGCCAAGGTGGATTCACCCCACCATTTTTGAATTAATTCATTAAACTCTTCATTTCTAGTCCATTCCAAATCAAACCTAAACTGAATATGAGATTGAATAGTAGGAACTGATGTAGTTAACAGCAGGGGGCAATGATCTGAACCACTTTTATCTAGGTCCACACACAAAGGATATAGATTGTCCCAACTCATACTACCAAAGAACCTATCTAAAAGAGCAAAATCAGTCTTATTCGACCAAGTATATTTCCTATTGGAGAGTTTATATTTAAACAAACTAAAATCCTCAATAATAATATCATTAAATTTTCTACTAGTTCTAACATGAAAATTAGATCAAGTTTTCTCATTCCTTACTCTAAGTGCATTAAAATCCCCACACAAGATCCAAGCATCATGACAACTAGTACCTATCTTTCTAAGTTCTTCCCAAAACAAGTTCTTCAAATTCCTATCAATTGGGGCATAAACACTTGTTAAGCTCCATTGACTGGAGTCTATTCTATTTTTCAGAGAAACTGTAATCGAAAATTGTTCAATCTGAACTTTTTCTATACATAATTTGGAGCTATCACAACCAATCAAGATGCCTCCAGAGAGGCCATTAGCTGGTAATTGAAACCACTCATCAAATTTAACACTAATACCTTCTAGCATTCTTTTAGTGAATTCTTTCTTTTTTGTCTCCCGAATTGCAATGATATCAACTTTATTATCTACAATCATGTTATGCAGTTTATTCCTTTTTTTGGAGGACCCTAGTCCTCTAGCATTCCAATTCAGGATATTCATAAAACTACTTGAATAATACCCTCCGATGAAGCCTTAGGAAAGATTGTAATCATTTCATAGGAATCTACTTTACTTTTTTCAAGTATGTGATGCAACGTCTGTTCAAAAATATCCCTATCAATGTTCTTAAAGTGATCTATTAATTGAGTTTTTTGTTCCTCTGAATTACCTAGTTGAATCCTATAAACTCTAAACAATGCATCTATTTCTTCCTCAGTCATTCTAGCAAAAGGAAAGCTGTCTAAAAGAGAATTTCTACCTTTGCCTTGATCAACAGATTTAGATCCAATCTGGCTGGATAGTCCTTTCACAAGCACCCTCATACTCCTTCTGGTTTCCAATCTGTTTTGGTCACCAGCCCTCTAGATTTCTTCTGTGTATTGGGCAGCTGAGTGGATATTGGTTCTTGAGTGATTTCAACACCAGGAGAACCGTCTTTCCCTTCTTCCAACTCTTCCAGCAAGAGGGCAAACTTGTTTGGTGAGATTACAATTGGTTCACTAGCATCAGAAGTCACTAGTTCCTTCATAGAAACCACATTCACCACAGTCTCTTCAACATCTGGCAACTCTATCCCTACTCCTTTACTAAGCAGCTTGTGTCCTGATCCTACAACGGTCAGGATTAGGCGTTTTCAAATTTGAACGGTACAGATTTAACAAATTCAGATCGGAGTAATTTTTGGCCGCTGGATCTATTTGTCCCGATCCTTGGACGGTCAAGATGAATGCGCTAACTCATTATATGATATAACTAGGGTTTTCAAGTGTCTGACTGTCAGCCGCCTCCATTCTCGATTTTATCATGTGCCTTCTCATTTGGGAGGACTCTCTCTCTCCCTCTCCCTCAGTAATGCAAATCTCACAATTCTCACCCTCTCTTGCAACTTTACTTTCGCATTTATTCCATTGTTTCTTTTTTTTTTAATCGTCTCAAAGATTGCATCCATCTTCGAGTTTTGCTTGTTCTTTCTATGTTACTATTACAATAGGATAAATATAACTTGCCACAGATAATGCCTCCAAAACACCTCAATACACTTAAGAAAAATTTACAAAAATATACCTCTTTTCAGAAAATTTTATAGAAATATCCTTTATTTCTAAGGAAATTTACAAAATTACCCTACCATGAAAATTTTTTACAAAAATGACCCTCACAATCTTACAAAAATATACCTCCGCTCCACAAAATTTTACAAAAATGACCCTCCCCACACGGCCACACATATGCCACCTCATCACAGGGTTGTGGGGGGCAAAGTTGTGGCATGGTATCATTGTCCATTATAATATTCTCAGAACGTTTTTTCTTCGCTTCCTATGGTTTAGTTTCTTCGCTTCATATGGTTTAGTTTATTGGTCCATTGACATTGTCTATTTTGACAATCTTGACAATATAACATTTCAAAAATTTGTAAAAATGAAAAATGATTTGTGGATGTATTACTTAGCTTGTAGATTGATAGTGTATCAAATTTCAATCAATTTGAATATCGTTTGATGACTTATCAAAATTTTGTGTGCTTTTTAACGGTTGTAAATTAACAGATCTTTGAAAGCTATCAAATATCACTTAAATTAAGTATAATAAAAAACATAATCAATCCCTAAGTTAAGAAATACTTCCGTAAACTTTTTTTAATTTTTGAGAATTTATATGAATTTTTACAAAGTTTTTGAAATGTTATATTGTCAAGATTGTCAAAATTGGCATTGTCAATGGATCTCTCCTCTTCGATTAATGTGTTGCTTTGTCTTATTTTTTTTTCTATTCTGTAACAGTTTTTTTTTATTGTTTTTCTTTGTTTAATTTTTTGTGCTCCATTGAAGATTGTGCTAGAAAATCATATTCTTACCACTCGGAACTTTTTACGGTGGCAAGTCCAAGTGTTCAACAATCTACAGGAGACAAATTATCCTAGATCTTCTTATTTTTTTGTAAGGATAGCAAGTAAAAGTTTGAAGAGCTATCAAATATATAGTCTGGAAATTGTCTGATTTGTCTCTAGGTACTTCTCCAAGAATGAAAGCTGATATTTTGTTTTTAATATATATAATATATACGTCTTTTTTTTAATTAAATAATTTAAATTGAATTTTTTGTTTTTTTTATTTTTGTTATTTGCCTTAGAATGTTCGTAGTTTACTAGATCGATATAGATCAATACATGCAAATGACAACAAATTAAGATATAGCAGAGTAACTAATTAAGGCGAACAATATGGCTAATTAATTTCAAAATATTTCCATTGTTGACTGATAACCGGCCCAAATGAAAGGGAAACTGCTTTTACTACATTCTTTTTTAATTTCTTTCTTGCATTTAGTCTATATTACTTAGTTCGGTTTGTTTTATTATGCAATCGTGATTTTCGAATTTGTTCTGATGACAAGTTCTTGCAGTTTTTACTAAAGGGGTGTTTATACATGGAATTGTTATTCATGGGCGTAGTTTCTTTCCCATTTTTTTTCATTTTACTTTAGTTTGTATCCTTTTATGTCATTTGTCAATTTGCATTTAGCAATAATTTTTTGAGGTGGATGGCAAATTGCCATACCAAGAATTAATATAATGGCAGGTTTATCATTTTCTAACAATAGCATAGTAATATATTATGTATTTAATGTTCTTTTATGTAATATATCCCCTTGCGGAGCAGGGGCATTTTACTAGTCCTCTTACTGTGCGTGTTAGCCACTGTCTTAACGTTGTTACTCTCATTCAGAACTCCTTTCTCATGAACACCATCTGACACCATACTTTCAAACTGCTTGTACACTATCATAGCTTTTTGATTCTCAACAGGGAAAACTTTACATGGCCCCTCTCCAGTAGTTTCTTCCTTAGGTTTTTCACTCACTTTCTCAATCTCAATTGCAGTGTTATTGATTACTGGAACTGAGCTGAGATTAGCATTTTTTCTCGCATTAATTTTCTCAATCAGATTTTTCACAGGAGATTCTGGCGCCTCCAATGTTGCTGCCTGCTTCCCTTTACCAGCATCATTGCCAGTATTAGGCTTCTTAGCTTGGGGCTGAGCTCCACTAGACCCTGTTCCTGGATCCTGCCCCCCTGGCTTAGTTTTACTTTTATTGAATCCTCCTGCTCCCCCAGCCCCTCTATTACCTCCAAATGGAGGTGGCGGTGGCGGTTGTTGAGCATGAGGGGCATGGTCAACCGCAAAGTACACATCATATCGTGTCCATACTATCAGACATTGTTGCTTATCTTTTTTATGAATGTAAGAGCAAATGGGTCGACGTTGCAATAACTCCGAAGAGGAAAAAAAAAAAAAAGAATTCAGTATGAATGGGGAAACTGTATAAGTAGAGGTGGCAAATCGAGCGGGCGGTTCGGGTTTGGGTCGGGCGGGTCGAGTCAGTTTGACCTTCTAGGATATCTCGAGTCAGGTCGGGTCGGGTGATGGACGGGTCGGGTCGGGTCAATTTTAATATCTACTTTTTTTTATCGTATGTTGATTTAAGTTGGATTGGATGCTATTTGATTTCGAGTCGGGTCGGGTTCGGATCAGGTCGGGTCGAGTCGGGTCAGTTTGACTATCTGAAAATTCCAGGTCGGGTTGGGTTCGAGTCGGGTCAGGTCGGGCGGGTTTCTCGGGTCGGGTCGGGTTCTGCCACCTCTATGTATAAGTCATAGTTTTCTGCAAATTTTTCATAATATGTAACATAATTAATGTCTGGTAATCATTTATCCTGATGAAAATCAGTCTTGCTGGTTGCTGGCTTTACCAGTGTGAATGTCTGGTGTTTTACATATTTGAGTTAGTGTCCTTTTTTTTTTTTTTGAAACACAATCGATCTATGAGTTATACAACATATTTTTGTACAAAATTTTCTAATTTAGAGAATTTATTTATATTTTTTTAAGAATCTGTTGTCGCGGTTGTCACCCAATCCCCAACCATTAAGGGAGGGGCATAAACTAGTCAACCTTGTCAAATACCGAACCCCAGGTTCTTTATAGATCAATTGTCCTAGCCCATTAAAAGTAATAGCCTCATTACAGTAGGGAGTATATATGGCATAGAATTACTTTCCAATAGAACTCTTGTGGTGTGCGATTGGGAGAGAAAAATGCGTACCCGTAAGCGGCTTAATTAGGTGTGCTTGCTGGTCGACAGTCAAGATCGCCCTTGCTGGATCCCCATCAGTGATGGGAACTGAGGTCCCGATTAGTAGGAAAAACAAGAAAAAATACATCAGCTTGAGCTGATTACAATTAGTTCCAGTAACAACACAAAACCAGCAACAACAGCACAAATCAGCAGCGGACGGCTGAGTTCAAGCAATCATACCAGCTGTACCGGTTGAACTGTACAATAAAAATCAGCAATAGAACCCCTGTACCAGGCCTGTACAGTCATGTGCCACCCTGTATAAGCAGCAAAGTGATGTACCAGAAAAATAAAGTCAGAACTGAAACAGTTTCAGTTCCGTCCCAGACAGACTGAAAAACACAAAATAGCACCCTGACACACAAGTTTTCTTCCAAATAAAACCTCAAAATTCCAAGCATCAAACGCACTAATTGAGAAGTTACAAACACACCAATACACACAACACTAGCAAATTCTCAGAATTCTCACCAAGTGAATTTAAACAAACCCAAAGAAACAAAAGAGATAACCAAACACAACAACAAAGAAGGAACTGAAGAGGCTGCTGCTGTACTGAGAACTCGATCGACAACACTGAATATCACTACTCTGCTTTTTCTCTCCTTTCTTTGGTGTATCCTGGTGTGTGTAGTAGCAGTAACAATTAAAGAAAAAGCTGCTACTTCCTTCTAATGTGTGTGTTTGGTTCTCTTTTGTTTATTTGGGTTTGTGTAATCCACCTAGTCAGAGAGAATTTTTGAGAATTTGTAAGTGTTGCGTGTATCGATGTGTTTGTAAGTTTCTCAATTGGTCCTTCTAATGTTTGGAATCCTGAGTTTTACACAGATGATACTTGTGTGTCAGTGTGTCTGGAACAAAATTGAAGCTGTTTAAGTTCTTGCTGGTATAGGGGCTGGTACAGGTGTACTGTTGCTGAATTCTCTGATACCGTTCAGCTGGTACTGCACTCAGCTGCTACTGATTTCTGTTGCAGTTGCTAATATCTTTTTTCTGTTTCTGGTATTAAATCAGCTGAAACTGATTCTTTTTTTCATTAGAAATATACCTTATTATGATATTTAATTTATCTACATTGGGAGTACAAAGATTACTTCTCAACTGTTTTTTACAAGGAATCCTGAACAGATTGTGTTACAGGCAGTTGATCAGATTGATTTTGTGAAATCCAACTCTGAATATTGGAATGAACTGTTCCAAAGAGTTGCCTCCATCCGGGTCTCTGATGCCGATAGTGTGCTTCCACCATATGGCAGAGAGGCTTCAGATAAGACTCACTGTTCAAGTCTAAGGTGATACCGTCGCTTAGTGCACTAAACTGCTCCGCGACCTCCATATCACTTTGCAAATGACTAATGATAATGCCATTTTCAATGAGCATCGCAGCATCTTCTGGCGTGCTTACGGGTTGGGACCAGAAATGAATGTATGAAGCAATGTGATTTCCAAATTTGGGGCACGCCTGCTCAAACCCTATCAAGTTGCTAAGCAAACAGAATGTCGTTGGATCAACACTGAGGCATGGAATTTATAGTGTGCCATTACAAAAACCAATATCAAGAAGAGAGTTACCATTATCACGGATCGCTCTTTTTGTGAAACTGATCTTCGCAGCACTATATTCTGTTGCCCTTCGCCAATGATGCAGTTGCCCACTTTTGGTTAGGCTTTCCGGCTCAACAACATCAGGCTGTATCGCTTGTTTGTTTCTTCTGGAAAACGTTGTGCTCGGGTTCAGAAAACGGGAAAGGAATCGCACCTTATTAAAAGGTCGAGGCTTTTCCGACTTCTGTAAATGGAGCTCGATGGGCTGGTGCGGCTGGAAGAACAGGTGACACAAATGAAGCAAATGATGAAATTCCTTATGCGTAACACCTCGAATTTCTCTTGGAATGTAGTGAATCTTCTTTACCATGGATTCCTTGATGACATTTGTGAACAATGAGGCTGCATCAGTACTACCGGTAAGGACTTCAACAATTTTCTTGACTACACAGAAAGGAATCTGGTTCTCTAGAAGTAGGATATCGCGCAAAACCGTTTCATGGTAATAGTCATATTCCCTGCTCGAGTTTTCATCCTCGCACAAATTTTCTGTGTCGTTTTGTGTAACTTCATTTCTTCGGTGAAATTCTGTTACATCAGTCCCCGCATTTACTTGCCCTGTATTTCCTTCTAACATGTTGCAGTCTTGTATCAGCAATATGATCCCTTCTATACCATTAAGGGCCACAATTAGAAAACATCCATCAAGTAGTAGTACTTTCAGGAAAGAATCTCTATCCATCTTTATATCATTTGCATAAGCGCAGTTTACTTGCTTTTCAATTCCATTAATGGCAGCTAGGTAATCAGCTAGATTTTTCTCAGGGTTTAATTTGAGAATGTAATCGAGATACGCATATTTAATCTTTTGCATATCTTGAACAGAAGGACTTCCATAGTGATACGGTCCAATCGAGAGGAACCTGGGCACATACATTTCCTTATCGCCTCCACGTGCGAGTTGTTTCACGACATGTATCACGGCCAATTCAGTCTTACCATCTTGATATCGGTACGTTTGCTCCCTTTCCATAGAATGTAGCAGCTCAGTGATATCAATTACATGCTCTTCGGTAAAATTGCTCTCAGCCATTATTAATTGACTCTGTCAAGGAAAAAAAAAAAGAACAGGGAATAAAATAAGGAGTTCTATGGCAGACTAATTCGTTCCAAATTCAACCAAGGGATTTATAACTGGATTACTGAAAAAAGCAGCAAAATTTGGAGAGTATGGTAATCTCAGAAATAATTATTCTGATTCAGAGCAAAGAAAAAATTTTAGTTCTTACCTGTTTGTTAATTAATCTAAAAATTGAGTTTGCCTGTCAACACCTTCACATATAAATGTAAAATTTAGAGCTAGCTTTTGATGGCCAAAGCAAATATATTAAAAAAAAAAAAAAAAACAAAGAAAGAAAGAAAGGAGAAGTCAATAAAGCAATAGCAATGGAGATTGGAGAGGAGAAATATTCAAATGATGAAGCTCTTCTATATTTGAACAATAAAACAGCTGGACCTTGATCACATTGTGCCCCCCCTTCTGAAATTGACGGTTACCTAAATGAGAGTTTTTACAGAAACCGTTGATGAACAGCTCACAGAGCGACACAAGTCTGCGGTCTGCCACCACTCGAGCCTATCAAAAATTTTGAACTTTCCAGTTTCCCCATCTAAAATTGGAAATATCCAAAATCTCCATTAAAACATAAATAAATTGCTTCTTTATAGAAAGTTTTTTGACCATCTTGCCTTTTATTTTAATTGGAGACTACATCATTAGTGGGGATAACGACAATTAAATGAAGTATTGATGGGGAATTTGAATATTTTCAGGTTCATAGAGAAATTGGAAAGTCTCGAACTTTTGATGGGCATGCAGGCAATTACCTCATTATCTTAGGATGTCAATGAGATATTTTTGACCGTTTATCGTAAACCCGTAATTGTATTTTTTGAGATAAATATGAGCTACATAAGCACAACAATTAAATATAACAATAATTCTTTTTGTTTAAATATCAGTACAATATATGGAGGAGTTCTTTCATTTGTGTCAGTTATTTTTGTTTAAATATACGATTTCATTGTGTTTGTAAGGTATGGTAAGATTCGTTTATACAACATCAAATATAAATTCTTAACTGACATGTTGTCCTCGCAATTATACCACATACATACATGAATAGATTGGTATAACAATCGATACATGATTTATCATCTTATGGAAGAGGCACTCGGGGAATGACGACGCCTGGTGGAATGAAAAAGGGCGGCCGGACTGCGACATACAATTTCTGCTCCTCATCTTCCAGGGTGATGCAATCGCGACCTCTTTCTTCTTCAGCTATCAAATGTTGAAAGCATATATATAATACGAGTTGTTAAGGTCGAAAATGAAGTAAAAAGAGTCGATCGCGAGCTTACTGTTATTTGTGATGTCAAGTTCTTCTGGTAATTTATCGGCCTCTTGTGCATAGATGGCTTGATCAGTATCAGATCTCATATGTCGGCCCTCGGCAGAACTCGGTATACTGGCTGCTACTGCAAAGAAAATAGTTAATGCCAGAATCAACTTGGAGGCCATGGCTAATTAATTTGTTATGTATATAACTGCTTTTGCATTGATTGAGGATGATCTTTCACTGCTGGTTTGCTTCATGTGTATATATAACAGGTTATTTCATATCTAATAGGCTTGGCCTCTGGAGCCCCATATCTATTAGGACACTGACTTTACATGGTCTGTTTTTTTTTTTTTTTCTTTTCTTTTATATATATATATATATATATGAAAAAGAATACCAGATTGCATCTTTGTTGATTCTGGTAAAATTTTGACCGTAACAGAGACGCAGCTTCCTTTGCGCATCTTACGATCATTGGGTCGAGCAATATTAACTCAACATATATAGGCTGAAATCCAAAAAAATGTTATTGATTCTGGTAGAATTTTGACAGTACCAGAATATTCTGGTAGAAAATTGTTAGCTGTAATCTTGTTATGAGACATGATACAGCAAGGGGCAGAGCCAGGCTATCTGGTGCCACTCCTTTTGCAACTATATCGTCAAACATCCGAAGGGCACTATGCATGTCCCCTGGCCGCATAGACTGAATGTCATAGGTGATCACATCGGGAACAATTCCTTTAGCAACCATTTCATCAAACAACTCCAATGCCTTGTATGTGGGTGGCATGCTGACTGCAGAGACCATGAATGAGACTGTTGTACGTATGTCAACTAGGAACAAACCTACAAGCAGACATTTCTTCGAACACCTTGAGGGCTGAAAAGTCGGTATTTTATACTGTTTTTATGTAGGAATTATTCTAAAACTCAACCAATTTTAGTTTAATATTATTTAGTTTCATGTCAAGTTCATGGTACTGCTGTAGTTTAGTTTCTGTTTACAGGTACAGAGCAATTGGGAGAAATTCAGGCAAAATTGGAGCTAAAACGGCAAATCGGGACAAATCAGGACAAGTCCGAAGGTCCTGGGGCGGTCCGCCCTCCACCTTCGGCAGTCCGCCCCGTAAGCGTGCAAAAAGCCGGTTATTGATGTTTTAAGCAACTTTTGGTCTGTTTTTGGCCTAGTTTTATATATAGACTCCTATTCTTTTCTCTTTCGATCTCCGGTTGGTATCTCTTAGAACTGAATTAAGAACTAGATCTAGGGTTAGAGGAGAACTTTAGAGAGAAACTTGGAGATCGGAATCGGGAGTTCCCGCGATATCTCGGTGTTTGATTTCCTCTTCCTTCTTTTCTCTCTTTTCTTTATGTCTTACTTGAACATGGAACTAGACTTGTTTCTTGTAGCCATGAGCATAGTAACAAGGTTCGCAAATAATTCGTTTTTGAGCCACAGACGAACAATTCGGCGAATTAATCGTCAGTTCCCAAATAATTCGCTTGATTAGCGTATTATTCGCGGATTCGACGAATTTAACGAATAATTCTTGTATTTTTTTCCAATTATTCGCCAATTTGAACTTCAAAACTGAAATACCTTTGCCTTGGAACTTGCACAGCTACATTCCTCACGCACTAGAGATGTGAGTCTGACACTCTGACCACTTGCTGCAGAGGTAGCTAAGCTACAGACGTTGGGAATCAAAAAAAAAAAAAAAGCTACAGACGTTCACAAGCTCCTACAATTATAAACCCCATCTCTCTGCTACAAGATCTTATGTGGCCAAATTTATATACAATTTTATGATACATTTTGTATTTGACAAGCAAACAGCTTTCTAAATTATTCAAATATGATAAATTTAAAAACAAATTATATTCCCGAATCCCGAATTTTTGACCTTGCCGAACGTTTTCCGAACATTTAGTTTGTTACTATGGCCATGAGAGACTAATCCCCTCTCTAAGAATGTTGGTTTTCATTTTGAACTTGTAGTTTAATTTACTCGGATGACGCTTTTAATGCTAATTGTGATTTGTTTCTTCGTTGAATTGCTTGTATTGCTTAATCGCTATGCACATCATTTTAGAAACTAGGGTTAGAACTTGCCAAGTAAAACTCGTAGTTTTGGATTTAGGAAGCAAGATTAGGTTTTGGTGAGATAATTAACCGTAAAACCATGAACTTAGGAGAATTTATTAATAACTATTAATTGTGCGATGTGCTTAACCGCGAATTGCGAATTTGTAGTTGATTAATTGTATAAAAAACCTAATGAACATAAGCTTATAGGTCGAGGCACTTAATAGTGAAATCCAAGAGCTTGTGTACGGTATTAAGCCATTAAACCGTAGTTTAGTACCAACAATTTATTGTAACCATCTCACAATAATACAACTAAAAGTGTTAATTGAGTAAATTAATTCTACAAGGATAATTAAACGAATGTCCCTAGGTGAAGTTAATTAAGTTCATCAATTGTTGCTAGCATTTTTTTTAATTTAGATTTATTTTCAATCATAAACTCTGAAAATTCGAATTGTCTAGATCGGAATATTAGATTAAAACTAGTGCATTACTACTTGTCCTTGTGGTTCGACACCCGGCCACTACATCAATAGGTTCATACACTTGTGAACCGAACCGTTTGTGTTAGGGAATTATTAGCACATATACATCACATCAAGCTTTTTGGCGCTGTTGCCGGGGACACGCCCCTCTGCTACGACGCCTGCCACCCTCCGTTTCCCTTGCTCCTCTCGGCTGCAACAGTAGAACCAAACCAAACCCAACATCAACCACCAGCGCCGCCCCATTCCGGCCACCCCACCGCTGGCCAACACCACCAATCAACTCTCCTCACTCCCCCTACACATTCCTCTAATCAATTTCACAAACCCACCACTATTTCTCCTCTTCCCTCGTCAACCCTAGAATCGTCAAAACCGACATCGTCGGAAACCGAAACCAACCTTTAAATTGACAGCACCTACACCATCTCCACTACTCCCGTAACCTATTCCACCAACTCTCTGCCGCCAATTTCACTCCAAGCCGCCACTTTCACCACCTCCGATTGTCATCCATAAGCTCTCTACATAACCATGGGCAAATAAAAAAAAAGCCACCGCCCGAGCAAAACATGCACGCGGGAGCGGAAGCAACAAACCCGAGACCAATCCCGACGTAGAAATGCAAGAGGCACAACCACCACGACGCCGTGATCCGGACAAGAAGCACATCTATGATTGGGTCAATATCTCTTTCAAGAAAAAGGAGCATAAATCGAACTTCAATAAATTCAAAAGGCGTAAAATCTATCCTTCTCGATTTATTTGCACTAAAACAATTGAAGAACTTGGTATTTTTGATAGTGTAAAAGAAATGTTTGACAAACTCGGTCTTTGGACCTCATTGTCCACGCCATTGCCGATCTATTCCGATTTAACATTGCAATTTTTATCAACTTTGGATGCGGTCAATGACCTATCAAAAATGACATTTCAATTAGGAGGCCTTATGGAACTAACATTCTCGTTACATGACTTGAAAGCCGCACTTAGAATTGATACACGTTCCGAAGAACCATCTCGGACACCACTTTTCACTTATGATGATTTTATTACAAACATTACAGGTTTCGAACAATACTCAGATAAGGTCGGTCAAGTTCAACATCCTGTTTGTAAATACATTCAAAAAGTCTTGTCTCATACGATCTTTGATCGTGGCGAGACTTCATCAAAATTTAGGAATGATGAACTCACTTTATCTGAGTGTTGTTCGAAACCTGTAATGTCTGTAATAAAATCATCATAAGTGAATAGTGGTGTCCGAGATGGTTCTTCGGAACGTGTATCAATTCTAAGTGCGGCTTTCAAGTCATGTACCGAGAATGTCAATTCTATAAGGCCTCCTAATTGAAATGTCATTTTTGATAGGTCATTGGCCGCATCCAAAGTTGATAAAAATTGCAATGTTAAATCGGAATAGATCGGCAATGGCGTGGACAATGAGGTCCAAAGACCGAGTTTGTCAAACATTTCTTTTACACTATCAAAAATACCAAGTTCTTCAATTGTTTTAGTGCAAATAAATCGAGAACGATAGATTTTACGCCTTTTGAATTTATTGAAGTTCGATTTTTGCTCCTTTTCCGTGAAAGAGATCTTGACTCAATCATAGATGTGCTTCTTGTCCGGATCACGGCGTCGCGGTGGTTGTGCCTCTTGCATTTCGACGTTGGGATTTGTCTCGGGTTTGTTGATAACACTCCCGCGTGCGCGTTTCGCTCCGCCGGTGGCTTCTTTTGATTTGCGCATGGTTATGTAGAGGGTTTATGGATGACAATCGGAGGTGGCGAAAGTGGCGGCTTGGAGTGAAATTGGCGGCAGAGAGTTGGTGAAATAGGTTACGGGAGTAGTGGAGATGGTGTAGGTGCTATCAATTTGAAGGTTGGTTTCGGTTTCCGGTGATGTCGGTTTTGACGGTTCTAGAGTTGACGGTGGAAGAGGAGAAAGAGTGGCGGGTTTGTGAAATTGATTAGACGAATGTGTAGGGGGAGTTAGGAGAGTTCATTGGTGGTGTTTTCCGGCGGTGGGGTGGCCGGAATGGGGCGGCGCTGGTGGTTGGTGTTGGGTTCGGTTTGGTTCTCCTGTTGCAGCCAAGAGGAGCAATGGAGAGGGGAAGTGCGAAGTGCTTAACCGCGAAGTGCAAATTTGTAGTTAATTATTTGTATCAAGAACTTAATGAACATAAAATTATAGGGCGAGGCACTTAATAGTAAAATCTAAGAGTTTGTGTATGGTATTAAGCCATTAAACCGTAGTTTAGTACCAGCGATTGATTGATATCCTCTCACAATAATACAACTAAAAGTGTTAATTGAGTGAATTAATTCTACAAGGGATAATTAAACCAATGTCCTTAGGTCAAGTTAATTGAGTTCATCAATTGTTGCTAGCATTTGTTTTTAATTTAGATTTATTTTTGAATTGTCTAGATCAGAAGATTAGATTAAAACCAGTGCATTACTAGTTGCCCTTGTGGTTCGACACTCGACCACTACATCGATAGATTCATACGCTTGTGAACCGAACTGTTTAATGTTAGAGAATTATTAGCACTGATATGATGTCGATAGGTTCATACGCTTGTGAACCAAACCGTTTTAATGTTAGAGAATTATTAGCACAGATACATCATATCAGGGGCTTCTATAACATCTCCTTTTTTTGGAGAGACCATCAATCAGAATGGTACAAGTGAGGCTCACCTTCTTTATCAACCATTTCCTTTTAATTCTCTATTAATTGCCATGCTAATGTCACCCTCTTTTGCAGAAGCCGTTGATAAACTCCTTCCATCAGGCGACAGAGCTGAAGCCCACTTCTGGTGTCACCAGTGCAGCAAAGACCTTCAATAAGAGTGCTGTAGATGACCACATTAATTAGGAGCGCATCCAAGGAGAGGCATTTTAGCAAACACCTTAGCTGCAGCCATTCATTATCTGTTGAGATGTACAAAGAGCCCCGATGAGGGAGCCAAAGATGACAGTATTAACATCCGAGTTCTGAATTTTGAGCCAAATTCAGATCCAACGGTTCGTAAAGTAACATTTTGTACTGCAACTTCAATAAGGGAACTGATCATACATATATAGATACCGGCATGTTATACAAATATACAAGCAACTATATGCTTCTAATCTATAAACCAAGGTTTTAGAGAATCTTACTAATGAGCTAATTAATAAATCTGAATATTACATCTTTACATTTTTCCACTTTTTTTCATTTTGGTACGTCAAACCATACACGTGCTGTGGAATGCTGTACAGTATAAATGTGGTACAAAACTGATCCTAATATTACGCAGCCTGCAGGATTTGTTGCCCTTCACTCGACTTCTCGGGTAGTTTCTTCAGAACCTTTACTCGAAACATTGCCTACAAATCCAAAATGTACGTCGTAATTAACACTGGAAACACGCATGTCTGTAAACCGTCATTGTATATAAACAACTCTCAGCATTAATAAAAATGCATATATTCAGGAGGAAAATATGTACCTTTTTATCAGATCCAAACTCAATTACATCAGACGGATGGAACCGCACCGGAAAATTCGGCGGTACACGGTATCTCCTCCCCTCATTGCTGAGTAGATAAAAGATAAATTAAAACAAGGCAGATATAACATTAGGTCCAGATTTTATGAGTATTGTAGAGATATATTTCAAAATATTCAAAAACTTACTCCATAAGCCAGGTGCCGTGCTTGCTTTGCAAATCAGTCAAGTAGAAGACATTGTTTTTGCAAGTTATCGTTGCGTGCTTTTCCGACACCTGCAAATAAATTGGAACTAATTGATTATGGAAGAAAATCAATAAAAATTAAAAACTCTCACCCTAAAGAAATCAAAGTTTATATATGAAAAGAAACTCATGTCCATTTTCCAACAAGGTCAATTTAGTTATGGCACATTGCTATTTTATTACACAAGAAGGATAAGATTGTGGTTGGAATGAAAAAGAAATAATAGGAAAACATAAAATATGTGAGTATAATCTTAATCAAACTAAAATATAGCTTCAAATTGAAAGATATTCAAGATCACAGAGAGAGAGAGAGAGACCTGTGGAAAAGGCAAGGTTAAAGAAAACCCTGAATTGCCAGCATCTTGTTTGTTTCTGCACATAGAGAGACATGCCATGTTTATAGAAGCAGATCTTAAGGAACAAACAAAACAAACTATGCAATGTTTGTTTCCAGAATTTCAGAGTTTATTATCACTTTTAGCCGGTCCATGCTAAATTGTTAATCAGAAACAATGAAATAAAACACCAATAATTTGATTCCTGCATCTTCCAGAACCATTTTGAAATCGATATCTTACGAGAACAACGGAGCGAGTCTTATAAGAAATAGAGGTCCTTATCATGCTTTATCTGATTGATGCTGGCATGCTGCAGATGTAGCAGTTATGATGGGAATTCTTTTTTTGGACTGCATTTTCTAATTCTCAATGACAAAAGATATGAAGCTAATAATCCAATGAAAATATGGACATTTCATTGTTTCCTGAGAGAAGGTATATACAGTAGTAAAGGGTGGACAATTTCTGAAATTTATAGGATAAAATGATCAAAACAGTAGCAGTACCCGACAGAGATGCACATCTTCTCGTCCTTTATCAGATGGATGGGTCCAGTTGCATTAGTATTTCCATTATTTACTGGGAAGAGGTACCACCTGTATAAAATAAGAGTTTAATAAGTTCCATCCATGATCCATCCTCTATAAACAGTCAATTGTAGTCGCAGTATGTTCTGGCAATCAAGTCCTTGTCCAACATTGCCAAATTAATTATTCTTTATCCTATTTGGGTTTTTATTTTTTTCTGATGATACCTGGGTTTATCTTAATTAAATACCCTTTCGTTGAACAGCAGGGTATGTTTTTTTATCAGGTAATTACTTTACAAATAAATGAAACATGCAACATTATCCTTAAGAGGGAACACCAGAAACGGTTTGACTGTTACAGCTGGTGCACTCGGTCTAAATATGAAAAGATTAGAAATGCCATACTCTCCATTAAGAGCCCGCTCCAATGCATCGTCGTCTTCAAACCATCGCTTAAGCTGGTCATTTGCCTTAACAAAGGAATATAAATTAATTAAATAAGCAGATATATTGTTTAAACTTCCAATTTTACCATATTTATAGGAAATTAAAAAATTATGAAAGTGGAGATTTTGTTGAAGCACACCTTGTCAGAGAGGCGGCAACTCAATGGTCTCCCTTCAAGTTTTGTGCTGGAAAGTTATAAAGGAAAGATGATTCTGTATTAATCCAAATCCACACTTAATTACAAATGAATTTGCACTTCCAAATCCACAGAATGGCTCATACTTATGTCCTGATCAGGTAATGTGCATTAAATAAAGGGTTATTTTTATATTTTCTATAAAATATTAGTTACCAATTGATAGGAGAAAGGTAACTAGAATCAAACATTGGTGATAGAAAGCATATTATAACAAGAAAGGGTATAATTGACTGAAAAAGGGGTGCTATCGTAGATTGGTGCAGCCACGATAGAGCTGTACTATTGTCAAACAGAAGAAAAAGAAGACGTACCTGTTCCCACCAAGAACCCAACTTAACATTAGGGGCATTGCGATTTTTATGAAGAACCTTCCACCGACGCGACCCGGGTGCGGTATCCTCAGTTTTGTCAAGAACTAAAACATCAAAGAAACTTAAATTAGTAAATGATACCACTCAAACGATCGATTCCTAAGTGAGGAGCAATTGCAGAATGGTGTTCACGTGAGATAAAAAATATTGGCTAATACAACCACACATAACATAGTACAACAAAAAATATTGGCTAATACAACTGCACATATCATAGTACAATAGAAAAATTAGGGTTGATTGCACAATTGCAATATGATGGCTAAGTGTAGTTAATTTGGGTAAATTTGGTGTGATAGCTTACAGATAAAGGGCCTAAGCCAACCCCCAAATAGGGTCGATAAGTAGAAGCCATGATGGCAGCCATCCTTGCCATCCCATGAATAATTGCCACACGAAGTCTTCTCTCCTCTTCATAACTGCATTCAAAGCAGTATATCAGGTACCAGAAAGTCAGTATGATAGCAGTATAAGGCACATTTACCAGTTCACTTGTTGACTAAGAGGTTACTAATTTTTATTCCTTTCTGTTTCTTTCCTGATAAACAACAAAAGAAGAATGTCTAAAATGAAGTTCCAACTTACCGCTTCAGAGAAGAAACAACGTCCATGGGAGCACCAGATTTGGAGCTCTCTTTCCATGACTTCTCTAACTCTAAAGCAAGTTGATAACTATCCTGCATAGTTTCAGTAATTGTTTTCTGCTCAGATAGACCATGCTTGTTAATTATCTCGAGGCATTTCAGTAATGAATGTGCTCGCAGCACAAAATAATCAATCTTAAAGCTGGAGAGAAAGCGTGCACAAATTTCATCACATTGGGCTCCCTGAGGCATAAATACTAAACCTTCCCCAAATCATGTTACTATGAGACCACTTAAGGTACTGGATGAATTCCTAAAAGAACCGATATTACCGGGAACATCAATACAAATTTTATTTGGAACATGCGGTGTATTGGAACTTCTTGCAAGTTACCTCTATGGCCATACAACCGCCTTGCCCCATGTTGGGTTGCATGGCATGGATGGAATCTCCAAGCAAAGTGACGCGGCCTTTTCCCCAAGTTATGGTAGGAACACGGTCATAAATATCACGCCTAAGTATTGCCTCCTCGTCTGTAGCATTTATCAAGTCTAACACATTGTCACACCAGCCTCCAAAAATCTCTAGTAGCCTCTTCTTCTTACCTACCAAAAGCATCATATAAAATCAGTTAAAAAAAATTTCATTGTCTAAAAAAATTTCTTTAATTTGAGATGACGGGGACGCTATATTCGGTCCTGTCGAGCTATTTGAAGTGCAATTTTGTGGTTCGAGCTGTCTTTCTCATTTCGGTTGAAGTTTTTATCTGTTCCAAGGTTCAGGTCAAAGAGGTCAAATTTTGATTATTTCAATCAATACGGCTTCATTCAGTCAGTGAGATTTTTGTATGGATTGCAGTAAGCTTCTGATTGAATATATTTCTAGTTATAAATTGTTTTGTACCAAAAGTTCTACGGAGGTATTTTGGATTTGAATGTAAGTATAACTAAGTGAAACACCACATTGGAAATTTAATACCAAGAACAACTCCAATTATATTGAATTACAGTGATGCAATCACACCATATTAAATTACAATCCGAATGAATCATTCAAACTGAGATACCTTTCACGTAAGTTAACAAATACAATTTTAGCAAACATACCATTTGGGGGATCGGTGCCTCCAGCTGGTTCATTGTGAAATGCATACCATTGCATTTTTCCCCCACCAACATCAGAAGAAACAAAATATTGCTTGTGACCCAAAAAAACTCGGTATCTGTTGAATGAAGCGTGCAAAAGTATATTACTCATTAATAGGATATGCAAACCAGTCAAGGCTTAATGACTGTTATAAGTCTAACGTCAGGTGTTTTCTATGTGTTGGGAATTTATTTTTGGAATCTGTCATTTCACATTTTGATTTCTCAAGATAAATACCTAACATATAAATATAAGCAAATTGACAAAAAAAAAAAAAAAAAAAAAGATTTCAGTCTCACCCAACAGTCTCAATATCTACAGGCACATAATCAGCTATGCCAGTATAGCAAGTGTAACCCGAGTACGTTGCATCTTTTGCTCCAAACAATATTTTGCGAACCTATTAACAAAAAAAAAAGTACAAAGTTAAGGAAGTTTGTTCTGGTTTCCTCCCCGGCAAATAAGGGTATGTCATATAGTCAGGCTGGTCAGGTCAGATTAGGTAAGATTAGAAATTTTACCAGTACTTCAAGGTTATGCCATAAGACCAAGGATAAGATTGACTGCATTTGTTGTTCTATTCAACATATAGAAAGAAGAAAAATATTTTTCATAAAAACTACACTATGATAACTACATGGTTATAGGAGTTACCTTCGACCAAATTCCATCAGCACCCACCATGAGATCCCCTTCAAACTGTTGTCCATTTTCGAGAGTAACAGTAACCTAATGATAATAAGCAACAAAAAGTGTCACAGAAGCTCCATTTAGATCAGAAGGCTAATTCCTGGCAATCAATTTCCTACGAATTCTGTATTTTTTTTTCTGTTCCCACCAGAACACATAATTTCTTCAGTAAACCAACTTGTTAAAACTAAATGCCCTTATTTTGACCAGATTTTGGACCAAACAATTGTTTAGTAATCTAGCTAAATTTTGGAGGCGTGTTTTGGACCTTGTAATCTGGCTAAATTTATTCACAAGAAAAGTTGTGTTACTATTATTGTATATGTATAAACTCAGTTGAACTCAGATGGATACCTGTACTTGTTAAATTTTTTGGCTGAAATGCAGCGCGGCTTATTATTGAGTGGTATAAATGTCAATATCCTCTACTCTAAAAGCTTGCGGCACCTAGTTTTGTTTGGTAATTAAATTGGGTATGCCTTAACTAGAAATCACTTTTATTTGTTAACACCTTATGAGAATAATATATGGCTCATTTGTTCCGTCCAAATACATCCACGAGTTATAAGATTAATAGTAAACTAACATACCTTATTTCCATCGTCAACAAAATCTACAACATTGCTATCATTCAATACAATATCATCGCCTAGTGCGTTTGCAAGTATCTGCTGCAAGGTCATACGACTTATAACCCTGGTCACCGGCAGGCCCCTCTCTACTGCAGGTGTGAATGTGTCAAACTTGACATACCTGGGTTCAAATTAAGCAAATCATCACAAATAAAAATAATAGAGGCATAAGTTACGCAAACCTCTATCAAACACAAGTAACAATTAGATGAGCAACTCCCTAAAATAGTAAAATTGCATTTTTATACATGTACTATATTTCTACTACCATTGCTATTTCCTCAAATCAGGATATGCAAAAAAAACGAATAAAAGATATAAAACTAATAAGTGGAAGTTCAACAAAAGATCCCATTAATCTATCACAGGTAAAATTTTTATTAATCCGATTACCCCATTTGTTGAGTGGCACTTCACAAATTATTGCCAAGTATTCCATTTGCGTATCGATTGACTCCTTTGTATTTACAAAATATATTTGTAATGAGTCGGTGAATATGAAATTTCATATAGTTAAGTCTTTAGTCTTCTAGTATAAATTATTAAGCAAAGAACCCATTATAAACAGACCCGAATCAAGCAAACATAAACAACAATATACGCGTATGAATCATACAAACTGAATAATCAGAAAGCAAATGATACCAGCTGCCCGACAGCCCATCAACAATACCATTAACCCGATTACCCGTGACGCAACCGGCATCTATGACTTGACCAGCGACATCCATGTCGATCGCCTCCAGTGCAGCCAAGGCATTGCTTTGCAACTGGATGGGTCCCCTGTACTTCCCCTCACCTCTCACTGTACTCATATCCCTCTCCAGAACAACCACCTCAAACCCCCGGTTCCTCGCTGCAATCGCAAACACCAATCCCCCGATCCCGCCCCCCGCAACCAGAATCCGAGGCACCGGAGGCGGCGAGTAAGCCATGGTGACTGAAATTGTGTACCCATTTCTTCTGATTGTTGGATTTCTGATTGAGAGGCTGTTCCTCTGAGGAGGTGGTGACAAAGGGGAACAAAAGAAGTGACCTTTTGATATGAAGTATGGAAGCATTTTGTGCACTATTACTGAAGGAATCTACTAATTAAATGGTGGTAAAATTGACTTTGATGTTTTAAGTGTTAACTCTACTTGTATATGTAGGAGAAAATTGGGATGGAAAAGGGGAAAACAGGTACAAACTAGTAGACCAATTGAGTTTGTTCAAGGAAGAAACACAGTATATAATAACAATTGATCATGTACTGTTTTTGTGTAGTACTGGTACAGCAGCTGCTGATGGAGCTGAAGGTGTAATCAAGAGTTGGATGGATCCACTGAAGAAGGAAAGGGGAGGGCTGAGAGTGAGAGCATGAGCTGGTGGTGTCAAGAAGAGTGTTCAATTGTTCATGCTAATGTGTCACTGTAGCAAAGGAACACAGAGGACAGAGCTCAAATGCTCAATGCAGAGATTGGTCGGTACTCGGTACTAAAAAAAAGATCTTTTTTTTGGGTGACCGCCTGACTGACCACTGACCAGAATATAATATAACATGTGCTGAGGCATTTTCATGTTGCCTCTTATAAATTGAGTTATATTTGATCGTATACCTAGCGTCTATAGAAGGACTGTCTATAGCGTCTATAAGTTACATTTTAAGATGTATCTGTTATAATATTTTAGAATGAATCTGTTACATTTACCAAATATTTATGGACGTATAGACAGTTTCTCAATAGAAAAAGTTTCTCTTATATGTATATCATCATACAGGAGGACTAAGTCTGCAACACAGGTGGTGACATGATAGTGCGCACATGGAATATGATGAAGCATGTTTAAGAATGGCACCATTTTACAAATAAAGTAATAAAATGATGGAATGGATCTATCCAGAATTTATTAATGTTATTATTGTGGGAATAAAGTACAAGCACTGTGCACTGACTGACGGCAGTCAAAGACTAATGGGGCGGTTTGAATTGATAATTCAATTTCTAACGGTTCATTTACACCAAGACCCTTCTACTTATATGGAATTGAATGAATATATAGAATTGAATGGATACTTCTTTTTTTTTTTTTTTTTTTTTTTTTTGCATAATACAGTTGTAGTGTTGCATATATTAAATTGTTAGAAGCTCTTCAATTTTGAATATTTGTTTAACTAGAGCTGTAACTCCGGCTTCACCCCGAAAAATAGTATCAAATAAATAACTAAAAATTTTATAAAATTTTAAATATTTATATTAAACAAAATTTGAACAAAATTTTTAATTTTTAATGTAATTAAATAATAATAATAATAATTCAATAATTTATAAATAATAATATATATAAATGTTGGATCATTTTTCGAGGAGGGATCCATTGACAATGCTTAAAATGACAATCTTGACAATCAAGATTTTAAAAAATTAGTAAAAATAGTTAAAAATTCTTAAAAATAAAAAAAAGTTTATATAGACATTGTTTAACTTATAGATTGATTATGTATCAAATTATATTCAATTTAAGTGACGTTTGATAGCTCTTTAAAGCTCGTTAAATTTCAACCGTTAAAAAATGTATAAAATTTTGATAAACTATCAAACGATGTTCAAATTGATTGAAATTTAAAACACTATAATCTATAAGTTAAAGAATGCATCCATAAAAGTTTTTCCATTTTTAAGATTTTTTATGAATTATTACAAAATTTTCAAAATCTTGATTGTCAAGATTGTCATTATAAGCATTGTCAATAGATCCCTCCTCTTTATGTTAAGGGTTAAAATTTGTTTTAGATATATCACATTCATCTTATTTAATGAGGAGAGAAAAAAAATATTAGTCATCGGATCAAAGTAGATGAAGAGTTTTAAACAAAATCAATAGTTAATAAGAATGATGATGTGGCATAGTTGAGGTGCTTGAAAATTTATCTCTCTTTATAGAGTATAGATTTGTCTGGTCAATTCCTAATTGCCTAAGTGCATGTAAAGCAAAGACACCAACAAAATAAGTCTAAAGCAAAGACTTAATTTACCCTCCTCTTTATAGATGATAAATTTTTTTTAAAAAAAAAATGAAAGTCAAGCCACTAGATGACAATTCTTAATTTGTAACGGGTACACAAAAGTTCGAAAATATTATTATCTCATCTTTATAGTTAAGAACAGTGGCGGAGCTTCACAAAAATTATGGGGGGCCGATAAACCTAATCCAGAAAATTGACGTCAATTGCCCATTTTAATGCTTCAAAATTTTGTTTAATATTAAATTTTTATAAATTTTTTATTATTTATTTGATATTATTTTTCGGACAAAAACAGAGTTAAAAGCTCTAGCAATTCATAATTAGTTAGTGCAACTCCGATATCCATTATTCAATACAATTAGATAGATGCATGGTTAATGAGAAAATTAATGATATAGAAAGAGTAATTTTATTAAGGGAAAATAATGTTGGGATACGAGGAGGGAGGATGCATTTTAATGTTTAAACATATTTTACAACGAAAATTAATAAATTTGGTGGAAGTTATAAATTTTAAGGGGGGCAGACACCCAGGTTGGCCTCTACAGAGGTCCGCCTCTGGTTAAGAATATTACGACACATACGCCTAAGACAAAAATACATACCAACTAAAGTATTATATACAAAGGCAGACCTCTGTGGATGCCACCCCGGGCAGTGGCACCCCCTTAATATTTAAAATTTAGTAAAATGTATATGTAAATCAATGAATTATTACTCAATATTCAAAGTTTGTCC
Organism: Cyperus esculentus; assembly: GCA_030179965.1. Classification (NCBI taxonomy): domain Eukaryota; kingdom Viridiplantae; phylum Streptophyta; class Magnoliopsida; order Poales; family Cyperaceae; genus Cyperus; species Cyperus esculentus. The sequence goes on along the minus strand of JASGLE010000013.1, from coordinate 4,072,504 downwards.
CCCTAAAATTAATTATTACTGCAAATTATTAAAACTTGTTAATTATTGTATCTTGTAAACTCAATTAAATTTGGTTGGTTCCTCCTTAATTTCAGTTCAAGATCCGCCACTAATTATATATATCATATAATAATTTCTAGGCGCAATATATCTCTCAAACTTTTATTAGTTTCGAACCAATATACGTTTGAACCTTTTCTTTTTTGAGGAAATAGTTTTGAACTTGATACTTGACAGTGGACCCTGGTCAGTTATTTATACCATTTCCCAGACACAATTATTTCCAATTCCAACCAAAATTTTGACAAATTGAAAAGAGAATTAAATGCTCAAACTAAAAGCTCAACAAAGACAATAATAAATAAATAGGTGAATTCTTTTGTTTGTCAAATCTGAATCGCTTGATTAAAAATTAATCACCGGTTGTCCGTAGAAGAACAACTCAAACGATAAATTGGAACTCACCATGAACCAGAGATACCATCAACAAGGCCATTGATCCTGTCTCCAGTGATACATCCCTGCCTCATGACCTCCTCGGCGACGCCCATGTCGATCGCCTCCAACGCCGCAAGCGCATTGCTCTGTATCTGAATCGGGCCCCGGTACTGCCCCTCGCCCCTAACCGCACTCACGTCCTTCTCAAATACAATCACCTCAAACCCCTTCTTCCTCGCTGCCAATGCGAACACCAGCCCCCCGATTCCACCACCCGCAATCAGAATTCTCGGCTTTTTCGGGCTTGTTGCGACCGCTGTTTCCCCCAGTGCAGCGGAAGGCGCCACCGCGGTTATTGAGCCTGTGCCGAATCTGGTTTTGGGTTTTGTGAGTTTTGTCATTAGGGATGGAATAGACTTGGTTTGGAGGTTATTGGACATGTGAGGTTCCTCGGAACTGAGAAACCGGTGTTTCGTGAAGCATGACGACGACACGGTGGGCGTGGAGTATAGTAGCGCCATCGAACCGACCCGGTGCTGTATATATTGTTCCTCTTCTTGTTCACCTCCTTCAAAAGTTCTGTTCTTTTTTTATTTCTGCTGCTGAGTGCAGAGCTTGAAATGAGAATTCAATGTGTTAGTGTGTGTTGTTGGAGTGGTGAATTAAGTCAGGGACTTGGAATCACTGAGAACTGAGAAGTGAGAGAGATAATTGGTGGCCGAGAAATTATTAAGGTGCCAGATTTTTTATACTCAAGTCAAGTCAAAGGTGCATAGAGTTCTCCAATCACAATTACTTCTACAGTTCTACACTTGTAAAAACATTTACATAACATAACAGGTTATCATTTATATATATTACCAACCACAACTAAATCCTTAGAAGTTGGAATGTTATATATTTGTACATAATTACATATAATAATATTACTGCGTTACACAGATTGCAACATGGAGAAGAAACGGCAGAGGATCAGGGAGGTATATTGAGGAGAGAATAAGGAAGAAGGAGAGCCAGGGAAGAGATGATAGAGATTTCTGACTGATTTTAGAGATGATAGACCTATGACACTGGATGTAGATCCAGTGTTGCCGCGTGGCTGTCTTAGGTTGGCTGAGTTGCAGCTTGGGAGATCTTTTGGTGATAGTATGTGGCTCCTATCTCTACGTTTTATCCTCTCCAGTGCGGACATAACTGGAGATCTTATATTTATTAGTGCATTGACTTCACCACTGTGGACTGTGGTCCTGCCCATAGTAACAAATCATCGATTCGGGATTCGTTCGGCGAGGTCAAAAGTTCGTGATTCGGGTATTATTCGGGTATAATTCAGAAATAGTTCGGCTTATATAATATAATAAAAAATATATTAAAGTGCCAATATTTTTAAAAACTAAATAAAAAAGCACAAAATTTCCTTTAAAAAGATATATCATGGGTTTTATTCGCGAATAATTCGCGTATAAAACGTTTTATTTGCGTAAAAAACGTTTTATTCGCGAATAATTCGCGAATAAAACGCATTATATATCATTGGGTAGTATTATGCGAGATTCGTTCGGCTCTTATGAAAAAACGAATTATTCGCGAATTATTCGCGAATAAATCGCGAATCATGTTACTATGGTCCTGCCATGTTTTTGGGGATTCTTACTTTCATATTTGCTTATTCAACCGATCACCTAAGTAAAATATAAATAAATAAATAAAATAATGTTTTTAAAATATGTGAATTATACCAAAATTTAATCATCCTACTAACAGTTTCCCCCTTATTTTTATATGTTATTTTTTTTTATAAAGAACATCAATTCAAATAGCTCAATAAATTTTTTATATCACGACCTTATTCATTTCATGTTTACCTTTTGTACTTTTCTACTACGTGCATGCAATGATTTATAGAATGGCAACAAAACAAAGAAAAAATAAATATTTAAATCAATAAATATAGTAGAAAATAAAACAATGTTACAAAAATATAATTGACAAAATTTTGATGCAAATTAAGATTTTTATGAGTTGTCTGAATTAAATTAATTTCAAGCTTTAAAATGAGAAATATTTGAATAGAAATACAAATAGAAGATACAAACTTGATTGTGAATGCCAGCGAAACTCAATATATACTTTTGTTAACAACTAGAAAAGAGCCCACACATTGTTTTGGGCTGAAATTCTATTTCTTATAATGGGCCTTATATCGAGAAAATTGATATGAACCTTAAATTTTAATGGGCTGAGACATTAACGTGAACGGGCATTACCGTAAATCAACAGTTCTGATCTATCCAAGAAAATGATCAACGGCTCAGGTTTCTTATTTAGTGAAGATAGCATTTTCATATCATTTTTCTCCAATATGCTTTTATATATAGTAAGTATATTGGTTTGTTAATACAAAAACAAAATACAAAATCTTGGAGGTGGTGGAATTAACGTACATGCAAGAGAAGTATGCAGTATACTAAAATACCGGAGATGTCGTCGTACGTTGTGACCATGATATTAATAGATGGTCGTTCTCAAGGAAATTAATCCAATGACCATGAAGCATATTCTTTGTTCAGATAATCAGATCCTCTATAAAAATAGATCACTGTAATTTTATACAACAAATAAACTGGCAAACACAACTTTTGCCATGGCTCACATATTTATTATATAGTAGGCTATCCATCCACCTCTCTCACAGCTCTAACACACCACGTGTGCTTAGCACAGTTGCATAAATGTTTACTATTACTGAAATTTGTTATGTATCTGTTTACTGAAAAATGATATATATTCATTAGAAAGATATAAATGTTTACTGAGAAATGATATTTGTTCATTGAAAATACGATGAACCGATAGATAAGTGAAAATGGTGGACACTACCTACTGCTAGTTTATTATTGTGTTGTTTGTGTGGGGTTAAATTTCTGCATCTTATATGGTTGCAAATTGCAACTTGCAAGTCTTACATAGCGATCATATAAAATCTTCAATTCCTTTTTTTTTTTTTTTTGAGAAAATAAAATCTTCAATTCTATTTTGAGTTTTAGTTGCTTACTCCAACAAACGCCAGTCACTTGTTTATTTGTTTATTTATTTTTTGTAGTGCAGATTATTACAGATTACTGGTCTGCACATTTAAGAAAAAACTACCGGTCTTCTTAATTAACTATATATTGGTGTTTTTTAATTTTTAAATGATATTATGCTACATCAGATATTTAAATTTACAACAGTACAGAATTAACTGGTCATTTTCGAAGTATTGGATTTTTAAAGAAAATCACCAAATAACAATAAAATAATGATCAAATTTGCATATGAAATAGGCTATATTAAAAATCCAAAAGAAATGCTTAAAGGTTTCTAAAAATGAAACTCATGGTATTCCATGAGATTTTGAAGTAAAAAAAATTTAAAGAGTAACAGATTTATTTTTTTTAATATTAAAGTGTATTATTTATTATTATTATTTTTTTTGGAGTTTGAGCGTCCCAAATAGTTTGGTAAGCTTAAACTGTAGCGTTACTTTTAAAAAAAAAATCATGCACATCAGAGTTACATTGAGTTTTGAATATGATAATAAGCCAAGAATTATAATATGAATTTATCCTTACTCCTAATAAAAGGAGATTAGATTTTTTAATATGAAAATTCTATTTTCTCCAAAGAAGAAACCCCAGCCGTTGATTATTCTCTTAGATAGATCAGCACCATTGATTTGTAATAATGTCCCGGCCTGTTAATTATTAAGGTCCAAATAGTATTCACACATTATTTATGCGCGTTATAATTGTTTAATTTTAGTAATCTGAACTCGGGCCAACAACTCTATGTCTTTCTTTTCTTGAGAAACCCAACCTCTTTATTTTTAACATGACATGATATCATGAGCAGAACCCTCTTCTTCTTGCTGTTTTGGATCCAGCAACGTTGTTGAGTGTATATATGTAATTTTTTTATTTTATCATCTATAACTATGTTATTTTTATTTTTAATTTTTTTGTTCTTTCTAACATTAAGACATTATTGATATATCATGTTGTTTTTGTATTATTTTGTTCTTACGATGCTAGTATTTGATTATAAAATTATGATTTATGGAGTAAGAAGTTACATATTATCTTAATCTTAAGATTAAAAAAACATATTATTATAACAAATATTTTTTGGCCTAAAGCAACGCATGGGCTACTTACTAGTTGCTTTGGACTACTTACTAGTAGATGTAATTAAAATGAATTTATTACTAACGAAAAAGGTAATGAGTACAAAAATATTAAGCTAGAAGGAATATACATATGTTCTTATGTAGTTTAAAGCTTCCGACGGATGAAGTATGTTATACTACTAGCAACTGACCCGCGCCATGCAGCGGATACTATGATAATAAGAGCTTCCTCTATTAGGTGGCTGATTGTGATTAGTTTTGTTTCCAAGTCTGCAGGAGTGCAAAAAAAAATTTGGAGGTTTTGGTCTTTTAGTAGTTATTAGCAGGAGGTATATGTTTTCTGGTCAGCATGGAGAGGGGTGAGAGTGTAGCCTATCTAATCAGTCTTTATGTTTGGGATGTTAGTTTGCTGTAATTCTATTTAAGATTCTAATATAATCGGTGAGACTTAGAGCTCACTTGTTTAAAAAAAAAAAATATGATAATAAGAGCTTCATTAAATAATGTACTACAGTCTCACTTTATACAACACTTTAAATTAACAAACATAACAAAGCTGCATTCAACAAATTTATCCAATTGCATTCTAAATCAAAGATGCTACAAAACTTTTTAAGAGCATTAGAAAGTGGTACTGACACAAGGGAAAATGATAACAATTTAATTGGCAAGGCCGAAAGAACAAAAAAAAAAAAAAAAATGGCTAAATTATGTAGCAATGACCGGACTGACCTAGTTAAGAATATTACAAATGAGTTGGAAAAAGTGTGCAAAAAGACAGGAAGTCCCATATACTTAACACTCAAATACATAGAGAAGTTCCGTGATGCATAATCAAGTACAAAAGAAGGGGAATCCCTTCATTCATAATCAAGCACAATGCAAGAGAGAGTAAACACAATTGAGATTTCATTAGTGCCAACAAATTGAGAAAGTACATATCGTGCACTCTCTTCTGAATATCTCATCACATACCCTTATTTCAATTTTTTTTAATGATGCATATAGGAACAAAGAGCCTATATATATAACCGGACGATATCCCTATTAAGATATAGTAAGTATATTAAAAACATTAAGAAAAATACTAAGCATGAGAAATATTGCTTACTGGAAGTCTTCAATGAAGAAATCACAGAATGCAGTGTAACATCTGTCTATAGTATTACAAACGACACAAAATATCAAATTTGATTTTTTTTTTTTTTTTTTTTTTTTTTGGTTAAACAAAAGTAAATGAGACTAAACCACAACCTGTGGGGCAACTGAAGTCTTAACTGTTCCAAAAGCCATGTTGCTTAGGAGGTACCACTCTTTATAGAACCCCTTAACGATCTCACGTGTCACTCTCCTTATCACTTCTCCAAACCTATAGCCTAAAAGTACTCATTCTGCTTACTAATAAAAACATCCAGAACTAATATTATTTATGTGAATTCTTTGACATGTCAAGATGCTACTGGAAATAAGATTGGATACAAAGAACCTTGGAGCCTTCAAACATGAGAATTTAATGAGCATCTTGCATTTTATAAGCAGCATTTCGACCCCTCTGTATTCTTTTAAGACAACTCCTCATTCCTTCTCCAAATCCTCAGCTGCGACACAGACCTACATATCACAAGCACACCAAAGATTTCAGAAACCAAAAAGTATTTAGGTAAAGTTAAAAATATTTTCTATCATTTACCTCTAATTTTCTTGATGCTTAATCATAGTCAAGCATGCACAATTCATAGTAAAAAGTGTTATCATCATTAATTACTAAATGACCCCAATATTTGCATAAACTTTTAATTAGAAAGAGAGACAGACCATAAGCAACAATTAGTGCCATAAACTAATTTTTTAAGAAAAATGACTAACTTAGCAAAGAATGAGAAATGTAATTAATACATAACTGAACTATAGATGTTCCTTTCCCAAACCACTTGAAACCCAAAAATTTTACAGAAAACCTCATACTGTTACCAGTATTTATCCAGAAAGTACATTTCTTGAAACCCCTGAACAGTAACAGAATTGATTAGCAATTAAGAACATAGAATTAACTAACTGATAGATTTCTAAACATGATAAAACAAACTATTCGTAATGAACTAACTGATAGATTTGAGTAGGCGTATAAATTCAGACCCAAATGAAATAATCAATGGTGGGCCAAAGAGTCAGTGAAATAGCAGAAAGAAGAGGATGCATGCAAGGAGAGCATAAGGTCAGTGTAAAACACCATTTTAACACCTAAGAAAATGAAAAATTAAGGTCGGATTCCAAGGTCTTTTTAAAAGCCATATTTGACAGAGGCTATGTGCATACTCACCTAACCACCTATTTTTTGTACATCAGGTTGCATTAATTTCGTTTTTCAATTGGGTGACAATGCAGTTGGCTTTTGGTCACATAAGCTTAACAAAAGACAGTTAAATTTGGAACTTAAAATCAATAACTCATAATTCAACAGATCTATTATTGTATCCCACCCCTATGTACCAGTAATGAAACCTTTAGATGCTAGAAACTGCCCTGAAGATTTTCAGTCCCGTAAAACTTCCCTGCACCAAACAAACATAATTAATCATTTAAGTAATATTCAATTTATTTAATTAAGAAGAAATTTGGCAACACAATGCAATGTGCAAGAGGTTAATGAACACAATCGCCTACAATCTAAGAGAAAGAGAGAGAGACTTCATTTGAAGCCACTGTCAATTTTTCAGAAAGGGGGGAGATAAATTTTACCAAAACAAAGAAAAAACGTTGCCATCAGATGCCATGTATTGACATATTTTACGGAAACCCACAATTATACAATAATTAGACTTACCTGAACTTCAAATGCTTTCAATTGTCTTCAAGTATCATCCCATACTCCTATTCTCGCTTCCTCGTTCACGGAAAGGATTAAGTACAATTAAAAACATTGAACTTAGTTTAATATAGTATGCAGTCCAATGGTAACAGTTATAGTGAGAAAAGAGTTCAGCATTGTTGATGGTCTGACGTGGCCGTGAAGGCCAACCAATAGCATCCTCCCAAATTCACCACTGTGTTGGATTATACTATAGTACATAAATACAAACTAATTAAACCGAGTAAAAGTAATATATGGTGAGATACCTCAAATGAAGATTGTATCCCACGAGCTACTCCTGGCTTCAAAGCAATCCCTATAGAAAGTATAAAGACAAAATGGATTAGCACCAGCCACTAAAGGAAAAGAAAAACACAGGAGATGGAATTTATTCTGTCAAAATCATTCAGGGATGCAATTTAGTAACATCAGTTAATATGATGTTTTACCCAAAAATCTCTACTGAAGTCACAGTTAAGCATCAAGTGCAAGTGGGCTTCAGAAAATTTTGCAATATATTAAAACCCCAACAAAACAAAATGGCTGGGCAGACGTGCAATATTACTGATATTGTAGCAAGCTGAGTGGAAAGGCTAGATGACAGTATCATTATTCTTCTTAATCAGGGAGAAATCAAAAACTGTAACCAGGAATTTTACCTACTCCAAAGCCATGGTCAATACCAACCTCACAACCGATGCCAGCTTGAACATTCTGAACTCCCAATTTCTTCAGCTAAAATTAGGAACCCAGATATTAGCATTAAAAAGGTCACACTATAGGACACACAAAAGATACAATCAGTAAGCTGTTCATAGCAGGTGCTGTGTAATAGAAGTAATAGCCTATATTTATCATCTTGAGTTCTAACCAAAGGTTTAAATAGCGGATAGCGGACTCGTAGCGGTGGAGTATATTTGATAGCAGATAGCGGATAGGGCGCTATCGCGGGCGCTACCGTTTCCTGCTATATGGAATATTTTAACTATTTTATTGGTTCATGAGCTAACATATTAGAATAAAAATGATGAATTATTAGAATAATGTGTAAAGTTCTAACCAAATTGTTTAAAATTTATATAATTATTATTGTATCACTCTTGAAACAAAGCATTATTATTCAGATATATTGACATAGTACAACATGATGGACAGTCTTATATTGCATAAGTATTATTTGTTTCTATTAAAGGGATTTCAAATTGAATCATTGAGTAATTACTTATCCTAAATATTAGAAAAACTGTAAACAAATTATGATAAAAAATTACGTAAAAAATATTTATTGATCATATAACATTTTAATGGATTTCAACTTTTTAAGTGTATGACTTTCATTTTCACTAATCAATCTTACAATTTTTCTTATGTGGATACTAAGTTTATATAACATTGATTGTTGTTTACAAATCAAATTAATTATGTGTTAAACGATTGTAAAACATAAATAACAACTATTAAGTGTTAGATATCATAAAATAATTGAAAATTTATATGATTCTAACCATATTTTATATGTTACTATATAAAGTATCAAATAGCGGGAAAAAACCGATAGCGTCGTAGCGTTTTGCTTCCAAAACGCTATATCGACCGCTATAGCGGCCGCTATGACCGCTATTTAAACCTTTGGTTCTAACAATGGTAGTTTTCATTTTACATCATTTATGTCAATGCCAAGATTAAAGGATAAAGTAATGACATGTGAGGTTAACTGTATATTACTTGACAGTCCGACACTTAAAATGACTTGATAAAATTAGGTTAAACATGGATTCACTACCATAGTAGTCTTGTACCAGTACCGGTACCAGACTTTTCTACATGACATTCAATGGACTGATATTTAACATTTTAAAGAACCTGTGCACTGCCATAATAGTCTGGTATGAGTATAGGGGAAAAAATGTTTTTACTTACAGAGGTATTGACGTGTCTTCCAACACCAGAGAAAATATCAGTGGCACCTCTTGTGGCCACCATCACTTGTTGAAGTGCCGGTATTGCCCCTATTCAAAATAAGCAAAGAAAAATGTAGCCAACAATAATTAATACCATAAAAAAAATAGAAGGCTTATCACATCATATGCAGATAAAAGCATATTAGATTGCCTCAAGTAATGAACACTCCAAAGAGGCTTCCTTTACCTAATATTACACTAGTTAGGGTAGAACTACAAACACCACCATTTAATTAAAAATAATTGGTCTTACCAGAGCCAATTCGACCTAATACAATGCTGGGTTTGAACTGCTTTTCTAATCAAAATCCCACCAACTGATACCAGTGACATCATATTTTCATTCATAATTACAAATTTCATTATGTGGAAGTTACAAAAAACCAAGAAATAAATAAAATACAAAAGAAGATGATCAAAGTAGACTTATAATAGGCAGCAATGGCTACAATACACAAACAGTAAAACTTTGGTAGACATTAGTTACCAAAGTAGATGGGATTGCCAACCCCGATGCCGATGCGAAGTGAGAGCCTGGGTTTTGAAAGAGAAATGAGAGAGAGAGATTACCGTGTACTAAAAGATGAGAGAAAACCCGATTGACGCAGGAGAGAGATGTCAAGGAACGCAATCGGTAAGAGAGGAGTCGGAACCAGCGAGTCACCGGAGAGGCAAGACGTAACGATGCGATCGCGAAGCGGTTTTGAAGATGAGTCAGAGTCGAAGTCGAAGAAGAAAGATTGACGCAGTGCACTGGAGTACGGCCATACCAGGAAGAAAGAGGGGTTTTCGCCATCGCTCGGAGAGAAGAGGAAGAGCGGACGGGGAGAAGAGAGGAGATTCGAAATGATTTGAACCCATGAATGAAGAGTTGCAAGCAGGTCTGAGTTTCAATTTTGCTTTGCTACAGAAGCGATTGGAACGTTTTTCGCTGGGAGCGAAATGTACGAACTGGAGAGCAGAAAAGAGACGTCGCGGGGCACTGTGATCCGTTGAGATGTGACAATTTCCAAATTGAACGGTGATTAATGCAATTGGTAAGAACAAACAAAAATTGAGAGTCCAATCCTACGGTGCTTTAAAAGTAGGAAGATATAAACAGAAAGTTCTAGTTGTTAATGTTAACGGACAGACACGTTTTGACAAAGCCACTAATTAAAATGTCAAATTTTAATTCGTTCTTCTCACAAGTTAATTGCTGTAAATACAATGACGAAAATTTTCATTATAGGCATGATATATATATTATAATTCTCGGCCACATTGTCAAAGCAAAGGATGAAAAACTGAAAGTACACGTATGTATATATATATACAGTACAAGTGTTGGCTCCATTGGGCTCGTTCGGCAATCCAACGAGGATCAAAATTTGATCCGCACTAAGGAGTTCACGTTCGGATTCCTTGATCCATACAAATATGCTGAGGAGGCTTGAGTCATGGGTTCCCCTTCCTTAAGAATCCGGGCAGCGGATCAAGCCGGGCAGCAGAGGAGGCTTAAGGAGGGGTTCTTGATCCGCACTAAGGAGCACGTATTCGGACGGATCAAGGAGGATCAAAGCGTTGAGGAGACTTGAGGAGGCACCGCCGAACAGCCCCATTAAGGCCCATTTTCATCGTTAATATTAATTTTCTAACTAAAGAAGAGTTTACATTATTTTATTAATTAATTGTTACTGTCATTTTGTTTTAAGAAAACTGAACTTAATCCGTTTCCAACTTTCCTGTGAGAAGTTGAAAATAAACCGTTGTTTTAAGTGTCCTTTTTAATAGGTGTTGTTTGATAAGGAACATGCTTATGTAGTTGATTACCAAGTATCAGAATTGTGCTTGAGGTTTTGCCTGGTCTTCCCACTGGTACTGCACATGATAACATAATCCTTTTGTTGGTTTTCGTTACTGTTATGCGTTGTTAATGTACCCTATTCTGTTATGTTCTCTTACGTACTGGGGGAATGTTTTTTTTTTTTGAAGAAAAAGAAAGAATTAGTGAGAACTTTGAGATAAAGAAAATATAACATTTTTTGATTTGAACATAGAAAAATGAAGTACCATAGTTCAGTATTAACTATCGCCAAATTATTCAACTGTTCACCAGTTATTTAGCCAAACCCACTCAACATGTAATAGGTTTACAACCAAAGGAGAAATTAAAAAAAAAAAATCACTTGTAGTTTGATTGGATTTCGTCCAAGTTGTAAATTATATCATCACTTTTTTTTTCAGTGATATTGCAATCGAAGTCAATTTGTACTCTTTGTTCCAAAAATATTTAGCAAAAATTTTTGGGGTGATGGAGAAGAGTGGATCTATAATGGAATCACCAAAATGAGATACGAGAAGAGGCTCCATGGCAACTCTAACAAATTTTACAACCTTGTTCAATTTCTCCACAGCATCTTCATCTGAAACATCATCCAGATCACCGTCGCGGATTGACACTTGAGATACATCATGTCGAACAATTTCAAAAGAACCTTCGGTTTGTATAATTGATTTCACTTCCTCCATTGATGGTGCGTAAGCTGGTATGTTGAAAGAATCAACATCAGAAGCTTTCACTGTACCCTGCAATTATGAACAAAAAAACTAGTTTGACAATTGATTAGAAAGATATATGGCATAAGAACAAATTAAGGTTATACCTGAGAAACTAATTCTCTGAGAGCTTCCTCAAGCCATGACAACCATACAGCACAATCCTCCAATATTGCATGATCCGTGCTGGTACGACCACCAAATATCAGCATCATACGGCCTTCAGGGCACAACTCTTCAGAACGATGCTTGAGAAAAGATGAGAAATCCTTCTGGAACTGTCCAAAATACAATTTGGACACAAGAGGGTGGCTTTTCTTTGAAATCCAAATACTTGTTTTACTTAGGGGCCCTTCTGTTTCATTATTCAGTCCAAGAGGTACCTGCAATCCAAACAATTGTCATCTTGATTATATGACAAAGTTCAAACTCAACTATGAGCGGGGGAGGCGAAAGGGAGAGCAAACTTAACTAAGAACAAGATTTTTGGCATGGACAGTGATTAATTATGCCTCAAATTTTGCCCCTACAATCCGACGATGAAGTGGCATGTGGGTCAGGAGGATCATTTTTGTAAAATTTTTAGGATTGGAGGGTCATTATTGTAAAATTTTTTAGGGTCATTTTTGTAAATATTTTTTCAGATATGGTCAATTTTGTAAATATTTTTTGGAAAAAGGGATATTTCTATAAATTTTTCTGAAAAAGAGATATTTTGTAAATATTTTCCAACGCATCATATGGTGCAGGGGCAAATTCAAGGGCAAATCTATATTTTTCCTTTGGGCATATAATATGATCTTTATGCCGGATAAATTGAAACCAAAATGACTACATTATAAGTTTATAACTGATGAATAAAATGAGGTGCACCAGAATATCCTAGGCTGAAATTATGTTTTCTTATAAAAACACTTGTCTCTGCGACTTCACAAAAAATAAAAAATAAAAATTTTGTGGAGGTGGAAAATCTTGCCTGCGAGAGCCATTGAAGGCTTGTACAAGAATAGACGAAATGAACACTCCTCCTGAGAAATAATCTGCCATAAAATGAACCAGGCACCGCAGCTGCGTAAAACGGCACATGCTTGTCTTGCATGGACTCATTCATCTTTTCTTTATAGGAAGAAAGAACAGAACCCAGGAGAGTATTGAAGTCATTTCCTGGCAGATCATTTAACAGTAACTGGATTTCAGGGACGGGTCGACCCAGCTTGTTACAGGTTGCTGAAATGGTACGCTGAACCTCTGGGAACATATGAAATGTGTTGACACCAGTCGAACAGCCCAAATCGGCAAATACCAGTAACATTTCACTTGACGGGATGGCGCTGACAAGCGACTCCAACGCTTCCTCTACCATAAACATTGCATCAGATGCCATGTTTTTCTGGTAAATAGAACACACAAGTTTAATTGAATATATATAAAACTTGTCAAAAATAAGAAAAAAAGAGGTATAATATATATATATATATATTCTGAATTCCTCTGGAAGAGAATAATTAAATTGAGGGATGATGAAACTAATTGAATTGAAGGAATTAACCTGAAATGTTGAATTAGCTGCATAACTGTTCTCTCCGGTTCCACTAGCCATGTGAAGACCTCTTTCTAGCGCCATCTAAGTAATCTCACTTTCAATTGTTGTGTTGATGTACGTAATTAGTAGCTAGCTTGAATTGTTAACGGCTGTCTAGCTAATATATATATATAGAGGAGGGATCCATTGACAATGCTTAATTTGACAATCTTGACAATGGGACTTTTAAAAAATTTGTAAAAATTCACAAAAAACCTTAAAAATGAAAAATGGTTTATGGATGTATTATTTAACTTATAGATTGATAGTATTTCAAATTTCAATCAATTTGAACATCGTTTGATGCCTTATCAAAATTTTGTATATTTTTTAACGGTTGTAATTTAACGGATCATTAAAGAGCAATCAAAGATCGCTCAAATTAAATATAATCGGAAACATAATCAATCTATAAGTTAAATAATACTTCCGTAGGCTTTTTTCTATTTTTTAAGATTTTTTATGAATTTTTATAAAATTTTGAAAGATATGATTGTCAATATTGTCAAAAAACCCATTGTCAATGGATCCCTCCTCATATATATATATATATATATATCTTTTTGCACATCTTCACCCAGTGGTGGATCTAGTAAGCCCAAAGGGTACATAGAATTAGGATCAATTAGTTTCTAAACTGTTGCATTTGGTTCAAATTGGTCCTTGATTTGTTCAAATTGATCCTTAAATTTATAGGTTTGGTACATAGAATCCCTCCTAGATACTTTTGTTTGTACTAATTGATACTAAAATTAATTCATAAACTATATCAATTAGCATAAATAGAAGTAAAATGGGGAGTAATACCAATCAAATCATATAGTTCAGGGACCAATTTGAACAAAAAAAATAGTTTAGGGATTAATTTAAACAAAATGCAATAGTTCCGGAACCAAAATCATACTTTTCTCTATTTTTTAGGACAAGAATTTTCAACACCAAGCATTAGACTCTCTCATTTTTCAGCAAAATTTACTATTTACTATAGTTGATCCCTGTGGGGCTTGATCATTTGCTCATCTTAGAGGATGAGCCAGTAGTTTGCTTCAAGTGTGGAAAGATCGGGCATCGTTCTATAGCGTAAAATTTTAAGCAAAAATATATCTCTATGTTCATTTAAAGATATACAGTGGATATTTTCAACACTAGATGGTGGAAAATATCCACTTTATATCGAGTTAGACTATTGTGAAAAAGTTTGCATTTCAATCCGAAATGCTAACAGTCCAAATTATACTTTGCCATGTCCGAAATTTTGATTTATGGTTCCCATTAAATTCATTATATAAAAATACTAGGGAATACAAAAAATTTTCATTTTTGGAGTTTTGTAAGTATTTATTTCGAATTTTTAAAAATGACCCTAAAATATTAATAAAATAATGCTTGTTTGTACATGGTTTTTTAAAAAATCCGAAATAAATACTTAAAAAGCTCAAAAAAAGAAAATTTTTGTATCCCCTAGTATTTTTATATGATGAATTTAATGGGAACCATAAATCAAAATTTCAGACGTGGAAAAATATAATTTAGACTGTTAGCATTTTGGTGCGAAATGTAAACGTTTTTCATAATAGTTCTACTCCTACATATCTTGTAAGTTGTAATGCATATTATATAGTTTAGGCAAACTAATACATTCATTATACCCCACCATTTAGTATGTACGTAATTGGTTGGTTTTAGAATGCATTTTAAATAATTTTTTTTATTAAGCATGCAATGCTAATTATGAAGTAAAATTTTTTATTATGCACACAAATTTGTTTAGTATGCAATATATTAGAATACATGTTATCTAATATTTTTTATTTATACAAAAATGTTTAATATGCAAGTTGTTTAATATTTTTAAATTCACAGAGTTGATTTTACATGCACAATAAACAAATTTGCATATATAATTCAGAATACAGACCAAATTTAACTAGTCAAACCATCCGTATAAATGATGAGAGCTACAAACTGTATTGTTGTATCAGGCAATCAGCTCCCCAATTTAAATGCCTACATCATGTACTTTACTTTGTATTCGGAGTCAAATGCCGTTATTAATTAAACCTGTCCCGATAATACTTTAATGGAAAAAATCTGCAAGCAATTTGCTACTAATAAAATTAAGTAAAATCTTATCATAACATTAAAATTAGAATTGGCACACAACGATTTTTAAAGTTTATCGTGTTTGGTGGGAAAAAAGGCAACGCCAAAGGCGACAAACAAATTAGCAAAACCCTAGGTGGGGAGGTCGGTCGTGTTGCCGCCGCCGCCGACCTCCCGCGACCCCACCCTTTGCCTTCTTGTATATCCTACCTACCTTAAGAATACGTAAAAAATACTGAATTAGATAAGTTTCGATTTGAGTAGAAGTTGCGTAGCAAGTAAGATTCATCGCGACAAAAAGCTATGGGTGTGTGGGTCAAAGGAAAAGACAATCGTTGTATCTTTTTCTGGTTCCTGTACATCCCTTCTACTGGCAACCTACCGACGAGCTCTCCCCCTACACACTATTGCATTGGACCATCTCTCCACCCAACGCTCCATTGTGTTCACCTTCAACGAGCACCTTCAAATCATGGCTTGCAAACTCGTCTGAGACCGAGTCACAATCATGGCTTGCAAACTCGTCTGAGTCCGAGTTGACTCGGACTCGGACCATACCGAGGCGAGTTTTTGCCGAGTTTTGAGATTAGACGATTTTTAGAGAGAAAATCGGTGGAATTGGTTGAGTTGTCCGAGTTATGACCGAGTCATATCCAAGTCGGTCGAGTCGGCTGCGTCTAGACTGAGTCTTGTTAATACGTGGCTGGTTATTGATGAGTTTGTTAATTAGTCGATGTTTATATTAAATCTTTGACTTTAAGTGAATGAGCTGCATAAATTATATTCTTTCATATAGCTCCACAAAAAAATGTTATTATTACAATTGGAATTTCAGAACAGTTCACATTGATTGTTTACCAGGTTATCTATTTAGTTTGGATATTTATATTAAATTAAGTTAGTGAATTTTTTTAGTGTAATATAGCTTTTTCTAACATCATTTTGTAATTAAATAAAATTTAAGCAATTTTTACGATTTATTTAAATAAAAAATAAGTTTTTTTTGAAAAATCTGAGTTTCCGATACGAGTTAGCTGATTTTGGACGAGTCGGCCGATTCCGAGTCCATGGTCCAATGGCCAAGTCCGATTCCGAGTTTGCGAGCCTTGCCTTCAATCCTTCATCTTTGCGGCCTGTCGTCGCCTCACCGTTGCCACACCGTAGCGCCTCACCGTCGTCACACCGCAGTGCCTCACCGTCACCTCACCGCAGCGCCTCGCCGTCGTCAGACCGCAGCGCCTCACCGTTACCTCACCGTCACCTTATCCTCTCCGTGCCTCGCCGTCACCTTTCTACACTTCGCCATAGTCTTTATCTGCGTCTTGCCGTCGCCGCTTCACACTTTCTGGCTTTTCTGCCTGAAGTCCCCTAGGGATCTGAGCTGCCATTTTCCTTGCTGCTGCTGCTTCTTCTTCTTCTTCTTCTTTTTTCCCTTGTATCTTGTATATTCCACTGTACTCGTTTTATTTGTTTAAATGAAAATTTGAGTAGGCTTTTATCTACTCCAAAAAAAAAAAGTTTATCGTGTTTGGATGTATGATATTATAATCAAGTAAGGAATAAAGTATGTAAACAAGATAAAATAAAAATGTGATGGATATAATAAAATGTTTCTATTCAACAAAAAAAAAAACCATAGATACTTTGTATTGCATGTTTGAGATCCGTTTCTTGACTTCTGTTTTTCTCAATAGACGTGGTGGAAATTCACCGTATTAATGACTTCTGTTTTTCTCAAACTCACCGTGTTACATTTAGTACCGATGGTGGAAATTCCACCATAGATCTATGTTTCCATTATTTTATCATCGGTACCGTACGAATGTACACCTCGTCGGCACACACACAAGTCTATACCAAAATCGATACGCCTTCTTTTTGTCCACACATTCCAATTTTGATCTGTAATGTGGGGTTTTTTTTATTAATAAAAAAATAAAAAATCAAAATTACAACAGTATAAACTGTTTTTTAAAAATTACAGAAATAGAAAAACCGTTAT
The DNA here is from genome assembly GCA_030179965.1 of Cyperus esculentus. Classification (NCBI taxonomy): domain Eukaryota; kingdom Viridiplantae; phylum Streptophyta; class Magnoliopsida; order Poales; family Cyperaceae; genus Cyperus; species Cyperus esculentus. Next base: position 4,054,861 of record JASGLE010000013.1, on the reverse strand, counting down.
CTGAAATCGCGGCTTAGTCTGTATTCTGCTGGAGATTTATGAAGACATTTGAAAGGGCAAACGTTAGTTGTTTTTTATAAATGACTTACCATTTTAAAGTTCTTGAAGTCTACTTTCCAATGGTTCAACTTTCAAGGCATTTGGAGTTCTCTACAGAGAGTTATTGCAGTTTTAGTGGAGAGGGGTCAGTTTTCAGTATTCTCTCTTTAATTACGAATTTCTAGAGTTTTCTATTGGTTGTTTTTTATAAATGACCTACCGTAAAGGTATTGAAGTCTACTTTCCAATGGTTCAACTTCCAAGACATTTAGAGTTCTCTACAGAGAGTTATTGTAGTTTTAGTGAAGAGGGGTCAGTTGAAACAGGGGCTGTTTTGTATTCTCTATTTAATTACGAATTTCTAGAGTTTTTTGTTGGTTGTTTTTTACAAATGGTCTACCGTGTTAAAGGTCTTGAAGTCTACTTTCCAATGGTTCAACTTCCAAGGCATTTGGAGTTCTCTCCAGAGAGTTATTGCAGTTTTAGTGAAGAGAGGTCAGTTGAAACATGGGCTGTTCTGTATTCTCTCTTTAATTATGAATTTCTAGAATTTTCTGCAAGTAAGATTGCTGGGAGAGGAAAGTAGGGACTTGAACACATCTGTTATTTTCTTTTCAGCATCATTGAGATCAACAGCAACACTGATCACTTTCAATTCTTTTGCTACTCATTTGTCATTGTTGTTGCTAGGGAAATGAATTGCTGGATGATGGAAGTGTAGCAAAGCTCTGTGGCCAAGGTCACACCTATCTGTTTGAGTGCATTACCATAAGACGAGATCTTTCACAAGGAAAATATATCTTTACTTGGATTTTCTGTAATTGATGAGCAATACTATGATAGAAAGATCTCGTCTTATGGTGATGCACTCAAACAGATAGGTGTGACATTGACCACAGAGCTTTACTGCACTTCCATCATCCAGCAATTCATTTCCCTGGCAACAACAATGACAATGAGTAGCAAAAGAATTGAAAGTGATCGGTATTGCTGTTGATCTCAATGATGCTGAAAAGAAAATAACAGATGTGTTCAAGTCTATGCTTTGTTCTTCCAGCAATCTTACTTGCAGAAGATTCTAGAAATTCATAATTAAAGAGATAATACAGAACAGCCCATGTTTCAACTGACCCCTCTTCACTAAAACTGCAATAACTCTCTGGAGAGAACTCCAAACACCTTGAAAGTTTAACCATTGGAAAGTAGACTTCAAGAGCTTTAACACGGTAGGACAACCAACAGAAAACTCTAGAAATTCGTAATTAAAGAGAATACAGAACAACCCTGGTTTCAATTGACCCCTCTCCACTAAAACTGCAATAACTCTCTGGAAAGAACTCCAAACGCCTTGGAAGTTGAACCATTGGAAAGTAGACTTCAATACCTTTACAACGGTAGGTCATTTATAAAAAACAACCAACAGAAAACTCTAGAAATTCGTAATTAAATAGAGAATACAAAAAACTGACTCCTCTCTACTAAAACTGCAATAACTCTCTGGAGAGAACTCCAAACGCCTTAGAAGTTGAACCATTGGAAAGTAGACTTCAAGAACTTTAAAATGGTGGTCATTTATAAAAAACAACCAACGTTTGCCCCTTCAAATGTCTTCAGAAATCTGCAGCAGAATACAGACTAAGCCGCGATTTCAGATAGCGGCTTAGTCTCAGACTAAGCCGCGGTTTTTTTATTTCTGTAATTTTTAAAAAACAGTTTCTACTGTTGTAATTTTGATTTTTTATTAATAAAAAAAACCCCGTAATGTGACTATAAAACCAACTAATATAAATACGTAAGTAACGTAACTACCTAGCTTGTGGAATCTGGTAGAAATAATAAAATTCCACATTTTAATTGGAAAATGGTGTGTTTAATTATAGAAAATGGTGGTCTTGGTAATTCTGATCTTTCTCAGATGAATATTCAGCTGTGTGGTCAGTTGAAACTAAAAGGGACTTGTACTGTCTATTCATTTTATATTGTACTTAATTGCAGAAGGGTCAAGACCAGAACACAGCGGTCAATTTGGAAAATTCATGTTCCAGTAAAAGTCAAGGTATTTATGTAGATAGTTGTACATGATAAAATTTGACTAAGGTTAGACTGTTCTTTAGAGTGTGGACTGGTCATGTCAAATTTTGACCGTCTATATATTCATTGGTTGTAGTGTTTTTAAATAATCTGAGAGGTCCAAATTAATCCGAATCGAGAAATTTGGGGAAAATGGACCGACCGACCCGATCTAAGAGTGTGACCCGGGCAACCCGAGAGGACTGGGAGGGACGGTCTTCGCAAGGAAAGGAATCCAACCCACATAAAATTTCCTGAGAAACCCCGATCCGAGCAAACCCGGGACCCTACCCGTCCCGACCCGAGGTACTGGGATAACCCGGGGTACTGAGGTAACCCGGGGTAATAAAAAAATAAAAAATAAAATAAGACGTCGGAATCCCGTATATATTAGTAACATAGCCAATCCTAAATCCAAAATTTAAAAGAGGTTAACTTTTATTTTTTAAAGACGATTAGTATAGTATAAAATATATATATTTTGGTTAAAACAAATAAATTTTTAGTTTAAAATATATATATATATATATAGAGAGAGAGAGAGAGTCCGGCTACTGTGCTTCCGTAAGCATTTCGGACCAAAACGCTTACGGTTCAAATTTAAAAATCTATCGTCCGAAATTTTGATCTAAATAGCTCATAATAATCTTGCATAATTAACTTGTATTGTACCAATTTTTACCATTTTTGGAATTTTATTACTATTTTTAATGATTTTTTGAAAGATGGCTCTTAAAATAATTAAAAATAAATCAATTTTGTATGCCAATTTTTAAAAAACCATTAAAAATAGCTAAAGTTTTTTAAAAATGGAAGATTTTGGGATTCTACAAGTTAATTTTGTCAAGATTATTATGAGTTATTTGGATAAAAAATTTGGACGACGGATTTTCAAATTTTGTCAAGATAGCGTGAGCTTAAGCTCACGGAGCCATTCCGTGAGCGCACCTTCAAAAACATATCAAATCACCTCCAAATTTTGATTTATATGGCTCAATAAATTCTTTGTATCAAAATCATATGGGACACAAAAAATTTTTATTTTTGGAGATTTTTAAGTATTTGTTTGAGATTTTTTAAAAGTGACTATACAATATTAATAAAATAATCAATGTTTTATGTATCATTTTAAAAAATCTCAAACAAATACTTAAAAATCTCCAAAAATGGAAAATTTTAGTATCCCATATGATTTTGATATAAGAAATTTATTAAGCCATATAAATCAAAATTTGGAGATGATTTCATATGTTTTTGGAGGTGCGCTCATTAAAAAATATATATATATATATATATATATATGAGTTTTGCTAAAATGAGTCATGACTCACAGGCTGCTTCGTGAGTCAGGATCCAAAAACATATCAAATCACTTCCAAATTTCAATTTATATGGCTCAATAGATTCTTCATATCAAAATCTTATAACACTAAAAAAATTTTCATTTTTGGAGATTTTTAAGTATTTGTTTGAGACTTTTTAGAAATGACTGTACAATATGTAATAAAATAATGCAGATTTTTACATGACCTTTGTGTTGGAGCCATTCGGAAACCGGATTGTACCGGCATTGTTGCCTTTCTTTCTCTGTGTGAGATGGCACAATGCTAATTAATTTTGGTGATTGATATGTGAATTAATACAGTAAATGGATCACAATTCTAGTTATTGAGAATATCTTGGTTTGAACCCCTTGGATATTAATGTAATATGTGTCAATTCCACAATCCTAACCAAATCTCAATTTTCTAATTTCCGAGGATAACCTATGGGCTAGCATGAGAGTTACAATTAGACAAGTTACGAGGATCTTCTTGTTCTTGTTGTAAAGGTATGGGTTCTCACTGAATTATAATTTTTGTACAATTGGAATTAATTGCATTCATGTAGATAGTAAGTTTTATATTGCATTGGTTAAGAACTTAAGATTAAAATCAAATGCTAGATTTGCAATGGGTACATGATTATTGTTTGTTTGTATGTATATATGTGCTTACTGTTGAGTAATAGGTTATGATGCATGGGAAATAAAGCTTTTCTAAAAGAAATGAAGACTAATTAAAATTGACTAAATGTCACCACCGGAATCAACAGACGGTAAGATCCAATGTTGCAAATAGATTCCCGAAATTACGGAATCTTAAGTACTTAAGTGAACGTCTCTTTACAAAGTTCATACTAGTTGGGGAAGGGAACAAACGGTGTGACAAACGGGACATATTATTTTTAAAAGAAATATATTTAATTGGACATAACTGAGCTTCAGTTCAATACGGGACATACTAACTTTTTCTATGAATAGAATCTTAATTTGCAAGACAAATTGTATATTTATGATAAAAAGGTATTTAATCGGACATAACTGAACTTTGTTCAGTACGGGACAGATTAAGACTTTTGTTATGAATAACTTCTTAAATTACAAGAAAATTTTCTTTTATGGTAAAATCTATTAAATTGGATATAATTGAATTTCGGTTCAATACGGAATAGATTTAAATGTTTTCAATCGATAATCTTTCTTAAAATTCAATAGCCTGAAACTGTTATATACATGTTGTGATAAATGCATTGCATGACATGTTTAGTTTTATTTCTTAGGCTTAATTTCTTGTATACCCCTCAACTCTCTTTCATTCTCTTATTTCTCCCTCAGCTCATTGATATATCTCAAATATCCTTCAACTCTTGATTCTATTTCTTATTTACCCTTTTGATGATAACTCCCATCTTAAATGCTGTTATTTTATTATAAATTGATGGCCTGTCTTTAATTAAAATATAAAGGACGAAAATACCCCCATTAATAATCACTTTTCTACAGTCGGATGTCACCTGTCTCGTTATGCTCTTACATTTCTTGGAAGACAAATATTTGCTGACAATTTGATGCCCACCTCTCTCATATGAAATTTTTAACAGAAGCTTCCAAGAATACTAACTAGCAATAGTTTATAACCAGTAAATGCCACATACCATTATGGTACAATGGTACCTGATAACTAGAGGTGACAAAATCTGATCTGACCCGAAAAACCCGTCCGACCCGATCCGAGTTTCAGAGAAAGTCAGACTAACTCAAACCTGACCCGCGTTTCAGGGAAAATCAGACTAACCTGAACCCGACCCAACCTGAAAAAATGCCGACAGACATGAACCCGATACCCGACCCGACCCGACCCCGAACCCAAACCCCGACCCGAATCGACCCGATCCGACCATCATTCGGTGCTGGGATAATTAAATCGTTTGGGGAGGCATGGACTGCACCAAGCCTAAGTGAGGGAGCAAATTAAGGATTCCTCAAAGTAATCAACTAGGAGATCGAGTACAGGAAATAACCATTCTTATTTAATTGGAAGGGTATTTCGTCCATAGCATGTTTATTAAGAATTAATCAGGAGTTATTTAGAAGACAATAATAATTTAGTTTATAGTTTTAATGAGATGGGCAAATAAGAAATAGATATAAGAGTTGGAGGGTAAATGAAATATATTAAAGAGTTGAGAGAGAAATAAGAAAATGAGAGAGAGTTGAGGAGTATATAAAAAAATAAGCCTATTTCTTAATATTGCATTAATGACAATGTTGGAGCTGTATTTGTTACTTGTTCCTCTTGTTCCTCTTGAGAAAGTTATAATTCTTTGGGCTGGAACTAAATTCCGTACTGATAGATTATCTCTTACCAGTTCCATTTCAATATGGGTTCCAGGTGTTCAGATGTTGAGGATCAGGTTAGATGTTTATTATGCCACTGCTTTCTTGGGAATATATTAGAGTAATACTTCTTATATGGTAATCCTCATGATGCTATCCAACTTTGTATAAATTTATTCTGTTCTTATCTGAATCTTCTATTCTATCATACTGATCATTTATTTGTGGTGGCATGTAATTATGAACTTGTTTTGTTGAGATAAATGAATGGATCGTCTTTATTTGAAGAAATAAAGCTTTGCGTGTACGTGTCTTTGGGTACACGCGGCGACTGTCATGCTCAGACCGATAATTTTGGTTCGGGGTGTGAAAACTTCTGTTTTACTCTCATCTCTGATGATCGCGGTTAGGGGTGCAAACGGGCCGGATGCTACTCGACTGTATCCGGATTCGTATTTAGATATTAACGGATTCGGTTATTCGTTATGCAGATACGGATATGAATACGGTAATGATTTCGGAAGCGGATACGGATACAGATACAGATATGGATAATTATCCGTATCCGTATATTTATGAATTCGGATATATCCGTTTTACTCAAGACCTGCCACCCATCTTCGGTACACAGTGGGAGTTTCTACTTGGTTTATTGGGCCTCACTTACATCCTGGGCTCAAAAGTTCTAGATGATTCTATACACTACACTAGAGTATTAAAGTTGATATGTATGATGACTAACTGATATGTATGATGACTAATATGTTCTAGGGAAATACTATGTTCACTTTAGTAGCTCGGTGTCTGAGTGACATTCATGTCTCTATGTTAATTTTTATGGTGAGCTAAATTAAATTAGTAAGTGAATAACATGTTCTTGAAGGTACAGTTTCCAAATTAAGAATCCGAATTGTATCCGTATTTGTATTCGTATTCGTGAATATCCGAACCGTATTTGTATTCGTTTAATATCTGAACCGTATTCGTATCCAAATCTATTCGTATTCATATCCGTATTCGGAAAATTAATACGGATACGAATACGATTTTGACTACTATCTGACCGTATCCGACCATTTGCACCTCTAATATCGCGGTCTCTCCTTTCCGGCGGCCACGATCTCTCTTGTATTTGACGAATACGATCTTTCTTATCTCTAGCAAGTGTGATCTCTCTCTTGTATCCGGCGATCCCGATCTCTTTCCCGTCTTTATTGATTTCTAAGTCCATCTCATCTTTCTATATAAACACTATGTTTTTATGTAAACACCTTTTATCTAAATACTTTCTCTTGTTATATAAACACTTTTTCCATTTATCAAAATATTTAGACCACCTATCTAAACACTTTTGTCATTTATCTAAACACTTAAGTGACCTATCTAAGCACTTATAACTCTATAAAAAAAACGCACTGGAGTACTTTGAATTAATCACGTAGAGAATAAATACAACAAAAAAAGTAACGAATTTGCCATTTTTAGAAATATTCTAAGTATATTTTTTTCAAAAAAGGAAATTTAGTTAGGGAGATTTGGTTTGGAGACTATTAGTTGGACTCGAAAAAAAAAATTTGATACCATTCTGTGATTACTTGATATTAAATTATTCTCTTTTTTTAGAACACTTCTATTTTTGATAAATGATAAAAAGTGAGGCTCCATACTATTAATGGTACGGAGTGCTCCGTACTACGGCTCCATACTATTATTTTTGAAGCTCAAACGGTCGTTCCGAACCGTTCAATGTGATCTCTATATGTTAATGTTGTTATAGACCAAATTTTATAATTCTTAGAATTTTTAAACCATTATTTTAGATAGATAAAAAACTACATTTTTTAATGGTTCATAATATTTAAATCAAGTCATTTTCTAATTATCTAAAGAAATAGTAAAAATATAAAAAAAAAATGTAAAATTATGTCTACAATGGTATTTGTAAATGGAGATCATGTTGAGCTGTTTTGGTTGACCATTTAGACTTTAAAAACTATTATATAAGAGCCGTAGTACGGTTAATGTGTACTATTGGAGGTGGCAAAACCCGATCCGACCCGAAAAACCCGCCCGACCCGACCCGACCAAAACCCGACCCGACCCGATATTTTCAGAAAGTCAAATTGACCCGACCCAACCCGTCCTGAGATCAAACAACATGCAATCCAACTCAAATCAACATACAATCCAAAGAAAAACCAATATTAAAATTGACCCGACCCGACCCGCTTGTCACCCGACTCGACCTGACCCGAGATTTTCTAGAAAGTCAAACTGACCCGACCCGACCCCGAACCCGACCCGTCCGCCCGATTTGTCACCTCTATGTACTATTAATAGTACAATAGCCTCACTCAATGATAAATATGTGATGAATGCATTTGATAACACTATAATTTTAAAGTCAATCTTTTTTTTTCCCAAGCGAACATATAGTACTGTAATTGGATTGGGAGATATCTATTTTTTTTTTAAAAAAAAGAAAAATAGAGAACTTTTAGATCAAGAAGAGAGAGCATTTATTTATTGAGATGTTATAGAATAGAGGAGGGATCCATTGACAATGCTTAAAATGACAATCTTGACAATCAAGATTTTGAAAATTTTGTAAAAATAGTTAAAAATTCTTAAAAATAGAAAAAAGTTTATAGAGGTATTGTTTAACTTATAGATTGATTATGTATCAAATTATATTCAATTTAAATGACGTTTGATAGCTCTTTAAAGCTCGTTAAATTTTAACCGTTAAAAAATGTATAAAATTTTGATAAACCATCAAATGATGTTCAAATTGATTGAAATTTAAAACACTATTAATCTATAAGTTAAAGAATGCATCCATAAAAGTTTTTTTATTTTTAAGATTTTTTATGAATTATTACAAATTTTTCAAAATCTTGATTGTCAAGATTGTCATTATAAGCATTGTCAATGGATCCCTCCTCTATAGAATATATATCTAATGATTTAGATTTTTCAATTTATGTATAGATAAAAAAGTGGTCACCATAGGCACCGATGCCTATGGTTATTGGATCTCTCATCTTTATTAATTGGAACAAGTTTTTTTATGTACAGAAATGAAGTACCATAGTTTCAGTATTAATTAACTAGTGCCAAATTTACCCAACTAGGCAACTGATCACCAGTAAAAAGATAACTAAATTCACTCAATAGGTAAAACGTTTACAACCAAGGATAAAATTTAAAAGAAAAAAAAACACTTTTAGTTTGACCGGATTTAGTCCATTTGTAGTTGTAATACTATCACTTTTTTTTTCAGTGATATTGCAATCCAAGCCGATTTATACTCTTCTTTACAAAAATACTTGCCAAAATTTTTTGGGGTGATGGAGAAGAGTGGATCTATAATGGAATCACCAAAATGAGACACCAGAAGTGGCTCCATGATAACTCTAACAATTTTTGCAACCTTCTTCAAGTTCTCCTCAGCATATTCATCTGAAACATCATCCAGACCGTCGCGGTATGACATTTGAGAAACATCATGTCGAACGATTTCAAAAGAACCTTCGATTTGTATAATTGATTTCACTTCCTCAACTGATGGTAGGTACATTGGTATGTTGAAAGAATCAACATCAGAAGCTTTCACTGTACCCTGTAATTATGAACAAAAAACTAGTTTAACAGATTAATTTCCTTACACAAAAAGAGATTGATTATTATTTATTACTAATGAATTTCTTAAGCCTAGCAATTTATTACTAACGAAAACAAATTCAGGTAATACCTGAGAAACTAATTCTCTGAGAGCTTCCTCAAACCATGATACCCATACAGCACATTCTTCAATTGCGGGATCTGCGCTGGTACGACCATGAAATATCAGTGTCATACGGCCTTCAGGGCACAGTTCTTCGGACCGATGCTTGAGAAAAGAAGAGAAATCCTTCTGAAACTGCTCGAAATACAATTTGGATACCAGAGGGGGGCTTTTCTTAGAAACCCAAAAACTTGATTTATTTAGGGGCCCTTGATCCGTTTCGTTATTCAGTCCAAAAGGTACCTGCAATTCAAACAGTTCTCACATTAATTATATTACAAATTAAGTACAAACTCAACTATGAACAAGGGAGACGAAAGGGAAAATATAAATAAACTTAGAACAAAGAAAGATCTTTAGCATAATAAATACTCTATCTTTTGGGACTGGATTAATTGAACCAAAATGACTGAAATTATAACAAATAAATAAATAATGCGCATCAGATCATATCCTACGCCGAAGCAAATGATTTCCTATATAAAAGTAACAATAAGCTGTAATTTCCTTCTAGTGTTTGATATTTTATAGAAGTTCTTTTTTGGAGGTTAAAAATCTTGCCTTTGAGAGCCAATGAAGGCATGTAGAAGAATAGACAAAATGAACACTCCTCATGGGAAATAATCTGTCGTAAAATGAACCCGACACTGCAGCTGTGTAAACCGGTATATACTTATTGTCTCGCATCGATTCATTCATCTTTTCTTTGTAGGAAGAAAGAACTGACCCCAATAGAGTATTGAAGTCATTTCCTGGCAGATCATTTAACAACAACTGGATTTCAGGTACGGGTCGACCCAGCTTGCTACAAGCTGCTGAGATGATACGCTGAACCTCTGGGAACATATGAAATGTGTTGACACCGGTTGAACACCCCAAATCGGCAAATACCAGTAACATTTCGCTCGAAGGGGTGGCACTGACAAGCGACTCCAGGGCCTCCTCTACCATAAACATTGCACCAGATCCAATTTTTTTCTGGTAGAATAGAACACATAAATAAGCTTAATTGAATATATGTTATCGTAGGTGACATCAAAATCGTAAGATCTAACTAATTGTTTTCGCAATTAATCTGTCCCGAAAGAAGAAGTGAATAAGTTAGATTCTACCATAGTAATTAGGAGTAGCTTTTGTCATTTTTGTTCTTTTTAATCAGCACCTTAATAAAAAAACAAATAACAATTTTTCTTCCAAAAAAGGGTATAATCAGACTTGAATTCCTCTGGAAGAGAAAACAAATTGAGAGGGAAGATGACATTAAGTAAATTAAAAACCTGCACTGTTGAGTTAGCTGCATAACTGCTCTCTCCAGTTCCACCAACCATGTGAAAGTCTCTTTCTAGCCCCATCTTCTTCATGCACAGACCTTACTTTCTATGTTCCTGTTGATGTATGTAGTAGCTAGCTAGCTTGAATTGTTACCGGATGTGGAATGTCTTCTTCCACATCATCTCCTTATGTTTCTACATTGCTAATGCAAAAACGTGTTGCATGCTTTCCAATTTTTTGGGATTAAACAAATGAAATTAGAATTATATATTAGAAAAAAATAATTAGATTAATGTTGATACGCGTTCAACGTCAGCCTGGTTGTCGGTGAATATATTTTGAAAAGAAAATGTTATGGGGATACCGCAAAAGATACCGTCGGGGATACCATTAAACATTGACTGCCAATAAAATGTGGGATAAGTTGAATATTAAGGAGGTTAAGGTGAATATTTAGGAGGATAAGCTGAATAGTTAGGAAGTATAGTGCTGCAATATGTGTTAAGCAAAATGTGTTAAGAGTAGTTTTTATTGGCTAATTTAAATAAAATGCTGCAATATCACTGAATAGTTAGGAAGTATAATGCTGGTTTAAATGCAAGTTAAATTAAGAGTAGTTTTTGTTGGCTGTAAAGCAAAATGTGTTAAGCAAAATGTGTTAAATGTGATGCTGCAATTAGGTTTTTATTATGTGGAGTTTTTATTGGTTGTCAAGCAAAATGTATTAAGTTGAATATTTAGGAGGTTAAGGTGAATATTTAGGTTTAGTTGAATTGTTCAAAGATCATGGTATCTCCGACGGTATCCCTAGTGGTATCCGAATATCTGGACTGATAAATAAATTAGAATTATATATTAGAAAAAAAATAATTAGATTAATATACATACGCGTTCAACGTCAGCCTGGTTGTCGGTGAATATATTTTGAAAATGAATATATATCTAGAGTTGAATGGGTTTAATATCTTATTAGTGAGGTTAAGATCTGAACAAGTTTGATGGGTCAACGGATCATTAATAAATCTGTCGGCCTAATATTGGCCAATTGGACATGCACTACTGTGTCTACATTATTTCTTTGGAGAAAGGAAATTTCAACAGTTCGGTTTATTAAATTAGGGCAGATGCTACACCAAAGGAATGGGTCAATTTTAATCCAAAAAAAAAAAAAATTAATGGGTGTCGGTTAATCCCATTTCTTTTTATATCTTTATACTATATATTTTCTCATATCTATGTATACTATTTTAGATTGAAAAAAAATGATAGAGCACCAACATTTGATTCTCATATTTTTCAGTAAAATTTACTATAGTTGATCCCCTAAAATTTTAAGAAAAGTATATCTCCATGTTCAAATTAAAAGTCTACATCATTTACTTCGTATTCGGAGGCAAATGTTGTCATTAATGAAATACGTTGCCGGATAATATATATTTTATTGGAAATAATTAATCTGCAAGCAATTTGCTACTTATAAATTAAGTACAATTTCATATAAAATTAAAACAAGTAATTGGTACACAACGATCTTAAAGTTTGTCTAGCTTATACAATGTATATTTGATACAAAATAAAAAAAAATTGTGACTAATTTAATATAATGTTTTTATTTAACAAACAAAAACATAGATGCTATGCGTTGAGTGTTAGAGATCCTTTCTTGACTTTTGTTTTTTTCAATGGTATATTTGTTACATTATGTATACATCTATAGATCTATGGACGGTTTTTCAATGGATGCAAGATGTTTCTCATATATATACGATGAGAGTTGAAGGCCCTCCAATTATTTCAGCAGGGACATTGTGTTTAGAATTTGTAATCTTCACGAAAAAAGTAATTTCTTATTTAATATGTTAGACTTGGCTCTCAATAGTTTTTTAAGCATATAATTCACAACAAATGTGAACTTGGATTATGCGATCAAGCATTTTCATAGATAATAATGTATCCTTTCAGACATTATACATGCATTTGTTTTAAACCAACACTATGTTTAATTTTACAAAACGGAACTGGTTTAAATTTTTTCATAGAAAATAATGTACCATGTGGCAAACTATATACACTAGATAATTTGTTGCGCCTCCGGTGCAACCGTCACCTTAACCTTTGTATAATGTCATTCTGTTTGCAATCAATGTTTCACCATTTAATGTAAATTCATTTGATAGCGACATTTGACCATTTACCATACAGTGAGAGCAGGATATAAGTAGAAATCATAAATTAATTCGAGGTTGGATAAATCAGTCATTAAGATGAAAAGGTCACATATTCAGAATGCTCAAGCTAGTCGTAAAATGTCAAGCCCACAAAACTTGTTAACATAATGCACAAATTGGTAACACAAAAGGCAAGGAAAAAAATTGAAATAATAAGTAATTGTTTTGGATTTTTCAAAATGACTCTAAAATATTAATAAAATAATACTTGTTTGTACATGAATTTTAAAAAATCTGATATAAATATGTAAAAACCTCAAAAAATAGAGAATTTTTATATCCCTAAATATTTTCATATGATAAATTTAATTGGAACAAAAATTTTAAACGTTATTCTGTTGTTCCGTTTTATTCCGTGCGGAACAACCAATATCACAAAAAAAATTTCCGTTATTAATACGGAACATAACACGGAGGAGATTTCAGATACGTTTTTTCAAACGTAACAGCAAATGGAACATACACCCATACATAGGTTGGAGTATCAAAGAGAAGAAAACAAAGAAGTGGGATGAAGTGATTGTTCACTCCAAAAAAAAAAAAAAAAAAAAAAAAAAAGATGAAGTGATTGAGGAAAAGAAGACAACCTGTGAGCCCAAAGCAGCTGCCAAGCAAATTGGGAATGGATGGACACTTATTACAATACCCCATGTTTTGCACCCCATTATCTCACCTTGTTCTATGACGTGTGGGCCCAAAAAATTGACTTTTTATTGGGACATGTGAGAGTGTAACATTGGAGCAATTTATCTTTCTTCCCACTGGAAGACACGTGAAGCTTCTGATTTCACTCAAAAATAGTGGGTCCCCCACTTCGTATCTATTTAAACAAAGATCCAATTTAATAGCAAAACCGCACGTCCCAATGTTTTTTTGAGACACATAGCGCACAGCCAAAAAAGAACACCAGGAGCACACCAGTAAAAAAGGGTCCAACCAAATGGAGAAAGTCCAACACCGCTATGAACCGCTGCACAAAAACGCAGCTCGGACTACAACTGCGCCACTGAACCATGAACGTGGACACCCTGCTGACGCGCCACATGAACGTCATCACAAAGCAACAACACCGTTGGATGATGATCGAACGGTTGATAACAACTCAAAAACACTATTCACGAAATACTATTCCCAAGCACATGAAATGAGGATTTCTAATGTGAATTCATGTGTATATTAATGGCGTTGAAATTAATTAATTGATCTGCATGCACCGTCCGCCGACCCATCAAATGCATGGGGTCAGACCTTTAATTTCTCTAGTAATTAAATTAAGTCAAATCTACTTAGTACTTATTCATTTTTTTTTCGAAAAGTTGGTAGCAGCTACCGACGTAGTACTTGTTCATTCTGAAGTTCTTTCATTGAATACTATATAGCTGGATCAATTTGGACTGGTGTAAACAAGCCGAGCCGAGCCAAGCTAGGCTAAGCTCAAACTCGGCTCGTTAACAGAAACTTGAGCTTGGCTCGTTTAGTTAACGATCTGGCTCTTTAAGCTCGTTTATTTTTTAATAATAAACTTATAAGTATGTTATATCAAAATTTATATAAAAATCAACAAAAGTACGAACAAAAATATGTTCGTACACATTATACATAACAATTTGATATATATTAGACCATATGTTGTATAATATATTAATAATCTACGATAAGAGCAGTACGAATTGCAATTAGTAATAATTTATCGAGCCAAATGATTTTAACGAGCCGAGCCATGTTAAGCTCGGCTCATTAGCTTAACGAGCTTAACGAGCTAGCCAATAGCGAACGAGCCACGAGCTACAAGTTTTTTTGCCACTCCTATGGACGCTCAATACTGGTCAAATTATTAATTACTTTCTAATTGATAATGAATTGGAACCAAATTAATTTATTTAGTACAATAAGAAAATGGAAAAGCAACATGCTGCTGTTTAATTTGGAGCCTATAAATAGGTCTGTTTTGTGGCATCATTGTATATGCAAGGAGAAGAGGTGCAAGAAGAAGAACTGAAGAAAGGCACCAAAACAGAAAGTGAGGCTTCTGTTTAGAAGAAGATGACTTTGGAAAGAGATTTTCACATGGTTGGGGGAACTGGAGGAAGCAGTTATGCTGCTAATTCAACTATTCAGGTTCCTTATTATTATCAAAACAAATTAATTTACTGTATAACATATTTGGTACTCAATTTTTTGCTTGTTTTTCGAATTCTATTCTACCAGAAGAAGATTAATTGCATCTGGTGCAATGTTTATGGTAAAGGAGGCATTGGAGTCCCTTGTCAGCACTATCCCTTCGAGCGAGATGTTATTGGTATTTGCCGATTTGGGGTGCTCAACTGGTGCCAACACATTTCTTATGTTCCCGGAGGTTCTGCGTACCGTTTCAGCAGCTTGTAGCAAGCTAGGTCGACCGGACCCTGAAATCCAGTTACTGTTAAACGATCTGCCAGGAAATGACTTCAATGCTCTCTTGGGTTCAGTTCTTTCCTCCTATAAAGAAAAGATGAATGAATCGATGCGAGACAATAAGTGTATGCCGGTTTATACAGCTGCGGTCGCGGGTTCATTTTATGACCGATTATTTTCCAGGAAGAGTGTTCATTTCGTCTATTCTTGTGCAAGCATTCATTGGCTCTCTCAGGCAAGTATTCTAAGCAAAGGTTTAAATAGCGCCGCTATCGGCCGCTATAGTGGTCGATATAGAGTTTTGGAACCAAAACGCTACGACGCTATCGGTTTTTTCCGCTATGTGATACTTTATATAGTAACATATAAAATATGGTTCGAATCATCTGAATTTTCAATTATTTTATGAAATCTAACACCTAATAGTCGTTATTAATTTATGTTTTACAATCATTTAACACATAATTAATTGGATTTATAAATAACAATCAATGTTATATAAACTTAGTATCCACATAAGAAAAATAGTGGGATTGATTAGTGAAAATGAAAGTCATATACTTGAAATCCATTAAAATGTTATATAACCAATAAATATTTTTTTACATAATGTTTTATCATGATTTGTTTACAATTTTTCTAGCATAATTTTTAGATTCTAACTTTTTTTTTTTGAAAAATGATAGGTAGATAATTTATTTTTGATAACTTCAATAATCCATTCAATTTTTTAATATTTAGGAAAAGTAATTACTCAATTATTCAATTTGAAATCCTTTTGATAGAAACAAGTTATACTTGTGCAATAAAAGACTGACCAACATGTTGTACTATGTCAATATATCTGAATAAGAATGTTTTTGTTTCAAGAGAAATACAATAATTATATAATTTTTAAACAATTTGGTTAGAAAACTTTATAAATTATTCTAATTATTCATCATTTTTATTAAATATTTTAGCTCATAAACCAATAAAATAGTTAAAATATTCTACGTAACAGGAACCGGTAACACCCACGATAGCGCCGATATCCGATATCCGCTATCAAATATACCCCACCGTGACGAGTCCGCTATCCGCTATTTAAACCTTTGATTCTAAGTTTTCAACCTCAAATTAAAAAGTGTGAGCCTTGTAAATATTCACATAGACTGAAAAGGGTTTCGCAGCTTATTCCAACTTTATGAGAAACCATTTCAGATCTGGATATCCTGATTCTCAAATTTTCTAGTAAGCACTTACTGATTAGTCATTTTTGGTTTCAATTTAATTTCTTAGTTTATTCAAACTATCTGTTCCGCATCTGCTCAGTCATAGTTGTGCTTGTAGCATATATATATATATAATTAGGCTACCTTGATATGTACATAATCAAGGTGACAAATGGTTGTTGCAGGTACCTCCTGGATTGAATAGTGAAACAGAAGGCGCAGTAAATAAAACAAGTTTTTGGATTTCTAAGAAAAGCCTCCCTCTTGTGTCCAAATTGTACCTTGAGCAGTTTCAGAAGGACTTCTCTTCTTTTCTCAAGCATCGATCTGAGGAGCTGTGCCCTGAAAGTCGTATGGCGCTGATATTTTCAGCTCGTACCAGCGCAGATCCTGCAATTGAGGAATGTGCTGTATGGATGTCATGGTATGATGAAGCTATTAGAGAATTAGTTTCCCAGGTATTTCAATTTATGTGTCTACTACTGTATATCCTTTCTACTTAAGCAAACTTGCCCGACTAACTGTGTTCATAATTAATTCCAGGGTGTGGTGAAAGCTTCTGATGTTGATTCTTTCAACATACCGATGTTCTTACCATCAATAGAGGAAGTTAAATCAATTATACAAACCGATGGTTCGTTTGAAATTATAGAACATGATGTTTATGAAGTGTCGTACCACGAAAGTCTGGATCACAATATTTCAGATGGGGATGCTGTAGAGATAGTGCAAAGATCTGTAATGGCTGCAAGAGTTGTCCTGGAGCCTCTTTTGGTATCTCATTTTGGTGATTCCATTATAGATCCGCTCTTCTCTATCGCCCCAAAAATTGTTGCTAAATATTTTTGGAAAGAAGAGTACAAATCAGCAAGCATTGCGATATCACTGAAAAAGAAGTGATTGTATTACATTATTACTATATGAGCTAGACTATTGTGCTAACGTTAGCATTTCAATCCGAAATGCTAACGCCTCAAAAATTATGTTATCGTATCCAAAATCGTGATTTATGGTGTTCAATAAATTCTTTATATAAAAATACTGAGGAATACAAAATTTTTTTCATTTTTGGAGTTTTTAAAGTATTTGTTTTGAATTTTTGAAAAGAGCTCATAAATAATAATAAAATATTGATGTTTGTTCATGCTTTTTTCAAGAATACAAAATAAATACTAAGAAAAATTTTAAAATAGAAAATTTTTGTTTACCCTTATATTTTTATATGAAGAATTTATTGAGCACCATAAAACACTATTTCGGATATGATAACATAATTTTTGAGGTGTTAGCTTTTCGGATTGAAATGCTAATGTTAGCACTTCGAATTGAAATGCTAATGTTAGCACAATAGTCTAACTCTTACTATATTTATTATTACTATGAAAGTTGGACCATATCCAGTCTATAATTATCTCTCAAGGAAATGAATGTTTCAAGCTTATGAATTAATATAATATATATATTTTATTTTCTCGTGATGTAATCTATTAAGGAAATGAATATTTCAAGCTTATGAATTAATATAATATATATTGTTTTCTGGAAAAGTGTACATTTTTATGGTGTAGATGATAAAAATGATGTTATGGTAACAAACAATATTGTTTACAGAGAAAATCTTCTTGTCCCCTTAATTGTATTCCACCAAAAATCTTTTTGTCCCCTTAATTGTATTCCACCAAGATTACATCAAGATTCTAGTTTAAGATTCAATTTATCATCAATTACATATTTATTTTGACTCTAAAAATCAGTGTCTCACCACATAATAGTTAATTTATTGTATCATAACATTATGGTAAATTAAATAACTGTCCACACGAATCTGGTGCTCATACATATTAGTCGAGGTGTTTAGAATTTTTATGATGGGTGTTCATAGTCGGTGTTCACACCTATTAAACATAAATGCTCTGTGTTGAGTGTTTGAGATCCTTTCTTGAATTCTCTTTTTGTCAATTTTATCGTGATGGAGATCACAAAAAATAGATTCAGCCATAATAAAAAAGTTGTTTTTATGTTCTCAGTTGCCTAAGAAGTAAAAACATAAGAACAAAAATATGCTAATATTATATGCTTCATTTTGAAACCTCTCAGCAACAAGTTCGTGCTTGATATTGTTTGTTTGTTGGAGAATGTCCATTTTCTTAAATAAATAAAAAAATGTGAGATTACCGAAGACTTCCACAGTTTAATTGTTATAGTAATAATTCATACATACTTATTCAAGAAAATTAAGAACTGCTTTATGGCATTGTATTTTGATCTAATCAAGAATGTAGGATATAATATTGTTTGTTTGTACGAAAAGTCCATAACATAATATTGTTTGAAGGTGCTTACTTTGCGAAATCCAAGTTTACATGAAAATCTATGCATAAGGCATGGAAAAAAAAATTATTACAATAATTCATAAGCTTAAAACATCCATTTCCTCAAGAGTTAATGTAGACTGGATTTCGTCCAAATTTAATAGTAACAGTAATTATCACTTCTTTTTAGTGATATCGCAATACTTGCCGATTTGCACTCTTCTTTCCAAAAATATTTAGCAAAAATTTTTGGGGTGACAGAGATGAGTGGATCTATGATGGAATCACCGAAATGAGATACTAGAAGAGGCTCCAAGGCAGCTCTACAAATCTTTTCAAATTTCTTCGGTTTCTCCAAATCATCTAAAATATCATCCATACCATCGCGGTATAACATTTGAGAAACATCATGTCGAACAATTTCAAATGAACCTTCCATTTGTATAATTGATTTCACCTCGTCTATTGATGGGAAATACACTGGTATGTTGAAAGAATCAACATTAGATGCTTTCACCACACCCTGAAATTATGAACAAAAATTTGGTGGTTAGTTTGCTCAATTAAAAAGATATACCCTGAAATTTTCAGAAATATATTTTTAAAAATTAACAAAAATGTTCATTTTCTCAGAAAAAATATTAAAATATACTTAATTTCTAAGAAAATTTATAATATGGACCCTATACTGAAAATTATTTACACAAATGTACCTTGAAAATTTTATAAAAACATACCTTTGTTAATAGTTGCAAAACTATGTTTCATTAAAAAATTTGGACCGCCACTATATCAGAGTTTGGCTCCGCCCCTAGATATATGGTACGGTTAGTGCATTAATGTAATACCTGGGAAACTAATTCTCTGAGAGCTTCCTCATACCATGACATCCATACAGCACATTCCTCAATTGCGGGATCTACACAGGTACGAGCTGGAAATATCAGCGCCATACGACCTTCAGGGCACAGTTCTTCAGATCGATGCTTGAGAAAAGAAGAGAAATTCTTCCGAAACTGCTCAAGGTACAGTTTGGACACAAGAGGGGGGCTTGTCTTAGAAATCCAAAAACTTGTTTTATCTATAGGGCCTTCAACGCTTTTCAATCCAAGAGGCACCTGCAAGTCGAACGATTTGATTGTATATATTGCAAACACAACTATGGTGAGCAGAGGCAAAAAAGAGAGTTTGGACTAAACTGAGAACACAGATCTATTCTCTATAGCATATATTGTTTTTCATTTCTTTTTGGGGACCTGGTAAATTGAAACCAGGTATGACAATATAATTGAAAACCTCATGGCCGGATGGGTTTCCATCCGAGTTTTATCAGGCATATTGGGATATTATGAAGCCCCAAATAATTAAAATCATTCACGCTTTCTATCGAATGAGCTGGATTAATTTGTGGCAGATGAATGAGGCAAGCATCACAATGATTAAGGGGTGTTCAGGGAGACGATTGATGAATATAAGCCTATTAGTGTTATATCGTTCGTGATGAAAATTATCTCTAAAATTCTTGCACTTAGGTTACAAGCGGTACTACTGGATCTCATAAGTCCCAACCAGTCGACTTTCATATGGGGATGCTCAATTATGGAAACGTTCTTAATGACACAGAAATTGGTGGAATTACGATATATACTCAAATGTCATTCAGTCATCCTCAAAGTGGACTTCAAAAAGGCTTTTGACACTATTTCGTTGGAACTCCTATTCAAATTACTCAAATTGAGGGGCTTTCTGGGTAGATGGATAGGTTGGATTAAGAATATTCTTAGTTTGTCTTCTCAATGGTAAGAATGAATAGATAATTTGGGCAACCATTCTATCACAGAAGGGTCTTACGGCAAGGCGATCAGCTAAATAGATATATTGCGAATCAGAAAATTTAAGCTGAAATGATATCCCATCTAGCTGTAAGGAAATTTCCATGTGTTCACAATTGAACTATCTATATGCACACATATACATACATTTTGAAACTTTTACTTTAAATTTTGTAACTTGTACCCCAAATTAATTTTGTAACAATATGGACATGTGGACAAAAAATTAAGAAAACTAGATATGACCCTGCAAGTGTCACTTAAGTTGCGATCTAAGATCTTACAAAGGTCACTCCCTTTCGGAATTCATATCCCCTGTTCTACTGCATCATGCAGTTCAGTGTCAGCCGTTGGATTGTCTCGAGATTTGTGTTGGCACAAATCTCGAGATGATCCAACGGCTGACATTGTGAACTGCATGATGCAGTACATTGTGAACTCCTCTTTGAGGTGAAAATACTTGCCTGTGAGAGCCAATGAAGGCTTGTAGAAGAATAGATGAAATGAACACTCCTCTTGGGAAATAATCTGTCATGAAATGAACCTGCCACTGCAGCTGTGTAAAAGGGCATATTGTTGTCTGGCATGGATTTATTCATCTTTTCCTTGTAGGAAGAAAGAACTGAACCCAAGAGAGTATTGAAGTCATTTCCTGGCAGATCATTTAACAGTAACTGGATTTCAGGGACGGGTCGACCCAGGTTGTTGCAGGTTGCCGAAATGATATGCAGAACCTCTGAGAACATAAGAAATGTGTTGGCACCAGTTGAGCACCCCAAATCGGCATATACTAGCGGCAGTTCGCTCGAAGGGACGGTGCTGACGAACAACTCCAAGGCTTCCTTTACAATGAACATTGCACCAGATGCAATTTTCTTCTGGTAGAATAGAACAAAAGCAAGTATGCAGAATTGGATACACAATTAATTTGTTTTACAAATAACTAGGTAATTAAGATAATTTAGTTTGGTAACAAGGAACCTGATATGTTGAATTAGCAGCATAACTGCTCTCTCCAGTTCCACCAACCATGTGAAGATCTCTTTCTAAAGTCATCTTCTTCAAACACAAACCTCACTTTCTGTTTTGGTGCTCTCTTCTTCTTCCACTTCTTCACCTTGCATATGTAATGCAAGAAACTGACCATATATTTGTGGGCTCCAAGACAATTAATTAAACGGCAACATGTTGTTTTTCCAATTTTTTTATTGTAATAAGTAAATAAACGACAGCATGTTTCTTTTCGATTTTATTGTATTAAATAAATATGTTCGAATTCATTATTAGAAAATAATAATTCCATTGAGACTGATATATAGATACAAAAAAAAATATATCAAAATTGATATGGACTATGCTAGCTAGTATTCATGTTAAATAGATAGATACTCAAATTAACTTCAGAAGTATTCAACTTATATTTGTATAGTATATCTCAGTACATTATAAAAAAAAAAAGTAGCATAATAAAGTCATTAGTACATACATATTTAATATATATGAATAATATTGAATATATACCAATATAAATTGCCGGTATCTATTTTTGTATTTTTTTTATCTCTATAACATTTTCAATTCGATTAATATTAAGCGTACAGTTGACTGAATATAATTATTAATGAAATGCCTGACTAGGATTGATGGGTCACCAGATGGTTAATTAATTTATCTGCGATTAAAGTATATATATGTTGTATCATGCATGATTCACATATATCACCAATCGGCCATTAATTTATTAAATAAATGGGCAAAGGCTGGCCACATGCCACATTAATTTTTTTGCATTTTCGTCTCAAACAAGTTCAAATTTCATTTGTTGCGTATAAGTTTTAAACTTATTGAGAGCCAAGTCTAACATTATAAAAAATGGGTGGGAATTCGGTGATAACCAATCTTGATGACAACGGATTCTCAAATAAATATAAATAAAATAGAAAAAAATGTTCAAACATATAACGAAGCTCATAAATTGATCGTGTTTCAAATTTCAACAAATTTGAGTATTATTTGGTACTCCATCAGGACTCATCAAAATTTCTTAATAATTACAATGGTTCAAAAAAATACGAGTTTTGATATAGTATCAAACGATACTCAAATTAGTTATAATTTGAAACAAATTCAATTTATAAGCTTCATAATATGTTTGTATAACATTTTCTATTTTAGAGATTGTAATTATATTTATTTGAAGATCCGTTGTCGCGGTTGTCGCAAAGATTAGTTACCACTGGATCGCCACCCATAAAAAATATATTGCGGTGACCGGATATCAATGTTTTTTTTTTTGGTTGAAGAACTTGACAGAAACTACGAAGGTATACTATAGGGATACCATATAGTTTGACTTGGTCAAATGAACTAATTATTTAACTAAAGTACTAAACGTACTAATTATCCAACTTTATATGCTAATTATTCAACCTAAAATTTACTTTTAAGTTGAATGATTATATCTTTTTTTCGAAAAGTTGATAGCAGCTACCAATATAATTGAATGATTATATCAATACTTAATTATTTAAAATATATAATATATATTGTAATTAAATGGAAATATAACTAATTATTTAACTTAAAGTGCTAAATATTTAACTTAGCGTGCTAAATATTCAACTTAACTTTTCTTTTTTAATGACCAACTGATTTATTTAATAAAATAAGAAAATGGAAAAGCAACATGCTGCTGTTCAATTGTTTTGGAATTTGGAGCCTACAAATAGATCAGTTTCTAGCATCATTGTATATGCAAGGAGAAGAGGTGCAAGAAGAAGAAGAAGGCACCAAAATAGAAAGTGAGGGTTCTGTTTGAAGAAGATATATGGCTTTAGAAAGAGATTTCCACATGGTTGGGGGAACTGGAGGGAGCAGTTATGCTGCTAATTCAAGACTTCAGGTTCCTTATTATTATCAAAACAAATTAACTTACTCCATGTATAACATATTTCGTATATACTCAGTTTTTTGCTTGCTTTTCCTAATTCTATTCTACCAGAAGAAAATTGCATCTAGTGCAATGTTTTTGGTAAAGGAGACATTGGAGTCGCTTGTCAGCGCTATCCCTTCGAGCGAGATGCTACTGGTATTTGCCGATTTGGGTTGTTCAACTGGTGCCAACACATTTCTTATGTTCCCGGATGTTCTGCGTACCATTTCAGCAGCTTGTAGCAAGCTAGGTCGACCCGACCCTGAAATCCAGTTACTGTTAAATGATCTGCCAGGAAATGACTTCAATACTCTCTTGGGTTCAGTTCTTTCCTCCTATAAAGAAAAGATGAATGAATCGATTCCAGACAATAAGTATATGCCGTTTTACACGGCTGCGGTGGCAGGTTCATTTTATGACCGATTATTTCCCAAGAAGAGCGTTCATTTTGTCTATTCTTTTTCAAGCCTTCATTGGCTCTCTCAGGCAAGTATTTTCACCTCAAAAAACCTTTGTGAAATCTCAGGGAGTGAAAGGGGATTTGCAGCTTATTCCTACTGTATTATGAGAAATCATTTCGGATCAGGATATTCTGATTCTCAAATTTTCTAGTAACCACTTAATAGTTAATAATTAGTCATGCATTTTGGTTTCAATTTTCTTAGTTTAGTCAAACTATCTGTTTCGCATTTGCTCAGTCGTAGTTGTGCATGCAGTGTATATATATATAGTTGGGTAACCTAACTCTATATATATATGTAAATACATAATCAAGGTGACAAATGGTTGTTGCAGGTACCTCCTGGATTGAATAATGAAACAGAAGGCCCAGTAAATAAAACAAGTTTTTGGATTTCTAAGAAAAGCCCCCCTCTTGTGTCTAAATTGTACCTTGAGCAGTTTCAGAAGGACTTCTCTTCTTTTCTCCAGCATCGGTCAGAAGAACTGTGCCCTGAAGGCCGTATGGCACTGATATTTTCAGCTCGTACCAATGTGGATCCTGTAATTGAGGAATGTTTTGTATGGATGTCATGGTACGAGGAAGCTCTCAGAGAATTAGTTTCCCAGGTAGTGTTACATTTACTAGAGCTGAAACTCGGGCTCCACCCCAAAATATGATATCAAATAAATAATAAAGCTTATAAAATTCAAAATATTTATTTTATAAAAATGAACAAGATATTTGAATTTTTGATGTGATTAATAATAATAATAATAATAATAATAATAATAATAATAATAATAATAATAATAATAATAATAATAATAATTTATAAATAATAACACATAAATTTTAAGGATTAAATTTTGTCTTAGAAATATTACATTCATCTTATTAAATGGGGAGAGAGGATACATATAAATTATTGGATCAAAGTAGATGAAAATATTTAAACAAAAAAAAATGGTTAATAGTGTTGATGATGTGGTATAGTTGAGGTGCTTGAAAGTGCTATCCCTTTTTCTAGAGTATAGATGTGTCTAGTACCGTATATCTTTCTAGTTAAACAAACTTGCCCGGCTAATTGTGTTCATAATTAATTTCAGGGTGTGGTGAAAGCTTCTGATGTTGATTCTTTTAACATACCAATGTTCTTACCATCAATAGAGGAGGTGAAATCAATTATAGAAAATGAAGGGTCGTTTGAAATTATACAACAAGATGTTTTTGAAGTGTTGTACCGTGATGGTTTGGGCGATATTTCATATCAAGATGATGTAGAGATAATGAAGAAAGCTGTAATGGCTGCAAGAGCTGCCCTGGAGCCTCTTTTGGTATCTCATTTTGGCGATTCCATTATAGATCCGCTCTTCTCTATCGCCCCAAAAGTTTTTGCTAAATATTTTTGGAAAGAAGAGTACAAATGGGCAAGCATTGCGATATCACTGAAAAAGAAGTGATTGTATTACATTATTACTATACTAGGGCTGGAATTCCGGGATTCGCCCGATAAATACTAATATATGAAAATAAATTGTTTATTTTCATATACAGTTTAAAATATGTTTATTACGGTCTTGTAAAATTTTTGTAAACATAAACACTCAATAAATCTTTAAAATAGAAAATTGATATATAGAACAATGTGATGTTGTGAAATTGTATTGTATGTGACGGGATTAATTAATTTTATAGCTATTATATGTGTAACAACTCAAGTTGATAAGAAAATAATCAAAATATCCATAAGTGACAACTATTTTAAATCCTTATAGTACAAAATATGCTTATAATTTAATTATAATCATTAATGTGCCATTTTTTTTGGTGCTAGAAAGTAAAATGGAAAACTAGTAACACATAATTATATTGAGGTTTTCTACAAGAGATCACCAATTATTTAGTAACAATACTTAATTACACTTAATGTCTGTATTCCTTTTGGAATTTTAGTGAAGAAAGTAAAATAAATTTTAGCCATTAGATTGATAGTTAACAATAGATCCAATGGCTAAGAAGATTGATGATGTGTCATGCCTTAGAAGTTTTAAAACCCACCCATCTTTCTAGAAAAAACTAGGGTATGTTTGGATGTCTACGGAATAGGTTGTTCTCAAGATTAGTAGTGCTATTCCAAGTTCAGCACGATCCAAACAACAAATTGACTGTTCGGATTAGCTCAGGATAGCACTAACCTGCTATTCCAACCAAAAGATGGAATAGTGAGAACAGCGGAAAGAGAGCTGTTAAAAAAATATTGTGACCCTATAAAATATTATTATCACATTAAAATATTCCTCTTCTCTTCCCAAGGAGTTGCCTTTTACCAGGAGAGAGTGAAGATGGGAAACAATGAGTGAGTTATATTGCCGGTGTTTCAACTAAAAAGTTCTGTTGATAGAGCTTGAAATCGAAAATGTGTTGCTTCGTTCGTCCTCTCCAGGTTCGAAGCATTCTTCAGACATGCCGATTGCCATCATTCCACAATTTCTGAACAACCTCCGGCACCCCTGCGATATGGCCCGGTTGAGAAGAGGAGAAGCAAAGGGAAGGGCATACCTTTCTATGGTGGCCCCTCAGTCCCCTCCCAGCCTTTTACTCTTCCATTCCTTTTTTTCTCTTTTTCCTTTACTTGCGTTGCTATGATCTGATTATAGGAAGATGCATAAATTCAGACGGTGCTTTAATCCAGTTAAAAGCTTAAATACTGAAACACAGCGTACATCAAGTGATGCCAAAATTTTTGGCCAATTTGATTTGGATCATCGAATAGCGTACACCAAGATGAATATTGATATTTGCCAAAAAAAAGTGTTTGATTTTTAACTTTTTTTTTTAATAATTTCTTTGTTTTATTTTTTAATATAGCAATTAATAATTACTATTTCAATTAAACATGAAATTTGATCATTAAACATAAGAGTTTCTTTGTTGCAAACAAACAAGAGCAGTCCATAAAAATAAAGAAAATAAACAATATTTTATTCAATTCCTTTCATTACTATTCCAAACATACAATCCAAACAACATTTCTTAACATTTAGAATAATACCAACTTTTACTATTTTCTACTACAAATCCAAATCACTATTCTCACTTATAAGGTTTGAAATGACCAATATTATGTATTTGTTTGAGATATAAAAATTTTCTATTTTTGAAAATTTTGAAGTATTTGTTTGAGATTTTTTTAAAAGTGACTATACAATTTTAATAAAATAATTAATGTTTTATGTATCATTTTAAAAAATCTCAAACAAATACTTTAAAAAATTTTCTATCACATATGATTTTGATATGAATAATTTATTGAGTCATATCAATCAAAATTTGAAGGTGATTTGATATGTTTTTAGAGGTCACGGAATGGCCCCATAAACTTAAGCTCACGCCATCTTATTGTTGAAAAATATTAAGCCTAATTAAATAAAATTAAATCAATAGATAAAAAGAGTTTAAAAATATCAAACAGTGGTTTGAAGAACTTGTCAGTTGCACAATCTTCTTATTAGCATCTATTCATAGTCGAATATCATCGATCCATAGTTGAGCATCGAAACGCACCCGTAATAATACCAGTACTAACTTTAGAGATGTATTTGCCCCACATGGTGCAGTGGACTTATGGCAATCTCATCCCAAGATACTTCAACTCCTGCCTCCATTGATGCGGTGTGCCCCGTATAAGGAACGAACCCGAATTTGATTGCAACAATAGCTCATTGAAATTATTCTTTATATATATTTATTTATGAAATTCTCAAATATATATTTTGTGGAGCATAACTTGTATAGTATCAACTAGTTGATTTCTTTCTCAGTT
This sequence comes from Cyperus esculentus, assembly GCA_030179965.1. Taxonomy (NCBI): domain Eukaryota; kingdom Viridiplantae; phylum Streptophyta; class Magnoliopsida; order Poales; family Cyperaceae; genus Cyperus; species Cyperus esculentus. The sequence goes on along the minus strand of JASGLE010000013.1, from coordinate 4,026,858 downwards.
TTTGGATACACATCCCAATTCCAAATGCATATATTTATAGTGATTTTGGACCGAGTAAAATCAATGCAATTAAAACAGTTACCGCGTATAAGAAATAAAGCAAGGTTTTAATTTCATTATATGCGTTTGTCCACAAAGATCCGTTGTGCACAATTCAATCATAAATACAATATCATATAACGTTTAAATATTTATTTGTATTCACTGTGAGAGTTAAAGTATGGTCATCATGATCATATAACGGGTGGCCAGCCCATTATACTTTTATTTTACGTATGACTCTCATAATAAATTGATCTTTTATTAAATAGTGTGCATTAGGAAAATCTTAAAATATATATATAAATTAATTAAAATCTAATTAATTTTCTAGCACTTTACTCGCAAAAGTTAAGAGTGATGATACGTTTGTATATTTTGCTCATGCTGATCAGAAACAACAACGTATTTCTACATGACTACTATTAAGTTTCAGTTTATAGTTTTATGGAGGTTTCTCATGGACTAAACATGAAAGTAAATTTCATATAAATGCAGCTCTCCATTTTCACAGAAATGTTTATTATTTGTTTATGCATTTTTATTGCCGTTGGTTCATGGTATTCATATATCATACTCAGTTTACCATAAAAAAAATTGATATATATTTTGAATTATCTGAAAAACATAAATATTGAAATTATTCCCGTTCATGGACGGGTTGTATGCTAGTTAAGTACAATTATCATAATAATATTATAAATTAATATAATATTTAAAAATCTTGACTTTCTTCGATATATCAAGTAATCATATAGGAAACAAAGTATATAAAATCTGTTTTGAATTTAGTTAATCAGTTTACAACATAATATCTCCTTTTTTTTTCTGTTCGATACCATAAATCGTACACTTTATTAGAAATAATAAATTATATTATTCATAAGCTAAAAAAAATAATCATTTCATTATGAATTTAGTCAATCTTTAGTTGCAAGTTTATCACTTTTTTCTCAGTGATATCGCAATGCAAGCTGATTTATAATCTTCTTCCCAAAAATACTTGGCAAAAACTTTTTGGGCGACCGAGAAGATTGGATCTACAAGGGATTCACCAAAATGAGATACCAGAATCGGCCCCATGACAGTCCTGCTTATCTTTTCAAATTTCTTGAGTTTCTCCACAGCATCCCCTGAAACATGATCCACACCGTCGCGGTATAACACCTGAGAAATGTCATGTCGAATGATTTCAAATGAACCTTCCATTTGGATAATTGATTTCACCTCCTCTATGGATGGTAAGTACAGTGGTATGTTGAAAGAATCGACATTAGAAGCTTTCACCACACCCTGAAATTATGAACTCAATTAGTCGGGCAAGATTGCCTAATTAGAAAGATATACGGTACGGTAAGTGCATAAATGTAATACTACCTGGGTAACCAATTCTCGGAGAGCTTCCTCATACCATGACATCCATACAGCACATTCCTCAATTGCAGGATCCGCACTGGTACGAGCAGAAAATATCAGTGCCATACAGCCTGCAGGGCACAGTTCTTCGGACCGATGCTTGAGAAAAGAAGAGATATCCTTCTGAAACTGCTCAAGGTATAATTTGGATACAAGATGGGGGCTCTTTTTAGATATCCAAACACTTGTTTTATTCAAGGGGCTTTCCGTTTCGCTATTCAGTCCAAGAGGTACCTGCAAGCCAAACGATTGTCACCATAAATTTATATATTTCAAACACAATTATGGAAATGATTGCTCATATACAGTTCGCATAAGCTGCAAATTCTCTTTGAAGTTTCGATCTGAGATTTTACAAAGGTCACTCCTTTTTTAGGTGAAAATACTTGCCTGAGAGAGCCAATGAAGGCTTGTACAAGAATAGACGAAATGAACGCTCCTCTTGGGAAACAATCGGTCATAAAATGAACCCGCCACCGCAGCCGTGTAAAACGGCATATACTTATTGTCTCTCATAGATTCATTCATCTTTTCCTTGTAGGAAGAAAGAATTGAACCTAACAAAGTATTAAAGTCATTTCCTGGCAGATCATTCAACATTAACTCGATTTCAGGGACGGGTCGACCCAACTTGTTGCAGGTCGCTGAAATGGTATGCAGAACCTCTGGAAACATAAGAAATGTGTTGACACCAGTTGAACAACCCAAATCGGCAAATACCAGTAACATCTCGCTCGAAGGGATAGCGCTTACAAGCGACTGCAAGGCCTCCTTTACCATAAACATTGCACCAGATGCAATTTTCTTCTGGTAGAATAGAAGAAAAACAAGCAAAACTGAGTACCAAATTTGTTATACAGGTAATTAAGTTAATTTCGTTTGGTAATAGGAAACCTGATATGTTGAATTACTTTCCAAAGTCATCTTCTTCTAAACAGAAGCCTCACTTTCTATTTTGGTGCCTTCTTCAGTTCTTCTTCTTTCACCTCTTCTCCTTGCATATACAATGATGCCAGAAACTGATCTATTTGTAGGCTTAAAAACAATTCAATGGCAGCATGGTATGCTATTCCATTTTCTTATTGTATTAAATAAATTGGTTGGAATAAATCCATCTAGTGTTCAATAAATTAGTTTCATTTTGAATGAATAAGTGGTTGACTGAATTTAATTATCAGTGAAAGCTCTTACCAGGAAGTCCAGGATTGATGGGTCAACGGATCAAATATATACTTCAATTAATTTCTCTTCGATCAATATATACGTATATATGCTGTCTCATGAATTCATTGTTCACAATTATGACCAATTCGGCCATTAATTTATTAAATGGGCAATGGCTAGTTGGCCGCGTGTCACATATTTTTTAGAAAAAACTTTGATTTTGAACAGATCCGTTTTGTTAAATTGGAGACTTTAAGTCGTCTTATTTAAACATAATAAAAAGTATATTAAAACTAGAGAAAATCTTATTACACCCCTTCATCTACACACCACTCCTGCACACCTTATCAGTTTGTCGGTTCTGTCATACATGCTTTGGTTTTCTGAACTTCTTCGGCGCGGACCGCTTGCATACGCATATTACCCATGTGGCGAATTTAATTGTCTCCGTGATTAAGATTAGCAGGCACCTTCCATATTTCTCCCAAAAAAAACTAAAAGCACTCTCCCAAAAATAAAGACCCAATGTTATCTATCTCTCTCATTTTTAGCCTTCCCAAATTTTGGTAAAAATAATTATCTCTCATATTTCTTTTTTTATTTAGAGTTTTTGTATGGGACATCAGGAATATTGAGTTTTTAGAAATATTTATCGATCATTTCTTATGAAAGCAATGTCATGTATTAAATATTTTAATTTCGTGTAAACACTTTTTAATATATTATACAATCACTTTTTTATTTCATATTAAACATTTTTCTTATTTTGTGTAAACACTTTTTTTAGTTCATATAAAATATCTTTCTTATTTTGTGTAAACACTTTTTTAGTTCATATAAAATATTTTTCTTATTTTATGTAAACACTTTTTTTAGTTCATATAAAATATTTTTCTTATTTTGTGTAAACACTTTTTTTGTTCATATTTTTTTTATTTTGTGGAAACACTTTTGTAGTTCATAATAAGCATTTTTCTTATTTTGTGTAAACAACTTTTCATATGTTAATCATATTCTGGTTAATATTAATTTTTTTTTGTTTGGTGTAAATACTTTTTCATAGCACTTGAGGTACGAAACAAATTATGTAGTCAAGCTAACATTTAGTAGCCACGCCATCTTTTATTCGGACCAAAAAAAAATGGGACATTTTGGGCTTATTTGGTCAACAGTGCACATTGAACCAAAATAAGTGCACTTTCGGGTCGTTGGGTGAGATTTTGGCGTCGCCAAAAATGAAAGAATTTTCGTCCGGAATGCGTGGGGTGTAGTTTCGGTGCACCAAAATTGATGCGCGTTGGGCCGGTGTGCATCTTTGGTGTGCAATGTCCGGTGTGCAGTTATATTTCCTCTTAAAACTATTGAGAGCCAAGTCTAACATAATAAAAAGTATATTAATTGCGTGTACCGGAATCACTGTTAAAATACTTTTCTACATTATCCATATCAGCCATATCAAAACTGTAAAGACTGGGTAGAGTGCTCCTCACAAATAAATCAACAAGATTTTTGTTGAGTTCAGGAAATGTTGAATAAAATAATAGTAGATCGTGCCAAATTCTATAGATCTTTTTTCCCAGGATCATCTCTCACATCTCCTTCCCCTCCAATTTTTTGAGATAAAGATGAGAGTCAAGCCACTCAAATTTAAATGTCTATAAGAAACCCCCAATCTGGGTTTTGAACCCGCGACCTCACACACGGAGAGCATTGCCCTTAGCCACTAGACCAAAGACTGGTTCTTACCTTCCCCTCCAATTAAAACAGTCACACAAACGATATGAAAGCTTTTATAGCTGCTGATATTGCTTTATTACATTTTATAAACATATTATGACAAGTAATTACATCCACAATATAATATCATATACAGAATGCAAATATTCTACCTTAAACACATCATATATATCATCTATCCAACATATTTTACAGTTGTACAAACAATGAATGGCCGTCTCTTCTCTTTGCTATATTCACCCATTGCTATTTCAAGAAGGCTTCATTTATACAAGAGGAGAGAAAAATGCTGATTCAAGAGGGTCAAGGACTCATGGTAAAGTAAAGAATACCTTGCTTCCACATTTTTCCTGTCTCATCTGTCAAACAAAGGAATGAAACAGTTGGAATATGAGAAATTGAGAAAAGAAACATCTTGCGTCCATTGAAAATGCATTCATACGTCCGTAGACACACTCAGAATGTAACAAATACATCCGATTTTGTAACAGATAGATCTGATTTTGTAACGTATGGACGCTATGGACAGATATTCTATGAACGCTAGGTATTACTCAATTGAGAATATGCTGTTGGATACAAAACTTGTAATAAGTACCACTTCAAAAGCTAACAAATCTTTGTTTGGTTCCTGGCTTTCTGTTGATTTGGTGAGTTCATAGAATTTGTTCGATCGGGCTTATAAACTCCATCACTACAGAATTGGTAAAACACAGTTGAAAGTCCTGGTCTGTCCTTATACAATACAAGTGCGGTCTCATTCCATTTTGCACACTGAGTTTATGCACTTGCTTTTTCGAAAGCAACGCCGTGGCATTCAAAACTTCATAATGAAAAAAAAAATGATACATATGACCAACAAATTTGCAAAATAAGAAGTGTTTCCCGATAACAGTAAACATTCAAAATATCTGTTGACACTCGATTATATCTTTTCTAGGATTGTTTTGACATTTTAAGACCTTTCAATGATATAAAAACTTATGACTTACTTGTCCGATGTATATTTACGAATTGCACCTATGATTCTCTCCTTATCTCTGGTTGCAAATGCTTCCAACAAATCTCCATCTTTGTAGAACTGAAATAAAGGTACCACCTGCAATGAATAAAAAACATCCATTGATAAAAGCGTAAAAAAATTTGTTTTCTACAAGAGAAAGCAGAGAGTGTTTTTCTTATGATTGTCATAGATTAATAAAACCAGTATCACTGTAATTTCCAGAAAAAACTGTCAGTAATGTGAACTAAATTTGCTTCTGAGGATCAACAGGTTCAGTATGATCCAAATCTGACTCAAGAATGATTCGAATATAGAGTACGGTTCCAACTTGCAATTTAATTCCAAAATGGATTGGATCGCATTATTTGACTCCCTGTGGGTGTGACAAAGCATAAAAAAAAATATACCTTAATTCGAAGCCGCTCGGCTACTTCACTTTTCTCATCATATTCATTAATGACCTGTGTGAAGGAAAGGAGGTCAGTACGAAAACACTGCAGGTACAAAGTAACTGATTGCCCATGATACAACTGCTATATTTTGTATCCAAGACACTTAAATCTCCGAACAAGACCACATGATCCATGAAAAGTTTAAACCTTTTCATCATGGAATGGCCATATTTAATAAAAATTGTTTGTCGGAGGAATTTCAAAGAATTAATTAAGAGTGGTTCTCGTATGGGTCGGTCAAGAAATCTTTCATTTTAAATCAAGCGGTTATTATCAAACATTTCTCTTTAATTGTATGTAAAGATATATCGTGACCATCTGATTATGAAAAATAAACAGCCCAAATTTCATCTTATCCATAGCAGAATTAGCCTTAATTAATTGGAAAATTTATTATATGATATGATAGAATTACATTGTGCTTTAGAAACACGACATCAGCGTCGTCATTGCCGGCTCCTTTGCACATCTTCTTAAACAGGTGCTCTATGTACTTGCAGCTGCCGCAAGACGTTCGATAAAAATCCACGACCACAAGAGCTCCCCTCTTCTTTGCCCTGCCCAGTATCTCCATGAACTCCTCGTCCGTCTTGAACTCTGTCACGCAGTCCACCGGACATACATCCTCCTCCTCTGAGGCAGGATTCTTCAAGGTGCCATTGTTGAAGGCCCTAAGACATGTCCAGTCGGTATTCCGCAACCTGATTTCTGGTACCCAGATGGAAGCCTTGTTGTTGTTGTTGGTCCTCTCTGAGGCAATCTGTCGAACAGGTGGGAGGCGGTGGATGGTAACAGGCCTTGGAGTGATTTTGAGGCAAAAGGAGGTGACCATGGCAAAGTTGGAGGAGTGTGGTGGTATCTGATTGGTGATGAATGTGATGCATCGTGTAGGTGTGGATAAGGCAAGCTTGGATATTTGGACTTTGGAGGCTTTGTTTGTTGCTCTTGTGGTAGTTCCACTTTCAGTGTACTTGTAAACCACAAGCAGTATGCCTACATTCAAGTAGACAAAATTCTTCTTTATTCAAAATCCTGGACCACAAATTCACGTAGCATTATTTTCTACCAATTTAATCAAACAAATAGAACTTCATAATTTTGTAACAAAATAATACAACCTCGGTCCACAATTAAATGAATTTATACCTTTTACAACTTGTCTCCAATTAAATGAACTTTACCGATTCAATATTATTTATTCTATTCGTCTCTTAGTTCTCCAATGTTATGATTACCATTTTATCTATATTTTTTAATTGAAACATTTATTATGTAATGATTACAAATTGAGGGTATAAAAACAATTTCACTTTTCCACTAATTCCTTTAATTTTTCCTAAAAGTTTATTTATTTATGGACAGAGGTTGTATTTTGCTATCCTCGGCCTCGCTTACAAAAAAAAAACAAAAAAAGAAAAGCCTTTTGGGCCTAAATTACGGCCCATTATCCAGAAGGCCCAAACAGTAATTCTATTGGACTATTCTTCCTTCTCTCCTCGTCAGAGTGTTTATCCCCTGCTGTACTGCATTGTGCAGCTCATGACGTGAGCCGTTGGATCGTCTCGAGATCCGAGCGACACGAAACTCGAGACAATCCAACAGTTCGCGTGATAAGCTGCACAATGCAGTACAGCAGGGGATATGAATTCCTCTAGTCAGTAGTCGCATATCGTCGTAACCGTTAGATTGCATCAGGATTGGTACTCGTGCAAATCTCGAAGCAATCTGACGGTGGTCATTGCCTCATTGGATATTTCACCTAGAGTACTCTAGAGGCTGTGAAATCCTGCATCTCTCCATGGCGCCTGCCGCTGCAGGGTCTCCCACTGCCAGCACCGCCGGCGCCGGCGGCAGCGGCGGCAATGCGATGATGATACTCACCAGACTGGCGCTGGCGTCCGTCTCCGCGTCTCTCTCCGAGTCCGCCACTTTCCCCATCGACACCGTCAAGACGCGTCTCCAGCTCCTCCGCCGCGCCGGAGGCTCCTCCAACCCCCTCCGTAGTGTTTTTACTGATATTTTCTCCAAAGGCGGCGGCTTGGCGGGGTTCTACAGCGGACTCTCCCCTGCCGTCCTCAGACACCTCCTCTACACGCCGATTAGGATCGTGTGCTATGAGAACTTGAGAGGGTTTGCTGCTGGTGGTGGTGGTGAAGGTGAGGTTCCTCTTCTTGGGAAAGCTTTGGCCGGCGGCGCCTCCGGTGTGCTCGCGCAGGTACAACAGTAAGATGATTTTCAGATTTTTTTCTTTTTCTTAATCCATTTGATGCAATTGTGAGGAATAACTTGTAAAATCAATAATGCCTGGATTGAACCTGGTTTAGGTTTAAAATTGATAAATTTAAGTGTGAAATCACCTCAAATTGGGATTTAATTTGTTGTTAAATTCACCATTGGCAACCGATTTAAGACTGCAAATAGATTCAGCACTCTTTGCACAAGACTGATCTGTTACTATATCGGAATTGATCCTCAATTGAACTCCTGAGGAGAATATGCAATGGAACTGGTATCAGTTGACTCGAAATTCTGTGATGCTACTTGTTGTTATGTAAGTCTCATTTTGATTGAACTGTCGCAATTGTTCTTCAATCCTCTCTGCATTATTTGGGCATAACATTATATTCAGACTGAACTCCGGTTAATTTGGAATAATATATAAAACAAAAGTAGAAAATAGGTAAATAATGACACAGTTGTCAAGCTCCTATAAGCAATACCCAAGCAATGTGCATTTTAAACCTCTTTTACTTCATAGTTTACCAATGTAACGATCAGTTGATGACTTCATATGCAGGTGGTGGCAAGCCCAGCCGACCTAGTAAAGGTCAGGATGCAAGCAAACCCCGGCTTATACACAGGAATTCACGATGCATTCTCAAAAATATTTAAATCTGAAGGTTTCTTTGGGCTCTGGCGAGGCGTGGCACCAAATGCGCAACGGGCATTTTTGGTCAACATGGGAGAGTTAACGTGCTACGACCATGCCAAACATTTCATATTGAGTCGAAACATTTGCCACGATAACATATATGCGCATACGTTGTCTTCCATGTGCTCTGGGCTCTGCGCAAGTGTTGTCAGCTGTCGAGCTGACGTGGTGAAAACACGCATGATGAATCCAGCGGTCACTGGTGGCGCCGGTTACCGAAATTCGTTCGATTGTTTGGTCAAGACTGTTAAAGGCGAGGGAGTTCTAGCTTTGTGGAAGGGGTTCCTTCCCACTTGGGCTCGACTCGGACCATGGCAGTTTGTTTTTTGGGTTTCTTACGAGAAATTGAGACAAACGTTTGGCCTTTCTTCCTTTTAATACTTCGAAATTTAGATTAACTGTTCCAGTAAATAATATTTTTTTTTGTAAACACGTGTCTTTGATAAGTTCTTCTCACCAATTGGCTTATCACTTTTTCAATTTATTCAAGTTAGTTATTAAACAATCTCTGGTTGTTTTCCTCAGCAAAATAAAGGAATAGAGGAGAGTGAATCTTGCAGATTTTATTGTTATTTTTTATTGTCATTATATTTTTTGTCAGCAAAATAATGGAATAGAGAAGACTGGATCTTGAAGATTGATATTTTTTTTTTTTGCTCAGAAAATAATAGAATAGAGAAAACTGAATCTTAAAACGGTATAAAATATAATTTTTTTTATGTGTTTTCAAAAATATATAAAAACTGGATTTGCAAGATCCAAGCTATCAACATTCCTTATCATCAGAGCTACAAAAAGGCTTAGCCACCAGAACTAAATTGTTCTTCAAGTGCACACTAAGACCGGATGTTTCGGTCATGTCAAGGGACTCCACATTTGTTCCATCATGGAGCTTCCAATCGAAGCTATACAACAGGTTTGCAAGCACAAGCTCGACGATACGGCTCGCAAGGTTGATCCCAGGACATCCTCTCCTGCCGACGCCAAAAGGTATGAACTGAAAATCTTGTCCCCTGTAATCAATTGAGCTATCTATAAATCTCTCAGGCCAAAATTCTGCAGCTTTACTGCCCCAACATTGGGGGTCTCTGCCGATAGCCCAGGCATTTATGATCACTCGAGTCTTGAACGGGATGCGATAGCCAAGCAGTTGAATTTCTTTGGTTGTCTCTCTCGGAAAAAGTATAGGAACTGGAGGATGCAGTCTAAGTGTTTCGTAGATCACAGCCTTGAGGAAGTTCATCTTTCCGATCGAGTCCTCGTTTAGCTCACCGTATGTGTGTACTATCCTCCGTACCTCCTGCTGCACACGTTCCATTTCTACGGGATGTTTTATCAGCTCCACCATTACCCATTCCATTGCTACAAATACAGTGTCAGTGCCTGCAAGGATCATATCCTGGAACACAGCAAGTACAATTTATTAGCTCAGTGAAATTTAATTGCTCCAGTAACTAGCTGCTGAATTTGGAACAATATATTCTCAAACAAATCAGCACAAAAGAAAAAGCTTACCCAGAGAAAAACTTTGATGTTTTCCATACTTAGTGAGGTTCCAATTTCATTTTCCTTAACATCAAGCAGCACGTCGATGAAATTATTATCTTCTGTCTTCTCACCATTGTTGCAATTGTTCTTCCTTTTCTGTAGGTGTTTCTGAATCACTCCTTCAAGAAACCGGTCAAATATCTCTGCGGTGGTTTTGGCACGCTTGTCGATGGATCGTAGCTGATCAATTCAACTCAACCATGGAATGAACTCCCCAATTCTAGCTTCCAGCATCAACTCAGAAACCTCTCGGGATAGCTTCTCAATACTGGTGCCGGCTTCAAGGGGATATTTTTCCCCGAAAGTGGCCCTATTAAGTATAAGCCAATCAACTATCAAAATAATACTTTTGAAAATTTGTAACTGTCATCATTTGAAAATAACTTATAACCTTTCTTCCGAAATTAACTGATGCATTCTAATTACTCAAGAAAAATGAGGACTCCGAAGATGGCAAAGCAAAAACTTACCAGTACCGGTATACATATTTTTTCTGTACCTAAGAAGAGTTTATTTTCAAGATCCAGTAATCTAAGTCAACATTTAACGCACTGGATTTTGATGTTAACTCCAAAAAGAAATTAACAGATTTAATTATAAAAAGAATTAGCAGGTTTAATAATTTAGACATAAATAAATCAAGAACCACACAGGCACATGTATATACTTAATTGACAGATCCCCAAAATCATGAACCACATGTACCTGCTAGCAATACCATTTGTGAGATCAATCAGCAGTTTGCTCAAATTGATGGCCTTTTCTCCAGAAGCCCCATCACTCCGGATCCTGTCGACGAACAGAGCAACCTCCTCCTGATGCAATTGCCGGAACAACTCGACCTGCTTGACGCTCAGCATGTGCACCGCATAGATCCGCCTCACCTGTCGCCAGTGCTCCCCGTACTGCGTGAAGGGGACACTGGATGACCCGTAAGTGAGGATGTCGGCATTGATGTAATGCGGTCGGTTTGACAGTGCGAGGTCGTGATTGCGGATGGCCTCTTGGACAACCGAGGCTGATGATAGAATGACCGGTGGGACATGACCGAGGTGGAGAAGTGTTATGGGTCCATACTTAGAGGAAATATTTTGTAAAGAGCGGTGAGGTAGGCGACCGAGGCGATGAAGGTGACCGATAACAGGAAGAGCAAGCGGCGACGGCGGAAGTTTGTTGATTGTGGAGGTTGTTCTATACTGCCTTGTGGTGATGAAGTGGATCAACAGAATGATAAGAAGGGGGCTGAGCAAGAAAAAGAGGAGCTGAGGCAGAGGCATGGCTTGGTTTGGTTACTAGTGAGGCATAATAAGTTTGGAACATAAATAAATAAAGGAGGAATGAGTAGTATATTAAAAAAAGGAAAAATAGGAATCTTTCTTCCGTAGATCTAGCAGTTTCTGATGCAAATTTCTGAGGAGAAGAATTGAATATATGGACAAGGTTATCAAAGTTTTATTCTTTTTTTTTTAAGTAGCAGCCGGCTGCTAAAGGTCAACTGTAACAGTGTGACTGATAGTGAATTTAGTCAAACTTATCCTAACTGATTTGACTTACATTTAGTCAAACTTCTCTCAAATGATGTATGAACTTGTGAACCGTTTCATACCTTGCATTTTTTTTTTTCTTAATATCAAGGATTGTAGTCTAATTAACTTCATTCACTTAAAAAATTATATATCTACAACAAAATAAAACAAAACTGTGAGTTTTTACATTTAAAGGAGCTGCTTTCACTTATGTTTGACATGGTATACACTTCTGCTATCTCTTTAGCTTTCTCCTATTGTGAGTTTTTACAATTACAGGGAAATGCTTGTGCTTCTGCTCTTTTTGAAGGCAACTTCTCGACCTTTTTAATTAATAAAAAATAATAAAACAAAATTATCACTTTAAAAACTGTTTTTTCAAAATTATAAAAATAGTCAAACAGCACTTTGAAAGTACAGCTCACCCCTTACTGAGAGTGCGGCTTAGCTCTGAGGGTGAGCCGCACTCTCACAGTGCTCTCCTTGTTTGGTTGTCTGCTGCTTTGTTATACACTTTCGGTGCAAAGTGACAGCACTAGATCGTGCTTGTCTACTTAATAATTCACCGGCAGATGTTAAGTAGGCATCTTTCATTCATATACTATCTGTCTATCTATCTTTCTGTCTATCTATCTTTCTATCTTTCTTTCTTTCTTTCTATCAAATCTTCATACATTTGAGAGTGCATTCCGCTAATCTGCCAAGTTCACCAAATGTTAGATATTATTTTACTTATAAAAAATTATTATATTGTTAAGTAAATATTATCTTATTATAAAAAATATTACCATGTTTTTAGAAACTAATTTTTACACTTACCCTTAAATTTGTTTTATAGTTGACGTGCTTCAATTTAATCTACAAGCAACATGGCAGTTTAATTTGGTTGCTAATAAAAGAGTTGGAGAAGTACCGCAACATGGAGGAAAATTAATTCCTAAGCCGCACATTTGGTAAAAAGAAAGAAAGAAAGGAAGAACGAAGGGAAAGAAAGAAAGAAAGAAAGAAGGAAGGTAATATCGGACACTGAGCCCTCAAAGCTAAGCCACACTCTGAAAGTGTGGCTTAGTACGGGGTGAGCTACAGTTTTAAAGTGCGGTTTTGATATTTTTGTAATTTTGAAAAAACAGTTTTTAAAGTAGTAATTTTGATTTTTTATTTTTTATTAATAAAAAAAGGCCCAACTTCTCCTCGATTCGATAAGGTTTCTGCTCCTCTGGTTGGGCCGGTACCGTGTTTGTAGGGATGATTATCCTCTAACGTGCTGCAACCGAGTCCGGCAGAGAGAGAAAGAGAGAGTAACCGAGGTGGGACTCTCGGCTCGGTGGGTCCCGCCTCAGTTACTCTTTCTTTCTCTCTCTGCCGGACTCGGTTGTAGCACAGCCGAGGATATGAATTCGTGTTTGCAGTTGGCACCCTGCTTCCATGTCATGCTCAAATTAATGTTTCGGCCGTCTCTGGGCTGCTGTTGTTAGAGGTTAGCTCTGACAAGGTTTCGTCGGGCTCTGTGACACATACGGGCATTTGTGGTCGACATGGCGGACTAGCTTGGCATGCTACGACATCCATGCATTATGCATAGCATTTTATATCGAGTCAAAACATCTGCCACAATAAAATGGATCGATGCGCATACATCGTCTTCTGTACGTGTTCCGGGTCTGTCACCGGGGAGCCGGTTATCAGAATTTTGGACTTGCATGGGCGCCGCGCTCCGACTCGGACCGAATCCTTATCCTCTAAGTTAACTCAAAATTTGAGTTTAACTCTGAACAAATCTGGGTCGTAGGTTTTTGATCTCGGTCAGGACGGTCAAGACGGTCAGTGTTTAGAATTCACGGTGTTCTTTATAAAATCACTGTACGGGCAAACTCAATTTTTGAGTTAACTTAGAGGATCTCAATTCGACTCGGACCCCGGAATTTTGTTATTTTAGGTTTCTTAATTAGAGAAATTAAGGCAAATGGTTGGTCTGTTTCCTTTTTGATACTGGTAACTGTGAAACTCAATTAGTTTACTTTTTGCAGTAAATATATGTTGTGTACAATATTTTATCTGGTATTGGATTGGTTTTAACAGATTCCGAAATTATTATAGCTAGAGTAACAATGATATATAGTTGTACAAAAATCAAGTTTAAAGAGTTTCCACACAATTTATTCCTATGTACATATATACATGGAATACAAGCTCCAAGCTACTAGCTAGCATCTTAACAGAGCTAAACAAAAGGCTTAGCTGCCACAACTAAATTGTTCTTCAGGTGCACCATAATACCGGCTTTTTCAGTCATGTCAAGTGATTCACCTGGCATTCCATTATGGAGCTTCCAATCAAAACTGTACAACAAGTGTGCGAGTACGAGCTCGACGGTACGTGCAGCAGAGTTGATCCCGAGACATGCTCTCCTACCGACGCCAAACGGTATGAACTGAAAATCGTGTCCCCCTGTAGTCGATAGGACTATCCATAAACTTCTCGGGGCAAAATTCTTCAGTATCATTGCCCCAACATCCGGTGTCTCTTGCAATAGCGCACGCATTTATGATCACTCGCGTCTTCGATGGAGTACGATAGCCGAGCAGTTGGATTTCCTTGGTAGTTTCCCTCGGAACGAGAATAGGTGCCGGAGGATGCAGTCGAAGCGTTTCTTTGATCACAGCCTTGAGGAAGCTCATCTTTTCAATCACGTCCTCATTTAACCCGGCAGATGCTTGTACTACCGTCCTTACCTCCAGCTGTACTCGCTTCATTTGCTTGGGATGCCTTATTAGCTCGGCCATCGCCCATTCCATCGTTACATATGACGAATCGGTACCACCAAGAACCATGTCCTATTGATTACATTATAGAATACAAATCAAGGTTATATAATTGCAGAACAGATTGCTTTTAAACTGAGTTACTGAGAAGATGTTCTTAATTAGAAAATTTACAAAAAGAGTTTACCCAGAGGAAAACTTTGATGTTTTCCATACTGAGTGGTGTGCCGATATCTCTGTCGTGTTCTTTAACATCAAGCAGCACGTCGATAAAATTCGTTGGTCCCCGCTTCTGATCATTCTCGCAATCGTTCCTCCGTTTCTCGAGGTGCTGCTGAATCACATCCTCCAGAAACTGATCCAAGATATTGGCAGTCGACTGTGCACGCTCATCAAGGCCACGCAGCCGGTCGATCCAACTCATCCATGGAATGAACTCCCCGGTTCTTGTTACCAGTTACAAGTCTACAACCTCTTCAAGCAGTCTTCCGATGCTTTTATCACCTTTCAGGGGATATTTTTTTCCAAATGTGGACCTATTTATGTACAGATCACGACGGAAATAACAACAACATTTTATAATAGAAATAGAATTATGTAAAATTTCGTCGATCCCCTGTGCGAGCATAGGCTAACAGAAAACCAAAAAATTCTTTGAAATAACATAATTTTTAAAATTCTGAATTTAGAAGCCAACAAGTTATTGATACATTCTAAATTTCTGATTACTTAATAAGAATATAGAAGGACCTAATTGAGGATGCAGAGACTAAACATGCATGTCAATCTTCCAAGTGTATGTTGGTATTTTAATCAATGTTCTAAATAGCGCGCTATAGCGTCGCTATAGCGCGCTATAGCATTTTTTGGACCCAAAACGCGATGCTATTGGCCAACACTGCGCAAGTTGCGCTATTTCCGCTATAGCGTAAATAGCGTGCGCTATAGCGCATAGCGTGATAGCGCCAAAATAGCGCGCTATGCTACAAAACATATTTTTTCAGAAGATGAGGATAATGAGCCGCCAGTTAAGTCTGATACTGAGCCAACAGATAATGAAGTGTCTGAAGAATCTATAGAATAATATATAGTTTGACTTGAAATTAGAGTAAACATGATATATATGATATTTTGTATAGGGTTGATAATATGATTAGGGACCTTTTGTGCAGAAAATGACTTAGGATTAATGACTCTTTTGCGCAGGAATCTAGGAAATGACATTTTTTGTACAGAAAATGACACAACTTGTGATAGTTTAGATCATTTTGTATAGAAAACAATTCTATATCAGATATTTTGAATAGCAACTCGGACTTTATACTAGTTTAATGCAAAAACATTAGTTTGTTAATTATTTTGTTTTGATTATTTGCTCTACAAAATTCTATAAGAATTCTTAGTAATGTTGAAATTTAATACAAAAATATAATACAATTCATAAAATTAATGGACACGCTATGTACGATAGCTTCCGAAGACCCGCCGTGATGACGCTATAATCGCGATTTAGAACCTTGATTTTAATGGAGATTTCATGTTGGAGTTGATTTTCAAAAGTCAAAACTGAGTTTGCCGGTACAGTGATTTATAAAGGGCCTCGTGAATTGAGATCCTCTAAGTTAACTCAAAATTTGAGTTTAATTGCCCGTACAATGATTTTATAAAGGGCCTCGTGAACTCTAAATGATGATCGCTTTAACTGTCCTGGCCGAGATCTGAAACTGACGGCCCAGATTTGTCCACAAGTTAACTCATATTTTGAGTTAACTTAGAGGATACGGTGATCAGTTTTTTACAATATTAACATAAACAATATCCCTTGCCTGCAAGCAATACTGTTCGTAAGATCAATCAGCATGCTGCTCAAATTGATAGGCTTTTCTCCAGAAGACCCGTCTCTCCGAATCCTGTCTACCAACAAAGCAGCCTCCTCCTGATGCACTTGCCCAAACATGTTGATCTGCTTGACACTAAGCATGTGCACAGCATAAATTCGCCTTGCCTGTCGCCAGTGCTCCCTGTACTGCGTGAAAGGAACACTAGAAGAACCGTAAGTGAGGATGTCGGTATTGATTGAATGTGGCCGGTTTGATATTGCAAGGTCGTGATTGCGAATGGCCTCTTGGACAACCGTGGCTGACGATAGAATGACCGTGGGTACACGACCAAGGTGGAGAAGTATTATGGAACCATACTTGGAAGATAGCTTTTGTAAGGAGCGGTGGGGGAGGCGGCCAAGGCAATGAAGGTGGCCGATAACGGGAAGAGGAGGCAGCGACGGAGGAAGTTTGTTGTTTGTGGAGCATGTTCTATATTGCCTTGTGATGAAATAGAATAGGAAAAATATAAGTTCCAACGCTGCCCCCAGACCCCTATGATGACCTGTCACGGTGCCCTTTTTTTACTTCCCTGCCCAAATTTCATCTATTCTGCCCAACATTTCATCGGGTATTGTCCGTTCTTATATGGGTTTCGGCCCGTTTTCTATGTTCAATATTTTTTCTCAAAAATAAAATATGTTCAATATTGATGCAGGGATCTTGTTTGCAGGGCTCTGTTTTTCATGGGCCTGTTCGGCAGCACGGATCAAGAACTTCAGGATCAAGATACTGATCTCTGTTGAGGAGTTTATGTTTGGCTAGATGCTAGGATTAAATATTTTGGATCAATGTAGTAGGGTGAAAAAAAATTTACTTTTTGGAGGTTGAGGAGAGCTTGAGGAGGGTGAAATCTTGAAGAAGGGGGGACATGGGTTAAAATCCATAACCAAAGGAGGGTGCTTGATCTTCTCTGAGGAAAGATTGTTCGGACGGATCAACAAAGATCAAGATGCTAAGGAGCGTTGAGCCTCCTTGATCCTCTGCGGCCGAACAGGCACCATGGGTTTTCAAAGGGAGGATCCCCATGCTCAAAAAAAAAAAAAAGGGGAGGATCCCTGCCACGTGCAGATCTTGACACATGGCAAAGCATTCATCCTCCGGTTCTTTGTAGCAAGGAAAGGTCCAGAAATTAGTTCTTTCCAATTCCAATGCAAAATACACATTAGTTATATTATATTTTATTCAAGGTAAGTACATTAAACCATTGTGTAAGCATGTAATCATTCTTTCTAAGCATAATTTTTGTTTTTCTCTTTTTAATAGTCATATTACAAGACAATTTTTTATATTTCATTCATAAGAAGAATATATTTTAAAATTGTTGTCATTTGATTAGCATATAAATATAGTGTATTATATTTCTTGTCTAATACTTCTTTATTGGGTTAATATCATATATATCCTTCAGAACTTGTTTAATATCATATTTACCCATCACCTCTTTAATATACATATATACTTTGGTAAAACTTAAGTATATTTTTTGGTAAAATTTAAGTAGAATTAAAGTTGAAGGACTAATTTGGTGTTTTTAAAAAGTTTTAAGGAATGATTGGTGCTTTTTAAAAAGTTCAAAGACCAATTTGGCTAAATTTGAAGTTTAGGGACCATCTTAGTTTTTTTTAAATTGTTTGAGGACCAAATGGTAAATTTTTCCATTTTATTTTTTTCCATTTTATCCTTC
This sequence comes from Cyperus esculentus, assembly GCA_030179965.1. Lineage (NCBI taxonomy): Eukaryota > Viridiplantae > Streptophyta > Magnoliopsida > Poales > Cyperaceae > Cyperus > Cyperus esculentus. The sequence goes on along the minus strand of JASGLE010000013.1, from coordinate 4,008,712 downwards.
TGGAGTGCTCTACCGTACAGTACTCAATACTGACCATTAGATTGATTAAGATTTGAACTTGCACAAATCTGAATGCACTCCAATGATACCATTGAGTACTTATCTTGAAATCAATTACGGAGTTAATTGGCATGCATGCATCGGGCTCTGTGCCTCGACTTAGTAATGTGTCGCATTTCCTCAAAAAAAAAATAATAAATAAATATAACTTGCCTCACACAATATCTTAGAACACCCCAATACACTTGAGAACAATTTACAAAAATACTCATCTTTTCAGAATATTTACGGAAATATTCTTTATTTCTAAGGAAATTTACAAAATTACAAAATTTACAAAAATTATCCTCACAATTTTACAAAACTATTCCTTCGCCCCACAAAATTTTACAAAAATGATCCTCCCCATAAAAAAAGTCATAAGGTCACATTTCCCGAAGTGAAATGGAAAAATGGAAAAAAATGGAAAAAAACGCAGTAAAATGCAAAATGCAGTAACTAGGATGTAGAGACGAAACATATCAATCTTCCTGCGTATGTTTTTTTTATTTAAATGGAGATTTCACGTTGGAACTGATTTCTGAAACTGAACATGTTTCTTAATTCTTACAACTCAAAAAAATAATAGAGCAATAGCTAATGACCATTCTTTTTATTTATCCACCGGTCCACTATATTTGTAATGAACAAATACCAGTAAACACTTACGTCTTTCTAATCAACATATATCATTTTCTAGTAAACATATACATTATTACGATTTCTAGTGAACATTTATGCAACTGTCATAAGCACATAGATGAGTGTAGATGTGAGAAAATGGTGGATGAGTAACCTACTTTACAGGTGAACTCTACATGTTTTCCAAAAAAAAAAAAAAAAAAATCCACAGCATTCTGGACCTGCAAGCAATACTATTTGTAAGATCAATCAGCATCTTTCCTTCCTCAAATTGATAGTAGTGAAGAGCCGAAGAGAACACTAGAAGAGCCATAAGTGAGGATGTCGGCATTGATTGAATGCGGCCGATTCAATGTTGAAGGTTTGGAAATTGGAAATGCATTTAGGACTAGAGGTGGCAATCGGGTCGGGTCGGGCGGGTTCGGGTCGGGTCGGGTCGGGTTCGGGTCAATTTGACCAGACAAAATTCGGGTTACGGGTCGGGTCGGGTCAGTGCGGGTCGGGTTTCGGGTCAGCAGTAGCCGTCATTTATCGAGTCACGGGTGGAGTCAGGTCAGTGCGGGTCGGGTTTCGGGTCAGCAGTAGCTGCCATTTATCGGTCGCGAGTCGAGTCGGGTTAGGGTGGGTAGGGTTTCGGGTCAGCAAGACCATCTTTTGATCGGGTCATGGGTCGGTTCGGGTCTGGTCGAGTCAGGTCTCGGGTCGACAAGTGTCGCATTTTGTCGGGTCAAGAGTTAAGTCGGGTTTTGATTTGGGTTAGCTTTCGGGTCATCTGATCTAGTCTTGACCTTTCGAGTCATCTCTGGTTCTAACTACTGTTGTTTGTTCAAGTTCACTAGTCACTAGGAGAATGGCCGCATTTTGGGTATCAACTGCTACGCTCTTTTCACTATATAAAATATGATTGATTAGTTTACTAATTAATTTATTTATTTACAATTAATTATGAAATAAAATTTAGCTTGTCGTAAGCAATAATTAAAATCAAAGATAAAAATAAGAGAATCATTGGAGTCGTATTGATAATATGAATTGATATGAGTTGATACATGTCATTTTCAATTCTATCTCAATCAAATTTGAATGCTCTTAATATCAGATCGGGCCGAATCGGGTCGCTTCGGGGCAGACTGTTTGGATTGTGTTATATGGGGTTGACCCTACTATTTCAAGTCAGGTTGGGTTTCGCCGTTTCGGGTCATCCAATTTTGAGTTGTCTAGGGCTCGGGTAATTTGGGTTTAGGTCGGGTCCGGATCGGGTTTCGGGTCTGTAATCTAGAATAATATCGGGTCTCAGGTTGTCTCGGGTCAGGTCGGGTCGGGTTTCGTGTTGCCTAACTGCCGTTCAAGTCGGGTCTCAGGTCGTCTCGGGCCGGGTCGGGTCGGGTTTCGGGTTGCCTAATTGCCGTTCAAGTCGGGTATCGGGTCAAGCTGGGTCGGGTCGGGTCAGGTCGGGTTCGGACGGGTTTGTCGGGTCGGGTCAGATTTTGTCACCTCTATTTAGAACCAATAAGTAGCAGTTCTGTTATGCAAATAGTGCAATGTAGTAGTTGGAGGGGTCCGTATCTGCTGCCATTAAAAACAATGGCAGGGTCCTGCCATTAGACACTGACAAGTGAGACCCACAAATAAAAAGACCCACCTGTTAGTATCTAATGGCAGGACTCTGCCATTAGACACTATGGCAGCAGACAAAAATCCGTAGTTGGAGCAGAAGATGGGACTCCCATTTTCAAGCCTTTTGTTTCTCATCTACTAACAGCTGGCTGGCTGTTGCTGTCAACTGTAACTGTATAAAGATAAGTTTTAAGACTCTGGGAGCCAACAATTGATCAGGGGGCGCATGTGTGTTCAGAAATATATAACGAACCAGAATTTCATTTTATTTTAAAATTTGATATCTGAATATTAAATCCAAATTCTAATTTTATTTTAAATTTGATATCTGTATACTAAATCCAAATCATTGTTTTTATCTATTGATTTTAAATCATAAACGTCTGTCATTGTCATGCATGATTGTTTTTTACTTGGGTCATATCTAGTGTCATCGATATTAGTGTCTATACGTCCACATTTTTACAAATTTTGAATTAACAGTTACAAAATTTGAAATAAAAGTTACAAATTTTGTGTATGTGTCGTGTAGTTAGTTAAAATGAAGACACTTCAATAATTCCTTTTTACTTAAGAGTGAGGTTACGACCTATTAATAGTTCAAAATTGTCCAAACTATGGCTCCATATTATCATTTGTAAAGTTCAATTGATTGATCCAAACTGCTTAATATGATCTACATATGTTAATATAGTTCTAGACCAAATTTTATATTTTTAAAATAATTTTTAACTATATATTTTGATATATATAAAAAAACAACAACATTGTTGAGTAGTATACAATGTTTACTTTTAAGTTATTTTCTAATTATTTAAAAAAATAATTGATAGGGTCATGACCTCGGAACTTATAAAGCATCTAGGCCCGATAGAGCCCAAAACACTCGGTCTGCACTCTATGCCCTGCCAGCTAAGCCCGCCGGGTGGCCTGCCGCCAGGCCTACTAAGATAACTGATATCAAACTCAAAAACCTATAAATACCCATAAAGGCCCAAAAATAATTAAGCTCCTCTTTTTTTTTTTTTTTTTTTTTTGAAAACTCCTGTAGGCTATTAACTCCTCTTTGCATGTTTGCCACCTGAGTGCTTAGCATTGAGCCACAATCCGAAATTTTTTTAAGTGAGCAAAGTAATATACCAATTAAATATTTACTTAAATGATAGATGTATTTTGAGATATACTCCCCACGGACTCAGTTGTAGTGAGGCGTGCCTTTGACGCCTTGGATCCAGCAGTAGAGAGGCGTGAGGACGCCTCTCTACAGGGAGTCTTGAGGCGTGACCAACGCCTCACCACAGAGAATCGTGAAGGGGTGATGTACTTCTCTCCCACTTCCCCTTTCCCTTTCCTACATCACCCCCCACGATTCTCTGTGGTGAGGCGTTGGTCACGCCTCAAGACTCCCTGTAGAGAGATGTGAGGACGCCTCGCTACTGCTGGATCCGAGGCGTCGAAAGCACGCCTCATTACAGCTGAGTCCATAAGGAGTATATCTCAAAATCCATCTGACATTTAAGTAAACATTTAATTTGGTACATTATTTTTACTTAAAAAATTTTGGGAGCCACCACACCCACCCTCATCTATAAGCTCCTCTTTCACTTGAGAGGGGATCAAGTTCAAAATACGCACACACTCACACTCACACTGTCACACCCGTTAGAGACATCTCCATTCACACTACCATGAGCGTTGATGACGGCCCATGCTGCAAGGGTAACATGAGACGTATCAATAATAAAAAAGCACCAAATATTATAAAATTTGGTGTACAATAATATTTATATACAGAAATTACGTTGAGCCATTTGAATCGATTAATTGAACTTTAAAAATGATAATATAAAATCATATAATACTATTAAGCCTCACTCTTTGCTTAATAACACAGCCAGACGGATCCCAACACTGAGTTGCTCTCATGAACTGCAAGGCGGGCAGACCCTTGGCCGGTAATCTGGAGAGATTCGTCCTGCAGAGGATTCAATCTGCAGAGATCCTCCCCCTTCCGGAGGCAGTGTCCCTATTCCACCGCCTGGTCTCACCCGGCATCCACCCGCCGCCTTCCGTCGTGACCATCAACAAGCTTCTTTCCTCCATCGCCAAGTCGACGCACCCCCACCGGTACCCGACCGTGATCGCACTGTTTAACCGGCTCAGGCGTAGCAGAGATGGGCGCATTTTACCGGATATTCGTACGCTTGGTCTTGTTGTTGACTGTTGCCGCCGCATGGGCCGGGTGGATCTTGGGTTCTGCGTGCTTGCACAGTCCTTGAGGGAAGGGTGCGGTGTTGATACTATTATGTTCTGCTCCCTCATCAAGGGGCTTTGTATGTCTAAGAAAATTGGGGATGCAGCTAAGGTGTTTGTTAAAATGCCTCTCATGGGATGTGCCCCGAATGTGGTCATCTACAGCATTCTTATTGACGGGCTTTGTAGTACCGGTGACACCACAAGTGGGCTGCAGATCTGTCGCCGCATGGCAAGAGAACAAGGTGGTTGTGCGCCTGATGTTGTTACTTATAGCACTATTATCAACGGGTTTTGCAGAGAGGGTAAGATTGGCAAGGCTTTAGGCATATTTAAAGAAATGGTAGCTGAAGGAGTGAGCCCCAACGTTATCACTTGTAACATTCTCATTGATGGCCTGTTTAAAAATGGTGATGTTATTCCTGCACTGAAGGTGTTCGAAGAAATGTCTGCAAGTAGGATTGCTCCCAATTTGCGTACGTACAGCAGTCTCATTCATGGTCTCTGCACCCATGACGCCACAGACAAAGCAATGAAGTTGTTTGATGAAATGGTTGCTAAAGGAATTGTTCCTGATGCCATCACCCACAACATTCTCATTCATGGCATGTGTAGTCAGGGCAGCATGGATAAGGCTCTAAGGATGTTCGATGAAATGGTTGCAAAAGGAGTTATACCCGACATCTATACCTATAACAGCCTAGTTCTCGGATATTGTCGAGTTGGTGATATCAACAAGGCTTTTGAAATATATAACAAGTTGGCCGGTTCTGGAACTCAACCAGATAAATTCATGTATAGCATCTTAATAGATGGTTGTTGCAAGCAGAGGGCATTCTCACGAGCCTCAGAGCTTCTTCAGGATCTGAAAGACAGAGGGATTATGCCCGATATCGTCATATACAGTTCTATTATCCGTGGGCTTTCTGCTGGTGGTGAATGGAACAAAACCATTACGGTATTTCATGATATGCTACATCAAGGCATCTCACCTGATGCAGTGACTTTCACTGCTTTAATCGACTCCCTCTGCAAGCAACAACAATTGTGTGAAGCCGAGAAGTTGGTCGGTTTGATGGAGGAAAGAGGGATGAAAACCGATGTAATCACTTACACTGCACTTTTGCAAGGGTATGTGTTGGAAGGCCGCCTCGATGAAGCAGCAGATATATTAGAAAGAATGGCTTCAAAGGGTATTAAGCCAAACCAACACAGTTATAGTATCCTAATAAATGGCTATGGTAAAAATGGTAGAATTGGTGAGGCTCTGCGTTTGGCCGAGGAGATGATGGTACAAGGCCTTAAGCCGGATGATATCGCCTTTGACATACTTCTAAATGCAGTAAGTAATTGTAAAAACCAGGAAGAAGTGAAGCAAATTATCTCTAAGATGAGAGATGGAAGAAAAAATGTGGATGAAAACCAATAGTGCGTCAATATATCAATCTTTATTACATGTGTTTTATGCTCCCTTCAAATTCACCGAGTTTTCTGATTCTACGCCTGTAAACATGTACTGCTGGAGACAAGCTAATCTATAAACAAGAAAGAGGGGAAGCTCTCCAAGTACCTCAACTATGTCACCTCATCAATATTATTAACCATTGATTTTGTTTAAATCTTTTCATCTATTTTGATCCAATGGTTTATATGTATTCTCTCTCAATTTAATAAGATGATATGATATGTCTAAGACAAAATTTAACCCTTAAAGTGGTCCAACATTTATGTGCTATTATTTATAAATTATTAAATCATCATTATTATATTTACATCAAAATTTTAAAATTATGTTTAATTTTTATAAACTAAATATTTTTAATTTATAAGTTTCATTATTAATTTGTTATCATGTTTCGGGGCGAAGCCTGAGTTACCGCTCTAGTAGTTTTAATTTCACAAACCAAGAGCAAATAATGACGACCAAGTTATAAATAATCGGCTTATAAATGGCATGCATGCATCCAAGTTAATTCTCATGTTATAAACTTCTTTTGGTAGACAATATATATATGGCATGTTTACTCCAATTAATGAGGACCCAATAAACAACCGAAATGATTTTTGCACAAGAGAACTAATTATCAGGAGAAGTTAGGATTATACAAAAGGGTAAAAATGCTTTGGATCGTGGTGATAGTAGCATCTCAATTAATGAGGACCCAATAAACATCCGCTACCATAGCATGATAGTAGCGGATCATGATCACTCAATACCACTTTGCACGAATGTCAATAAAACCCCCCCAAATATATCCACATCGAATCGTGATCGTTCGTTTAAATCGGACGGTTCAAAATGCTTTCCATAGTTCCTTAATTTGTGCTTCGTATTTATTTTTTCTATTATTTCATTTTTCTCCTAATTCCTCCATCTTGTAATTACTTTTCCTCTTTTAACCTAAAGAATATAATATGCCATTTGCCAACTAATTCACAAAAAATGGTACTTCCTACCAATAGACAGTTTGCAGTCGTAATTAATGGTTCATAAAACATTAATTACTATGTGTCACGCTTTTATATACTATAGAGTATAGACAACTTGATAATGGTTCATAAAAGATGCCAACAAAAGAACGTCCAATTAGACTAATATAAAAGGGGGAATTTTTTTGTCACTCCAAAACCCTTCAATTGTAATTTTGTCACTCCAAACTTAGAAATTACAAATTTGCCACTACAAACTTAATAACATTACATTTTTGCTATTAAAATTTTTATATGACAAAATTGCCCTCAATCTCCCCCCCCGGCAGCCCCCCGTGCGCCCAACGACAGCCCCCGCGTGCCCGGGGGCTGCCGAGAGGTTCAAGGGGGCTGCCGGGGGGACACGGGGGCCTACCGGGGCAGCACGAGGGGGGACAGGGGGGGCTGCCGGGGGGCTGCCATGGGGGAGATTGAGGGCAATTTGGTCATATAAAAATTTTAATGGCAAAAATACAATGTTATTAAGTTTGTAGTGGCAAATTTGCAATTTCCAAGTTTGGAGTGACAAAGTTACAATTGGAGGATTTTGGAGTGACAAATATACAAATTTCATTTCGAAACGCAAGACTCAAATTATATTTTTTTTTATATCTGAAACTTTGATTTATGGTTCACATTAAATTCTTCATATTAAATGCTATGGGATACAAAAAATTTCACTTTTGAAGTTTATGTATTTGTTTAGGATTTTTCACAATAACTCTGAAACATTAATAAAAATAGTGTTTTGTTTGCACATGAATTTTAAAATATCCAAAATAATTACTTAAAAAACTTCAAAATAAATTTTTTTTATCCCTAAATATTTTCATATGATAACCTTAATGGGAACCATATATCAAAATTTCAGATATGCTAAAGTATACATTGAATTAGTATTTTGGAGTAAAATACAAATGTTTTCACACTAGTTCTACTCATGAATGTCTTTACTGTTTCTACAGAGGTAAAGCTGAATTAGAGGTGGCAATCGGGTCGGGTCGAGCGGGTTCGGGTCGGGTCGGGTTCGGGTTAGTTTGACCAGGTGTGCCACCCTTTCCGGCTGCCAGCTTAAAAAGAACGCGCTTGAGACGTTTTAAGTGGGGGAAAGGACACGGTCACCCCTGTGTGCGTGCGCGTGCTAGTTGGCGTCGCGAGGCGCTAACTCTCACTTACTCGCATACAAAGGTTTTTTAACATTTCAAGTGATTGTGGGGTCCCAGATTCCAGTGAGCGCAAGCCCTCACTGTTAATTACCCTGGAGCTGTTAACTTCAGGCACCTCTGATTAAGAATAGGAAAATATTAAATCATGTGTGCAAACCTAATCAAGAATGGATAAAGGAAAGGAAAGAAAAATCCTAATTAAATGTTATGCATGGATGGATGAAAGACTTTTTAAATGCGAATATGAGGGTTAGTGTTATGATGTTAGCGGGTGTTAGTGGGTGAAAACCTAGGACGTATTTGTTTGTCCCGGAGACGTATGTATCTCTTCAGGTTTTCGCGACTTGGGAATTATATGTTCATCCCGGGGACCATGTGTCCCAATCAAGTCGTAATCATCGGTCGGGTGGGAAACATGATTTCGTGATCACCGCAGTCGATGTCCTAGATCGAAAGATCGGAAGCAATAAGCCTATCTATGATCGAGGTGCCAATCTTATAGTCTCACTCCTGACCACTACTTAGTGGGAGGTATGATCGACTATTGATTGGAGGAGAACCTAGGACTGACTTTGCTAGTCCCGGGGAGCTTTGCGTCCCTTGAGGTTTTCCTAATCGGAGAATGTGACGTTTTTGTCTTTTGTCGTTTCTACCGATTCTTGAATGACGAGCCAATAACCGTAGGCCTGCCCGACACTCAAGCGCTCACTAATTCGAACCTGGATTTGGCCCTTACTATGGATTCGAAAAATCATTTTGACAAAAAGAGAGCATGAAATTTACCCATATATTCATAAATGAAGGGTTTCAAAGTGCTTGGATATGGCCCTTTTATTTATGCACTTTTAAATCTGAAATTCGAGAAGGAGATGTTCTTATGAAATTCAAATTTTAACGAGATTCCAAATGTTTGTGCCGATGTGAAGACAAATGGAATAAAGAGAAGAACGTAGTCTTTTCGCCGCTTTTAATCTCAAAATATACACAATTCCTATGTTCACCTAACAAAGAATCATGTGGAGGACCTAAGACTTTTGTTTATTTAAAACTTTCATCTTTTTCATTTTGGTCACTAAAATATAAAGTGTGCTCAAATGAGTCACAAAATTCTCAAGTACATCTTTTATGAGAAAATATATATGACAAATGTATGTACAATTTCACGATCAAAGTGTCCTAACTTAACACTTATATTTACACTTTTAAACATAATTTTAAAGAAAAAGTGTTTTGGGCCTTTTAATTTCAAAATGTGCTTAAACGGGCACAAAGGTTCTCAAAACATATTTTTGATGAGAAAATATTTACATAATGACAAAAGTATATACAATGTCATGGGTCAAAGTGTTCTAAATATTTACACACTTTATTCATACACTTTTAAGTAAAACTTCAAGAAAAGTGTTTTTGTATTTTTCACTTTTAAATTCATAAAGTGATCAAATAAGCATAAAATTTCCTAAAATTTGTACAAGAAAATCAAGGAAATATTTACAAAGTGGGTGGGACTTTTATTCTTGAAAATTTACATTTTTGTCCCTTTTTAAATTTGAACCCAAACTTCAACATGAAATTTCAAATTTTGAAAATTCAAAATGTCTTTATTCACAAAACTCCTACAGTTCATAAGAAGAATTTTAAAACTGATTTTGTGATTTTTGGAGTTCGGAAACTATTTTTAGAATTATTTTTGGTGAAAACCCGAAATAAATCAACATATATACAGTTGGGCTAACTTTTATTAAAACTTTATTGGGCCGAGTTCAAGAGTTACTGGGCCAGCGTCATTAGGCCCAGTTTGGAAAAGGTCTGGGCCGAATCAAGCTTACTGGGCTGAACCAAGCTCATCAGACTGCATCAAAATTCGTACTTTTTCTTTCCTTTATTTTATCAGGTCGATCATGGCCGCCGGATGTTACACGGCATGGATCTCAGCGCTCGGAGCTCCGATTGACGATCAGCCAGTTGCGTTGGAATCGTGGGAACGAGAAGAATTGATCTACGGTGTTGGATTGATTAGAGGAGGCACGTGGAGCACTCGCATTAGCTAGGCCCTTGGGTAGAGACTGGTGCCTGCTGAAAATTTCACATCCCATTTCTTTTCGAATTGTGCCTCATTTTCTGTAAAATTTGTTTTTAACGTGGTTGGCTTGACATTTTTAATGCAATTTTAAGTTCAATTTGAAACAATTTGTGATGTATGAGAACATTGTGCCAATTGGGCAGTTTTGGGTATCATGCGGCTGATGCTTGTAACTGATTGCTTAATATTTATCTCAATCACATTTACAACTTATTCTAAGGATATGCAATGTATTTGCATCACTTGCTTCGCAAAGTGATAAGAAATGACAATTCATGTTTACAATTTGGAAGTTGTCAGTATCTTGGAAACAAACCAATATCAATGCTGTTAACAGAACTCCTCTGTTGCAATATTTTGAATATAAGTATCCAATATTATTTAACAAACATGTGTACTAAGAAGTCAGAGACATCTTTTTATGTTCACCAAATGTCCTAATTTTGTGTCCTTCCAGTGCTTTAACCATTTTTTTTTTAACTCAGGGGCAGTTCTGCAAAATTTACATATTATCTTGTCAGAAATTTTTCTTTTTCAGTATGAATTTTTCTACAATGAATTTGAATGAATGCAAAATATGAAAAATGCTAGAAATTATGTCAGGAATGCATGAAAAATATCAAAAATATGCACTATTAACAGAAAAATATATGCCAATTTATTTGCTGGAATTTCCAGAGAAGAAACAGAAAAGATGCAGAAAAATGCTGACAACAGTTGCTGATTTGTGATTTTTATAGGATTTTTTATATGAGTAATTAGACAAAAAGTTATTTATGAAACTTGACCAGAAAATCATGTTTAATTTATATAAAAATTTTAAAAAATGTACTAAGAAGGTAAATTGCAAACAATACTTAAATGTTTAAAACTGAAACTGAAAACTGGACAGACAACAGTGACTATCTTGACATGTTTTGAATTTTTACACAAATATTTTGAAAACAAGTGGTAAAACAAATTTAACAGTAATATAGAGTATGTTTCTTCTGAGAATTTTCATAACAAATTTACATGAAATTGAGATGTTAAAGCTAATATTTCAATGACTTTTCAAAACAGTGCCAGATTCTGGCATATTTACACAACAGCACTTGTAAAATTCATATGATTTTTTCTACAAAGTATTTTGCAAAACTTATTATACGAAAACTACTTAGAATTTAATTATGAACATGGAAAAATTATATAAAAAATACACTGTGTTCATAGATTCATGGGAAAGAGTTAGAGTTTGCTGTGAACCATGATCTATCTCAGTCTTCTGAACCTGAGATTAATTTGGCAGCATTTCCCCTATATAACATAGGTGAATTGTTGTCAAAAATCACTCTTATGAATATGCATAACACCTGGGACAATTTTGACAGCATATCTCCATATAAAATGGAGATTTGCATCAAATTTGCCTCCAAATGAATGCAAATTCATTTTCAGAGGATGAGAGGGCCATGGTTCTTCACCAAGCTCTAACTCTCTATTCCTTGCTTCGTAAAGGAATTCTCCTCTCTGGACAAGTCCAAGAGAGGGCCCATGGAGCTACGCTCACATGTATATTTGTTATATAATTCTCCCTTAGAGCAAGCTCTTAAGGGGCCCATGGCTAAGCCATGTTTAATTTTGTGTTGTTCTCTCTTGGAGCGAGCTCACAAGAGGCCCATGGCCATGCCATGTTTAATTCTCTGAGTTTTGTCGAAAGAAAACAGAAAACGCTGCAAGAAAATGCTACAAACATGCAAATACTGTCACAAAGATGCAAACAAATGCAAGAAAATACAATAATCAAGTAAACAACATATGGCAGCAAGCAATCAGTAAACACAGTTCATCAAAAGTATAGAGAGACTAGTTCATGAGATTGAACTTCTCCCCTTAATTACTGAAAACACCAGATAACTACATTTCTCTTTTACCTTTTCTTTCACAATTTCACTTCTATTTGATTTACAATTTAATTTGAGTAGCTAACCCTAACAAGGGATGGAGGCAGAGAGGGGTGTTGTGTATGGAGGGGCTCTGTGTTGTGGAGGTTGGTAGAGGGTGCTGGTGTTAGAGGAGGAGGTCAGCTGGGGGGGGTGCCTGCTGGTTGGAGAAGAGGGCTTTATATAGAGCACAATTAGGGCAGCCAAATAGTAGCAAACTTGGGGGCAAAGGCTGTTGAGATGATTGGTTGAGATTGAAACCAGAAATTGGTGACATCAGATGTTATTCCAGCCATCGGATGTGATTTGTGTTTTCTTCATTCTTGTAGCAGCCTTCGGATCAATCACCAATCATAGGATGCATCTTCAAGTCTCCAGGTAATAAGGGAGTCTTTGAGCTGCTCTTGGTGTGATGGGGAACTGCCACTGATTATGCTCCTTTGCTACTCAATGGTTATGCACCAATTCTAGCCATTAATCCCTTTTGTTTTACTTTAATTCTTGCAGTAGTGTGTGCACAAGAGACCATGTAGTAATTGGTGTAATGCTCCCTTTTCTCTTTTCTCCTTTTACTTTACACAAGTGGTCACTCCTGAGGGGTGTAGATGTCCAAACGTGTACAGCAGTAGCAGCAGAGGTACAACGTATCTTTTTAACTTTTCCAAAGCATCACATGGTTCAAGCCACTGCATTCATTTTTCTTGCGTAATCAGGAGATTTGAGGGCTTTCCAAGCTTGTAATAGGCCTCAATTGCCTTCAAGTATAATCCAATTAAATTCAATTAAGCCCAACTGCCAGAGAATGCTTCATCTCAAAATAAATTAACTGATTCGGGTCAAATTAGGGCCTGTGAAGTGCAACTCTCCAATTCATGCTTATGTCCTTCAAATTGACCACCCGGTATTCATCCTGGGTGCTTGAATTGATTATTCCTTGCATTGCTTTAACCCAATTTCAGTTCTGATGTTGAGTTCAAGCAACCATAATTTAGTATCGAAACGGGCGAGGTGAAACTCATGGTTATGGGCGTCGAATTAAAGCTATGATGCATTGAACATGATCATGTGACCAAGGAGAAGCTGTTTGGCCATTCAATTGAAGCAACCCATTCCCAGTTTTCTCAAACCCCATTTGAGCCCGACATTGCAGCAGTTTCTGTCCTTCTTTCCTCTATTTTGATTTACTTCTTCACACCTTAAACTATCTACGCCGCTGAAAAGAGAGGGAAGAGACGATTCTAGCGGTACCAAGAACTCGGGAATTAGTGATTGGAACAGAGAAAACTTCGTCGGAGAAGAGAGCACAGCGGTGGTCCCATCAGTAGCAAACACCATTAGAACTTGGTTCTATCTTGGAGAAGATACTGACAGGTGGGGTTGCCCCTGTCAGTTTAATTTAAGGCAAATTCTTCTATGGATTGGATTAAATATAGGCCGTCCATTTCCTATAAATCGGATGCCTGATGTTTACTCCGAAATTTCACTCCGTTAAATCTGACGGACAGAAAAGGGTTAAAATGGTAATTTGCACAGGATTTAGAAATCGCGGGTTTCACTGCCACCATCCTCCGCCGTCACAGCCTCCTTCTCCGGCCAAATACTCCACGCTCCGGCCACCGTTTGACTTGCTCTTGAGCTCGCTAGAATCGTCTCCTCCTCATCTGTTCGGCAGCGCTATTATTTGGAATTATCAGCAAGGGAATCGAAAAGGAACAAGAAGGAAGAAGGGAAGCACTGACTTGAGGCTCAGTAACGATTCCGGCGAGCTGGCCGGAGTTGACTCTAATTGAGGGTTGCTTGAGCATCCTAAGACCCCCACGATGGTGTTTCAACACTTAATTTCTGTTTGGGGAGCCTATAGCCATGATCTCTACCTCTCCCCTTTCTACTGGCAAGAAGACTCTCCCTAATTGCAACTGGTCCAAGCATCATTGAATAATTGAAGGATTTCTAAGAGCAATATACTGTTTAACCAAGTGCAGTTAGACCATCTAAGCATTTTCAAACTTCTCCAGGCTCCTTGAATCAAGCTATCTTCTATATGCAACTAGATCAAACATCACGAACAACAAGGGACCTGACTTCATAGCCATATTTGTTGTTGAGACAAATGCAGCCAACATATTCAACTCCTCAACTCTCAATTGCCGCCCTCCCTCAACTGAAACTGGTATAAGCACCATCAGAGAGTGGTTGAGTTGGTGTATAACAGCATGAAGACTGAACTTGAACACAACAAGAACTGTTGAAATGTGTTATAACAGCATGAAGACTGATTCTGAACACCATCAGTTCTTGGTGCTTATAAATTAAAATTCTGTTATACACCAACTTATTACATAACACATTTTTTTTCATGAACAACAAGGGACCTGATTTCATAGCCACATAATAAGTTCTATGAAATTCTCTGTAGAAAAATTCGTATGAATTATAAGCACTGATGTACAAAAAAGACTGATTCTGACATTGTTTTAAAAAAATGATGAAACAATAGATTTATTGAGTCAAATTCATTCAAATTTGTTATAAAAATGTTCACAACAACACAATCTAACATCCTGTCAAATTTAATTGTACACATATTCTCAAAAATCTTTCATGGAAATTCAAAGAACAGCAAAAACTGCAATCTGCTGCACAGTTCTTCTGTCTTCTTTTCAAAAAATCAAGTGTAACATGAATTATGTCTTCTTTGTGCATATCTTAAAAATTTTATATAAATAGAGCACGATTTCTTGAGTAAGTTTAATGTAAAATTTCTTGTTCAATTCTTTGTAGAAAAAATCCCATAAAAATTGCAAAATGGCAACTGCACTGGTAGTAATTTCTGACTAGTTCTGGACTTCTGGCAAAATAAAGAGCGCATTTTTCTTTCTTCATGATGCGTATTTTTGTTAATTTCTTTGCATTCCTGACATAATTCTAAGCATCTTTCATATTTTGCATTCCCTCTAATTCAGCACACAAAAATTCTTATAAGAAATAATAGATTTCTGACAAGTTCATTGGTAAAATTTGCAGAATTGCCCCCTGGTTTCAAAAGTGGTTAAAACACTATGAAGGACACAAAATTAGAACATTTTCTGAATATCAAAGTTTTCCTAACTTCATAATACACATTTCTGTTAAAAAATATTTGACACTCACATTCATAAATATTGCAAGGAGGGCTCATTAGCAAATACTGACATTGAACTTTTTTTGAAGAAACGGACAAGTCATGATTAACGAGGATCCTCTTATTCTAATGCCTTGATTCTGTTTGAATAGTAATTTGTGAAGGACTTAATAAGCATTGTTCTCAAATCTCATGCCCAAGCTTGAAATAAAAGTAGTTCTAATGATTTGGTAAAGATTCAGTACACGGATTAAATGGCCTTCACTGCCTTTCACTGGGAACCATCAATTGAGAAACATGATTTATTGAGGATTGTTACTTTGCGAAGCAAGTGACATAAACATGCTGTATATTCTCAAAATAAAGCATAAATGTGATCACAATAAGATTTAACATGATTTAATTACAAGATTCAGTCACCCAGTACCCAAAACCGCCCGATTGGTACAATGGCTCCATATATCACATAGTTAAAATTGATTGAAATTGAACCACAAATTGTATTAAAAACGTCAAGCCAATCATGTTCAAATAAAATTTTACAAGAAACGATGCACAACTCAAAGAGAAAAATCAAGAATCAAATTTGCAGTCGAGGCTTGTCACTCAACGAACTCAGTAGGTGCGAGTGTTCTCTGTTGCTCCTCTGTGGAATCGAAGACCATGAGTATATTCTCCTTCTCCTCACGATTCTGGTTTAACTTTCCGATTTCCAATTGAAGCCGCCGATGTCGAGATCCACTCCTCTCTCCCTCCGACGGCTCCGATGAATTGCTCCTCGGCGCCATGGTTGAACATTCAGAAAATAAGCTGGTTCGGATCAAAGAAGAAGAAAAGAAGGAGAAGCCCAATTGATCAGCCCATGATGAGTCTTGAGTTCGGCCCAGTTAATTAAGTTATATATTTCGGGTTTTCGAATAAAAAAATTCTAAAAATAGTTTCCGAACTTCAAAAATCACAAAATCAATTTTGAAATTCATTTTACAAATTTTATGATTTTTTTGTATAACAACATTTCAAATTTCAGAAATTTAAATTCAAATTCAAAATAAAAAATGACAAAAACACAAATTTTCAAAATAGAAGTCTCCATTTCCACGTAAATATTTCCCTACAGCATTTTACACAAATTTTTAAAATAAAAGTCTCATATTTTAAGTTCTAAAGTGACAAAAAAAGACAAAAGTTTCAAAATAAAGAGTCTAGTCCTTTTTAGATATTCCATTGTTCTCATTCGGCATGAACATTTGGAATTTTGATTGATTTGGATTTCATAGGAACACTCCCTTTTGAATTTCAAAACTTTTAAAAGTGCATAAATAAAGGACCAAATCCAAGTTGATGCAGAACCGCCCAGCGGCCCGCCCCCGCAACGCGTAGAACCCCGAGGTACGCAGAAATCCCAGAGCAGCTCGGCGGTCCACCCCCGAGGCTCAGTTATCGTCTATAGTGATTAAGAAATTAAATTTTCACACTCGTTCGATGATTATGACTTCAAGGGATACGAATCCCCAGGATGAAGAAATGGTTCCTAAGTCGCGAAAACCTGAAGAGTTGCACATGTCTCCGAAACCAACAAAACGTGTTCTAGGTTTTCTTTTACGCTAACTGAAACCTGAAGAGATGCAAATGTCTCAGGGACCAACAAAATGAGTCCTAAGTTTCGTCCACTAACATCCACTAACAGAATAATGACAACTCTCGCTTTTATATCACATTTACAAGTGTGCATTCATTCGTGCATATCACTTTGCTACGGTTGTCATTTTTATATAGACTTGTGCACACATTTTAACATTTTCCTATTCTTAATCAGAGGTGCTGAAGTTAACAGCTTCAGGGTAATTAACAATGAGGGCTTGTGCTCATTGGAATTCAAGACCCCACAATCACTTGAAATAATAAAACCTTTGTACGTGAGTATATGAGAGTGAACGTCTCACGACATCTACTAACAAACGCACACGCACAGTGATGACCGTGTCCTTTCTCCCCATTTCAATGGCTATGAGTGTGTTTTTAATCAATTTTGACCTCGTTTGCGCACATTATAATTCCAAAATTGGTTTCAAACTTAAATTACATCTAAAGGACGTTAAAGTACTTATCTAACGAATATAAGTTCGTTAAGATATCAATAACACTCCGAGTAGCAATAAATTGCAATTTGAACGCATTTAAATTGCTCAGTGTGTTTTCAAAAAAATTTGACCTCGTTTGTGCATATTATAATGTCAAAACTAGTTTCAAATGACTTAAATGGCATATAAGTGCGTTAAGATCTCAACGAAATAGCAATAAACTACTATTTGAACGCCATTAAATGGCTCTAAATGTCTTTTCAATCAGTTTTGACCTCGTTTGCACACATTATAATGTCAAAACTGGTTTCAAATGACATAAATTGCATATGAAGCGCATTAAGATCCCAATAACACTCGAAATAGCAACAAATTACAATTTGAACGCATTTAAATACATCTGAGTGTGTTTTCAATAAATATCTTGTTTGCGCCCATTAATATGCCAAAATTGATGTTAAATGACTTAAATTACACTGAAAGCGCATTAAAGTACTTATGTAATGAATATAAGTGCATTAAGATGAAAATAACACTCTAATTAGTATTAGAATGCAATCTAAACCCATTTGAATGGTTCAAAATATGTTTTCAATCAATTATGACTATGTTTACGCATTTTAAATTGCCAAAACCAATTTAAAATAAATTACATTTGAAGCGCGTTAAAGCACTAATTTAACGAGTACAATTGCATTAAGATGCCAATAGCACTCCAAGTAGCAATAAATTGCAATTTGAATGCATTTAAATGGCTCTGTTTTCAAAAAAAATTAGCCTCGTCAGCGCATGTTATAATGTCAAAACTGGTTTCAAATGACTTAAATAGCATCTAAAACGCGTTAAAGTACTTATCTATTTAATATAAGTGAAAGATGCCAATAACACTCCAAATAGCAACAAATTGCAATTCGAATGCATTTAAATGGCTCTAAGTGTCTTTTCAATAAAACTTTGACATCGTTTGCGCACATTATAATTTCAAAACTGGTTTCAAATAACATAAATTACATATGAAGCACATTAAAGTACTTATCTAAGAATATAAGTTGCGTTAAGATGACAATAACACTCCAAAACTGGCTCTAACAAATATAAGTACGTTAAGATGCCAATAACACTCCGTATAACAACAAATTGCAATGAACACATTTCAATGGCTCTAACTGGATTTTCAATCAATTTTGACCTCATTTGCGCATATTATAATGTCAAAGCTGGTTTCAAATGACATAAATTGTATCTCAAGCACATTAAAGTACGTATCTAATGAATTTAAGTGCGTAAAGATGCCAATAACACTCCAAAACTGACAAACGAATATACTATGTTAAGAGGCCAATAACACTCCAAATAGTACTAAAATTTAATTTAAACGCATTTAGCCTAAGTGTATTTCCAATTAATTTTGACCTCGTTTGCACAAATTATAATTCCATAACAAGTATCAAAAGACTTAATTGCATCTAAAACGCGTTAAAGTACTTATTTACCGAATATAAATGCGTTAAAACACCAAGAACACTCCAAGTAGCAATAAATTGCAATTTGAACGCATTTAAATGGCTCTTAGTGTGTTTTTCAAACAAATTTGACCTCGTTTGCGCACATTATAATGTCAAAACTGGTTTCCAATGACTTAAATTGCATATAAGTGCATTAAAGTATTTATATAACAAATATAAGTGAATGATGGCAATAACACTCTAAATAGCAATAAATTGCAATTTGAATGCATTTGAAGGGCTCTAAGTGTCTTTTTAATCAATTGTGACGTTGTTTGCGCAAATTATAATTCCAAAATTGGTTTCAAACTTAAATTGCATCTAAAGGACGTTAAAGTACTTGTCTAACGAATATAAGTGTGTTAAGATATCAATAACACTCCAAGTAACAATAAATTATAATTTAAACGCATTTAGATGGTTCTTATCAATAACAATCCCAGTAACGAATATAAGTGCGTTAAGATCCCAATAATAGTCGAAATAGCAATAATTTGCAATTTGAACGCATTTAAATGTATGCGCACCTGTGTGTTTTCAAAAAATTTTGTCCTCGTTTGCACGCATTATAATGTCAAAACAGGTTTCAAATGACTTAAATTCAATAAAAGTGTGCTAAGATCCCAATAACACTCGAAATAGTAATAAATTGCAATTTGAATGCATTTAAATGTATCCGCACGGTGTGTATTTTCAATAAATTTTGACCTCGTTTGCGCACATTATAATGCCAAGACAGGTTTCAAATGACTTAAATTGCATAAAAGTGCGTTAAGATCCCAATAACACTCGAAATAGCAATAAATTGCAATTTGAACGCATTTAAATGTTAGCGCACGTGTGTGTTTTCAATCAGTTTTGACCTCGTTTGCGCACATTATAATGTCAAAACTGGTTTCAAATGACTTAAATTGCATAAAAGTGCGCTAAGATCCTAATAACACTCGAAATAGCAATAAATTGCAATTTAAACGCATTTAAATGTATGCGCACGTGTGTTTTCAATAAATTTTGTCCTCGTTTGCGGGCATTATAATGTCAAAACAGAATTCAAATAACTTAAATTGCATAAAAGTGCACTAAGATCCCAATAACACTCGAAATAGCAATAAATTGCAATTTGAACGCATTTAAATGTATGCGACATGTGTGTTTTCAATAAATTTTGACCTCGTTTGCGCACATTATAATGCCAATACAGGTTTCAAATAACTTAAATTGCATAAAAGTGCGCTAAGATCCCAATAACACTCCAAATAGCACCAAAATTTAATTTAAACCCATTTAAATGCCTAAGTGTGTTTTCAATTAAATTAGACCTCATTTGCACACATTATAATTCCATAACTGGTATCAAAAGACTTATATTTATTTACCGAATATACGTGTTAAGATTTCAATAACACTCCAAGAACCAATATATTGCAATTTGAACGCATTTAATGGTTTTAAATGTGCTTTCAATAAATTTTGACCTCGTTTGCGCACGATGTAATGTCAAAACTGGTTTCAAATGACTTAAATAGCATCTAAAGCCCGTTAAAGTACTTATCTAATGAATGTAAGTGAAAGATGCCAATAACACTCCAAATAACAACAGATTGCAATTTGAACGCATTTGAGTGGCTCGAAGTGTCTTTTTAATAACGTTGACCTCGTTTGCGCATATTATAATTCCAAAATTGATTTCAAACTTAAATTGCATCTAAAGGATGTTAAAGTACTTATTTAACGAATATAAGTGCGTCAAGATACCAATAACACTCCAAGTAGCACTAAATTGCAATTTGAACGCATTCAAATGTTAGTGTGTTTTTAAAAACTTTTGATCTCGTTTGCGCACATTATAATGTCAAAAATAGTCTCAAATGATTTAAATTGCATATAAGTGCATTAAGATCCCAATAATACTCAAATATTAATAAATTGCAATTTGAACGCATTCAAATGGACCTGAGTGTGTTTTCAATAAATTTTTGACATCTTTTGCACACATTATAATGTCAAAACTTGTTTTAAATGACTTCAATTGAATTGAAGTGCATTAAAGTACTTATGTAATGAATATAAGCGCGTTAAGATGCAAATAACACTCTAATTAGTACTAAAATGCATTCTAAACGAATTTGAATGGTTGTAAATGTGTTTTCAATCAATTATGACTATGTGTGCACACTTTAAATTGCAAAAAAATGGTTTTAGTTGACTTAAATAATATCTAAAGCACGTTAAAGTACTTATTTATAGAATAAGTGTGTTATCATGCAAATAAAACTTCAAATAACGTTACAATGCAATGTGAATGCATTTCAATAGCTCTAAGTGTGTTTTCAATCAATTTGTATAATGTGCCATATCGAGCTCATCTATGATACCCATCTTGTTCAAAATTATCAAAATTGCTTAAAATCATAGTTTACAGAGGCTGTTTTGAGTTTTCTTTTAATTTTGTGCTCATTTCTCCTCCAAATGGATTCAAAACACGCCCCAATTGTTCCATATTATGTCGTAAACAATATGTACGGATCTTTTTGTTGGAACGTTTATCTTAAAATATTTTGGGGTGATCATTCCAAATACATCCTCTTTTAATTTGGCTTTTGACATTTGGGTTTTGGATTTTAGCTTTCGGTATTCGACTTTTAGACTTGGGTCTTGGAGCTTTCATTTGAGTGTTTGGTACTTGGACTTAAGTTTTGGATTTGAGCTTTGGGCTTGAGCTTTTAAGTATTTGGGTTTTAGCATTTAAGGTTTGGACTTGAATTTTGGAATTCAGCTTTTGAATTTGAGTTTTGGGCATTTGGACTTTGGATTTGAGCTTTTGGATTTGAGTTTTTGGAATCTGTGTTTTGGAATTGAGTTTTGATAAGTCTTGGTTTTGAGCTTTTGGCATTTGGATATTGGAGTTTGCATTTGAGGTTCTTGGCATTTGAACTTTGATATGAGTTCTGGAATTTGAGTTTTTTGGTATTTAAGCTTGGACTTGATCTTGGCTTTAGATTTTGGTACTTGAGTTTGATGAAGCTTCTTGGGTCTTTGACTTGGCCTGTTTAAGACAAATCAAATACAAATAACCCTTCAAACTTGAACTTAAATTAATTTTTCAAGAAGTTTGTGAGTTTCATGGGATTTGCAATCAAATGTCAAGACTGTCGAAATGATGTCCAACTTGATTTTAAATTTAAGTTTAACCTTTTAAGTTTTCAAATTTTGATTTTTTGTGCTTCATAAAATTCTATTTTAAATTTAGAAACTTTTGAAATAAATTTTGTGAAATTTGGAATTGAAAACATTTGTCACACGCTTCATTTTAGTTTGAAATCATGAAACAATTTGTTAAATGACATTGGGCTTCCTTTTTTCTTTTGTTTTCATGAAAAGGGCCATGCTCCTATTTTTTCTTTCTTTTCACAAATCGGGCCCAGAACGGGTTGGGCTCCCATCCTCTCTTTTCCTTTTCCTTTCCTCCTTTTCGTACAAACTGCAGGGGAGGGGGTTCGGATCCGCTGCGTTCGTCTTGGACCCGTGGGACTCTTCGGACCGTCGGATTGCGATCTGGCGGTCTTCCAATTTTCGTCCGATCTTTGAGTATCCCCTGCTTCGCTAGGGGGTACGTGGCAGCATCTCTGACGTCCACGGGGGACCCCGATCATCCGCCGGCTGATCGACGATCCGAGGACACCGCCGGTGTGGCCTTGCAGTCGGGAGTGCGGCGGTGGGGTCGGATTGGGCCGAGGATGGCTGGGTTGAGGGGCGGCACCACCCCAGTTGGGTGGTCTGATACTGAGAACTGAACTGAGTCAAGAAGACGAGAGAGAACGACGCGATGTATCTGAAACGAGAAAGAGGGAGGATATCTTCTCCTCCTGAAGATGGGTCCGGTTCCCTTGTAGTTCGAGAGTTCTCGACTCTTCTCCTCTCGATCGCCATCTCTCTAATCAAAGAAGACGCCTCTCTTCTAATCAGAGAAGACACGGAGAGAAGGCTAACGGAAGAGGACGGAAGGCTAACGGGAGAACTAAACAGAAAGCACTTACCAATTTTACCCTTTTGGGAATTGAGGGCTGGGATTTTTATGAACAAAATTTTCACTCAAATTTAATTTTTCGGTCTGATCCATAGAAGCATTGCTCTTAATTTAATTGGGTATTTTAAATGATGAGTGGGCGTGAACTTCGGCCGTTGGATTTGCGTTCCTGCTGATCTGCACCGTCGGGTTTGTTGCTTAAATCAAATTGAAGATAATAAGTAAGGGACAGAATCTCAGCCGTCGGATCTCTGTTGCTTTTAATCTGGGCCGTCGGATCTTCTTGTATAGGTCTTCAGCGAAGGGGTCAGCTTCCTCTTATATGCTTGTTTGTGCATGGACCTGTTCTTTGTGAACCGAGCGACAAGGAGAGTGTTGGCAGTGACAGGGTGTACAAAGAATGGGCTTACATAATATTTCTACCTTTCTCATCTTAATCCCCAGGCCATATGTGTTAATAGGGATTGACTGCAGCAATGGATTGTGCAACCTTCATGTAGCAACTCACTTTCAAAGTACAAATGGATCACAACAACCCATTACACCATTTGCACACCATTACATCATTATATGATCCCCTTTTGCAATTTCACTATAAATTTCATATATTGAGCTCTGATTCTCAGAAAATTACAAATAATATATCAAAATTCTCAGGATTTCATGAGGAATCTTAACATATTATAAGTTTTGAATTTCTTGCAGTTTCACGATTCTCTCAGATCAGACTTCCCAATCTATTCTGAGATTTTCTACAGCAAAATTTCTTCTACTTTTCCCCACCCTCGTTTTTTCATGAAATGTGGGTTCCATAGCTGCATAATTCTCCCAATTTCTGGGTCTTCTCTTCGTAATTTTCTTTATCATCTCTAAATTCATTTTTCTTTCAATCTTTTGAACCTTTTAAGGGGTCAACACCAGGCAAAATTCGGGTTACGGGTCGGGTTGGGTCAGCGCGGGTCGGGTTTTGGGTGAGCAGTAGCCGCCATTTATCGGGTCACGGGTCGAGTCGGGTTAGGGCGGGTCGGGTTTTCGGGTCAGCAAGACCATCTTATGATTGGGTCACGGGTCGAGTCGGGTCAGGGCGGGTCGGGTTTTCGGGTCAGCAAGACCATCTTTTGATCGGGTCACGGGTCGGTTCGGCTCCGGCCAGGTCGGGTCTCGGGTCGACATGTGTCGCCTTTTGTCGGGTCAAGGCTTAAGTCGGGTCGGGTCAAGTCGGGTTTCGATTCGGGTCAGCTTTCCGATCATCTGATCTAGTCTTGACCTCTCGAGTCATCTCTGGTTCTAACTACTGTTGTTTGTCCAAGACCTAGAGTATACAAATTTTACAATTAAAAAACGTTTGGACAAGTTTGCAATTCAATTTTACTAATTAAAATATTTATTTTCAATTAGTTATGAAATAAAATTTAGCTTGTCGTAAGCAATAACTAAAATCAAAGTTAAAAATAAGGGAATCGTTGGAGTCGCATTGATAATATGAATTGATACGAGTTTATACATGCCATTTTCAATTCTAGCTTAATCAAATTTGAATGCTCTTAACATCAGATCGGGTTGAGTCGGATCGCGTCAAGTCGGACTGTTTGGGTTGTGTTATATGGGGTTGACCGTACTGTTTCAAGTCGGGTCAGGTTTCGGGTCATCCAATTTTGAGTTGTCTAGGGCTCGGGTAATTCGGGTTTAGGTCGGGTCCGGATCGGGTTCCGGGTCTGTAATCTAGAATAATATCGGGTCTCGAGTTGTCTCGGGTCGGGTCGGGTCGGGTTGGGTTTCGGGTTGCCTAACTGCCGTTCAAGTCGGGTCTCGAGTCGTCTCGGGTCGGGTCAGGTCGGGTTTCGGGTTGCCTAACTGCCGTTCAAGTCGGGTATCGGGTCAAGCCGGGTCGAGTCAGGTAGGGTTCGGGTAAGTTTGACTATCTGAAAAATCGGGTCGGGTTCGGGTCAGGTCGGGTCGGGTCGGGTTTTACCACCTCTAAGCTGCTGAATACCCTCACGGCCTCACTAGCTCATCGACAAAGAACAGTAACTCAGACTGCAGTACTAAAACTCCTGTTTAGCTTCATCGTCTTGCCACTAGGGCTGTTCAATCGGGCGGTTCAGTTCAAACCGAGATAATTTTATACAACCAAATTAAACCGAAGTTTGTCAAAGTACCAACCGATCCAATCTTTTTAAAATGACATCCGAATAAACCAATAACCGAATAAACCAAAATTTTGTTCGGTTTATCCGATTAAACCGAACTAACACTTGTTCACGGGTAACAAAAAATATTGTGTTATCAAATTAAGGATAAAATAGACATATAATTTTGAAAAACAAAACAAGCAAGCAAATAAAACTTACAAAAGAAAAAATATTGAACAATTTTTATATTTAACCATCATTTATATCAAATAAAATAGATTTATTTAGTATATTTTAGACTATTTGGTTTATCCGATTTACCAAAACACAAACCGAACCAAATACCAATAACCAAATAAGATAAAATTTTCATCCGAACCAAAATTTTAAACCGAAATATCCGAATCGAATAGTCCAAAGTTTAACGGTTCGGTTGAAATCCGAATAAACCGATCCGTTTGGACACCCCTACTTGCCACCGCTGGTAGGAACAGTTCAGCTGGTTTAATAAGACTTAGCTAGCCATGGTCCACAGAGATCCAGGTTTATTTGATCCCGGCTGAAGTGTGTGGGGTCCAAGGGCAATATGTCACCAAAAAAAAAAAAAAAAATCATGGTCCTGTCTTGTGGAGATAAAATTTTAGTACCAACCTGCAGTGGCGGAACCAGGAATAATTTGAAGGGGGTGCTGAGAAACCCCATGCCTTAGTCTCTATATATTTTCTAAAATGTCAAATCAATTATGTATAAAGATCAAATGATGAAGAAAATTTCTATAATGGTCATAATATCCAAATTTTCAAAATATGCATATTCAATTAATAGATTAAGCATTCCCAAAAAATAAAAAACTATAACATTAAAAGCCAATTATATATTTAAACAACAAAATAATTAATCCATGAGTCCTCTTCAATGTCTTGGAGCCAAAAGAACATCAAAACAACCTACATAAAGCAAATTTAAGAAACAATTAAATAATAGGTACATATACAACGATTATAATTAATTGAAACTTTTTATTAGATAACATACCATTAATCACTTATTTGAGATAGTTGAATTTTTCGAGTCTTCATGTTCTGGAAATGTTGCAAGATCGGTTCATCTTTGATGGCAGCAAAAATCTCTCGCTCGATGTAGCAAACCATGTTGTCATTCATCCATTGATCACCCATCTTATTGCGCGGGTCAGTCTTAATGAGATTCATTGCTGAAAATATTCTTTCAACTGTTGCCGTTGCCACAGGTAAGATCAAGGTCAACTCAATGAGACGATATACCAATGGATAACATAGATGTCTTTCGGTACGAACCATTTGAACAGCAAAAGTGGCAAGGTCATGACAATCTAAAAAATCTGAGCTATTTCTCACATCAGATATGAATGTTCTAAGTTCACCTCTTAAAATTGTAAGGTCAAATGGTGAGAAATCAGCTGAATAAATTCCAGCAAGCTCAAGAAGTTTATCATGATCAAATTTAGAGAAAGAGTCTTTCGGATCAAGACAAGCAATGCACGTCAGCAAAGTAGTAGCTGTTTCACTAAATCTTTGATTCATCTCAAAAAGAAGTGAGTCAAGTACAGCATAAAAAATCTCAACACGATAGCGATGAGAGCACTTTACCATTTGTCCATCACGCCTTGAACGACCTCTTGCCGGTATCTCGCTATCCATATCTGGCACAGGAATATGCATATTCACACAAAAATCCTCTACTTCTTTCAACAATACAACGTATCCATTATCCCTCATTTCTTGCAAATTCAGCTTGGCAGCCCCAATCAAACTAACAGCACGCACAATGTTCTGATCTTTTCTTTGCAATGCATGTGATAACTCATTAGTACAACCCAAAACTTGAATCATTAGATGCATTACAAATGCAAATTCAAAGCTCTCCATTTTCTCAATCAAACCTGCAGCTGTGGTTCTTTGTACCAAAATTGTTGCATCATCACTCACATTTGCCAATACCTTCAATACTGAGTCCCACATCGTGAAGAGACGGATCAAGGTAGTGTGGTGAGAACCCCACCGAGTATCACCTGGTCTTGCAAGACTAGTTTCTTGATGTTTGCCTCTTCCTGAAAAAGTTTCACAATTCTCTAACTTCCTTACAATACTGTCATGATAATCTTGAAGTAATTGATCTCGTCTTTTGCAAGAGGCATTTACAGTATTGACAATCAGAGTGCTGTAGTTAAAAAAATCAACTACAGATGCACTACACTTTGCAACAGAAACTACCACCAACTGTAATTGATGAGCAAAACAATGGATATAAAATGCATGAGGATTTTCATCTAGAATCCGCTTTTGCAACCCATTGAACTCTCCTCTCATGTTAGAGGCTCCATCATATCCTTGCCCTCGTAGTCTAGAGATAGATAAACCATGGCGAGCAAACAATTTATCTAATGCTACTTTTAATGAAGCTGATGTAGTGTCGGAAACATGCTCAATTCCAAGAAATCTCTCCATTACATGCCCAGTGTCATTCACAAATCTGAAAAACTATATTAATGTTAATAATTTCTACATAACAACAATAATAAAGATAATAAATTGAATTAATAATAGTGTTTACTAATTAACGGGTACTAGGTTTTAAATTTATGACCTTATAACCACAGCCATTTGCTCCTTTATCGATGCATCACGAGCCTCATCAATAAGTACCGAAAACAACTTATCCCCAAGCTCATCAAGAATGACAAGTGTGGTCTCTTCTGCACAAGCTTTCACCATCTCTTTCTGTATAAGCGGTGAAGTCATCTGATTATTCCCAGGAGCATTTTCAAAAAGTACTTTTGCAAGCTCCGGTTTTTTATCTTTATGCCAGCTTAGTAACTCCAAAAAATTTCCTCTATTGCTAGAACTAGAAGTCTCATTGTGCCCACGAAATGCAAGACCTTGCAATAGGAGAAATCTTGTGACATGTAAAATAGCCGTGAGGCGGACTCTGTATGCAATCTCAGATTCTTTGCTATGTGCAGCCAGCACGTGTGCCACACTTTGCCTCTGATTTTTGAAATCTCGACAATCTCGCATTGCATTATTGTGGCAAGAATTTACTCCACCAACATGCTGTTTGAAGCCTTCCAATGCATGAGTCCAATCTCTATACCCTTGATGTGCAAAGACTTCATTCCCAAATTTGTCACCCCTTGATGATTGCTTAAAAAGATAGCAATAAAAATAATAAGCTGCATCCTTGTCCACACTATATTCTAACCAATTGAACTTTGTGAACCATGATGCTTGGAAACTCCTGGAATGAGGTCTTTGCTGCTTAGGAAAATTATGACCAGTTGGTTGAGTTGGACCATTCAACAAGTATGCCCTTCTAACTTGATCTCTGATGTCCTTGTCATACTCGTTAATTGGTTTTCGAAGACCTGGATCAGAAATTATATCACTTGGCCTCATCTCAACACGTGCTTTCTTTTGTGCAATTATTCCCGCTTCAGGTAGAATACTAGAACTGCTACCAGTTTCATCACCTTTTGATGTAGGTTTGAAATACTTCTCCATTCCTATTGTTTAAAAATATAAAATAGGCAATGAGAGGTTCAGCGTATTTACATTAAATATTATAAATGTTTAAACTAAACTAATATATCGAGTGTTTAAACTAAACTAAACTAATATTATAAGTGTTTAAACTAAACTAATATGATGTACTGGAAGTCTGGAAAAATGTTTCCAATGATTTGTAAGATTGTTTATATCTAATTAAGATGAGCAAATTGTGGAACCAACAGTCAGAATGCAAACAATACTAAGAAACTATTGAAACTTTATGAAGCTTATCCACGGAATAAGTGCTTGCACCAAACTGCGTTCTTATAATATGATTCATTCTTTCAAATTTTCAGAATTTCATGAAACCAGAAGTTCAGATACCTCACCGAAAGGCCAGCGTAGTGGGAGCCGGGAGCCGAGAGTCGGGAGGCGGGAGGCGGGAGCCGGGAGGCGGGAGCCGGGAGCCGGGAGCCGGGAGTCTTGCTGCCTGGGCAGAGGCGGACCACGGACGGAAGCCACCCAGTTCGTCAGTTCGTCTCCCGTCGGAACTCGGAAGCGGGAAGTCGAAAGGGTTTTGGCAGAATGGCGCGATCCCTTCTTCCAACTCTCCTCCTACTCCTCGTCTCTTCAATTTCTTAGATTGTCGCATAGGGGGCCTTGTATTGAAGATGAATTAGGCTGGACGCAAGATGGAATTAGGCTGCTGGCTGCTGATTTGCATATTTTTTCATTTTCTGCATTTGGGCTCTTGCATATTGGGCCTGCAACATGGGGGGGGGGGGGGGGGGGGGTGGGCAAATTTTTCTGGGCCAAGGGGGGGCCCGGGCCGGGGCTGGCACCCCCCTTCGGTCCGCCCCTGCCAACCTGGAGATAGCAAGAAATTAAGATAAGAAGCAAAAATAAAGAAAGACCATATGATGGGGGGCACGGAGACTCTATGTCAAATGGGAAAAAAAAAAAAAAAAGGTTCGGACTGTTCGGCTGTTCCTCCGTCAGTGATAGTGACGTAATGCTAATTATTTTTCACGACATATATATAATATAGAGTCGTTCAAAGCGCAAAGGCACAAAGTTAATGCTCCGCACACCAAATTTAATTTTTTTGAATATTAGTTCTACTTTATATTAGTTGATCTAATTAAATCAAAATATATCATTTCTTAATGATATTTCAAAATTATTATAACACTTTTTAATTTAATTGGAAGAACATAATGTCATACGATTATAAATGAATATGATTAACTTTAAATATACAGTGAATTTAAGCTACAGCTCAAGATATATCAAATTAATCACTTCTAAGTTTTTTGTTTAAATGGATCAATATATTCTATTCAATATTTTATTGGATACAAAAGTTTTATATTTTAGAAACTTCTAATTAAGCACTTGTTTTGGACCCTTTAACTTGTTTTGAAACTTCTTAAAAATGATGTATATAACAATAATTATTTTATTAATATTGTAAAGCCATTTTTAAAAAATCAAAAGAAATGTTAGAAGCTTCTAGAAAAGAAAATGTTTATATCCAATAAGACACTGATTTTTCTATATTAAACAACCATTTAAACCAAATTTTGAGAATGATTTAATATGTTTTTTTATATTTTAAGCTCATTGTATATTTACTTATTTTGCCTCCAATAAGTTTTAAACACAAGATATATACTGTAGAAAATTCTTACTGCTACTACCATAATCCATAGCATATTACATATGAGGAAGGATCCCTTGACAATAATTATTTTGACAATCATGACAATGGGACAATTAATAAATTTGAAAAAAATATTTAAAAAATCTTAAAAATAGAAAAAAGTTTATATACGTGTTGTTAAACTTGTAGATTGATTATATTCTTAAAGTCTAATTGTCTATCAAAATATCTTTAAATTACAATCGTTAAAAAAAGTACAAAATTTTGATGAGCTATCAAACGATAACCAAATTAATTGAAATTTAAGACACTATCAATCCATGTGCTAAATAATATATCTATAAACTTTTTTTCATTTTTAAGATTCTTTAAATACGTTTTCAAATTTATTAAATGTTCTTTTATCAAGATTGTCAAAATAACTATCGTCAAGGTTTACTCCTCGTTACATATAGGTATATGAATGAGTCTAGGATATAGCTATATATCCATTGTCAAAGATTTGACATAAGTTATTAGTTAGTATAGTAATCAATTTTGCCGGCTGTCAATAAAAATATTATAAAACAGTCGATTTATTATAGCATACTAGAGCTGTGAATCGAGTTTCGC
This sequence comes from Cyperus esculentus, assembly GCA_030179965.1. NCBI lineage: Eukaryota > Viridiplantae > Streptophyta > Magnoliopsida > Poales > Cyperaceae > Cyperus > Cyperus esculentus. The sequence goes on along the minus strand of JASGLE010000013.1, from coordinate 3,977,853 downwards.
CCCAAAAAAAGTAATATTACACAAACTAATAGATATTGAAAATATATTTTATAAATAAATATCGAATTTAACATATTTTCTATACCATATATATTTTTAGCTTACATATTAATTCATATAAAAGAATACAACGAGTTACAAATATTTTGAGTCTTAAATTGTTCTTTAGACAAATTATATCACTTCTTTAATGAAAAAAAAAGAAAAATTAATTTGAGCCATTTGATTAAGATAAAGAAGAGAGAGAAACAAAATCAATGGTGGAGATTAATGATGATGTGGCATAGCTAGAATGCTTGGAAATTTACCTCTCTTTCTAGAGTATGAATTAGATATGAGAAACATCTTGCGTCCATTGAAAAACTGTCCATACATCCATAAGTGTATACAAAATGTAACAAATACATCCCGAAATGTAACAGATACATCCCGAAATGTTACCTATGGACAATTTTTGTATGGACGCTGGGTATTACTCATTAGATATAACCATTGTTATTAATCTGGACTGGACCGACCGGTCTAACTGGAAAAAACCGGACCCGGACACCTTTCCGGTCTATTTTGTTAATTGGATCGTGTCTGCACAAAAACCAAAAGAAACCGGGTCCATTTAACGGTTTTCCCCTATAAACCAGTGACACATTCTTCTAAAAACTCTGGTTTAACTAGCTTTGTGTAGCTTTATACTTTTTTGGCAGCTTTTAATGAGAGATAACCAAGTGTCTAGTCTATTATAGGACAACTATAGATATATATAGCTTTGTAGCCTTTTAGGGCGTGTTCGGTATTCGCGGGATTGCATGGGATGGAAATTTATGGGATTGGGAATCCAATTGTTTATCTTTGGGAAAGTTTGAAGTGGGAATGGAAATGGGAATACTCCAAAATAGCTGTTCGGAAGTCTGATTGGAATAGGTTTGGGAATCATATCTTGTTAATATTTTATAAAAATCTGCTTAATACTAAACTTACATTCATTTAATAAGTTATGTTCCTATTTATATTGAAATATTTTCAATACATTCACATGTTTTGTATGAATAATTGAATATACATAGAGTTGATATTAATAGCCCACTGGCGCAATAAAAACAAAATGTATAAGTAACACAATGATACATAAGCAACACGTACAGTGTAATATACAAAATATTTCAGCAATAAACTTTTCACAAACCTAATATACTTCAGCAATGACTTGCTCGGTTCCATGTTAAATGTCTCTCTTCCCCAAAACTAAGATTCTCCTCCAAACTAAAATAGTATCACATGGTGCATCAATAAAGATAAAATTTGCATGGTGCATTAACAACATTAAAATATCTCGTTATTTCATTTCATACAACACTGCTTTATTCATTTTGCTGCCATCCACTGGGTCTATCAAACTCCATAAGTGATTTGACGAGAAGTGACCTTTGAAGCTCATTCGACGGTGCTCATTATTTACTTGTCATGCCTGCAAATATGAAGTGATGAGTCAAGTATAAGACTATTCATGTATATATATATATATATTCATCCCTTCTTGGTTCTCATATATACGTAAAGAACTGAGTGGCAGAAGAGTCAGTTGTTGAAAGAACTGCGGAACAAATTGCTCTTCTTAGTGCACACAGGAGCTGGCCTGAGCCAACCCTTAATTAAGACGCAAACAATTATCTAAAAAGTAAAAACCAATTTAGGATGGTCGGTCATTGGCTTGGTTCTTTTCATAACAGTATTTTGTAGTTTGGTTTCTGACTAATTCATACCTCTGTACAGTACAGTGTGGTGTAGAATTTTCTGATATACCTATTGATACAGTAACCATCACTGCTTTTTCTGACAATAACTCAAATCATTCTGATTTTTACCCTTAATTACCCAATTTTATGTAACAATATTATGTTTTGATACAAGATAACTATACATGAGCTGCAATAATGCCGATACTGGCACTTATATCGATAACATGGTTTGCATCGGATACAATCTAGCAAATGTATTATGTACCTTAAGGCTTCAAAAGCTAATTGTTGGTTAATGCAGCATGCAAAAATCAGGATCTACAAATTAAAGATAAGAAACCATTAATTGATTACTGCTCAAATCATTCTTAATGTTAGGAATTGGTCCGAATTGTTTTGTGGCCCGTTGGGCTTGTAGTGCCTCCTCCTTCTCCTTCTCTTTGTTCTCTCCCTCAAAACCCTAGGTTGCCGGGGAGGCCAGTCGGCGGTCTCCCCCGACCGTACTCTCACCGTCTAGTTCTAACAAATTGGTATCAGAGCCGCCGTTGCAATCGTCGTCGCTGCCGCTGCCTTGTTCTCCGTCGCGGACGCTTGGACACTGGATTGTCGTTGCTGCAGCCGGTGTCGCCGCCGTGAGGGTTGTTGAGTTGTGCTTCCATCAAAGCTTGTTGGGTGCATTTTGGGGTACACTAAGTATCCAGCAGAGCATTTGGCGATTTGGGATTTTTCCTCCTGGTGAGCTCGCGTCAGTAGGTGAAGATTGTTAGATATGGCCTGAATTGTATTTTGGGTCTTCGGGCCTTGTATTTGTAGAACTCTTTATATTTGTATTATGTACTATGAGAAATGAAGGAGAAATTGTGTATGGTAATTTGGGTTTTGAGATTTGTTTCGGGGTATTGTGTATGACTCCAGTTGAGCCGACTTGCAGAAAAGTTCTTTTATGCAATGACCATCTTTGGAGCCGGTATTGGCATGGTAATGGTTATGGTGCATGACGGATGTTCTGTATTTGGCGGGAGGGGTAGCTCTCGGATTTAAAGAACTTGTTCTGTGTTTGGGTGTTTTTTGGATATGTCTGCGTTTGGATGTTGAAAGGCGATTAAGGTTAATTGGCAGGCTCGTTTGTCATTGGTAGTTTTACCTCATAGTTGCACCAAGTTATTTCCTTCCGAAGCTATTATACATTACTTTGCTCGCCTCTAGGCTTCGTGCATCGTGCGAGTTGACTCTCACTTCAGGTTTATGGTCAGTTTTCTATTCTTGATCTGATCATTTGTGAGATTTGTTGTAGTGTTTTGTTGAATTAGCAGCTTGTGAATCGGGTATTGGTGCTTTGGGTACTTGAGTTTTGAGATGACATTTGTGGTTGAGCTTGTTATATGTGGAGTTGCTATTGACTTAGTTAGTATGTTTGTGAGATCTTGAAAATCAATTACCCTTTTGTGGTTTGGGTATTTGGATGTTTATTGCGGTCTCCATTTCGATTTTGAAGGAGTGGTGTTGGTATGGTCGAATGTTTCCGGCTTGACATAGTCTTTGTAGGGTGGTTGATGGTACCGTTTTGTCCCGGTATTTGGGATGTTTGATGCTCCATGTGATTTGGAGATTTGGATGGTGCCATTGTTGTCCCGGATTTGGGATGCGGGTGCTCCATGACATAGACTATGTTGTTGCCACTCTAGAGGTTGAGCAATTTGGATTTCAACCCGTTTGTTCACCGTTAGCTTCGAGGGCACCGAGTTCGAATGTATGGCAATCGTTTGAGGCGGTGAAGGTATATGCCCTTGTGTCGAGTCTCGTTTGGATTGCATTAAGGTACGTCAGTGTTTCTTTTGTTGGTGCTTGGTCTAGCATTGGATGCTTGGAGCATAATTTCGGCTAAGGTGAAGCTTGTTCGGGATTGTTTGTGGTGACTCCATGTTGGAGTCCATTATGTTTTTGTTCTAGCCTTGTGCTAGTTTAGTTGCTAGCTTTTTGCTAGTTGTATCTTTTATGTTTTTGCATTTCATTTATGTTAGTGTTATGTTTAATTTGTTTTTGGCACAATTCGGTCCAAGAAGGAGATTATTAGGAATTGGTCCGAATTGTTTTGTGGCCCGTTGGGCTTGTAGTGCCTCCTTCTTCTCCTTCTCTTTGTTCTCTCCCACAAAACCCTAGGTTGCCGGGGAGGCCGGTCGGCGGTCTCCCCCGACCGTATTCTCACCGTCTAGTTCTAACACTTAATGTCTCTGGTAAATTTACTGTCCACTCAACTGATCTTGACTGTCTTGTCAGGAATTTGGGATGAAACAACAAAATTTTCATATAGCAAAATTTCTGCCTGATACGAATTCAATTCAAATCAGTGAGATGGGGTGTTTATCAGACAGCGAGGAGTTTATTTTAGGGTTGACAGTATCAAACAGTCATAATACAATCAAACTGGGCATCTTTTTAATTGAACTTGACTGAGGAGAACTCAAAATTTTTTGGTCGATTTTTCTGGTTAATATGTCAGTGGTCAGAGATTTGATGTGGAAACAAGTTGTACCTCTCTTACCTTCTCTCTCGTTGGCCACTAAGTCATGAGAAAAAAAAAAATTCGAGTTTAACACAAGCAGTTTACAACAATTTAAAGAAAAGCGATCTTGCCCAAAAAAAATATAAATCAAAACTGGAAAAGGGCCAGACCTGTATCGATGGATTGAGAGAGCTCACTGCCGCTTGCCCTCAACAATGAGAAATTGAAGCAAGCCACTGCCTGTTGCCCTCAACGATGAGAAATTGAAGTAGTAGTCACCTGTAACTCCTTTTTTTTGTAACCAAATTATCTCCCACTAATCTCAGCATGAGCGAAGATTTCAAGAGAGCGAGAGCGAGATCAGCGGTAAGGAAAAATAAAATCGACTCGGACTTGATTTTCGTTTTCCCAAGGGAACGCTTCATTGTGCATGGATTCAGTTGGGAACAGCAGCCCAAATGGGAAATAAATTTAATGCACCGAACACCGAATGGGCATGAATTCCCATCGGGTCATATTTCCCTTATGTTTCCCTGGGAAATGGGGAAGCCGAACAGGCCCTTATTGGTACAACATTTTAGAAACAGACCACAAGTTGGTCTTAGCTTTTTTTTATGTACCAAATTTGCAAAGGCCCCCTAAAATTTTTAATATTATGAAAACAAGTATAATCAAAATGAATTTTGTGGGTGTTATAAGCTATAATATATTTTTTCTATGTTATTTTTTTTTATGTGAAACACAATCTTTTCCTCAAAACATATTTGTTTATATTTTAGAGCGTATTAACCTTTCTGCTATCATAAAATCACATTAACCTCGTAAAAATAAAAACTCAACATATTATCATATTAACATCAATATTTTCATTTTACATTCGTAATAGGTTTTATTCTATAATAAATTATTAAATATATATGTAAGAATTTTTTTTACATTTAAGAAAAAAATTATATTATAATAATTTACATATTTAGTAGATATACAAGTATTTAAAGATCTGCAGTCTGACCAATCGACCCGACGATCCAACCAGAGAACCGCTAACCCGAAGCTTTATCGGATCAATGTCCGGTCCTGTTCGGATAACATTGGATATAGCTCTGTAAGCCAGCCGGTAGAGCCCTTTCACCATATTTAATGTTCGCATTTTCCTGCACTGTATAGCTTAGATTTCACTGGCAAAATGTTTTACGGGGCGCACGTTGCAATCAATAGTATTACTCGATTTATTATTTTTTTTTGGAGGAAATAATAAGTGTCGAGTGGTCTATTTATATTTTATAAATTTATAAATACTTAGTCGTATTACTCAAATTAATGGAAAAAAAAAATGCTATAGGGAATGTGCATCCAAGAGGTCAATAAAACTAGAATGATCAGAGGATTAATGTGTAGTCTTTCTTCCAGTTGTCTAATATTTTATATGAATAATAAACAATTCGAGAAGTTGAAAAAAAAACAAAAAGAATTCTACCTTGCTGCCTTATCTGTGTGTGTATATATACAACTGCGAGTGGGGTTATATCATAAGCAAAATTTGCGTCACCTAGATACAATTAAACAACCCAATTTAAATACATTCCCACAACATCGTAGGTACACAAGAAGAAAAGAATAGATGTCTGTCGACGGAGGTTCATCACCGCCACCGCACTCTCGGAGTGATACTGATCTGAAGATAATCGTAGACACCTACGCATGCGTCACAGCAGGTGTCTTGTTCCTCGCTTTCTTTGCGAATGCTACCAGGTTTCGGCTCTGGCACACCAACAGTTTCCTAGAGAAGTTGTTAGCGCTGGTTGACAGCCCAGTCACCTACCTGATAAGTAACTTAACAGGTTATATAGCTGTAGCCAACTACAGAAATGACCTATACGTGATCTGGATAGTGGTGCTCACAATTGCATATGATAACGTCATCACCATTTCCACCGGCTCTGGTCCAGATTCTAACTGGCTCATTGACGAGTGGATTAACTTTTTCCAAAGTATTTATATTGCATATTTGGTATTCAAAGAGAGTGGAGAGAATGATAAGTTTTATGTCCCTCTGGTGGCCCTCTGGGCATTATTACTAGTTAAATTTTCATCCCGGTTTATAAAACAGATGCGCCTGGAGAGAGTTTATGGTTACAGTAATTCTAGGTTGGTCAGTGATTATATGAAAGTTGAGCATGAACTAACCAAACCAAATGAAAATATAGATCCAACCAGCCTGAAAGGTTACAAGTACCTTGTTATAGGGGAAACTAACATTGAAGCCAAGATCAAAGAGCCGGAGTACACAGCAGACCTCGAACTCCCGAAGGATGTGGTCACAATAGAGAGGGTCTGGAGCTGCAACAAGCAGATCATCGGTGAAGACAGGAGGTTAAAAGATGCATGTCTGTCATTTTCTTTTTCCAAGTTACTCAAAAGAAGGTTTTTTGAGTTTCCAGCAGCCGAAACCCAACATGCTAAAACTCGAAAACTTGTTTTTGATGGGCTCCTGAAATCCGAAAAAATTAACGTGTTTAGTATAATTGAAATGGAGATAGGATTTCTCCGTGATCTCTTTTATACACGGTATCCTGCTGTATTTGCTTATGGTTTCCCAGTAACCCAGATAGTGGTTTTTATAGGGATGCTAGGAGTGTCCCTGTGGATATCATACAAAGCATTTATGATTAAGATCCATCAGGATGATGATGAAAAACACGAAAAATACTTAATCAGCCGTAATCACCACCACAACATTGATTATACCATAACAAATATTCTCCTAATCATTATGATGCTGATGGAGGCTATTGAAACTCTGACCTATGTACTCTCTGATTGGACAAAGGTCATGCTGGCTTGCCGACATGTTAATAGTCATATACTCCATCCACATTGCTTCTTAGATAAGGTACTTCGTTATCTATTCATCTATGCATGCCATTTTCCTATTGCACAACAAAAAGAAATTATATGTATATATATCCATATGTACATAAAAAAAAAGAAATATATTACACCCATAGGAAATATTTGTAATGTATTTATATCAGTAACAGAATATGCAATACTTGCTCTAGTAAACAAATTGGCCGTTGGCATGGGTGAATTTGACCATTGTCTAGTCATGCGGACTTATGGACATTAATGTAAAACACATAAGCCATCCGTTTAAATGATTATCATCGGAGTCAAATTGATACAAATAGTTTTGTGTGGGCATTAACATTTTTATTATGCAATGATGCACATAACTGATGCACAACTGCACAAGCACAGCCAACCTGTATTTTTTGTGTCTTCAATATATTATCAACTGCCAATGAATTTGTTTCACATTTTAATTGTTTCATTATTAAGTAACATAAATGATATAGCCTTTTTAAACCTTGTGTTAGGTGTTGGCTCTTCTTTTCAAGGCGAAGTTCTCCCAATCTTTAAACAATACCATCGGACAGTTCTCGTTGCTGGACAAGAATTACAAGACGAGCAAAAAATTAAGGCCCGGGTGCTTCAATTCTACTAAAAAATGTTTAAATTTTGTTTTGGGAAGACCAAATTCTAATTGGGGATCATCACCAGTACTGGAAGGAGCACCAAGAGGGACGAAAGAAGGTAAAGCAGTAGTTGTGTCACCAGATGTTAAGGAAGTAATCCTCCGCTCTCTTGAAAAGACAGGGAGTTACCTTACGTATGGAATACAATCTCTAGCAAAAAATGATGTTCATAGCCATCTAGCATGGACATGCGCTCTCAACTCAGAATTTCACACCTTAATTGTTTGGCACATAGCAACGGGCTTATGTGCAATCCATCCAACATCAGAAGGGGTGGTCAAAGCAACAGTACAACGTGGCTGCATCTGGCAACTCTTTCAAAAAAGTAAGAGAAAAGAGACGGGAAAACCTGATCATCACTTAGTTGCCTCTCACTTGTCACGATACTGCGCTTACCTGATGGTTTTTTGCCCCGACATGTTACCTGAAAGTCCATTTTCAGTAAAGCTCCTTCTTCAAAAGGTCCTCGAAGAGACAAAGGTGTTCTTTGGTGGAGCAACCAGAGCCGAAGACAAGTACCAGAAGATGATGCAGTATGAACATTCTGGTAATGGGTTGGTTGAGATGGGAGTAAGGCTCGGCAAACAGTTGGTACAGATACACGATGACGCCAAGCGGTGGAAGATTATGGCAGACTTCTGGTCAGAGATGATCATCTTCCTAGCTCCACATGGCAAGGTTAGAGAACATCAGAAGAGGTTACAATCAGGCGGAGAATTCATTACACAATTATGGGCTCTTTTGTACCATGCTGGAATTACTGATCAGACTGCTACTGCTAGCAACCACATCCCCTGAAGTTATCATATATGTGGAGTTTGATTTTTTTTTTTTTCTGAATGGTTTGTACTTTGTATGGCATCTGAGAGGTTTATTTTTCTTTTATCTTTTTCCAAAATGATTTCTATTGAGTGATTTTGAGTGTTTGTTTCAATTTCATAATGAAGATTTGATTTTTTTTTTTTTTTTTTTTGTAAATTTTGTGTCACTTGAGTCAATTAATTTCCTGCTTCATTATGCCACCCCCCTAATGAGAAGGATTTCATTATTACTGCTATGTTGATAGATTGCATATAGCAAGGTCGGTAGGGTACCAAATCAAACCGAAGAATACAGGATGGACAAGCAAATCAATTGGCAGTGACGCGTTAATTAATCATACCAGGAGCAAATCAACGAAAGCCAGAAAATTGAAGAGAATTGTACCGGGACAAGGGTTAGAAGGCAGGCAGCGGAGAAGAGCATGCAAGGGCACGGCAGCAGAGAGGGAAAGTGAGTGCGGCCCCAAGGTGAAAGGTCGGAAATGAATGAAGCACCGCAAGGGGCGAGCAGGGCAGTCGGCGGTGGAGTGGAAGCGGTCACGGTGGATGTGTGGACGGAGAGAGGAGGAGAAGGAGGTGGAGAGGAATTAATGGAAATGGAATGGAAGATGAGGTGTCTTTACCGAGGGAACTGGGAAGAAGAGGAGAGTAATGAATATGATGGTTTCGCGAGGGAGGGAGCGACTAGACCAGTGAACTTACCGCCGAGAGCCGAATTTTTTTTAGGCTTCTGGAGCAAGAGGGTAATGGGAGGGAGGGGTAATCGTATTTATCCAACTTTATTAACATGCTACGTAATATCAAATTTTGGACGGTAAAAGAGGGAAAGAGAGAGGAGAGAAGGTGAAACACTCTATTTAAATTATGCAAAAGAGTGTGACCTACCGTCCATTTATGGACGGTCCATCACACTCACAAAGTGTGATGTGGTGGGCCCCACCAGGTGATTCTTTGTGAGTGTTATGGATCGTCCATGGATGGACACAAGGTATTTCTCTTATGCAAAATTGGGTACATACCCATCAAAACTTTGGTTTTAAGATATTTGGCTATCAAACCTTAAATTTAGATATTCACCCATCAATTCTTCATTTTCTCATATATTTGCCTATCAAAATAATTTTAGAATAAAATAAACAAATTTTGATATAGAAAAAGAAATAAATATTAGAAATGACAACTTTGCCCTCCCTTCTCTTTCTTTCTCGGGTATCGGGTTGACGGCTGCCAATATTTTTTCGGGTTGGGTCGGATATTGGGCTGACGTCTGCCGATATTTTTTCAGGTCGGGCAGGTTTTTTTGGGTCTGATCAGATTTTGCACCTCTACTCTCAGGTTATCTCGGGTTTTGGGTCGTTCAAGTCAGTCTGACTTTCCCTGAAATACGGTCGGGTCGGGTTAGTCTGACTTTTCCTGAAACACAGGTCGGATCGAGTTCGAGTTCGGGTCAGTTTGACTTTCCCCACTTCTTGCCTTGGGCTTGGAGAGAGCGGTGGGGATGAGGGGAAGGACAAAGTTGTCAATTCTAATATTTATCTTCTTTTTCTATACCAAAATTTGTTTATTTTATTCTAAAACTATATTGATAGGCAAATATAGGAGAAAATGAAGAATTGATGGGTAAATATCTAAATTTAAGGTTTGATTGGTAAATATCTCAAAACCAAAGTTTTGATGGACATGTACCCAATTTTGCCTTTAAATTATATCATTTCGTTACTCTCTAATTTGAAGGGTAACATTTAACTCCCCCCCCCCCCCCCCCCCCCCCCCCCCCACACACCATGTTTGGTTAGATTATGAAGTTAAAGAGATATAACTCACTATGTCAAGTTATGACACCATAAAATATTCTTGTTTGGTTAAACAAGTGGAGGAATAAGAAGAACATACATTATTTTATTGTTATATTAACTATAATACAGTTTTTTATTATTTTATTAATAATAATATTGGTATTATAATTAATAATATTATTAATATTTAATATTAATAACATTATTTTATAGTTATTATAATTATATAATATTATTAATTTTATTGCTATTACTATTTTAATAATACTATTATCATGATCATTATTATTATGATCATAAAAAATATTTATTGTTATTTTTTATTATTATAATTAAAACATGATATTCTCACTGTTGTTAATATTGTTATTAGTGTCATTATCATTATTATTTTATTGTTGTGTTAATTATATATTATTATTTTATTTTGAAATTATATTACTATTATATTGATATTACTTTTATTATTTTTTAATTTAATTTTATATTTTTAGTATTATTATAATTATTATTACTTACAAAAATATTATTATATTAAATATTATATTTTTGTCATTATATATAATATTATTTTTATTTAAAAATAAAAAATAATAGTATTAAATTATTATTATTAACATTATTATATTATTTTATTATCATTAATATTATTAAAGTAGGTGATAATATTAATTACAAATATCTTTTTGCTAAATGTGTGGGCTTCATGATACTTAAAGAGGGGGAATAAGTTATACCTCTTATTTTGGCTCTTTAAATTAAGGAGCCAAGATTTCATGCTATTCTCTTTTATGCATAAGCAATTTATTCATGTTTAACTCATTAAATGGGGAATAAGGATGTTATTCCCCATCTATTCCCTAACCAAACATGGTGTTAACGAAAATTGGTTGTATATATTCATCCATGCAAACTTCTCCGGTATATATGTCACTCGGTCCTCACCCTCTGACGCGTGAGCACAACTGCAGCACAACTATTAAGAAGCTTTATAGAAATTGTTATCATCTGACCTGCTGCACGGTTGCCTGGCAGAGAAAGAAAGACACACACACCGAAATGGGGTCCACCGAATCGAGCTCAGATGATAAGCACTCCCTTTATAGGAGGTTTTTGACCAAAATGTACGTAGGACCCACGATAACACTCCTCTCTGTCTCTCTCTGCACTGCATTCGTACAGTGCTACACAAGATCTGAATTCTGTATTTCCCTATGATTTTTTAAAAATTTTGTATATACTAATCAAAACCTCGAATTGACTTTTTTTTACCGTTTTGACTTATCTAAGTCATATGACTATTGCAAATAATTTGGTCACACAACAAGTCATGAACCTATTTCATGATATTTTATTATTGAATTATTTAACATAACTCATCTTTTGATTAAATAACAAGTCATTTGAGGTTTTGCTAGGTAAATAAATAGGGGAAAGGCTATGGTGATACAGACGGAACTCCCATCATCATTGATACGATGATTGATATGCGCACAACATTTTTTTTTCTTTATTATGCCGTGACATCTGATAATTATGTAGCGAAATTTGATAATTATGCATGTAAACTCAACTCACCGAATCAAAACTTATTTTTCAATAATTAAGTTGTGGTTTAATATCATGTTCAAAGAATTTTAACTAATTCATGACCCTTCATCTGGTTCATTGTACCATCTCTATCATTTTCTCTTTCTTTCACTATCACGCTTTTTTTATGTACAATATATAGCTAATTAAGCATGTAAACTTATTTGCTATGCATACATATTATTTAGTATGCAGTGTATTAGTTTTAGACTGCATGTCACAACTTACAAATACTATATGTAAATAATATTAGTTATTATGAACTCAAATTTATTTAATATACAATGTATTGGTTGTAGAATGCATGTTATTATATATTTTTTTATGCAGGTAAAAATGCATAGTATGCTAGTTGTTTAATATTTTTAAGCTTAGCAAATTAGTTTTGCATGCATAAAAAATAAGTTATGTTGTATAATAAACATATTTACATGCATAAAAATGAAGATCATCATGAGATTAACTTTTCCGAGTGTAAAACACTTGAAATATTGTTGTCACAAACTTTTATTTAGACTTATGTTATTATTAGATGAGGTTTATATGCTTTTATGGAGTAACTACTGATATTATAATTGATAACACTCAAATATATGCGCTTCTACCTAGGGAAATACCTTCAAAACTGATCCAAATCATGAACATTCCATGCTACTCATTGTAGTTTTGCATCCATTCATCGTAGTTTTGCATCTTTGGCCATTTCTCTCGTAGTTTTTGGATATCGACTCTTCTTCTGCTATTTTATCTTGTTTTCAGGTACTTTATGATCTGATGTGATCCGTCTTGAAAAGAAGAAAAAAACGAGGCCTGGAACGTCGAAAATCTCCACCCGGATTGTCCGGAAAGCTGAAACACTTTTATTGCGCAGAAACTGTAACCCTTACGGTCCGTAAAGATCCAAAACTGGAAATTTCAGCAGAATTGGCTAGGGCTGACAAAAAAGTTCTTTGCTCGTAATTCACTCGAGTTCGATTCGGTCTGAGCTCGATTAAGTCTAAGCTCGATTCAATTTTTTGTTAGCTCGAGTTCAATTTTATACGGCTCGATTTTTTCTTTATTCGATTCAGATTCGATTCGTAATAGCTTGATATATAGTAATTTGCACATTTTTTGAACTATTTTGTCAAAATTGTATGTAATTGTTGACACTCAAAAAAAAAAAAAAAATCTTTGTAAAGCGATACTACAATTGATACCGACTATGTTAATATATATAACATATTTAGTATTCAATTTATTCAAGTCACATATATGACCCGCTATATAAAATGCGAGACATATTAAAGAGATAAATTTGGATAGTTTCTCAATTAATATGAAAACTAATCCAGTCGGTATCAATTTTGATATCTCGATGATATTTCCAAAATAGAATAGACCATATATATGACTTAGCAAATTTGATGAATTAAAATAAAATAATTCAGATATTAATTAGCTAAAATAGCTTATGTCTATATATAAATTGCGAGTTATGCGTCATATGACAAGCTCCTATAAATGTGAATATGAATTAGGGCCTTAAATTTATATTGACTGAACTTCATGTTCCTAATAATATATGGCTTTACTAAAAATATTTCTAAGCCTATATTAGTCCTCTAATTAATATAAATTATTGGTATCCAACCCATATTTGTTAATGGGCCACGCATGATGTCAAAGCCCAAAATTAATTAGTTATATGTGGGTTATAAGATCGAGTGTCAGAAAAATGCAGTTACCTCATACGTTGCAAATCTCCTGGACGATCACAACGTTCCGCGCTCCATGATGCCCACGATCTCCATGTTCTGCGCTCCACGATGTCCAGGATCGCAGCAAAAGCTCATGCCTATATAAAGGCACACATATACAGAATGCGAGAGAGGGAGAGAGAGAGAAGTTTGGAGAGAGGTTATAAGTGCTGCTGCATACACATCAAGATACACATCCATATATTCCTACACAGCCACATATACACGGAGGCCAGGAGAGAAATATTTGAAGTCCTGTTTCGGTTTTGAGGGTAGTGTTAGTCTGAGAAGGTATATGATCATTAACCATGCCTTCTTCTTGATTCATTCTTCTTCTCCTTTCTTTTTTTTTTTTTCTTTTCTTCTTGCGATCGGCGGTGCCATCGCGTCGAGAGCGCTCGGCTTCAGCCTTGTCATGCTCTTATGACACCCTACGGTTGGGCATATGCCACCGTGTCGAGAGATACTTGGCCTCGGCCTCGTTAGGCTCTTATGTGACATCAAAAAACGTATGGATCCATGATGGGTTCTTTTGGAAATTCTTGGCTTATGCCTTGATTTCTCGTCTAATTCCGTTTGGAGTATATTGGAGTTGCATCCTCTATGCTCTTGCTTTGACAATAGGAAATTATATCCTTGCGTCATGATAAAATTGACAAATTAATAAATCTTTGGAAATTCTTGGCCTATGCCTTGATTTCTCGTCTAATTCTGTTTGGAGTATATTGGAGTTGCATCCTTTATGCTCTTGCTTTGACAATAGGAAATTATATCCTTGCGTCATAATAAAATTGACAATTAATAAACCTTTGGAAATTATAGGCTTATGCCATAATTTCTTGCTATAATCCATTTTTGGAGTATTTTGGATCCATATCCATTATATTCTTGTTTTTGGCAAAGGGAAATAATATCCTTGCGCCATGATAAAATCCATGATCAATTATATTGATCATTTTTCTTGGAATATTTTGGTTTATACCTCTATATTCTTGTTATTTATATACCAATTTTGGGAATATACTATACTCAAAGTCGGTTATAATCCCTTAACTGAGAACAAAATATATGTTCCCGGACTTATTCATACGAATGGTTAAAAATGATAACATATTTTCTTACCCTCCCATTAATTGATGCGGGAGAAAAATATTAAAACGGTTATAACTGACGTACGGAGGAGCCATACCTCACACTAATCTAAATTTGGGACCCTATTTCTGTTACAGACTATGCGGTTCATAGTTTTATATTCAGGACATAATTTTTGAATTCAAGTATGCCAAGTCTAGTGTTTAAATAAAACTTCCAATTAACAAAATTTGGACATGACACGAAAATGATTAAAGAGATGTTATGCTTTCCCATATTCAGAAAATGGATTAAATACGAATATAGCAAAATTATATGACATATTGATCTCAAATAAAATGAATTCGGTATCGGTTGTTCATGACATTTGATTAGATAAATTAAAAATAATCTCATGTCCAATTGATTAGTCATATTAAACTAATCTCAAATTCATATTGATTAGTCATGTTAAACTACTTACATCAAATTGATTAGTCATGTGAAACTAATCTTATACCTCATATTTAAAGATTGTCCTAGCTCCGTTGAGTCGTTAGTACGGTCTTGAACCATACGATACATAATAAAAATTGACATAAAAAATATATCAATATTGATCCGGCCAAGACGAGTGCTTGATCAATTTTTCGAATATAAAATAAATATGTGCGCCATACATACATTAAGTCTCTTAATCGGAGGTTCCTAAAATAATTTAGGGTAATTAACAACAGGGGCTTGCGCCTGTCGGGGAGAATACGAACCCATATCATATAAAATCCTTCATACAGGATGTATTTGGAAGGATCACCCCAAAACATTTTAAATTAAATGTTTCAACAAAAAGATCCTAACAGTAATAATATACTTTTTTTATTTTTTAATTAACAAAATATACTTATTTTATCGTAACATTAATAAAATATAAATTTTTTAATCATAATTTTAGTAAAAATAGAGATAATTTGTTTATATTAGCAAAGAAGGACAAATAATATACTTATTTTAGCTCTAATTATCTTTGGTAATGTGAAAATAAATACAAAATGACAATAATTGATCTCGGAGCTCAATTCGAGTTTGAGCTAGTTCGAGTTGGTTTAGCTCGATTCGAATTCAGCTCGACTTCGGTTTAGCTCCAGCTCGATTCGGTTCAAGTTCGATTTAGATCAAATTTGATTTGATTTGATTCGTTTACAGCCCTAGAATTGGCTGAGGGTTTCTTGGTCTGTTTGGATGCTTATATACTCGATTTTGGCTGTCGTTTTGAGGCATTCTGGAGGCACCATGCCTCCAAGGAGTTAGAGAGCAATACCTAGGTTTGGGAGAGAGTTTGGAGGCGATTTTGGAGTTAGTCGAGACGTGACTAGATCGAGCCGGCAAGCCAACAAGCAAGGATACGCTCGTGCATTTCTGAAGCTGAACTTCACAACTATTTATCTCCCAGCTTTTCTTACTCGTTTGTGATTGATTCATGTTCCTTGTATCGCATGATGACTTCTCTTTGTTGTTGTACTTGTTTATTTGTGATTGTTGCGGCCATGTGTGGCTAAACTCATAGTTTCTAGGATTATGATGATATTGTGACTTGGTTTTTAGTTATTATGTGATTCTTAGTTATCCATTATTTTAGTTCTCTGTGTATTATGTATGAATTGCAATTGCATCTATGCCTAGATTGTGTGCTTGAACAGGTAACCAGTATATAGGTATTGGCCATACCGTAGGTTTTAAGCCTTAGTACGCATGTGATTAGGTCTAGTTTGTATTCAAAGTGGGTTAGAGATCCAAGAGGAAAAACACAAGAGCTGAGTCTTACGCTACCCGAGAGGGAGGTTGACCGCGCGAACAGGTATAGGCTTTTGAACCTCTATAAACGACTTGATCGCAAGCGTATGATCTCGTTGAGTATTTGAGGGTCGAATCCTCAGGGACGGAGTTAACACCAGATTTTACTTTACTCTACCTCTAAACCCTAAGAGAATTTGGATTAAAGAGAGAATTGTTGGGGGGTTTTAACAGGGTTGGTTGACAAACAAGTAAAACAGGACTAAAATAAGTAAATAACTGAAAGACAATTAATTAAAAGGCGTTCTCAGGGTTGGCAGAATCAGATTGGTCTCGGATTGACTGCCTGCGTTCAGCAAGATATCTCTTGCGGACCGCAGGATGTGGTTATTTAGCAGTTATAGAACTGTCTGTGGATCACAAGTGTTCTTGTAACCATCAGGCGATCCACAACTACTGTCTTACACTCTTGGTAACTAACTGCGGACCGCAAGATGACTCTTGCAGACCGCAAGAAGAAGAACCGAGAGCAGTTTTGGTTCTGGTTGTGTTTCGACCGATGTCGTCGATTCCTATCAATTCAGTTATGGTACAATTACAATAATTCTCACTGTTGGTCCTAATAACAGTTCTAAACTGAATCAAAATCCATAGAATACGATATAAACTACGATCATGTCACTATGGTTCTATGGTCCGGTTTAAGGTTAATCAAACCGCAGTTTCGCCTAACGGGTACTTTCGGATACAATATCAACCAAGGCTGTGCAAGCAATCAAATCTGGTCAAAAGATACTACATTAACCAACTAGGTCTGGCCACAACCTACAGGTTTATCAATCGAATCAAACAGAATGCAAACACGTTAAAAAGCAAATCTCAAGTGATCATGAAAATGACATAAATCCAAACATACAGTCAATCTGTCGACACAATCATCATCATTCAAACCCTAAGAACATATAGATCTACTCACTCATCACACAAACAGAAAAGCAAAACAAAGAAGAAGAATTCATTGTGTAAAGAAACCGAAGAGGATGTCGGGGTTGACACGATCGTCGCGTGAGAAGGCGTTCTCTCGAATCTCCTTCGACGGGCGATGAATCGGCCAAAACCTCTTCCTTCTCTGCCTCTGGACACTCTGAACCGAAGGGGTGTGAGAATGAAAATGAGTCAAAATGTGGATTCAACCGTCCAGGGCGCTGGTCCCTTTAAATAGCAGCCTGGCATAACTCCCTGCGGTCCGCAAGAACGGTATTGCGGTCCGCAGGACGAAGGGAAATGGCGGTTTTTGCTGCTCTGGAAGTTTCTGGCGCCCTTTGGATGGTTGAACATGCTCTAACCGACGTCTGCTGGCCGCAGGAAATGACTTGCGGTCAGCGGGAAGCCGAATCCAGTCCTGCCTTGCCATCTAAAGCTCCAAATCGCGTCTAATTGGCTCCAAACGCCTGATAAACCTGAAATATGGACACAAGTAGACAAGTAACTGGAATCGAGACATATTCCTAACTAAATGCATGCAAACTCGGGATTTTCAGGCCTAAATACTAATGCAAGTCTGGTAAAATATATATATGAATGCATGGCATCAGAGGTACACTTTGGGGTACAAATACCCGAACTTAAGTTGGACTTACAAGCGAGAGCACAATTCAGTTAGTTGAGTTGATTGTACATGACAAGTACAGTTAGTTGAGCGCAGTACTGTTAGTTGAGTTGATTGTACATGACAAAGTTACGAAGTTAATGCTCCGCAAAGTAAATTTAATTAAAAATTTTTTGAATAATTATTCTGCTTTATATTAATCGATTTAATTAATCAAAATATGCCATTATGAAGGATAATGATATTTCAAAATTATTACAACATTTTTCTAATTTAATTGGAAGAAAATAATGGTTCAAAAAAGTTTAAGATTGGTGTACGGGGTAAAAGTTTTAGTGTACATAATGCTCCCATTTAGTATTTGGCGATTTAGATTTGGTAAAGGTTGACAAATTGAATTTCAAATATATTATATTTTTTTTGAGATAAAGGTAAGGGTTGAGCCACCTAAATTTAATTGTCTATAAAAGACGTCTATTCTGGTTCTGGACCTGTGACCTCCTAATTTCTCACATAGAGAGTGTTATCCTTAACCACTAAGCCAAATGTTGGTTCTTGATTTCAAATATTATAACTGCATGGGCCGAACTGAAACAGGGAGTTTCAATGCCTACATATATATATATATATATAGGAAAATGCTACGAGGATACCGCAAAAGATATTGTCGGGATACCATTAAATATTGACTACCAATAAAAAATGTGATAAGTTGAATATTTAGGAGATTAAGGTGAATATTTAGGTTTAGTTGAATTGGTTAAAGATCAAGGTATCCCTGACGATATCTTTAGTGGTATCCGAATATCTAGACTGATATATACATATATATATATATATATATATATATAAGATCAAATTTGGATATGATCAATCGATAACCAAAGCAACAATTGAATACTATCAAGATTTTTACAAAATTTTTTTTGGCCCGATCGATCATTTAATAACTGTTCGTGTCCAAATAGTATCATATTTGACAATAAATTTCATAATCTGACTTAAATTAATTCAAAAAATAAAATGAATCCTTTTTACATAATATTCACATACAGAGTCATGCTATTATTAGTTTAAAATTAAGACTATTTCTCTTCATTTAGCAAGCGTAGTAAGTTAAAGCGGAGTAATATACTAAATAACCTTAAAGCAGTGGTGTTTGATAGTAGTGAAGTAATAAATAAATGAAGTAAAATAGATAGAACGTGTAAAAGATATAAAATGTTGGTAATTTAATTTACTATACCTAATTACGTTAATTTACCTAAAATCACTTCCATTTATGCCTATATTAAATTTATATACGTACGTATAACCTTTTCCGTTACTCAAAGAAATATTAATATCATACGATTATGAGATGAATATGATTAACTTTAAAGAGTTTAAGTTAAAAAATATATCAAATCACTTCTAAGTTATTTATTTAGATGGCTCAATAAATTCTACCAATATTTTGTTGGATAAAAAATTTTTCTATTTTTAGAAACTTCTAAGCACTTGTTTTGAACCTTTTAACTTGTTTTGGACTTCTTAAAAATGATGTATAAAACTTCGATTATTTTATTCATATCTTTCTTTCTTCGGCTCCGATCCCCTGGTCCACTAAAAAAGGTTAGTTAGCTCTAATCCATCTACGCCTGAAATCTCATTTTCAAAAAGTGAAAATCTTAAGATCCCTACGTTCCTATCCCCCTTATTTTCCCCTGACGTGGCGCAACGCGTCTGGACGAACGCGGCTTCTCCAGATTTGTCGCGCTGAAATATAAATACCTATGATATGTGGATAAATATCTGTCTGAGAAATATAAATATCTATGTTATATTTTTTTTTTTTTTTTTGGTGAACATGTGCCCGTAGGCTTTCATTAATCTTCCATAATCAGAGTTTGACATGAGATCCTAGAAGACTATTACATTATTTATTTACAAACCAACTGAGCACAAATTAAAAGTGGGAAGAGTATATCCCACATATTGTAATTTTTGAAGTCGAGCCAAATTAGCAAGGTCATTGGCCTCGGTATTCTCTTCCCGTGGTATGAAAACCACTTGATACTGTGCTTGCTGCTGTAACAAGAGCCAGCATTCCATGATGGGTCTATGCGCCTGCCATTCAGTTCCAATCGGTGGGTCTTTGGATTTCATGTGAAAAACCATTTCCTTACAATCGGAGGGTCATTGGCCGAGAAATTGCTGACAGTGTCGTCCTTCTCAGGGAGGTTCTCCACTCCTTTCGGTCGGTATCTTACCGGCAGCAATCATTCTGTATCAAAACGGATCTTTCCAAAGCTTTTGATCGAATGGAATGGGGTTTTCTTCGTAAAATACTCGTTGCTTATGGTTTCCCCCTAAAACTTTGTGATTGGATAATGGCATGTGTTTCATCAGCTCGATACACTGTTCTTATAGGAGGTTATGGAGATGGGTTTTTCAATCCCATCAGAGGATTGCGCCAAGGATGTACATTATCACCGTATTTATTTATTCTTGGCATGAACCTCCTAACAACAATGCTCTCTCATCAGGTTACCCGTGGTCGCATCAAAGGGGTCAAGCTCGCAGTTGCAGCTCCGCTTCTCACTAATATTGCATACACTGATGATCTAATCATCATGGGAGAGGCATCTTATTATGAGGCTGATGGCATCATGCAAGTGCTCAATGAATTTTGCTCCCTATCGGGTCAACAGATGGCCCCGGACAAATAAAAAATATGGTTCAGTAAATTCACATCTCCTCAAGCTAGGCAACAAGTTCTCCAAGTATTTCCTGTTTCCTTAGCACAAAAAGGAGAAATCTATTTGGGATGCCCGTTGGAAACAAACTCTCCAGCATCTTTTCAAGGATTAGTTGATAAAATTGATTTGAGATTGCATGGCTGGAAATCATGTCACTTGTCTCCAGCAGGAAAAAGGATTCTTATTCGTTCTGTCCTTGAATCAACTGCTCTTTATATCATGTCTACCACTCCTATTCACAAGGTAGTTGTTAATAAGATTGAAACTAGAATTAGGCGTTTCTTCTGGGGAGCGAATGATAGGGGTGGTTATTTGGCATGTGTGTCATGGCGGCGTATTACAAATCCCAGAGGGTTGGGAGGACTGGGGATTCGAGATTTCAAAGCTTTAAATCTTGCACTCATTCTCAAAAAATTGTGGAAATTGGCAACGAATTCGCAGGCTTTGTGGGTGGCAGTGATGAAAGCGAAATACATATCTAGAGGCACTCTTTGGGAGAATAGATGGACCTATGCATGCACTCCTTTATGGCGCGAGATGATGGCCTCCAGAGATATACTGGCTCCGCATGTTAGATGGGTGCTTGGCAGCAGTACTGACTGCCTTGCAAGAGCTCAACCGTGGTATAATTTCTGGAGGGGGCTACCGCCATTAACAAGGCAACAGCGAACTCTTACGGTGGTACAGTTGGTCAATCCAGAAACAGGCAATTGGGATGAAAACCTGCTCATTCAATACTTTGGCTACTTTCGATCTTTGATTATTCAGATGGAAATACCAACACCGGTTCTCAATCCCAATATACCAGATAAGCTTATGATTACCTATGCCAAAAATGGAGAATTCACACTCAGAAAAGCATATCAGTTACTGACCTTGCCGGAGACATGGGACCAGCATGATCCCACACTGAACAAGGATTTTTGGAAATGGTTTTGGGGAATAAATGGGGTCCCTCGGTCCCTCCACGAGTTCTCATGTTTTACTGGAAAGCGGTGTGGGGGGGAGTACCAGTTAGGCAAATGCTGGGCAGGAGATTAACTTCTGTAGATTCTCAATGCCCGATTTGTCAGCAAGGTCCAGAGACAATCAATCATATGTTATTCCAGTGTTCCTTCGCTCAACAAGTCTGGCAACAAATACAATTAGGGTCCCCTCTACCCAACTGCACAGAAGACATCCTCTCCATTTTGAATGCACTCCGCCTCACCATGTCACCCCAGCAGACTTCGCATTTCTTGCTTGTTGGCTGGTTTATATGGAAAGCGAGGTGTACAAAAATTTTTGAAGATGAGGATTGCTCAGTTCAAGCAATAAAGTATCAGGTACAAGGCCTACTAGAGCAAGCTCACATGTGCAAATTTCTAAATCTCCCCTCTCCAATCCAATCTCTTGAGTCTCAGCATATTGCACACACTGCAACTCAAACTAGCTCAGTGCTGGAATTGTTCTGTAAAATATAAAAGACAAACATCTATTTTTGAAATATAAATACCTATGTTATGTAGATAAATGTCCGTCTGAGAAATATAAATACATCATACTGTTATGTTGATGTGAGTTGTTCTGAGAAATATAAAAGACAAACATCTATCTCAGAAATATAAATACCTATGTTATGTAGATAAATTGTCTGTCTGAGAAATATAAATACCTATCTCAGAAATATGATCACGTGATCGGGGAGCGCGCGCATCACGTGGGGGGGGGGGGGGGGGGGGGCACTTGCTTCTGTGCGTCGCAGGGGGTCACGCGCTTTTCATTTTTGGAAAACGCGTTCATAATGGAAATCACGCGTTTTTTATTTTTGGAAAGCTTGTTCGTCCGAGAATGTGAAATATAAATACCTTGATTTGTGGTATAAACACTTGGTTTCAAAATATAAATACCTAGCGACACGAGTTGTGCAGCGACGCGTTTTCAACATTTGACCGGTCAACACGCTTTTGCCACATGGCGTACTCTGATTGGGGGGGATTTTGTCCGGGGATTTTGCTCCGGGTATTGATAGTCTCACCCTTTTAAAAAATCAAAAGAAATGTTTAGAAGCTTTAAAAAAGGAAAAAATGATTGTATCCAATAAGACATTGATATAAAAAATATATTGAGCAACCATTTAAACTAAAATTTGAGAGTAATTTGATATGTTTTTTTTATATTTTAAGCTCACTGTATATTTACTTTTTTTTTTTTTTTTGCATTCAATAAGTTTTAAACGCAAGATATATACTATAGAAAATTCTTACGGCTACTACCATAATCCAAAGCATATTACATATAGTTATATGAATGTTCTACAATATAGCTATATATCCAATCCTATTATAGTAATATTAAGGTCTCACGAGGTGTACAGTCACAACAACAGTAGTATCTACAGTAATTGAAGCAATGTAACTTTTTAATAAAGAAAAATTTCCCGTAATTTGGTATGTATGTAGATTGTAGAACCATCTACACAGATATTATAGGTGGATTGGACTATTGTTTAAGAGAGACACCATGCAAAGAATGCTAAGTGCATGGGCCAAATTATTAGTAAGTTGAAATTATCCGATGAGTGCACCCAATTGAATATGTTTGTACAATATTTTTGAGTAAATTACGCGGATGGTCCCTAATGTATCAGCCTTTTACCAAATTGGTCCTTAAAGTTTAAAAGTTACCAATTTAGTCCTTAAAAGTACTGATTTGCTACCAATTTGGTCCCTAAAGTTTGAGATGTACCATTTTGGTCCTTAAAAGTTTACTAACATATCGTTTTGATCCGTAAAATATTTTATCCATAACTAGTTGGTCCTATCATTATCCATTAATGTTAAAGTTTGCCTAATAAGTACTTGATAGTAGGGTTCTAAAAAGTGGCACGGCGTGACCAATTCCGGCACGGAACGGCATGGGTACGGGTGGTAACGGCACGGGTAAGGCACGGGCACGGATACGGCACGGGTCATTAACCGTGCCGTGTCTGAGTTTTGAAGATTTTGGAACGGCACGGAATGACACGCATAGTGTTCCAGAAACGGCACGGAATGACACGAAAAAACGGCACGACACGGAATGGTTGTCAGACACGGCACGGTAACGGAACGGGACACGACAGACACGGTATAAATAACATAGGTGGCACGGGTAGGAAATGATAGGACACGGGTAGACACGGATAGGTTACGGGTAGGACACATGTAATAATTCCGCCTATATTTCAAACATAACCGGTCCCAAAGCCTGAAAAAAAGAGGAAGGGTAATTTATAAAACATTATGTTTATTAATTAAGACAATTTTCATAGTATATTGATACTTTTTAATATTTTTTATGTATTTTAAATTTTGAAAAAAATAATTTAATGATTTTTTGGGGTAAATTTTAATTTTTAATTTTTTTAATATTTTTTGGAATATTTAAAATTTTTATGTTCGAAACGAGTGGGCACGTTTAGCACGGTTAAGACACGTAGATATGACACGGTAAGTCACGTATCCGATTAGACACGACACGAATAAGTCACGGCACGAATAAGTCACGGCACGATAGACACGGTGTATGTTATCCGTGCCGTGTCTCCTCCTTCCAATTTTTGGCACGGCACGGCACGGTACGAAAAAAATATTAATAAAAAAAAGACACGGCACGGCACGGCACGGCACGAAGGCACGGCGTTTCTGGACACGGTACGGCACGGAACGGCACGATTTTAGAACTCTACTTGATAGCATGAACAAATAAATATATTTGTTCATTATTTAATTGTTTTTAATAATATATTATTGTTATTTGTAATGCTAAAAATTAATTTAAGATACATGAAAATAATATTTTGAATGAAATACTTAATTTGGGACCAATTTGATAAATATTTAAAACTTTAGGGACCAAAATTATATGTTAGTGAAACTTTAAGAACCAAAATGGTACATCCCAAACTTTAGTGACCAAATTGGTAGCAAATTAATACTTTAAGGACCAAATTGGTAACTTTGAAACTTTAAAGACCAATTTTGTAAAAGAGTGATACTTTAGGGTTCATCACCATAATTTACTCAAGATTTCTTTATGAATTAATAAGTCATGGTATAATATTTGTATCAAAAGTTTTTGGTGTAAATGGATCCCTCCTCATTCAAAAAAAATATATATATTTAAATAAAGAGAAAATCTTCTCTACCCCACCTCTAATCCCCCATCTTTGTACCCCAACCCGCCATTCTATTTTTAGCATAACAAACAATGCTTCCATCTTACTATTTTTGGAAAAAGACAAAAATAGTAAACTACTTACCATTCGTACACACGAACAAACAAAGATTGCTCATGCTAAATTGATTCCGTCGATTTGAGGCGGCGACCTCGGTGATTTCCAACGATCTTTGCGATCTTTGCGATCTTTGCGATCTTCGGCAATCTCAAACAAATCTCCGTCAGTCTCATGCCATATCTGTCGATCCGGCAATTGAGGCGATCTCCACCCATTTGATGCTATCTCCGAAGATGGAGACGATCTCCGGTCATTGTTGGTTGTAAGTACACGCACGCTCTGGCCAAAAAGTCCAAGGAGGAAGAGCACTGCACGACGTCAACGACGTGTTAGCAAAGTATGAACAAGTTCCTCTAGTGATATGAACAACATAACATAATTAGTATGAACACCCACATCAGACCTCCTGGAAAGCCAGACGAACAAACACTGAACATCCAACACAACAATTTACTCTTTTCTTGGAGAGCAAGAATACTATTTTTGCTCCAGGTCTGAACATACTATGAACACAGTATGAACAAGAGCATGTAGAAGGTATATATGAACACCTTATTACATCAAATATGAACACCCTACGCAGCATAAGGTGCAGCTGTTATGGGACCCAAAAGGTGCAGTTGTTATGTTCATGTGAAAAACGTGTTTAAATTAATTTCAGCATGTGCGCAATTTGACAGTTATAGTGGTGGTCCCCACAATTAGGTGCGGAAATGAAAATTGCCCACCCTTCCTAATTTAGTCATATGCATACCGTTGGTAAACTGTGTTCATAGTTGCTTACTTTGGGTGTTCATAGTTTGTGCATGCGCGTTGTTATATTGGGGTACGATTTTGGTGGATTTTTGTTGGGGTACAGTTAGCTTTCCTCTTAAATAAATTGTTGGGTAACTTTATAAAATTTGCACAACATTGACAAAAGAACAAAAAAAATAAGATCAACATGAGATTAACTTTTCTGAGTGTATAACACCTAAAAATATTGTTGTCACAAACTTTTATTTAGACTTATGTTATTATTAGATGAGCGTTCATATGCTTTTATGGAGTAATTAATGACATTATAACAATACGTTATTTTAACTACAAATTTTCAAAAGCTTTCAAATAAAATTACTAATGTAGAAATTGAATTTACAATATAGTATTGTACCTATAAGTAACTAAAATTCAAATCTGATCCAATTTAGGAATGAGAAAAAACATGACAATATTTTATAAATCTTTACGATGAGTCCAATTGAAAAAACCAAATAAATTGAAAACATAAGTAAAATCAAAGCAATACTTTAAAAACCTTAATAATAAAATTACGCAATTTTTTTCAATTTACATTGCCAGCAACACGAGGCATTCCTCTAGTTTTATTTAATCTCCAACCTATAATATGGACACATGGACACATGTGAGGTTATCTTTTCAATACTTGCGTTTGATAATATGGACACATGCATGGCCACTAAGCTTGTCGTCTCTCCATGAGGCATGGATCACGATTTAATTTGAACGAGCTTTTGACCTGGTGGCAAGTGGCAACAAAGGCTCTATATCTCTCTCTAACAAGAAGTCAAAACATGTTCGTCTCTCCATGAGGCATGGATCACGATTTAATTTGAACGAGCTTTTGACCAGGTGGCAAGTGGCAACAAAGGCTCTATATCTCTCTCTAACAAGAAGTCAAAACAATTACAAGGCATATCAAGTAATATGTAAAGTCCACCCTATATAGTAGAGCTATCCATCCATCTCTTTCACAGTTTTGACACCTCACGTACATCTATGTTTTTAGTACAGTTGCATAAATGTTTACTAGAAACTATATGATATCTATTCATTATAAATATATAAATATCTATGAAAAATGATATTTGTTTATAAAAATACGATGGACTGGTGGATAAGTAGAAATGGTGAACGCTAACTGTTACTCAGTTAGATGGAACGCTGTAAGCCAGCTGCGATATAATTATATATATAGACCTATCGTCATATTTAATGTTCGCATCTTCGTGCACTGTATAGATTCGTTTTCACTGGCAAAATGTTCTACGGGGTGCACATTGCAACTAATAGTATTACTCAATATTTTTTTTATTTTTTTGAGGAAATAATAAGTTGCAAGTCTTCTATTTATATATTATATACTTAGTCGTATTACTCAAATTAATGGAACAATAATTGCTATAGGGAACGTGCATCCAAGAGGTCAATCAAACTCAAATGATCAGAGGATTAATTTGTAGTCTTTCTTAATTACAAGTCAAATATTTTATATGAATAATAAAATTGTTGTGTGTATATATACAACTGCGAGTGGGGTTATATCATAAGCAAAATTTGTGTCACCTAGATACAATTGAACCACCCATTAAACACATTCCCACAACATTGTAAGTACATAAGAAGAAAAGAATAGATGTCTGCCGAAGGTTCATCACCGCCACCGCACGCTGGTCTGAGTGATACAGAGATGAAGATAATCATAGACACCTATGCATGCGTCACAGCAGGTGTCTTGTTCCTCGCTTTCTTCGCCAATGCTACCAGATTTCGGCTCTGGCACACCAACAGTTTCCTACAGAAGTTGTTAGAGCTGGTTGACAACCCAGTCACCTACCTGATGAATAACTTAACAGGTTTTGTACTTGTAGCTATAGACCGGTACGAAAATGACCTATACGTTATCTGGCTAGTTGTGCTCGCAATTGCATATGATAACGTCATTACCATTTCCACCGGCTCTGGTCCAGGTTCTAACTGGCTTATAAGCGAGTGGATTAACTTGTTACAAAGTATTTATATTGCATATCTTGTATTCAAAGGCAATGAAGAGAATGGTTACTTTTATGTCCCTCTGGTGGCCCTCTGGGCATTATTACTTGTTAAATTTTCATCCCGGTTTATAAAACAGATGCGCCTGGAGAGAGTTTATGGTTACAGTAATTCTAGGTTGGTCAGTGATTATATGAAAGTTGAGCATGAACTAACCAAACCAAATGAAAATATAGATCCAACCAGCCTGAAAGGTTACAAGTACCTTGTTATAGGGGAAACTAACATTGAAGCCAAGATCAAAGAGCCAGAGTACACAGCAGACCTCGAACTCCCAAAGGAAGTGGTCACAATAGAGAGGGTCTGGAGCTGCAACAAGCGGATCCTGCACCCATCCATCGATACAGACAACAGGTTTAAAGATGCATGTCTATCGTTTTCTTTTTCCAAGTTACTCAAAAGAAGGTTTTTCGAGTTTCCAGCAGCCGAAACCCGACATGCTAAAACTCGAAAACTTGTTTTTGATGGGCTCCTAAAATCCGAAAACAATGACGTGTTTAGTGTAATTGAAATGGAGATAGGATTTCTCCGTGATCTCTTTTATACACGGTATCCTGCTGTATTTGCTTATGGTTTCCCAGTAACCCAGATAGTGGTTCTTATAGGGATGCTAGGAGTGTCCCTGTGGATATCAGAGAGAGCATTTAAGATCCACCAGGATGATGACAAAAAATACTTATTCAGCCGCAAGAACCACCACAACATTGATTATATCATAACAAATATTCTCCTGATCATCATGATGCTGATGGAGGCTATTGAAACTCTGACCTATGTACTCTCTGATTGGACAAAGGTCATGCTGGTTTGCCGACATGCTAAAAGTCGGATATTCCATCCATATTGCTTCTTAGATAAGGTACTTCATTATCTATCCATCTATGCATGGCATTTCTGTTGCACAACAAAAAAAAATTATATGCACATATATCGATATGTACATTAAAAAAATACAGAAAAATACTACACCCATAGGAAATATTTGTAATGTAATATCAGTTAATATGCAATAATGGCTGTAGTAAACAAATTGGCTGTTGGCATGGGCGAATAGGACCATTGTATAGTCATGCGGACTTATGCACCTCAATGTAAAACACACCAGCCATCCGTTTAAATGATTATCATTGGAGTCAAATTGATACAAATAGTTGTGTGGCCATTAACATTTTTATTATGCAATGATGCACAACTGCACAAGCACAGTCAACCTGTATTTTTGGTTTCTTCAATATATTATCAACTACCAATGAATTTGTTTCACATTTTAGTTGTTTTATTATTAAGTAACATAAATGATATAGCCTTTATTAACCTTGTGTTAGGTATTAGCTATTCTTTTCAAGGCGAAGTTCTCCCAATCTGTAAACAATACCATCGGACAGTTCTCGTTGCTAGACAAGAATTACACCATTGGAAAGTATACTTGGGTATCCTTAAATTCTACTTGGAAATGTTTAAAGTCTGTTTTGGGAATTCCAACTTCTAATTGGGGATCATCACCGCTGGTAGTAGCACCAAGAGGAACGAAAGAAGGTAAGGCAGTTGTCATGTCACCAGACATTAAGAAAGCAATCCTCCGCTCTCTTAAAATGACAGATGGTTACCTGATGTATGGAGTTCAATCGCTAGAAACAAATAACGTTCATAGCCATCTAGCATGGACATGCGCTCTCAACTCAGAATTTCACACCTTAATTGTTTGGCACATAGCAACGGGCTTATGTGGAATCCATCCAACATTAGAAGGGGGGGATATAGCAACAGTACAACGTGGCGGCATCTGACAACTCTTTCAAAAAATCAAGAAAAAAGTGACAGAAGAACCTGATCATCACTTAGTTGCCTCTCACTTGTCACGATATTGCGCTTACCTGATGGTATTTCGCCCAGACATGTTACCTGACAGTTCATTTTCAGTAAAGCTCCTTTTTCAAAAGGTTCTCAAAGAGATGGAGGTGTTCTTCAGTGGAGCAAGCAGTGCTGAAGACAAGTACCAGAAGATGATGCAGTATGAACATTCTGGTAATGGGTTGGTTGAGATGGGAGTAAGGCTCGGCAAACAGTTGGTACAGATACACGATGACGCCAAGCGGTGGAAGATTATGGCAGACTTCTGGTCCGAGATGATCATCTTCCTAGCTCCACATGGTAAGGTTAGAGAACATCAGAAGAGGTTACAATCAGGCGGAGAATTCATTACACACTTGTGGGCGCTTTTGTACCATGCTGGAATTACTGATCAGACTGCTATTTCTCCCAACCACATCCCCTGAAGTTATTATATATGCAGTGTTTGAATTTTATTCTGAATGGTTTGTACTTTGTATGGGAGCGGGGTTTAGGGTTTAGGGTTTGTACTTTGTATGGGAGCGGGGAGCTGAGAGGTTTATTTTTTTTTCCAAAGTGATTTCTATTGAGTGTTTGTTTCAATTTCATAATGAAGATTTGACCCTTTTCTTTTTTTGCAATTATTGTGTCACTGAGTCAATTAATTTCCAACTTCATTGTGCCACCCCCTGATGCTGATGTTGAGAAATTGAGTGCTCTCCGAGCAATTGCATTAACAGACGAGGAAAGTAATTAATGAGAAGGATTTCATTATTATAGTTATGTTGATAGATTGCATATAACAATGTCGGTAGGGTCCCAAATCAAACCGAAGAATACAGGATGGACAAGCAAATCAATTGGCAGTGACGCATTAATTAATCATACCAGGAGCAAATCAACGAAAGCAAGAAAATGGAAGAGAATTGTGCCGGGAAAAGGGTTGGAAGCTAGGCAGCGGAGAAGAGCAAGCTGGGATGCACGGCAGCAGAGAGGGAAAGTGAACGCGGCCCCAAGGTGAAAGGTCGAAATGAATGAAGCACGTACCGCAAGGGGCGATCAGGGCAGTCGGCGGCGGAGTGGAAGCGGTCACGGTGGATGTCTGGACTGAGAGTGGAGGAGAAAAAGGTGGAGAGGAATGAAATTTGTACGGAGGGAACTTTGGAAGAAGAGGAGAGTAATGATGGTTCCTTGAGGGAGCGACCAGACCAGTGAACTTGACAAGTGAGGATTAGCTAGAGGCGGCAAAACCCAACCCGACGTGAAAAACCCACCCGACCCAACCCCACTCAAATCCAAATCTGACACAACTCAACATTTTCAGAAAGTCAAACTGACCTGACCCAAATCCAAACCGACCCAAAATCAAACAGCATACGATTCAACTCAAATCAACATACGATAAAAAAAATCGATATCAAAATTGACCCGACCCGACCCGACCCGAGATCTTCTAGAAGATCAAACTGACCCGACCTGCTTGACCTGAACCCGAATCCAACCCGCCCGCCCGATTTGCCACCTCTAGGATTAGCCATTGGCCCATTGCCTCTACGTCGCTCTCCAAAATTGTTATATTTGGGTTAGAGGTAGCAATTGTGTCAGGTCGGTTAAAGGTAGCAATTGGGTCAAGTTGGACACGCTCGGGTTCGGTTAGTTTGACGAAGTAAATTTCGGGTTACAGGTCAGGTCGAATCTCGGGTCAACAACACTATCCTTCGATCGGGTCACGAGTCGGTTCGGACCAGGTTTCAGGTCTACAGGTGTCGCATTTTTCCTGGTCAAGGGTTAAGCCTGGTCGGATATGGTTTCGAGTCACGTCAGGTCTCTTTTCGGGTTAGCTTTTGAGTCATCTGATTTAGTTTTGACCTCTCATATATATCGTTCCTGGTTCTAACTACAACAAATAAGACATTTAGCAAAAGAAACCCTACAAAAGATTTCGTCCGAAGTGACTAATTATAACTATTTGTGAATTACACTGGAAACCATATTATAATGCATTTTAAGTGTCGTTAAATTGTTTCTGATAATCGTTGGTCAAGTCTAAATTAAAAACCTTAGTAAGTAATTCAAGAATTTAACCAACTAAAAACTAGATAGCACACAAGATTATTTCTACTCAAATAAAAACCGAAATAAATAAAAAGAGTAGAGAAAAAGAGAAGAAGTGAAGACACGCCGATTTAACGGAGTTCGGCTTTTCTGCCTATTCTCCGGGACTCGCAACCACCACCAAGAGGGTTGCGCCGATTCACTAACACACAAGTTCCTACAATACTCTAGCCTCCTTACATACCAAGGTTGAAGGACTAGGAACGAAGAACAAAAAGAACACAGCGATCACAAGGACCACAGAACACGGTGATCACAACGGATCACAGAAAACAAACTAGTAACTAGAACACTCAAATCTCTCACTGTACTTGTAAAATATTTGACTATGTTGAACAAGTATGAGCAAGAGGAAGAAGGCAGCAGCACACAGGAAGATGGCGGCTAGGTTTAGAGTTGAATAGCTGAATAATGCATGAGAGATCGTCCTCTTAAATAGATTGCCAAAAATCTTGCATTCCAAATCAATCACCATTATGAGTAATTGATATCTTTCCATCTTGAAGATCTCCTCTTAATTTCCTGCCCTTGGCTGCCTCCTACCAAATCTGGCTCCTTCCAGATTTGGTGTCATTTCAAATAATCCGCTTGAGACTCTGAGTGCAGCTCTAGCGGTGCAGACCGTCAGACGCTTTGTTGAACTGTCTGACGGTTCGGCTGAAATGGTCTTATTTTCATCTTCTGGATTTTATCTACTTGATCATGTCATTTAATTCTTGAGATACCTATTTAATTATGTAAAAACACATCTCACAAGACAAGTGTTAAATCCAATAATTAATTTTGCAAAATAGGCAAACTAAAAGAAATTGCTCAATTAAATCAATATGAAATTGTTTAATTCAACAGTTTCATTCTTTTATAATCAATTTTGACGTTGTTTGAGTACATTTTATTGCGAAAATCATTCTAAAATGATTTAAATTGCATCTCATGGATCATGCATGCATTTGCTTAAGCAAATTTATGGTGCTAAGACACTAATTACAATGTCAAAATACATTTAGAGAGCCTTTAAATAGCTGTATTTGTCATTTTAAATCAAATATGCATAAATGCACGCACATTATAAGATAAAACATCACTTAAAAATGGTTTAAATTTCATCTCGGGTTATGGATCAGGTCAAGTTTTGGGTTACCTAACTGCAGTTCAAGTCGGGTCTCAGGTTGATCGGGTCGGGTTTGAGGTTGCCTATTAAGATTTTCAATAAATTTTTACAAACTTTTGAAATACTTTATTGTCAAAATTGTCAATATAAGCATTGTCAATGGATCCCTCTTCTTTTTTTATATCAAAAAGATGGGATCAAGCCCCCCAATTTTATATAAACCGATGTATGCATATGTTACATAAATACATAGTCTGATTAATTACAATAAGTAACCACTAAACCGGAAAGAAATATAAAAATAAATATAAAAGGAAATAAGGAAAAAATGACAATTTCATACAATGACTAAGCCTACAGTTACAGCTATTATAATTGCATTTACCAACCTAATAGACCCGAGAATAAATGGGTCGGATATGGGATCAAGATTTGTTGACCCATCACAAATCAGGTCGACCCAACTACTATAATTATGTTTTTGAGTTATTTTGATATTTAACACAAATTAAAACTCCACTAATTAAGATTAATAATACATTAAATGATATTAAGTTGCTTAAAAACATATTAAAATGATCAATAAAATACTTAATCAACCACCCATGTGGTTCGGGTAAGGGTCACACGTTTTTGACCCAAATCAAATTAAGGATTTGGGTTAACAAAAATAATATAATAGTAATGTTTGATATTTCCAACGTGCAATATGCGTGTAACTAACATTAATGTCCTACTTCTTTTCCCTTAAACTAAACTTATGTACTCCTATTTTACCTGTTACCTCAAAAAAATAATATAATAGTAGACGATCGTCTGTTACCTCAAAAAAAAAAAACATTAATGTCCTACAAGATATACGACTCTGTAGACCCAGCGGCTAGCTAGAGGATATCTGTTTTCATTTTAGACCAATTAAAGGGTAAGGATCCTCTAACGCGCTGCAGTATTTGTAGTCCCTATCGAACGACAGAAGACTAATAGGGGGTCTTTTTTATTTCAACTTACACATTTTCCAACAACATCCAATGGATCCGGATGCAATGCACTTTTTGCAACGCGGCAGAGGATCTGTTTTGATTAAAGATGACATACCAAGTGTTGAAAATTATATGTATCGAGGAAACAGTAGTACAATGTCCTATACTTAAAACCAGTTATTATTGGATAGAAGAGCGACAAATTATTCATGACCTCCAAATTAGTTCTGGTGTTAACCACCCTATTCTTTGTTGCAAGTATGCTGGCTCCTCCCAATCATGCACAGGAGAACAATATACCGGCTGGACAAGTTAGCATCATGAAAACAACAGGTATATATATATGTACAACTAATTTATACTCGCTTAATTAAACTTCATTATGCTTGACAAATTGTAATTCTATATTTAATTATTTATGCATTTGTTGTTGATGGAACAACTTTGATTTGGAGATTAATTAGAGGGAGAGAAGGAAGGGCATTTCACTATTGATCAGGAGCAGAAACTGAGTGTGGCAGTCAGAAAGCCGATGTTCATTCCGCCGGGCGTCCGCCTTCCGCCTATTCCATCAAAATGAGAACTAAGAATACCACATTGATGAACTTCAAATCAGCTAATGTATTACACAACAATATATTAGCTTTATGTTGCATCAATCTCTTTACAGGGGAGGATATAGTGTAATAATAATTGGATAATGAAGCTCAGTGATTCAATACTATGATTTTACATTTTAAATTTTTAATACTAAAGCTACACTAAAGACAGCATCAAAATAAAAAAAAAAAAAAGTTCTTAATTTATAAAAAGATAAAGAAAAAAAAAGTATATCCCTGAAATTGTAAGCATATTCTGTAAATTGTAAAATGAATTGAATCTGAGTTAACCAGTACAACTCGGAGCAGAATTAGCTGGAGGCAAGCCAATTTTTACTTAATTTTCTTAGCCGGACATTTTTTGGGTGATAACTCAGTAAAATCAGTGATAAATCAGATAATTGACTGAGTTATCAGGCATCATCATTAATCATTTGCAAAGTGATAAGGAGGTGACTGACCTTCTCAGTGCACTTGCGAAGGATGTCGCGTTTGACTGCGCGTCTGAGCATTACCTGAACCCAATTTGTCGTATGGTGGAAGTATGCTATCAGCGTCAGAGGTCCAGATGGAGGAAAATTCTAGGCACAGTTGGCTCAAAGATTCATTGTTGGGTTTCACAAAGTAAACCTAAATTATCTAATATGCAATCTGTTGACAGCTTATTGTAACGAACAATTGATTAATATATATACTTTGTACTACCAAAATAGCTAATAAAATTTCAAATTTGAGAAATATATGATGAACCAGCTAACTAGTGTTTCGCAAGATGTATATGAGTTACTTGAGATTTGAGTAATCAATAAGATCATTGCTGTTAGCACCGTTAGTACCGCCATGTACGCTGGTAGCACCGCCATGGATTGATCCATACTTCGACCCTTCTCCTATTGTGTCTCTGTTTCTCATAAGCAAGCAACCCAAAACCTTTGCTCCAACCCTTCTCCTGTCTAATACTCCTGCTCCGAGTTTGAATCTGCTGTTATTTTTTGAGACAACATGACCCTATTTGTCCAATATAGACCTATAGATTAAAAGGGATAGCCCGATCGGTCCAATTAAGATTATAGAGAGCGTTTTTCACAATAATTAACCTCATCTGTTGATTTTGATCTGACGGCCTATATTTGAATAACAGGACAGAGGTGGTATACCTTATTCCCCTCTTTAAGCAACATGAGGCCAACATATTTAACAAAAAGATATTTGTAATTAATCTTATCACCTACTTAATAATATAATAGTGATAGTAATAATCATAAAATAATATAATAATGTCAATAATAATAATTTATTTTTATTATTTTTTATTTTTGATTAAAAATATTATCTATAATGACAATATATAATACAATATTTAATATAATAATATTTTAATAAGTAATATTTTAATAAGTAATATTTTTAATAATTATAATTATAATACTAAAAATATAAAATAAAATTAAGAAAATAATAAAAATAATGATAATGATAATATCAATATAATAATATAATTTCAAAATAAAATATAATATATAATTAACATAACAATAAAATAATAATGATAATGACACTAATAACAATATTAACAAAAAAATATCTTGTTTTAATTATAGTAATAAAAAATAATAACAAAATTAATAATATTAGTAAATATTTTTTGTAATCATATTTATAATAATAATAATAATAATAATAATAATAATAATAATAATAATAATAATAATAATAATAATAATAATAATAATAATAATAATAATAATAATAATAATAATAATAATAATAATAGAGATATTGTTAAAATAGTATTGGTAATAAAATTAATAATATTATTAATATTAAATACTAATAATATTATTTATTATTATACCAATATTATCTTTACTGTTTATAAAAGCATATTGAAAAAAAATGACATGAAAGGTCTATCTTCCCCGAATAAGAAAACTGAGTTGTTGATCATTTCTTGGATAGATCACCACCATTGATGTACGGTAATGCCCGTTAACATTCTCAGCCCATTAAAATTAAAGATCCATATAAATTATCTCAATTTAAGACCATTACATACTATCTTAAAAATTTATTTTAAGAAATAACAATTTCAGTTCAAAGCTAGGCATTGGCTTTTTACTAGTTATTAATAAAATGATAACAAAAACAATATTATAGTTAATATAATAATAAAATAATGTATGTTCTTTTTATTCCTCCACTTGCTCAGCCAAACAACAATATTTTATAGTGTCATAACTTGACATAAAGGCCCCGTTCGATATCATGGTTTTGGTTGTAGCTTCTGTAACTTTTGAAAGTTATAATCAAAATATACTACGGACTGTTCGGTACACTTTTCAATAGCCAGGGCTAACCGTGGAAAACACAGAAATCAAGACAAAACTTTGATCAAAACCTGGTTTTAAAAAAATCTACTCAGACTTGATTTTTGCATGGTTTTCTTCTCTTGGTTTGTCATTGAGGTTGAGCTAATCCTCAAAACCTTTTTTTTATTTGAAAACGCACGTTTTACTAGAGCCTAACTGGTGTCCTTTTCTTTTTTATATGAAGTAAAGTACAATTTATACACTTCATTTGAGAAAATAGTGTGCCCACTTTTGGAAACTTTGCTAGAGCATAGCAAGACACACCAAACACTTTTTATAAGCTGATGAACTTTGGTTTTGAACAACTATATGAACCATGGCTAACCACAAAATAAACACAGCATACTAAGACTGTAATTTCAGTGAAACCACAGAAAATTACATAACCGAACGGGGCCAAAGAGTTATACCTCTCAACTCTATTCCCTAACCAAACATATAAACATATAAGTATACAACTATTGGTCAACCCACTCATCTGAACTGGTGAAGCTGACCAGAGTCATCAGTCATACGATACGGCCCACCCGACAGAGAGACGCTGCACCTTGTTCTCGCCACAGATCACCCAAATTAATCTGCGTAGCCAGCCTTACATATCCGGAGTTCCGGACCAATCAATCATTGCCTCGCTCAGTCTCAGTAGCTCTCCAGTCGCTCCCCAGTCCTCTTTGGCATCGGGCCGTCGGCTGGCTGTTAAGAAAAGAGGAAGGGACCAATAAAGCAATTAATGGCGACGTGGATCTTCGGGTACGGCTCCCTCATATGGCGCCCTGGGTTCGCCTACGATGAGAAGCTCGTCGGCTTCATCAGGGGCTACCGCCGCGTCTTCTACCAAGGCACTCTCTCTTTCCCCTCTCCTCTCCTCTTCTCCTCTCTTCTGAAGTACATACATGCGGCGGGCATGAAACCTCCGATTTGTGATTGTGATGATTGTGATTCACTCACTTCTGACTGTTTTACAAATTCATCCAGTGTTCTGTACTCATTTTGTAATTGAAATGTTAACAAATTCTCAAATTACTGCTGTCATGTTCAATGTGCAAATGTTGAAGAATGAATTGCATGTTTGTTGATGCCTGTATACTTTTCTCAGCTATGGCGCTCAAATTGTATGTTCTCGAAATCAAATTCTGTATACTACCCGACTGAGACCAAAAATAATCTCATTTTAATTTTTGTGTGGAGGTTTATGCACAATTGTATGGCATTTTCAATACTTTAGAGAGGTTTTATGCTGAATTTGGTGACATTTGAGTTACTTTCGGTGCATCTTGGGTGGTGTTTTCATATTCTTCTTGCCATCACCAAGCGATCTGATTCATTCTGGTACGGCTCCCTCATATGGCGCCCCGGGTTCGCCTACGACGACAAGCTCGTCGGCTTCATCCGGGGCTACCGCCGCGTCTTCTACCAAGGCACTCTTCTCTCTTTCTCCTCTCCTCTCCTCTTCTCCTCTCTTCTGAAGTACATACATGCGGCTGGCATGAAACCTCCGATTTGTAATTGTGATGATTGTGATTCACTCACTTCTGACTGTTTTACAAATTCATCCAGTGTTCTGTACTCATTTTGTAATTGAAATGTTAACAAATTCTCAAATTACTGCTGTCATGTTCAATGTGCAAATGTTGAAGAATGAATTGCATGTTTGTCGATGCCTGTATACTTTTCTCAGCTATGGCGCTCAAATTGTATGTTCTCGAAATCAAATTCTGTATACTACCCGACTGAGACCAAAAATAATCTCATTTTAATTTTTGTGTGGAGGTTTATGCACAATTGTATGGCATTTTCAATACTTTAGAGAGGTTTTATGCTGAATTTGGTGACATTTGAGTTACTTTCGGTGCATCTTGGGTGGTGTTTTCATATTCTTCTTGCCATCACCAAGCGATCTGATTCATTCTGATTTTGTCAATTTATTCTTTTGTAATTTTGGAGCAGGAAGTACAGATCACAGGGGCACACCCGCCTTCCCTGGGAGAACTGTCACTTTGGAGTCTTGCCCTGGTGAAATCTGTGTAAGATTGTTTCCTCTTGATGATATTAATTATGTTTTACACTTTTGTTGTGATATTTCTTGGTATTCTATCGCAAGCCCAAGTTGTTTCTGGTACTGTCAAGTTTATGTTTTGTTTTTTTAAATAATTGTATTATAAGGTTTCATTTCCTGGTTATGTGTATTGCATGTCACCAGTGGGGAGTTGCTTACAAGTTGAAAGAGGAAGACAAGAAGATTGTCCTGGAGGTACATCCATGACCATTTACCGTACTACAGATTTTGTTCTTTGTACAGTATTTCCAATGTCAATTATGTCCTGGATAATACATGAGAAGTACACAGAAGTGTTTGGTAAATTAATTTGAAGAACATATATTTTCGAACTATTAGTTCTAACAGATGTATGGATATCTATACAAAAAAAATGAAAAAATAAACTAAAACCATGCGCGCAGTATCTATTTATGCTTTATTGTAATAATTTTGGTTGCCTGCACAATGATAACTTTTTATTAATCCAGGTGTTTAGTAATTATTTGATAGCTGTGCGGTACAGTCTATGCTTCCTCTTATTGTATTTACCTCTATGATTGAAGAGAGAGGTGCTCGTGCTTGTCATTTTTTACTACAGGACCTCGAGATAAGAGAGAAGCAGTATGACATGAAGCTTTATCTTGATTTTTTCACGGTAATTGGAACATTTCAAAGTTAAAAAGTATGAAATGTCAATAGTTCACATTATAGTTTACTATGAAAATGAAATTTCAGGATTTATCCTCGTCAACTCCTGCGATAAATGATGTAATGGTGTAAGTAAGTGCTTTCTTTATTATTTTAAATAAAATATATCATGTCTAGCCCTTATAAAGAACTCAGGATGTCATGTTCACTATGAAAAAATTAAAATTAAAATCTGAAACAAAACCTAAAACATTCTTCCCTTATATTAGTCTGAAAAGCACCTGAACAACCCTTATTTTGAGGTGTACATGGTATTTTCGTACTTTAAATGCTGCTTTGGAGATGAAACCATGTTTATTATAAGTATGGCATTGGTGAGCACACTTGGTATGTTCACTGACTTTAAAAGTGGAAAATTAGATATTATGCTTCGCCTAACAAGAAGTTAAATCCGAACTACTTGGGACCTGCACCTCTTGAAGAACTTGCAAGGTATGCACTGCTTCCCTCTTGTTAATCGGTGTCCCTGGCATGATTTTGTCTATATGATTAATTTTAACCTTTACAAATGAGGGGCACTTCTCTCTCTTGTTATACTTTTTCAATAAACACTGCAGTTTCTACTGTAGGAAAAATATGGATCAAAATTAACTTAAGCAAATGCAGCCTTTTACGCAGCCCTGCAAAAAAATGTTTTACTAATTTTTGAGACAGCCTCAACAAAATATCAGAGCATACATCTAAAAACTTAAAGTATATTTATATGAACAAAAAGGAAAATTTTAACTTTTGTGAAAGTTTTAAGAAAATATACAGCGGTTGCTGCTTCACCGTATATACCATGCTGCATTGGTTGGTAGGAGACGTCTCCTTTTGCAAGGGCATTCAGTATAATTTTATGAAAAAAAAAAAGATATTGACTCCTGATTGTAGGGTTGTATAATCTGTAGGCAAATTATTAAAGCAGAGGGTCCCTCAGGACCTAATAGAGACTATCTCTTTCATCTAGAAGATGCATTGCTCAAGTTTGGTTAGTTTTCTCTAACTTCTTGTGTCTTTACACTTGCTGATATTATAGAAATTTGCAGAATGAGTCAGATTTTTCTAAACAACCTGTGATAAATATCTTCTTTGTTATTTACAAAGTGAAAAGCAAGTCCGTCAATTAGTTTGTAATGTATTATTTATATTGGTATGTTTTTGGTATACATCGTTAGGTAATTATACACTGATTACTTTAGAAAATTTGTACTACCTCCAAAATGATAGGAGGAACTTGATTATAACATGTGAAAAGGAAGGATTGAAATTGTTTTTTTTTTTTTTTGCCAAGGGCTACTCTATGAAATTTTTTTTTTTGCTGTGTTAAGGATTGAAATTTCTCATTTGAATAGGATGTGAGGATCCCCATGTGAGTGACCTTGCAGACGAAGTCAGAAGGCTCCTTTGATATAAGTTGCAAAGAGACTATGGTAATACTGCAGAAGCAAATTAAAAGAAACAATCTTCCATTTGAACCCATGCAAAACCTCAATAAGTCATTTTATAGCCCTGGAATATCCTTCACGCTTACAAACAAGTTGAATGAAGATCTGAATATTTTGTGGGGGGTATCAAGGGTGATTGTTTGTCATAATAATTATAATAATAATTAGTATTATTTTTTGAGGTTTTACATGGTGGAATTGTATTGCTCATTGTGTGTAATATTGTTATGGCAAAATGCCATACTTCATTATTGAAACTCTTGTTATCAGTTATCACCTTCTAAATTGTGCTGTGTTTTATTTTCTCCGCTGTGTGCTAACCTGAAATTCTCAGTGTATATTTT
This sequence comes from Cyperus esculentus, assembly GCA_030179965.1. Classification (NCBI taxonomy): domain Eukaryota; kingdom Viridiplantae; phylum Streptophyta; class Magnoliopsida; order Poales; family Cyperaceae; genus Cyperus; species Cyperus esculentus. The sequence goes on along the minus strand of JASGLE010000013.1, from coordinate 3,936,309 downwards.
CATTCCAGTCGATTTCAATACAATTGTTCTGTCGGCTTCCTTGGGCTACCAAAGTACCTAACAGAAAGCGTTGGCAACAAAATTCGTTTCATGGTATGGATAAATTAAAAAGGGGAAATTTGTATATTTGCCTCCAAAACCCTCCATTTGTATATTTGGTCATATAAAAATTTTAATGGCAATAATACAATTTTATTAAGTTTGTAGTTATTTGCAATTTATAAGTTTGGAGTGGCAAAGTTACAAATGAAAGGTTTGGGAGTGACAAATATACAAATTTCCCTAAAAAAAAAAGTGAAAATCTTATATTCCGGACCCATTCCCATCCCCATGACGTGGCACGCGCATTCCCAACTGCCTATTCTCACATCCCGGACCCTGGTCCATAAAATCTTGTGGTCCGTATTATTTTGACTCATCCTTCTTTCATCTTTCAATGCATAGGGATTTTTGTTCTGATATACACCGCTCTCAACACTCTCTGTTCCCCTCCTCTCTCTATGACTAGCACATGGTCTCAAGGTGCCATAGTGGAGACTGGAGATCGAATTGGCAAGTGGCCTTGACCTCCAAATAAGTAAGGCCTTAACCCCTGAAGAAACCACATTCACATCCACTCAATGTGGATTAACCAATGTCGATGAGTGGTCTTATATCTGAAGATCGTTTTTATTTTAAGTAATTGCAATCGTGAATATTGATTTCTTTTAAGATTGTGAGGTTGTGTCATCTATTCTTAATTTGCTCTTAATTGTTATGAACATACTAAATATATTAGTACTTGAAAAGAAAATAAAATACTTGACACAATGATATATAGCATTTAATATAAAATGTTGATGTCTGGTGATCAACAGATGAAGACAAAAGAAAAGAGTCTGACAACAGTGAAATATAAATACTTGGCTTTGGTACAAACATTTCAATGTGAAATATAGCCATCTGGCTTGAAAATATAAGCACGTGGAAGATAAAATATTTGGATGTGAAATATAAACACCGGACTTTGAAATATAACCACTTAGTTTTGAAATATTAACACCTGGAAAATAAACCATCTAGATGTGAAATATAAACACCTGGCTTTGATATATAAACACCTAGCTTTGAAATATAAATACCTATAATAACATGCATGCGGGGGCATTCCGTTGCATGTGACCGAGAGTGACGCGAATTCGATGGAGACACATTTTCAGCTTTGACTGATCAACACGTTTTGACAGGTGGCACGCTCTGATTGGGGGGGATAGAATTGGGGGAATTTTGTTGAGAGATTATTAGTCTAACCCAAAAATAAACAATGTGTGTTTGGATTGGAATAGTAGAATAGAGAAGAGTATATGAGATTAGTAAAAAAAATAGTTATTTTTGAATTGTTTGTTTAGAGCAGTAATAGATAGTAAAAAAGAATAACAATTAATCTATGTTTTAACATTGGTAGCCGCCGTCAACTTTTCAAACGAAATAACAAAATAGCAGCTTTTCATTAAAAAAAAAGTTCACTCGTCTGGTCGTTGCTTGGCGGGAACCATCATTACTCTCCTCTTCTTCCCACCGTTCCGTAAAAGCACCTCAACTCATCTTCCATTCCATTCCATTCCTCTCCACCTTCTCCTCCTCTCTCCGTCCACACATCCACCGTGACCGCTTCCACTCCACCGCCGACTGCCCTGCTCGCCCCTTGCAGTACGTGCTTCATTCATTTCCGACCTTTGATCACCTTGGGGCCGCACTCACTTTCCCTCTCTGCTGCCGGTGCCCTTGCTTGCTCTTTTTCCTGTACAATTCTCTTCCATTTTCTTGCTTTCGTTGATTTGCTGATATGATTAATTAATGCGTCACTGTCAATTGATTTGCTTGTCCATCCGGTATTCTTCGGTTTGATTTGGTACCCTACCGACATTGTTATATGCAATCTATCAACAAAGCTATAATAATGAAATCCTTCTCATTAGTTACTTTCTTCTTCTGTTAATGCAATTGCTCGGAGAGCACTCAAATTCTCAACATCAGGCCACAATCAAGTGGGAAATTGATATTGACTCAATTGACACAAAAATTAAAAGCAACAGTAATTACATAAAACAGTCAAATCTTTCATTATAAAGATGAAAAAAACACTCAAAATTAATCACTCCACAGAAAGAAAGAAAAAAAAAAAGCACTCAGTTCCCATACATACCATTCAGAAAAAAAAAAAAATCAAACCCCATATATATAAATATAATAAATTTAAGGGATGTGGTTGTTAGCGGTAGCAGTCTGATCAGTAATTCCAGCATGGTACAAAAGAGCCCATAATTGTGTAATGAATTCTCCGCCTGATTGTAACCTCTTCTGATGTTCTCTAACCTTGCCATGTGGAGCTAGGAAGATGATCATCTCTGCCCAGAAGTCTGCCATAATCTTCCACCGCTTGGTGTCATCGTGTATCTGTACCAACTGTTTGCCGAGCCTTACTCCCATCTCAACCAATCCATCACCAGAATTTTCATACTGCATCATCTTCTGGTACTTCTCTTCGGCACTGCTTGCTCCACTGAAGAACACCTTCATCTCTTCGAGAACCTTTTGAAAAAGGAGCTTTACCGAAAATGGACTATCAGGTAACATGTCGGGGCGAAAAACCATCAGGTAAGTGCAGTATTGCGACAAGTGAGAGACAACTAAGTGATGATCAGGTTCTTCTGTCTCTTTTTTCTTACTTTTTTTTTGAAAGAGTTGCCAGATGCTGCCACGTTGTACAGTTGCTATATCCCCCCCTTCTGATGTTGGATGGATTCCACATAAGCCCGTTGCTATGTGCCAAACAATTAAGGTGTGAAATTCCGAGCTGAGAGCGCATGTCCATCCGAGATGGCTATGAATGTTGTTTGTTTCTAACGATTGAACTCCAAACGTAAGGTAACCACCTGTCATTTTAAGAGACCAGAGGATTGCTTTCTTGGTGTCTGGTGACACGACTACTGCTTTACCTTCTTTCGTCCCTCTTGGTGCTACTGCCAGCGGTGAAGATCCCCAGTTAGAATTTGGCCTTCCCAAAACATACTTTAAACATTTGCAAATAAAATTTAAGCATCCCAAAGTGTGCTTTCCAATTGTATATTTGGGTAAGCGCTTCGGCCTTAATTTTTTGCTCTTCTTGTAATTCTTGTCCAGCAACGAGAACTGTCCGATGGTATTGTTTACAGATTGGGAGAACTTCGCCTTGAAAAGAAGAGCTAACACCTAACACAAGGTTTATAAAGTCTATATCATTTATATTACTTAATAATAAAACAACTAATATGTGAAACAAATTCATTGGTAGTTGCTAATATATTGAAGACACCAAAAATACAGGTTGACTGTGCTTGTGCAGTTGTGCATCAATTATGTGCATCATTGCATATTATAAATGTTAATGCCCACACAAAACTATTTGTATCAATTTAACAATGGTCCAATTCAACCCATGCCAACAGCCAATTTGTTTACTAGAGCCATTATTGCATATTCTGTTACTGATATAAATACATTACATATATTTCCTATTGGTATATGTACATATAATTTTTTTTGTTGTGCAATAGAAATGGCATGCATAGATGAATAGATAACGAAGTACCTTATCTAAGAGGCAATATGGATGGAGTATATGACTATTAACATGTCGGCAAACCAGCATGACCTTTGTCCAATCAGAGAGTACATAGGTCAGAGTTTCAATAGCCTCCATCAGCACCATAATGATTAGGACAATATTTGTTATGATATAATCAATGTTGTGGTGGTGCTTACTGCTGAATAAGTATTTTTCGTCATCATCCTGATGGATCTTAAATGCTCTCTCTGATATCCACAGGGACACTCCTAGCATCCCTATAAGAACCACTATCTGGGTTACTGGGAAACCATAAGCAAATACAGCAGGATACCGTGTATAAAAGAGATCACGGAGAAATCCTATCTCCATTCAATTACACTAAACACGTTATTTTTTTTGGATTTCAGGAGCCCATCAAAAACAAGTTTTCGAGTTTTAGCATGTCGGGTTTCGGCTGCTGGAAACTCGAAAAACCTTCTTTTGAGTAACTTGGAAAAAGAAAATGACAGACATGCAGCTTTAAACCTCTCGTCTTTATCGATGGATGAGTGCAGGATCCGGTTGTTGCAGCTCCAGACCCTCTCTATTGTGATTACGTCCGTTGGGAGTTCGAGGTCTGCTGTGTACTCTGGCTCTTTGATCTTGGCTTCAATGTTAGTTTCCCCTATAACAAGGTACTTGTAACCTTTCAGGCTGGTAGGATCTATATTTTCATTTGGTTTGGTTAGTTCATGCTCAACTTTCATATAATCACTGACCAACCTAGAATTACTGTAACCATAAACTCTCTCCAGGCTCATCTGTTTTATAAACCGGGATGAAAATTTAACAAGTAATAATGCCCAGAGGGCCACCAGAGGGACATAAAAGTAACCATTCTCTTCATTGCTTGTGAATACAAAATATGCAATATAAATACTTTGTAACAAGTTAATCCACTCGCTTATAAGCCAGTTAGAATCTGGACCAGAGCCAGTGGAAATGGTAATGACGTTATCATATGCAATTGCGAGCACCACTAGCCAGATAACGTATAGGTCATTTCCATACCGGTCTATAGCTACAAGTACAAAACCTGTTAAGTCATTCATCAGGTAGGTGACTAGGTTGTCAACCAGCTCTAACAACTTCTGTAGGAAACTGTTGGTGTGCCAGAGCCGAAACCTGGTAGCATTGGCGAAGAAAGCGAGGAACAAGACACCTGCTGTGACGCATGCATAAGTGTCTATGATTATCTTCAAATTTGTATCACTCATACCAGCCGGCGGTGGCGGTGATGAACCTTCGTCGACAGACATCTATTCTTTTCTTCTTATGTACTTACAATGTTGTGGGAATGTGTTTAATGGGTTGTTTAATTGTATCTAGGTGACACAAATTTTGCTTATGATATAACCCCACTCGCAGTTGTATATATACACACACACAGATAAGGCAGCAAGATAGTTCTCAGACTTTTTTTTTTTTTTTTAACTTCTCGGATTGTTTATTATTCATATAAAAACATTAGACACCTGGAAGAAAGACTACAAATTAATCCTCTGATCATTCTATCTTGATTGACCTCTTGGATGCACATTCCCTATAGTATTTTTTTTTCCATTAATTTGAGTAATACGACTAAGTATTTACTATATATAATCGACAACTTGACACTTATAATTTCCTCCAAAAAATAACAAATTGAGTAGGTTGCAACGTGCACCCCGTAAAACATTTTGCCAGTGAAATCTAAGCTATGTACAGTGCAGTAAAATGCGAACATTAAATATGACGATATGCTATCATGAATCGACTGTTTTATAATATTTTTATTGACAGCCGGCAAAATTGCTTGCTATATTAACTAAGAATTTAATTATGTCACACCTTTGACATTGGATAAGTAGCCATATTCTAGAATCATTCATATTCCTATATCTAATACGCAGCGGATTATGGTAGTATATATAAAACTAAGAATTTTCTATATACGGTACCTTACATTTAAAAACATATTGAGTTAAATGAGTAAGCATACAATGAACTTAAGCAGTAAAAAACATATATCAAATCACTTCTAAACTTTCATTTAAATAGCTCGATATATTCTTTATATCAATATCTCATTGGATAATTTTTTTTTCTATTTTCAAAACTTCTAAACTTTTTTTTTTTTGATATTTTAAAAGTGACTTAACAATATTTATAAAATGAGAAGATATTTGTCCTCAAATAGAAATTACCAAATCAAATCTCCAAATTTTACCAACCATGCTCACCGTAGAAAAACAAAGTATTAATAGTTACTACATGCATGATTTTTTAAAAAAAAAATAAAAAAACGATATAGATATATCTACTATGGGGAAGTAAAATAATTAAGAAGCAAAGTATAAGTATCTATCAATAGACTTTTCAAACTTGTCCTGACATACAAAATTTTAAAAACATACAGAACCTTGAATTTCTCCAGATTAAATCCCCAATTTCGACTAGGAGCCTTCTCTCAAAATTTTTCAAAAATATGGTACATGTACTAATATGTACAGTCAGGAAGTAATTAAAATGCTACTAAGAAAAGTATAAATAGTTACTAAATGATTGACTTGACTAAATATAAATAATGCACATTCAAAGTGAACAATTATTATTTGAAAACCTAAATAATAAATTTCAAATATAAATAGTTATTGAATTAGAAGGTTATATGTAGGAAGACCTACATAACTCAAAAGGCTTTATCATTTTGGAAACCATGTCAAATCTCTAAGTTTGACGAAAGTAAAAAATTAGAAATATATAGTTAGTATTTAAAATCAAATTGACTGTAGTTGACAACATAAAGCATAGCATGCAATACAAGCTATGCTGTATTATTTTAATATACTTTATTACTAAAAAATTGTACTTTCGATTATTAATACTAATATCAATATTATTAATGATGTGTGACTTTTAATATCTTTCTCCCAAGTTTAGACGCAATTCCAATCCTTCAGATATGTGAACCAATGGATACAAAAAAAATAATAATAATAATAAATAGATAAATAAATATTGTGAAACCCGATACAAGATAAATAATAAAAATAAAATGATACTTAAATTAAAATTTTGAGGGAATTTTTCTCTTGAAAGTATTTGTGTATTGATTGGTAAAGATACTAATTAAGTTGATGATCATGATCAGGGCAATGTCCTATAAATCTAAAATTTTGCTGAAGAATATTGATAGAACAAAAAACATAGAACTTCAATTGAATGAATGTTATTAAATGAGAAACGGTACAAGTTTTCTTTGAGCATGGGATAATTAATTGGTATTAAATGTACATATGTATTCAGTGACGGGTTATATATGATGCATGGAAAAATAAAGTTTTCCTTAAAAAAAATTATGAATGAATGTTACTACAGAAATAGACAGACGGTCGGGATCTATCTTACGAAAATATTACCAACATTACCGAATTTTAAGTATTAAGTGAACATTCCTTTACAGAGTTCATACTGTTTGGGATGGGAACGGACGGGAACGGACGGTGTGACATACATACTGTATTGTTTTTTAATAAAATGTATTTAAAATAAATACTTTATGTACATACTTTGAGCATTTCCAAATTAAATATATACATTTTGATATTTTGGTATAAACTTTTTTCAATTTTTTTGGTGTTATACACTTTTTATATATAACACACTTTCAATAATTGGTATAATCATTTTTATTGTATAAATTGAGTACAAATAATTTATATTTGATATAAATCTTTATATAATCAAATTATTCTTTTTATATAATCACATTGGACCTTTTAACTACTATAATTTTTAATAAAAAAGTTTAAATATTTTTTTTCCATTTATAGTATTAAAAATATCGACATTTTATGTATAATAACCACTTTTAGCAGTCTAAATACAATAAGCACACGAGACAGGGGTTGATGCGTTGACCGGAGGTGTGCACGCAAGGCAGGTGACTGCGGGGGGCAGGAGCGCATGGTGTGGGTCAGTGACGGAACCAGGATGATTTGGAAGGATGTGCCGATGTGCCCAGGTTTAGAAAGCTTTGGAAGTTGTAATACATATATGCAGATGGTACATAGACATTTAATTAAACTATCAAAATTCAAAACATTTATCAAAAGTTCAGTATTAGATTCATCTATCTCATTTTGCAACATAAATAGTTTTTTTGGTACTTTATCTTAATAGCCTTATGACTTATTTGTCTTGTCTCTTACTTGGTTCATTTCATTTCGTCTTGTCAAGACTTTTTAGGCAGAAGAAAAAAAGTACGAAAATTGCAAAAACTTCATAGGTCTATTGTATGAGCTAGGCTCTTGATATAAAATTAATTATAATTGTTAGAGAAGTTTGATTTTTCTATTATTTGTGTTAGGCAATAAAGTTTTAAATAAAATTTTTAATAAGTTGCTACGTAGATGCCAAAAGAATGCCAAAATCAATACCGCATGAGTTAATATTTATATTAAATGAATTGATATTTGCATGAACTCATTTAATATGCAATATATTTTGTATAGTATATAAAATACATTGCACAAAAAAAATTGCATAATAAAACTATTAGTGTGAAATACATTGCACAAAGTGTAATAGCCTCACTCTATATCCTTACTATATATAAAAGCATATTAAAAAAAAATGACATGAAAGGGCTATCTTTCCCAAATAAGAAACCTGAGCTGTAGATCATTTTCTTGGATAGATCAGAACCGTTGATTTATGTTAATGCCCGTTGATGTTCTCAGCCCATTAAAATTTAGGCCAAATTGGGTACATACCCCTCCAAACCTTGCTTATTAGATATTTACCCATGAAAACATTGAAATATGATATATACCCATCAGTTCTTTGTACTCTTATATATTTGACCCAAAAAAATATTTTTAATCAATATAAACATATTTCAGTTAATAAAAAATGCTATTAATTTGGAATGACAGATTTACCCTTTGCTTTTTTCCCTCCAAATGAAGTACATCCTTTTTAAAAAAAGGAATGTCTGATGCCTCCCTCTTCTTTTGCACCAGTTGCGTATAATTAATTTCTTTGAATCGCATTAAGAAGAACCAATTAACTGATTCTTTTGAGCCAATCTCCATTTGCAATCAAACAAGGACCAACTCCCTATAGACAGCCCCATATACTTGAAACAGACCATCAACGAAAATATGATTGGTATAACAAAAATGCACAACTGATTCTTGTCAGACCCGATTCTTTATTTTTTATTTTTTTTACAATTTTATTTGTAAATTTACTATTATTTGCTCACCGTACAATATCAACTTTCTTGGCATGTACAGCAAATTCAACCTTGGCATTGTATAAGTTGATGCCTTGCGAATTTGATGTAACAAATTAAAATATAATTTTAGTTATACTTGAACTCAAGGTCAAGAGTTTTGCTTATATAAGAACACAACAAAAAAATGACACTTAAATATATTACAATCATTATATATAAAAGATCTGGTATGATAATTACAAGATGTTACTTTCCTCACATTTTCATAACAGCTCCAACGTTCAACATAATTCTACTTAAGACAATAGTATATCCTATTGAGTATTGGAGCATATACGGAGCAAATGTCCAATTGAGCATCAGTACATTCAAAATAAAGTCACTGATCAGTTTTAAGTTATCAAATTTTATTGCTCAGCCTAATCAAAACAGAAACTGGAGCTATAATTTATCTTCTTGAAGAATTTTGAAGATACTTGCTAGACATGCATTCTTCTTTGATTGGACATTGCCTTTGCCTCTACCCTTAACAAAAATGATCAAATATTAGAAACAATAAATGATCACAATAGACAGTAAGTTCTCTAGAAAATTATATTACCTTTTAGTCTTCATGCGTTGCATCATGGCCACCTCATGATTACCTTCACTGACTTGTTATTGAACCTCATTCTTGCAGGTGCTCCTATACAATTAATTTGAATTTGGTTTGCATTACAGTAGTTCCCAGAATTTTTTTCCATTCCCATGATATAGAGCCATGGTTGGATGATAAAATAAGAAGTATCTAAGATCAATCAGTCCATGTCAAAGAGTGAGTATTGCACACAATTTGTAACTTATATACATGTACTTTCATTAATCATACAGTCAAAGCATAGTTGTACAAGTATTTTGCAAAAAAAAAAAAAAAAAATGGAGGACGAAATGTCAGGTCAATACCCAAATAACGTTGGCATGTCAATAATGAAAAGTAAACTATATAAATTAACTAAAGATACAAATCACACACATGTTTGATACCTCAAATGATCGAGAATAATTTCTTTTTCCTCTCCTTTGCTTTCAATTTCTGCTGTGATGACCCATCTTCCATAGCAATTTCAGTTGTTTGATTTGGTTGGTGAATGATAAATGATGAAAAGTAATTACTATTAAGATTGTCTTCTTCTTCCATCATGAGGGTTTGAGAAATTTGGTAAGAGTTGCTGGAAAGAATAGAGAGTCGATTGGATTTCCTAGAGAGAGGACGTTCCTTGCAAAAGATGGTGGGGAAGGCACAAGGTAGATCCTTCATTTGGAGGGAAAAAAAAACAAAGGGTAAATCTGTCATTCCAAATTAATAGCCTTTTTTTATTAACTGAAATCTGTTTATATTGATTAAAAATTTTTTTTTTGGGCAAATATATAAGAGAACAAAGAACTAATGGGTATATATCAGATTTTAATGTTTACATGGGTAAATACCTAATAAGCAAGGTTTGGAGGGGTATGTACCCAATTTGGCCTAAAATTTAAAACCCATATCAATTTTCTCAATATAAGGCCCATTACATATTATCTTAAAAATTTATTATAATAAATAACAATTTCAACTCAAAGCAACGTGTGGTCTCTTTACTAGTATATATATGAGGATGGATCTATTGACCATGCTTATTTTGACAATCTTGACAATAAAAATTTTAAAAAACTTATAAAAAATAGTTAAAAATGAAAAAAAAAAGTTCACAGAAATATTGTTTACTTATAGATTGATTATGTTTTCAATTATATTAAATTTTAGTGGCGTTTGATAGCTCTTAGACTCGTTAAATTTCAACCGTTAAAAAATGTATAAAATTTTGATAAGCCATTAAACAATGTCCAAATTGATTGAAATTTGAAGACTATTAATCTATAAGTTAAATAATGCATCTATTAAGGTCTTTTCATTTTTAAGATCTTTTATGAAATTTATAAATTTTTCAGAATTCTTATTGTCAAAATTGTCAAGATAAGTATTTCCAGTGATCCTCCTCTCTCTCTCTCTCTCTATATCGGCATAAACTTCCTGTTTCAGTTTTACTCACGCAATTTTAATATTTGAAATTGAATTATTCGACCTTTATCCAAACTAGGTCATTTCATGAATTGATACGAAACCCTCTGGACTTGTGATATGTGAAATCATTAATAAATGAAGTCAGCTCAATCCGTATTCAGCGGAGCATTAACTTTGGGCTTCGAACGACTATATTATATATACATGTTGCCAAAAAATTTAGCATCATGTCACTATCACTGACGGAGGAACAGCCCGAACCCTAATTTATATATTTCCTTTTATTCTTTTCCAAATCGACACAACTTGCATGGCCTGCATCATCAACATATATATATATATAAGTAGATAAATACTCCCCCAAATAGTAATTTTGAAATGGGTCCAAATACGGTGATACAGTAGTTGATATAATATTTGATAACAAGATAGTTGACCGGTCAAACATTTAATTAACAGAGAACATGTTTTCTACAAAAACATCAATTAATAACTAAATACTCTTACAAGCATTCAACATAAAATGCATCAACACAAGAAAAACAAATAACTTGAATTCAACTAAACTAAAAATTGAACTAAACTTCGTATCTTGATCTCGAGCTAGACTAATATGAAAACGTTTGCATTTCGCTCCGAAATACTAGTGGTCCAAATTATACTTTGCCATGTCTGAAATTTCGATTTATGGTTCTCATTAAATTCATCATATAAAAATACTAATAGATACAAAAATTTTTCCATTTTTGAGGTTTTTTAAGTATTTGTTTTGCATTTTTCAAAATGACTCTAAAATATTAATAAAATAGTACTTGTTTGTACATGGATTTTAAAAAATCCGAAATAAATACTTAAAAAACTCCAAAAATGGAAAATTTTTGTATTCCCTAGTAGTTTTATATGATGAATTTAATGGGAACTGTAAATCGAAATTTTGGCTATGGCAAACCATAATTTGGACTGTTAGCATTTCGGAGCGAAATGCAAACTTTTTCATATTAGTCTAGCTCCTTGATCTCAGCAAACTTTCTGCAGAAAATGAAAACAAAGAAATTTTACAAATTAGTAATAACAATCTTAAATACTTCATGGTGTAACTTACATACTTAAAATGATAATTTGAATACTGACAAAAAAATTAATTATGAATAATGCTGCAACTTATTACCAGTAACACCACAATACACATAATTTGAATACTCATTGGTATAACTTAAATACTTACTTCTAAAACTTGAATATGCTTGAATACTCATTTATTGGTATAACTTGAATACTCATTCATTGGTATAACTTGAATACTCATTCATTGGTATAACTTGAATACTAATTCATTGGTATAACTTGAATACTTACTACTAAAACTTGAAAACTGCCATAGTTTTCAGCTTGAGTACTCATTCATTGGTATAATTTGAATACTCATTAGTATAAATTGAATACTTACTGCTAAAACTTGAATACTGCCATATTTTTCAGTTTGAATACTCATTCATTGGTATAACTTGAATACTGACATAACTTAAATACTCACTGGTATAATTTGAATACTCATTGGGTATAACTTGAATATTTACACATAACTTGAATAATGACCAAAAAAAACACAAAATCTAACTATGGAGAATTAAAGGAGAAATGATCGAATAGGAGAATTAAAGGAAGAAGATCCGAGAGGAGATCGTCATGAGAGGAAATAGAAGACAGGAGGAGAAATAAAAGAAAGTGGATCGGAGAGGAAGGAAATAGATCGAGGTTTGAATGCGGTTATTCAATTGATTTTGAATTTGCATTGAACTGACGTTAGATCGGAAAAAAAAACAAACGCAGTTTAATGGTATTGATTACGGTATCAATCAGTTTTGAAAATCGGTGTAATCAGACGATTAATCAGCCGAATAAACGGAAACGGTTGCTACACCGATTCGAATAAGCTAGGCGGGGGATATTTGACGGATACTACAAATCTACCAACAATTAATTCATAATTAATTTATTTGTTTAGACATTTGTGGTATCTTATACCTTGTCAGGATCTCAAGTAATAATATATTGTTTCATTCCTTTAGGCTTCATTTTTCATGCCGCATGTCTCAATTAAGTACAATATATATGTGTGACCTCAGTTTTTTGAATAGCTTTTCTTTTCTTTTCTTTTTTTCTAGGACAATGAAAATTAGCTTATGTCGTATAAAAAGTAATAATATATTGTTTCATTCCTTTAGGCTTCATTTTTCATGCCGCATGTCTCAATTAAGTACAATATATATGTGTGACCTCAGTTTTTTGAATAGCTTTTCTTTTCTTTTCTTTTTTTCTAGGACAATGAAAATTAGCTTATGTCGTATAAAAATAATAGCCAAAACAAATTCTAACTTTTTTTTTCTAATCAATGTATTAATTTATATTAAAAACTATGTATATTTATATATTAAATAATGAAAACGCAAAATTATTCATAAAAATCCGATTGGTCAGCCGCAAAACGATTAATCGCTTGGCGGTACCCTATCCGTCCGACAAGCGTATACCGTATTTTAAAACACTGGTATCAATTACCATATCAACGTAGAATTTTTCTTTTGGAATATTGTTGATAGTCTCTTTGTTTTTGCTTCTTATTTTAGTTTCTTAATTGCCATCTCCGGGTTGGTACAAAAACTTTACCTTCACATGACCATGGTTTATTTATTTATTTTTGACATAATGCTTATCCCCTAACATATGGCACCGTGCCATGCAGTGCATGGGCCGTTGGATCGCCTCGAGATTCATGCTCCGCATGACACTCACACACCCTTCAGCCCATCCATCATTGCTGGAATACCATCGTTATTTTTTCCTTCGTTGCTCCCGTCATTGATACTAATATATTAATCAAGTCAATATATTTTGTTTGCACCACACAACTATGTGCGTACGTAGCTTGCATAATATATACACAATACATCATACACAATAAGCAATTTATCTTGCATAAGACTCGCAACTAAAACGTACACACAGTAAAAATAAGTGTTATGCAAACTACATAAGGTATTATATGCAAACTAAATTTGCATAATACAATACATAGCTTGAATAATTAATAAAGCCAATATGTTGAGCATAATCAAATATGTAAGTTGCATAAAAAATTAAAAACGATAATTGTATGTACATACAAAATTAGTTGCTGGCTGGCTCAACACAAATTTCAACATTTCAATACTAAATAGTAAATACTACCCATTTGATTTTTTTTTTATTGTTTATTCAATTTGTCCATACTCCATACCATGGAACGAATTTTGTTGTTAACTTCTTGTGAGAATTTGGCGAGGCTTAATTTCTGATTTTCTGTTAGTACTTGGTACCTCAAGGAAGCTGACAGAAATTAAAATTGAAATCAGCTGGAATGGAAATATACACTGAGCATTTCAGGTTAGCACACAGCAGAGAAAATAAGCACGGCACAATTTAGAAGGTGATAACGACAGTTTCAATAATGAATGTATGGCATTTTGCCATAACAATGTTACACACAATGAGCAATACACTTACACCATGCAAAACCTCAAAAATATTAATAACAATATTATTATAATTATGATAAACAATCACCCTTGATACCCCCAACAAAATATTCAGATCTTCGTTCGACTTATTTATAAGCGTGAAGGATATTCCTGGGCTATAAAAAATGACTTATTGAGGTTTTGCATGGGTTCAAACGGAAGATTGTTTCTTTTAATTTGCTTCTGCAGTATTACCATGGTCTCTTTGCAACTGATATCAAAGGAGCCTTCTGACTGCATTTGCAAGGTCTCTCACATGGGGATCCTCACATCCTATTCAAATGACAAATTTCAATCCTTAACACAGCAAAATAACTGATCACAGAAAAAGCCCTTAGCACCAAAAAAAGGACAAATTCAATTTTTCCTTTCCACATGTTATAATAAAGTTCCTCTTATCATTTTGGAGATAGTACAAATTTTCTAAAGTAATCAGTGTATATAACGGCAATCCCAAAAATGTGACAGCATAATTAATGCATTAGTAACTAATTGACAGATTTGCTTTTCACTTTGCAAATAACAAAGGAGATTTACTACAGGTTTCCGACTCATTCTGCAAATTTCTATAAATCAACAAGTGTAGAGACATGAGAAATTAGAGAAAAACAAACCAAACTTGAGCAATGCATCTTCTAGATGGAAGAGATAATCTCTATTAGGTCCTGAGGGACCCTCTGCTTTAATAATTTGCCTACAAATTATACAACCCAACAATCAGGAGTCAATATATTTTTTTTCATAAAATTTATACTGAATGCCCTTGCAAAAGGAGACGTCTCCTACCAACCAATGCAACATGGTATATATGGTGAAGTAGCAACCGCTGTGTACTTTATTAAAGCTTCAACAAAAATTAATATTATCCTTTTTGTTCATATAAAGGTACAATTCAAGTTTTTAGATGTATGCTCTGCAGTGGCGGAGCCAGAAAATTTTCATATGGGGTTCACTAACGTTAAAATATATAATATTATATTAAATTAAAAAATACTAAGCATTTTTTGTGGAAATTTGGTTTGGCCATTTGGACGGTGTACTTAGCATAAAATTAAAACTTGATAAAATTGGAAGTTTAGAATGGAATAGAGTAATATCAATAAAATGCTCATTCTTAGGACCACCAACAATTCTTTTATCATATAAGAAAAAAAAATTGTACTAATTAACCTGTGACGGAAGAGAGGTGAATCCAGAATTTTTGCTTTTTTTTTTTTTTTCTTTTTGAAGTGGAAATTTTTTTTTTTTTTTTTGTGGAGTGGAGGATTTTTGCTTTTTTTTTCACCGTGGTAGGCTGAATAGGTGCTATGCATCAAGCCATCAATGCATGCATGGTTCTTTTTTATTTTTCTCGATTAAAAAAAGAATGTATGATTGATGGTTCTCAATTTTTTTATTGGATAGTAAATACTAAGTGTACCCAACTGTTATTTTCTAAGGGATGGGGTTCACAAGTGTATACTTGATTAAATTTTATGGGGTTCATTATTATGTACATGTAACAAAAGTTACAATTTATAATAGAAAGTTTGATAAAAACTACTGCTGCTTCAAAAAAATATGGGGGCTAATGTCCCCCCTATTTTGTTACTAGATCCGCCACTGATGCTCTGATGTTTTGTTGAGGCTGTCTGTCTCAAAAATAACTAAAACATTTTGTGAAAAGCTGCAGCTGCTATAGTTGATGTTGATCCATATTTTACTACTGCAGAAGCTGCAGTGTTAATTGAAAAGGTATAACAAAAGACAAAAGGACCCTCATTTGTAAAATTTAAATTAATCATATAGACAAAATCATGCCAGAGACACCGATTACCAAGAGGGAAGCAGTGCATACCTAGCAATTTCTTCAAGAGGTGAAAGGTCCCAAGTAGTTCGGATTTAACTTCTTGTTAGGCGAAGCATAATATCTAATGTTCCACTTTTAAAGTCAGCGAAAGTACCAAGCATGCTACCCAATACCATAATAATAATAAGGGATAATGACCCCAGAGGCCCCCGAACTTTCACATTGTGACAAGTTGGTCCCCGAACTTTTATTTTGGACAAATGCACCCCCAAACTATGAATTTGTGACAATTTGGCCCCTCAACCATTCATTAGCCCTGTAATAATTCATTTAAATATGAAATGACCAAAGTACCAGCATTTAAAGGTTGTTCAGGTGCTTTTCAGACTAATAAACATGGTTTCATCTCCAAACCAGCATTTAAAGTACGAAATTACCATGTATACCTCAAAATAAGGGTTGTTCAGGTGCTTTTCAGACTAATATAAGGGAAGAATGTTTTAGGTTTTGTTTCAGGTTTTAATCCTCATTTTGTCTCATAGTTAAACATGACATATTGGGGTTCTTTATAAGGACTAGACATGAAATATTTTATTTTAAAATAATAAAGAAAGCACTTACTTACACCATTACATCATTTATTGCAGGAGTTGACGAGGATAAATCCTGAAATTTCATTTTCATGGTAACTATCATGTGAACTATTGACATTTCATACCTTTTTAACTTTGAAATCTTCCAATTACCGTGAAAAAATCAAGATAAAGCTTCATGTCATACTGCTTCTCTCTTATCTCGAGGTCCTGTAATATAAAATGATAAGCATGAGCACATCTCTCTTCAATCATGGAGGTAAATACAATAAGAGGAAGCATAGACAGTACCGCACAGCTATCAAAAAATTATTAAACACCTGGATTAATAAAAAAAATTTCTGTGTAGGCAATTATAATTATTACCATAAAGCATATATAGATACTGCATGAATGGTTTTAATTTATTTTTGAGTTTTTGCATACGTATATACATCTGTTAGAACTCATAATTCGATGATATATATTCAATTAATTTACCAAAAACTTATGTGCCCGTCTTGTCCAGGACATAATCGATGTTGGAAAAACTGTACAGAGAACAAAATCTGTAGTGTGGTAACATGGATGTACCTCCAGAACAATCTTCTTATCTTCCTCTTTCAACTTGTAAGCAACTCCCCACTGGTGACATGCAATACACATAACCAGGAAAGGAAACCTTATAATCCAATTATTTAAAAAAACAAAACATAAACTTGACAGTACCAAAAACAACTTGGGCTTGCGATACAATACCAAAAATTGTCACGACAAAAGTGTGAAACATAATTGGTACCGTCAAGAGGAAACAATCTTACACAGACTTCACCAGGACAAGACTCTAAAGTGACAGTTCTCCCAGGGAAGGCGGGCGTGCCTCTATGATCTGTACTTCCTGCTCAAAAAGTACACAAAATAAATTGATGCCATCATAATGAAATAGATGTCTTGGCGATGGCAAGAAGAATATGGAAACACCACCCAAGGTGCAGCAAAAGTAACTCAAATGTCACCAAATTAAGCATAAAAGATAAAACCTCTCTAAAACATTGAAAATGACAAAATTTATGCAAGATATAAAATCGGAGAATGTGCATTGCAGGTACCTGATTAGACCATGCCGTATTACTGTGCATAAATCACCACACAAAGATTAAAATGAGAAATAAGAATACTCTTGTCTCAGTCAGGTAATATATATAATTATACTTTGAGAACATACAATTTGAGAGCCACTGGGGAGAAGTTTACAGGCATCAAAGAACACGAATTTCCCAATTCATTTTGGAACATTAGTACATTGGCTAGGCAGGCAGCAATTGTTTGAGAACTTGTTAACATTTCAAATAGTATAGAACATTGGGTGAATTTGTAAACAAGTCAGGTGGTTATACTTAGTAACTTGAACACTAGGAGTGGCTGAGTGAGTAAATCACAATCACAAATCGGAGGTTCATAACTCGTACAGAAATGTTTCATGCCCGCGCGCGGCATGTATGTACTTCAGAAGAGAGGAGAGAGGAGAAGAGGAGAAAGAGAGAGTGCCTTGGTAGAAGACGCGGCGGTAGCCCCGGATGAAGCCGACGAGCTTGTCGTCGTAGGCGAACCCGGGGCGCCATATGAGGGAGCCGTACCCGAAGATTCACGTCGCCATTAATTGCTTTATTATTAGTTCCTCTTTTCTTTTCTTTCGCTGCTGGATGCCAAGCCACCACCAAGCAGCCAGCCAGCCGACGGCCCGATGTTAAAGAGGACTGGCGACTGGAGAGATACTGAGCGAGGCAATGATTGATTGGTCCGGATATGGAAGGCTGGCTACGCAGTTACTCCGGGCAACAAGACGATTTCTTGTCTTGGGCTTGGTATCATCTTATTGCTGGCCCAACACAAATTTCAATTTTTCACTACTAACTAGATAAACATCTTGCGTACTTTGAAAATACCTTTCGTCGCTCTTGTCTTATACAAGAGACTGTTGGTCGTTCTTCATTTGAGATCTTCTACCATTGTTACGAAAAACTTGAGATGACAGATTTGTTTCGACTTCAACAAATCATATGATGCTTTAGAGATTGGAGTGGAGCACTTAACAAGTTCTTGATTTATACTACACCAAAGAAGATGTGATGCTATTCATCAAGCCGGTAATTTAGAAAAATAATATGGTGATTTCAAATTTGTCTCTTGTATTAGAGATAAAATAAATTAGATTGTTAAAATAGGTTGGTTTGATAGTAGATTCATTGTGTTATTGGTTTTGGATTAGAAAATTTTTTGTTATTTCTATGGATGTAATGATCTCTTTTGAATGAAATTTGTTGCCTACCGGCCTTTGATGTTCAAAAAAAAAAAAAAATACCAAGGTTCTAAATAGCGATTATAGCGTCATCGCGACGAGGTCCCGGAAAAGCTATCGCCGCTATAGCGCACTATAGCGGATGCTATCATACATAGCATATCCAATAATTTCATAATTAATATTCTATATTTAATATTATTTATAATATTATATTTAATTTAACATTATCATGAGTTCCATAGAGCAAATAAGCAACACAAAATTACTTATGGAACTATAATTTTAGCGTTAAACCGGTACAAAATCCATATTGCAATTCAGAATTTACCTATATATAATATATCTTTTTTCTTTTAAAAATGTCTAAGCCATTACAAACTATGTTATTTCGTACAAAAAGAATGTAATAAGGACTAACTAAGTTATTTCTCGGAAAAAAAAAAATCATTTTAAGCATAAAATATATGCTATGATGGATAGCGCGCTATTTGCACGCTATAACGCTATACGCTATTGCGCCCGCTATTCGTGCTATAGCGGCAATAGTGCTACTTGCGTAGTGTTGGTCAATAGCATCGCGTTTGAGTCCCGGAAACACTACGACGCTATAGAGTTGCTATAGCGCGCTATTTAGAACATTGGAAAATACATTCATACGTCCATAAAAGTACAAATAATATAACATATATATCCCCAAATGTAACAGATTTATTCTGAAATATATATCTTGAAATGTAATATATGGATGCTATAGATAACTTTTTTATGGACGCTAGGTATTACTCAAGTGAGTAATGTCCCCTACGGTGCCGACATGATCGGATCGCAAATTTAGGCGTGCGACATCTGATCTATGCTGCACGGATTCGCCAAAACACCCATGTATCACGTATCAGATATGGATTCATGTGTGATTCGCACCGGATACACTAGCTGGCGACTGGCGTATTGGAGTATCCCTAACAGTTTTGACTATCAAATTCGGTCAAGATACGTTCTCTGATACTTCCCGATACACCTCTGATGCGATTTCGACACGTTTTTAAGCCAAAATTGCAAGAGGTAAGGTTTGAACTTGGGTTGTTGGGACTTGACCAGTGGCGCTCTACCAAAGATTTTTTTGTGTCAATAGTCCTTTCCAAATATATATATACATTTTTTTTAAAAAAAAAGTAGGCTCAATGTCCTACCAATTCTCATTAGAACCTTAAATACTGTCATTACATTAAGTGAGATTATAGGGAAGGAACCAACAATCCAAACCTTTGTCTCAGCTGAACCATGCTTGTAGCAAAAGAACTACTATAATTTAAGTATGAAACTTCTATACTTAATTTTTAGTTTGTTGTGCTTTTTATATTGTATGTGAATATCTATTATTTTTTATATAAAAATATATTGTATATGAGTACTGTCGTATCCACGTTTTTTAAAAATTACCACATCGCTGCACCCATACAATATCCGTACCCCGCACTAGCATCTGATCAAAATCGGCGGAATGGCGGTTGGATCGAACCCAACGTCCAGTCCAGTGATCAAGGGAAAAGGAGCAGGTCCGATGCCCATCGGACCAGACTCGGTTCGATGAGTGCTTTTTGCCGTTGGATTTAATCAATCATGTCTCACTTCAGATGCGCAGATCCGCGGCATCCAATTAAACCCGTATCCAAAAAATCAAATCTGAATCCAACAACTAAACCCGTTATCAACTTCTGTTCCATCTTCTCGTCCCTTTCTCCCCCAAATCCCACTTCATTGGTTTTTTTTTTTTTTTTTTTTTTTTGAAATTGAAATGATACTGCCTGTGACGCTCTCCCCCCGCTTCTGTCTCTGTTCTCCACAACCAAATCGATTGAGAGAGTACCATTTAAAGTATCACCAAACAAAAATACAGAGTCACAGAGATAAGAATTCGACAGAAAAGCCTCAGATTGTATCTGACAGTTACCAGCGGCATCATTGCAAACACGTATTCGATGTTGAAGATTTTTTACTGATGAGTGATGAGGGATTGCATAAGAGAGGGTTATTAGGAGAAGTTGAATCATAGCTTTTAGGATTTAGATTTCTTGATTTGATTTGTTCAAGTACCAAGTGAAAATGTTCCATCAAAGAGAAATATACAAAAAAATTGAATCTTTAAAACTGAGTAGTGAGTACATTGTTCACACGATTTTGTAAGAAAATATAAAACAAAACATTCTTCCTCCACAAATAATCAAATTCGTTAGTTAAAGCGGACCACTGCACATTTTCTAACATCTCTCCTACAACCAAATCCATGGTCAGCTCTCCTCCTAGGGGGAGTAATCGTCATCCATGAAACTATTGCGCCGTCAATCGACTATGGGAGAAAGAGGAACTGAGAGAGGGACTGAGAGAGGGGCGACAAAGAGACGAAAGTGGTAATTTCATTTTCATGAAGGAAATGGGAATTTGGAGAGGAGAGAGGCGAAAGTAAAGTGGATAAACGGGTTTAATTTTGTGGGTTCGGATTTGACTGTGTGAATCCGAATTTCATTTGATGACGTCATGATGCACATGTGAAGACTAGAGTTCTAAAATCGTGCCGTTCTGTGCCGTCCCGTGTCCAGAAATGTCATGCCTTCGTGCCGTGCCATGCCGTGTCTTTTTTTTATTAATATTTTTTTCGTACCGTGCCGTGCCGTGCCAAAAATTGGAAGGAGGAGGCACGGTACGGATAACATACACCTTGTCTATCGTGCCATGACTTATTCGTGCCGTGACTTATTCGTGTCGTGTCTAATCGGATACGTGACTTACCGTGTCGTATCTACGTGTCTTAACCGTGCTAAACGTGCCCACTCGTTTCGAACATAAAAATTTTAAATATTCCAAAAAACATTAAAAAAATTAAAAATTAAAATTTACCCCAAAAAATCATTAAATTATTTTTTTCAAATTTTAAAATACATAAAAAATATTAAAAAGTATCAATATACTATGAAAATTGTCTTAATTAATAAACATAATGTTTTATAAATTACCCTTCCTCTTTTTTTCGGGCTTTGGGACCAGTTATGTTTGAAATATAGGCGGAATTATTACATGTGTCCTACCCGTAACCTATCCGTGTCTACCCGTGTCCTATCATTTCCTACCCGTGTCACCTATGTTATTTATACCGTGTCTGTCGTGTCCCGTTCCGTTACCGTGCCGTGTCTGACAACCGTTTCGTGTCGTGCCGTTTTTTCGTGTCGTTCCGTGCCGTTTCTGGAACACTATGCGTGCCGTTTCGTGCCGTTCCAAAATCTTCAAAACTCAGACACGACACGGTTAAGACACGGCACGGTTAATGACCCGTGCCGTATCCGTACCCGTGCCTTACCCGTGCCGTTACCACCCGTACCCGTGCCGTTCCGTGCCGAAATTGGCCACGCCGTGCCATTTTTTAGAACCCTAGTGAAGACCTTCTAATTAGATTCGAAATCCAACGATCCAAACCACTCATCGGAACAAGTATGGTCCGATGGGCATCGGACCTACTCCCCTTCCGTGATCAAGTGCGATGGCGGTTGTGCACTTGCGGAATCAATTGCAGCACCGTTACCGTCTGTCAGTACTCAGTACTGTCATGGGATGTGCTATGGACAGCGTTCAATTTACTTTCAGACCACTCTTTAGCATCTAATTGACGAAATCGCCCTTATAACAGTGACTATCTCTGCTGTAATTATAAGGGTAGTTTTGTCTATAACAGACAAAAGAACTGTCCGGAAATAAAAACTCCGCTACACTCTCCCACGCACTGTTCTCCAATCTCCAGCCCCTTTCTTCGCAATGGCTTCTGCTGCTGCTGCTGCTGCTGCTGCTGGCTGGGCCGACCTCCCCTCCGACATACTGACCGCCATCGCCGCCCGTCTCGACGTCACCTCCCTCGTCCGTCTCTCCGCCGTCTGCACCTCCTTCCTCCTTTCCCACCTCCCTCCTCCCCTCCCTCCCTTCAACCTTCCCATCCCCTGGCTTCTCCTCTCCTCCCACCCCCACGCCTCCCCCTCAAACCCTAACCCTACCACCGATTTCACTTTCTACCACCTCACTACTGCCTCCTTCTACTCCATTTCCTCCCCCGTACCCTCCCCCTCCCTCCGCGCCGGGTGCCGGTGGCTCGGCTCCAACTCCGGTTACATTGCATTCCTCAATTTGTCATTTGAGCTGTGGCTGATGTCGCCGCTTACCGGTACGGGTTTTGAATTACCTTCCGTGAAGCTCCCAATTGGGTGCGAAGAAAACTCCCTTAGGTCATGGAACACTGACACAGGCGCTCTGAGCTGGGACTCTCTCAAGAAAGTTGTTCTTTGCCGGGTTCCGGATCACGGATCTGCTAACGGTAGCCGGTTTGTGGCACTGGGTTTGTTCTGGCCGCACGGCATGGCAGTTCTCGAGATCGGGGCAAGCGATTGGACATGGTTGGACCTCGAGAGGTGGTACAAGGACGTCATTGTTTATAAAGGGAGGATCTTTGCCCTGGCCTCTCGCAGTCTCTCTTGCTGGGAAGTGAGAGGTGCCTCTTTTGTGCCGGGGGAGGTTCTCATGATCAGAAACACTGTGTTTGGGTTCCGGCACAAGTATCTTGTCGAGATGGCGGGTAAACTGCTGGTAGTCTGTAGGGAGAAGCTGTGTGGGAAACAGGGGCAGGCCATGATGAGTGTGCATGAGCTCGAGTTTGATCGGGGCGGGCAGGTGTGGAACCGTGTCCCCGGCATAGGCGATCATGCGTTGTTTCTGGGTCTCAGTTACTTCCGTGCGGTGTCGACTGCTGGCCTTGACGGTGTACGAGGGAACTGCATTTATTATGTCAATGACGATGCTCTCTACTATAAGTTCCTTGGAAATCCAAACACTTGCCATGATTCAGGAGTTTATGACCTCGGTAATGAAACTTACGAGCCATACCCGGTTGATAATCTGCCACCGCCTGCGTGGTTCTGGCCGTAAGACATCGAACACGGCTGTTTTTGGTCACTCTTATTAATCAGATTCAGATGATTAAATCAAGATAGATATCAAGTTCACTGTAAGTGTCAATCTAGATACATATAAAGGTGGTACCATGCTAGCTAGTTCTGAGATCATTATTATTGAGCAGGGATGATCCTGCTTTTATTATCCGAGCTCAATTTTATGGCTGCCAAGGCCGACTCAGATCATCGATGGATGATTTAAGAGTATGACCTAGCGTCCATAGAAAAGCCGTCCATAAGTTACATCTCAAGATGTATCTGTTACATTCTTTGTGTGTCTATGGACATATGGACGGTTTTTCAATGGACGCAAGATGTTTCTCATGATTTAAATATATGAATCAATTAAATGACATTAATGTGAATACTCGATCCCTTTTCTTAAGGGAAATTTTTAGGTGGTATACAATACACATTTGTTGTTATGCATCGTACACACAAGTGTAAAAAAAGAAAACATTCAAATTTTCTCAATTTAACACTTCATGCAGTTGGCAGAGTATTTTTACTGATTGTGCATAAATAGAAAATGGGAGCATATAGAGCTGCCGGTACACTACTCAGCTTTCGTTCGCAGAGTTCTACTTTTGCGGTGCATCGATTCCATCTTCCTGCTGTCTCTTTGTAACACATATCAAGGTATCGTCATTCCAGAAGCCGATTTTATAATGCCTGTTGAGGTCCCAAGCCACAGTACTCCACACTCTTGGGATAATCTTCCACTCGATCTACTGCTTCGGATTGCAGATCGACTTGACTTCACCAGTACCATCCGCCTGTCTGCCGTGCGCACCTCTTGGGCATCCGGAATCCGCCCTCGTTTGGCTTCCACCCCTCCCTTTAACCCCGACCAACGTATCCCGTGGCTCCTGATCTCCCCTGTAAAGTCGGAAACCGAGCCTGAACCTACCAGCACTGACCTCACCTTCTACGATCTCATCACCAAGAACACGTATTCTGTCCCCACTTCGATTCCTTTCCTATGCACCCATCACTGGTGGGGATCCAACAAGGGCTGGGTCGTGACTGTTGACCAGCAAGCAAATCTTCACCTGATTAAGCCGCTTACTGGTGCCCATGTTCCTCTCCCCATTGGCACTGGGCGAGAGCGCCCTTGGAAAGTAATTCTATGCCGTACCCCCAACTGTATTGACGGCTTCCTCGCTATTACTATGAACGGGTACGGACGATTGGTCTATACGGCAGCTGGGGTTCCATGTTGGATACCGTTGGCCAGTTCCGGTCCCTTCCTTGACGCGGTTTTTTACAAGGAAAAGCTGTATGTGCTCTCGTCGGATGCTCTTTCTTGCTGGGACTTTCAGGGCTCTTACCTCAGAGACGAGTGGGGCGTTGATGTAAGGGTTAATAAAAAGAGAAACTGGTGGACAAAGCATCTTTGGAAGCGGAGACAAAGTTTATCTTTCCAGCCATGGACAAAGTATCTTGTCGAGTGGAGAGGCACATTGCTCATGGTGTGTTCAAACAAGGAACCGTGGACAAGGTTGGAAGACCACAAATTCTGCAGAATAAAATTGTATAAGTTGGACCTTGAAGATTGCGATCGTCGCTGGAGCCGCGTCAGGAGCCTAGGGAGCGATGCCTTGTTTCTCGGTGCCAATTGCTCTTACGCCGTGTCAGCTGGTGGTGCTGGTAATGTGCGCGGGAATCGCATTTATATTACTGATCAGTCGTGGCATTGTTTCCCTCATCATAACAACTTTCAATCTCAATGCGCTTTTGGAGTTTACGACCTGAAGAAGAAAACTTATAAGCCCTGCAAGCCATCCGACTCTTCTTCCTATTTGGTCCCACCAATTTGGTTCAGGCCTTGCTGATTATGAAGAGCTAAAATAATGAGTATGTACCCTTCATTTCTTGTAATTAGTCTGTTCATCTTAAACCATTTGTTTCTTGGAATTTATATCCTCCTCTGTCACAAATTTTTGTTTAGCAAATTAAATTAACACAGCAAAAAGTGATTATATTCTCACATATTGCTTTGGATTGGTCTCGACTGGTATAGTCCGGTACTGGCATTTATCCTTGATAACAATTTACGGTACACCAAATACTTTGTCCTCTTAACAAAATTATCTTTCCTTTGTAGGTAAAAGAGGATCATGCCATCTCGACTTCATTGTGCAAGACATCGTTCTTCGACCTCTGGCTAATATAAGGCTTTATCTTTTTTTATGTTCTTTTTCTTTTTTTTTTTTTGTGTTGAGAGTATGGTTAAATTTTTTACTTCTCTTTTTCTTACTTCTTCTGGGACACATTAGAGACCATATGGCCTCAATTTTGTTGAATCCCAGAGTAGTTTCAGGTATAAATTTGGTTTTGTTGCAGAAATAAATTAAATTAGAAACTTGATTACTGAGCATTACTTTCCTTGAGAATAAAACTGTCATGGAGATAGATGTTCATATTCATGTATTAGTTCTGCACATTTCTGTCTTATGGACTTGAGAAAACTGTCAGATAGTTTTTAGAATGATGTATTTTTGTTGCGAAGAATTTACTTGAGAGATGTGGTGTATACGGCAGTTGGTTCGTGGGAAGACCTTAACCTCTTCACTCAAAATTTTTCTCTCTTGAATGAAAGACCTCAACCTCTTCACTCAAAATAAAAAAAATAAAAAAAAGACCTTAACCTCAAGTGGTCAACAACAGAACAAAGTTGAGGCCTCTCAAAACTCAAAACTCAAAGACCACGAGTATACAACTGCAAAAGCTTACTGCAACCGTTGGCAGTAGCTGTCAACCCTTCCAAAAAAAAATTAAATAAAATAAAAAATAACTTCCAAAGCATAAAAAAACCGGTTTTTAATCTAGTGGTTAAAGATAACACTCTCTTGCGATGTTGGAGACTCGAAACTCGGATAGAGTTTTCTTTTACATAGACATTTAAATTTGATTAAAATTACAAATTTAAAGTCGAGTGGCTCGACCTCATTTTATCTAAAAAAGAACTTCCAAAGCGCAAGAGGATCAGCAATAGAGGTGGCAAAATTTGACCCGACCTGAAAAATCTGACCGACCCGACTCGAGTTTCAGAGGAAGTCAAACTGATCCGAACCCGACCCAACCCGAGCCCGACCCGATCCGACCCGAACCGTGTTTCAGGGAAAGTGAGACCAACCCGAACCCGACCCGACCCGAAAAAATGCAGGCAAACGTCAACCCGATAACCAACCCGACCCGAAAAAAATGCCGGCAACCGTCAACCCGATACCCGACCCGACCCAACATTTCCAGTTGGTTAAACTGACCCGACCCGACCTGACCCGAACCCGAACCTGACCCAACCCGGAATCTGCCACCTCTAATCAGCAATAGCTACTGTACACTACACTGTACACTGTACAGCACATTCCCCTTCACTCGACTCCACAATGAACTCCAAGTCCAACTCCAGGGCCGCCTTTAACCTGGAGAGATTCGTCTGGACTCGGCTCCGGTCCTCTGCAGATATCCTTCATTTATAACACTCTTATTGAAGGGCTTTGCAGCAGTGGTGACACCAGGAGCGGGCTGCAGCTCTGTCGCCGGATGGCAACGGAACGAGGCAGTTTTGTGCCTAACGTTGTTGCTTATAGCACTATTGTCGAGGGGTTATGCAAAGAGGGTGAGATTGGCATGGCTAAGGACATAATTCAAGAAATGGTTGCTCAAGGAGTGAGCCCCAATGTTATCACTTGTAACATTCTCATTGATGGTCTGTGCAAAAACGGTGATGTTGTTGGTGCACTGAAAGTGTTTGAGAGAATGTCTGCAAGTATGGTTGCTCCCAAATTGCGTACGTACAGCAGCCTTATTCACGCGCTCTGCACCCAGGATGCCGTAGATGATGCATTAGATTTGTTTCGTGAAAATGCTTGCTAAATGAATTGTTCCTAATGTGAGATCATCTACAACATTCTCATTCATACCATGTGTAGCTGTCCGGGGTGACATGCATACCGCTGTGAGGATGTTTGATCATATGGTTGCAAGAGGAGTGGTTCCAGATGTTTATACCTACAATAGCCTCCTTCTTGGATATTGCAGAGTTGGTAATATCAACAAGGATTCATATATAGCACCTTAATAGATGGTTGTTGCAAACAAAGGGCCTTCTCACGTGCTTCAGAGCTTCTTCAGTATATGAAAGACAGAGGAATGATGCCCGATGTTGTTCGATACAGTTCTGTTATCCATAAGCTTTCTGCTGTTGGTGAATGGAACCGAACCGTGCTATGGTAAGTCAAGACATTTCACCTAATACAGTGACTTTCAATGCTTCAATTGATTCCCTTTGCAGGGGGCACCAAACCGGTGAAGCTGAGAAGCTCGATTGTTAGTTTAATGGTAGAAAGAAGGGTGAAACCTGATATAATCACTTACAAGTTACAACACACTTCGATCTGCATGGTTACGCGCTAGAAGGCCGCCTCAATGAAGCAAAAAATTCTCTTAGAAGAAAGACTAGCTTCGCAAGGCCTTAAGCCAGACCATCAGTGCTTTAATACCCTAATAAATGGCTTTAGTAAACAAGATAGAATCAGTGAGGCTCTGCATTTGACCGAGGAGACGATGAGGCAAGGCCTGAATCCAAATGATGTCACCTTTGACATACTTTTAAATGCATTAAGCAACTGTAAAAACCCGAACGAAGTGAAGCAAATTATCTCTAGGATGGGAGATGGAAGAGAGCTTGTGAAAGAAAACCAATAACATTTAACAGTTCTACTGTAATGTTTGTTGATTAGGTTGATTAATTATGTTTACAAGCAGCCTGCATAATCAACGGGCAGTATTTTCTTCACCATATATAATTCTTCCTAATAGAAATCGTATAATTAATGAAATAATCAAAGAATGCTGGCAGCATCTTTAGGAAAGGAATGTATTCAACTGTTCATGTGTTCTTTAAATGGAATTGATGGTAGTAGATTGGCATTTTTGCCGTCCTTGCTCTAAGAATTATAGTTCTTCTTATTGTTCTTTTTTTTTTTTTTTGAAAAATATCTTAATTGTTTGTAAATTGTAATAGTCAAATTTTATTTATCATTGCAAATAATCACATTAAAAGGTGGTAATTTCGTAAAACTTTGAACTAGTGATTGCGAATTTGAGCTGAACTTCTTCATTCTCTCTCTTTACATATTTTCTACACTGAGCAAATGATCAGGGGCAGAGTTGGGGGGGGTGCTAAGCCCCCCATGATTTTGCAATTTCAATGAATATATATCATTTTTCTGTGTCAGTAATTACCGTTTGCCCCCCTATGATTGATGGATATTTAGTTCTGTACTACTAAACACCCCCCATAACAAAACTCTGACTCCGCCCCTGCAAATGATTGCGCATTGTTTGGGATTATGATTGCATCTCAATATATGTTTTTGTTTCTTTTCTACCTCTGTTAACTTTTTATTTGTAACAATAGTAAATCTAAGACTTGATCTCTCTCTCTCGTAGAGTTTGTTTCTTAAGGCTGATTAACAAAATAGAAATGAACAAAGTTTGCAATTGTGAAAATTCGGATGAAGTGAAAATACGTGGATGAAAATCGATCAATAGCACTTAATACTTTAACTGTTCTGTCAATTGTTGTTTAGGTTGATTGATTACGTTGTACAAGCGAACAAATGCCGAGCTGCACCTACTTGAGAGATAGCAGTAGTTCTTCACCATAATCGAATCTTCCTAATGGGTTGCAACCAGTGGCGGAGCTTAGCCCATTGAAATCGGGCAGTAGCCTCCCCTTAATTTTTGAAAATCATTGACTGGATATTAATTTCACCATGTAATTTTAAGTTGGGCCTAAAGTTGGTCCCCCCTTTCCTCCCAACATCAGTATTTTAGTTACTGGGCAGTGGGCAGTGAATTCTCCTCTCCTCCCAACTCCATTCTTTTAATGGGCAGTGAAGTAAACCCACAGAGAAGTGAGAACAAAAATGAAAAATGGCAAGCATCGCTGATCGCTAGCCTTGGCCTGATTTAGTGATTTCTCTCGGCGTCGCCACTCGACTCTAGCCATTGGCCACTCAAGCACTCGCCATTACTCTCGAGTCTCGCTCCGTTGCTGCCACATCTCGCCACGACGATCAACGACCTCGACTCTCGACTCTCGGCTCTTGAAATTGTCTCGGCCGTCAACAATTTCTGGTAATTGGGGTTCGCTCGCCTCTTAAGTTGGTACCAAATAGTGCTGGTAAGTTGGAAAAGGCAATCAAATTGGTCTATTAAATAGTGAAAATTAGAAGAACCAAATTGTGCTTGACTGCTTGCTCAAACAAATTGCTTACTTTGTGTGGTAAATTCTGAAATCAAATAATTCAATTTCTTAGGACTTGGTAAGCTATTTAATATAAAGTAAGACGGTGAATGAAAACTAAAGTACCCATTAATGGAATTAAGTATTCAAATTATTTACTTAATTTAGTCAAATGGAGTTTTTGAAAATAGTTTTAGACTTTTAGTCATAGACTAATATTTCTAAAAATTATTGCAGATAACAATGGGTAAGGATCTACCTCAAAAAAAAAAACAATGGGTAAGGATAGAACTATTCATTCATTTTTCAAGAGAAAGAGAGATGAAGCGGAAGTGGTGAATGCAACAATTGGTTTGACATCAGCCCCTACTTTCGTTCCTCAACCTTCTTTCTCTAACCTGGAGCAACAAGAACCAGACGAACCCCAAGTACCTGAACAAATTTTGTTTCAAGGTATCAAATTTTTGGAGAGGGATCCTGGACTGCGCCCTCAAATTTGGGAATACCCGGTTAACCAAAGAGATGAAGTGCGCCGTGCATACTTGAAATTAGGTCCCATGCAACCCAAATTAAAGAAGTACAGTTCTTCTGAAGATGGAGACTATCACCGTTTCCAATATGATTGGTTTAGTCGTTTCCCTTCATGGTTAGAATACTCACAGAGCACTGGTCGTGCATATTGCTTTATCTGCTACCTTTTCAGTAACAATTTGAAGAAGCGTAGTGGTTTTGATGCATTTACAGTGAAAGGATTTGGAAAGTGGAGGAGAGTTAATGATGGAAAAAAAATGTGCATTTTTAACGCACATAGGATCTGATCCTTGCTCCGACCACAACAATGCAGCTAGGTCTTGCCAAGCCTTGCTGAATCAATCCGGTCATTTGGAAGTTGCAATTAAAAGAGAGCAAAAGAAATAGAAAGAAATCGGTTGCAATTAAAAGCAACGATTGCATCTGTTAGATGGCTTTCATTTCAAGCTTGTGCTTTTCGAGGTCATGACGAGTCTCCCTAGTCTAGAAACCAAGGGAATTTCCTTCAAATGATAAAGCTTTTAGCCGAATTCAATTTAGAAGTTGCTAAAGTCGTGCTAGAGAACGCTCCTTACAATTCTAAGTACACATCCCCGGATATTCAGAGGGAGATTTTAAGTATTTATGCAACCAAAGTGCAGAAGCATATTCATGATGAGATTGGGGATTCTAAGTTCACCATTATCGTGGATGAAACATGTGATGTGGCAAAAAGAGAGCAAATGGCTTTAATATTCAGATTTGTTGACAAAGATGGAGTGCTGCAAGAACGATTTTTTGACCTGATACATGTGAAGAACACCAAAGCATCGACACTTAAAGAGGAATTGTGCTCTATTCTGTCGAAGCATTCTTTTGATATCCAAAACCTTCGTGGTCAAGGATATGATGGTGGCAGCAATATGAGAGGGGAGTTGAACGGGTTGCAAGCTCTATTTCTCCAAGATTGTCCTTATGCATATTATGTCCATTGTTATGCACATCATTTGCAACTTGCCTTGGTAGCTGCAGCTAAGGATGTAATTCCCGTGTTCCAATTTTTTGAGAACTTGACCTACATCACAAACGCAGTTGACAATTCTGCAAAGCGTCGTGATGAACTCCACAGTGCTCAAGTGGTTGAGCTTGCACAGATGATAGCTATTGATGAACTTTAGACGGGCCAAGGAGCAAATCAGATTTGCACATTGAAGCGAGCTGGCGACACTAGATGGGGTTCTCATCTGAGTTATGTTTCTAACCTTATGAAAATGTTTAATGCAGTGAAGTCTGTGCTTGTGATGGTTGGTAAAGATGCATCAGCTGGTTCAGTTCGTGGAGAAGCAGATACAGCTTTTAAACATCTTATGGATTTTGAGTTTGTGTTTGTCTTGTGCTTGATGAAAGAAGTATTGGAAATTGCTGACATGCTTAATCAAGCTTTGCAAAAGAAGTCATAGGACATAGTAAATGTTGTGCATTTGGTGTCTTCCACAAAAGCCCTTCTTCAGAATATGAGAGAAAATGGGTGGGAAAGTTTTCTTGGCAAGGTCATTAAGTTTTGTGAAAGTCATGGCGTTGATGTTCCAAACATGGACGAGACTTACATTTTGCGTGGTGGTCGTGCTCGTCGTCAACCTGACCATTTTACAAAGGAACGTTATTTTCGTGTAGAGGTATTCTTGGTGATGATTGACACACAATTGCAAGAGCTTAATTATAGATTTAATGAGAAGGTAATGGATCTTATATCTCTTAGTTCCACGTTGGTCCCAAAAAACAAATATAGGCCTTTCAATGCTGTTGACATATGCCGGATGGTGGATAAGTACTACCCTGAAGATTTTACTGAACAAGAGAGGCATGGGTTGGAGCAACAACTTAATCATTTTGTTGTGGACATTTCAAGCAATGAAGAATTAAAAGAGATATCAACTTTAACAGAGTTGTGCCGATCCCTTGTTGTGACAAACAAGCATACTATCTACAATTTGATTGATAGATTGATTCGTTTGCTTGTCACTCTTCTTGTTTCTACAGCTACCGCTGAACGTGCTTTTTCTGCTTTAAATATTATCAAAACAAGGTTGCGTAACAAGATAGAAGATAAATTTCTTGCTAATTGCTTGTTAGTGTATATCGAAGGTGAAATTGCCGAGAGCTACAGTTATGAAGATATTACTCTTGATTTTAAGAATTTGAAGAAACGAAGAGCAGATCTCTAGCGTCTGTAGCATATAGTAAGTTTTATTTCTCTCTTTATTTCATTTTGTTTAATGTTTACTGATTACAAAAAAGTTCTATAATTCTAAATTTCCAATTTTAGGGTATTTGCTTGCTTTTGGAAGAATGGAAGGAACTTGCTTCACTGAAGAGGACATTGTTTCAGTTTTTGGATATCTTTTGTATAGGACTAGGATATCTTAACAATATTATTTTGTAGTTATCTGATGTTAGTTTTTTAATGTAAGGTGTCGGGAAAAACCTGAATTGTGAACATATGCAAGGAGCAAAATATTATTTCTGTTATGGTACTTATGTTGATACTATACATTTTGTTTACCTAATTTTTATTGGCTTGGCCCCCCCTTAATTTGAGGTCAAACTCCGCTACTGGTTGCAACATCAGAAGTAATAATCAAGTCATCGTGCTGCAGCAAAGCAGTACTCGGTACGAGTAAAATACCTCCAAAATCTGACAAAATTGACAAAGCAGATCAAATAGAACAAACTTTCAACCATATGCAACTCTCAAATAACCAATTTTACATTTACAACGTGTAACAGCTGTTAAACTTAAAAAACACACGGCCTGTTCTGAGAGGACCAACTTTGATTTCATCATTGCAATTCAAATCTATGTCACTATAGTACATTAAGAAAATAAACACTGAAATTTATTTTAGTCTCCGGTGGGACATGTCCAGTAAACCAGCCCGCTGCAAGTCAGAAAATTTTTTAATCAGCATAGAAAAAAAATACAAAACAAAGATGCAATGAGAAGTAAACAATCAGAGTTTTTTGAGGTGTTCTTACATTTTGTTCTAAATGAATGACCATAATCAGTACGTACCGATATGAGAACAATACTATTGTGAGCAATGTCTTGTAGAAGTGCAGTGTCAGTATATGAATATATACATAACAGATCAATGACTATATTGACAAAGACCTTATGAAGCTAATTTGCTCAGTAGGTAAAAGAAACACAAAACCTAAGGCAGACTGCTGCATTTCACTTTTCGGTATAATAGTCAACAGCAGAACCCATCAGCTCAAAACACATACAAACACAACAAAAACGTATCTTTATTCTGCAAGAACGAAGAAGAATAAGAAGTATGGAAGAGAGTAGACCTGATTAAGACGAGGACACACTGGAAAATACCAGCGACACCGGTCCAAGAAGAAGGGCCTTTATCTGTGAGGGCATCCTGCACCAGCATTCCCACTGCCCCCGCCAGAGACACAAATGACACCACATACGCCACAAATAGCCATAGCTTTATTCTACATTTTGTTTCAAATTGTTGATGAGACAAAAGAAAACAGCAAATACACGCTATCTAGTCTTGAATTGATGTGCGCTTCAAGTCACAGATTGTTCAGGGCTCCCAGCAATACCACTTACAAAAATACATGAAGTTACCATCTTGGCAATACTTCCACAAAATATAGGTTCTCACTGAACCATTCTTGCTTTTATCGTACATTAGTTGAAATATATGAGGACATTTGTGCTTCATAGAAAACCAATTTCACGAGGACAGAGTAAATACTTCTGATGTCACTAAAATAGGTAACTGTTTCTACTATTTTCGTACCCTTTTCAATGAGTTACATAGTTTGTAAGCGCAACCATATATCCAAACGCATCCAATATGTGAGACCTACTTTTTTTTCAGGGGCGTGAATCATATCCAAAGTTATTGAACGAGAAACATATGGCACAATTTCCAAAAAAATAATTCACCTCCACTCGTCATCACCACCGTAAGGGGAGTAGTAGTCATTGCTGATATCATCTTTGTTCACGCAGTTAAACATGAGAGCAGCAAGAGTGGCAAATATACCTAACAAAACAAAATTTTAACAAACGTTAGTTAATCCCACATTAGGCTTTTGCAGGGTTAAACCATCCTTGCACGATACACTTCCTATAACATCTCAGAAATTTCTAAAAATCTAAATAACTTAACCTAGATCTCACACCAGACGAACAAAGAGAGAGCATACAATGGCAATATATTGCACTAATTGATACAATTTCAGTTAGGGTTTCACTTGCCAAAATCGAGCTCTCCCCAACCTAATTTCAGTTAGGGTTTCACCAATTCCAGCCGCAAGTCAATCCAGCTACTTTCCCCTCACTTACCCTAACTCTCCACCTAATTTCCCAATCGGGGGCAGTCGAATTCCCCAATCCACAGAAATTGCGGAAGCAGGTAGGTAGAAAATCTCAAATCGGTGTTGGTTGGTTGCTTACCGGGGAGGTAATGGAGGAAGGAGACCTTGACGGAGCTGCAGACGACCGCGTCGACCCAGAACCACCACCCGGCGCCGAAGACGGCCCCCGCGAGCCCCGGCCCCGCGACCTCCCACAGCACGCCGAAGTTGTTGCTGTCCATGCTAGATCTCTCTCGATTGGTGGCGATCGGGAAATCGCCGCCCCCTTTTGTTTTCTTTGTTTTTGTTTGAGCTGCCGCTCAAGGAACGAACCTTAAGAGAAAGGAAATAATTGAGCTTTTGTTTTGTATAGTCTTTTTTTTTTCTTTTTGTGTAGTGGGTCGGGGGATTTCATATAGAGGTGGCAAATCGGACGGACGGGTCGGGTTCAGGTTCGGGTCAGGTCAGTTTGACCTTCTAGAATATTTTAGGTCGGGTCGGGTCGGGTGATCGGGTCTGGTCGGGTCAATTTTAATGTCTACTTTTTTTGGATCGTATGTTGATTTGAGTTGGATTAGATGATATTTGATCTCGAGTCGGGTCGGGTTCGAATCAGGTCAGGTCGGGTCGAGTCAGTTTGACTTTCTGTTAAATTTCGGGTCTGGTCGAGTCAGTTTTACTTTCTGTTAAATTTCGGTCGGGTCGGGTTCAAGTCAGGTCGGGTCGGGTTTGAGTCGGGTCGGGTCGGGCGGGTTTCTCGGCTCGGGTCGAGTCGAGTTCTGCCACCTCTAATTTCATATCTGTAGCGCTGTATTGTGTAGCGCAAGATGTGAACCGTTAGATCGTCTCGAGATCTGTGCTGGCTTGAAGTCCTGAGAAATTGATACTGGCTTTAATGGACTATCGGTAGTCAAATTAAACATGTACTATTCAAATTATTATTTCAGACCATTTTGTATTGTGTACTGAGATATATTATACAAATAAATTAAATATTTTAATAAGTTAAACTTGAATATTGATACATGTGATATAAATACTAGCACAGTCGGTATCGATTTTGACATGCATGTATCAGTTTAATTTTTCTTTTTTTCTTTGCGTGTGCTATATGGTTTCCAACATCATGCAACTTTTTTTAGGTAACACTTTATCTTGACAAAATATGGACTTGATACAAGACTACTGACTACAAGTTGATAGTTGCGAGATAATTAGTCCTGATTTTTGTAGTATATTTTTAATGGATCATTTTGTTTTGTGAGAATTTTGTGTCGCTCTAGATGTAAAATTAGATTTAGATTGGTATAAAACTCTCCCGATGTTGATAGCAATTACACCCTGCGTTTGGTAGCCGTAGTAAAATTGATTTAAGAGGTCACCAAACAGAAGTGATTTAAGGTGTAGAAAATTAACGCAGCTATATAGGTATAGTAAACTAAATCACCAACATTTTACATCTTTTACCTATAACATCAACTTTACTTCATCTATTTACTTCACTACCACTAAACACCACTGATTCAAGGTGATTTAATGTTTTACTCCACTTTAACTTACTACACTTGTCAAACGGGGGGAGAAGCTCCCAATGTGTCGGTCTAGCTTAGTGTTGTGACAAAAGGGCGGGTAAGGGTCCCACGGGCGAAGGGTCCGGCGGGTTTGGGGAAAAACCCATGCCCTTACCCGCCCCTCGCCCTTCGGGCGAGGTCGGGCACGGGCGGGCAAGGGCGGGCGGGGGGCGGGTGGGGGGCGAGTGCGGTCGTGTCGGCTTCGGGCGGATCGCCGGCGGTTTCCGACATTTTCCGACGTTTTCGAGCGGATTCCGGCGTGTTTTTTTTTTTTAACATTTTTTTAGAAAATGTTTAAAATAATTTTTTAAAACATAATATTTTTAAAAACACAAAAAAAAAACGAAAT
This sequence comes from Cyperus esculentus, assembly GCA_030179965.1. Lineage (NCBI taxonomy): Eukaryota > Viridiplantae > Streptophyta > Magnoliopsida > Poales > Cyperaceae > Cyperus > Cyperus esculentus. The sequence continues at coordinate 3,899,130 of JASGLE010000013.1, read as the reverse complement.
AAATTTTAAAACAAATTTTTTTTAGAATCCGAACTCCAAAGAACGTTAAAACCCGAAACTTTAAAAATCCGAAACGATAAAAACGAAGTTATTTTAAAACAAACGTTTTTTTAAACAAAGTTTTTAGAAACAAAGTATTTTTTTTTTTAAATCCGAAGCAAATTTTTTTTTTCAAAACAAAGCATTTTTCAAAAAATCGGAAACTTAAAAATCCGAAATCTTTTTAAAACAAAGTTTTGTTTAAAACAAATTTTTTTAAAACAAAGTTCTTTAAAACAAAGTTCTTCAAAACAAAGTTTTTTTAAACCAAATATGTTTTAAAACCAATTTTTTAAAAAAAATCCGAAACTTTAATTTTAAAAAACAAATTTTTTTTAATTTGATTTGTTTAAAAAAAGTTACCCTCCTCCTTTATTCCGGGCTTGGGACCGGCTATGTTATGATATTATAAAATAACATAGGCGGAGTTCTAACTTTTTTAAAAATGTTAGTAAATATTTATAAAAGTAAAAAAATGTTTAATAAATTGGAAAAACGAAAAGAAAATAGAATAGTGTGTAGAGTTCGTACCGAAACCGAAACTACCTTTTTAGTTGACCGATCTCATATACCATTGGCCAGTCTCTTCTTCGGGTTCGCATTCATCATCTGAGGGTGGCTCCTCGCTCCCTTGAGTTTCGGCGCCGGATAAAGATGCTTCTATTTCCTTATATTGCTCACGATTTTCCGCATCAATCCAATCCTTGAGGCATACGAGTCGCTCAAAAACCTTTGGACCCAACTTGCTTCTAATATCATTAAAAAACAAATGTAGTAAGTAAAAGAAAAAATGTGATTTAAAATGAATAAAAAATCGTGCAGATGTAAAAAAAAATATAGGCATTTACCTTTTATCGGTAAGAATCCGATTTGCCGAACTAAAACAAGATTCGGAGGGCACGGTTGAAACGGGAACGGCAAATATGTCCCGCGCCATAGTATATAAAGTTGGAAAAACATTTTTGTTTTCCTTCCAATAATCAAGAACATCAGTTCCCTCCGGTGTTCCCTTTACGGAAAAAAAGACTTGTAAATCGTTGGAGGCGTTGTACATAATACTATCCAAACCATCGTCCTCCAATATTGACAATAATCCGTCGCCCGATTGGGTCCTATGAAAATTTAAGAAATAAAAAATCGAATGAAATTAAAAAAATCCGAATTAATTAAAATCGGATTCAAATTTAAAAATCCGAAATAAAGTTTAAAAATCCAATTTAAATTAAGAAAACCGAATTGAATTAAAAAAACCGAAATTAATTAAATAAATCGGAAATAAAAAATGTACCGCGAGATTTGACTTGCAGAAGCCGGTTGTTGGACATTCACTTGGGCGTTGTATGCATTGAACAACCCTTCAATCGCTTGGCTCACGGTTTGATCCACATTTGTGTTCGTAATGTCCAAATTAGTGTAGTACTTTCGTAGCATTCTTACCGTGTAGACCTTCTTGTATGTCGGATGGAGACAATTTGCAACAATCGTGAGGGGTGGTACGGCTTCCCAATATTTGAGAAACTTCTCCTTCATGGCTCCTACGATTGGAGCAAGAGAAGCGTCGGTGTCTTCGAGAACTAAGAAAAAAATCGAATTAAAAAATTGAAATTAAATTAAAAAACCAAATTAATATAAAACCGAAATTAATAAGAAAACCGAAATTGATAAAAAATATGAAATTAAAAATGTACCTTTCATTTCATGATATACTTGGGAGATTCGTAAGAGGTGGTGAAGCAACTCATGCGCGGTCGGTTTATACGAGCAAGACAATGCTAACGTCGCTTTGAAGAATACTTCAAGAAATTTCATTAATTTGTTCAATTGATCCCATTCACCCGACGAGAGAGCTAATTCCATACCCTCGGGCGTCTCATTCAAAATTGCATTAATAGCATGTGCATAAGGAAAACACCGTTTCAACATTCTATAAGTTGAGTTCCAACGGGTATCTACGTCCCATGGCACTCTTAATTTAGTAAATTGCATTCTACTACACATATCATGAAATCTTTGTTTTCTAATGCCGTTAGTAAAAATATGAGTTACCGCCTTCTTAAATTTTGTTATTAAATCATTAGCACCGGATGTTTTAAGTCCCGCCTTAACGGTGAGGTTTAAAACATGACATGCACATTTTTGGTGAAAGAAAGCTCCATTCGCAATTGGAGATAATGAACGCAAAAAATATTCTATGGCCTTACCATTATTACTAGCATTATCAAAAGAAATTGAGAAAACTTTATTTTGGAGATCATTTTTCAATTTAAATTCATTCATAACACCCAAAATTGCATTAAAAACTACTTCGCCGGTGTGCGGGTATTCTATAATCCGAAAACTTAGTACTTTTTTTTGCAATTTCCAATTATCATCAATGTAATGTGCGGTAACACAAATATAAGATAAACCATGTTTACCGGCGGTCCAAATATCGGACGTGAGTGCTACTTTAAATGGTGCGGTTGCAAATATGGCAATCAATTCATTTTTGCGGTAAGTAAATTGTTCTTTAATTTCGTTTGACATTTTCCTATAATAAAATGGTTTGTAAAATGGTTGAGCGCAACCTCTAATAACTAAACGAGCAAAACTCAAACAACCGCTCATACTAATTGGTTGTTCCTTGTGGGTAATATACCGTGCAAACTCACTTAACATTTTTTTTCGTCATATTTTTGGTGAGTTCGTGTACCATCCGGATTAATTTGGGTTTGGACAAGTGTATTATCGGGTTGTTCTTGTGGTTGTTCACCGTTGGTGATATGTCGTGCGGCATGTCTACCCATAGAACTATTATTATCATCATAAGTAAAACTAGATTTGCAACCTTTTACCTTTTACCTTGCACCGTGCGCTTACGCACTTGCCGGTCGCCGGGTCGATGGTTTGCTCGAAGTAACGCCACCAATGTGCGTTGTACTTCGGGCGGGGGTTCCTTCTTTTTCTCGGCCCCGGTGGCGTGCTTGCCTCCGGCTCTTCCTCTATTGTTTGGATTTCGGGATATCGATCAGAACTTCCGCCGATGGTCGGAGGAGCAAATGTGCTAGAACTCCCCGCGGCACTTCCGACGGTATGATGTGTGTAGTCCGTCTCATAGGTAGTTTGCGGATAAGTGGGACCACCGAACAATTGATCACTTAATTGTTGGATCGTGTCGGTTACGGGATTGGGTGACGGGGCCGTCGGGTAAGAATAGTCATGTGGTGGAGTTGTCATTTCTCACTACAATAAGGAAAAAAACGGATTTAATTTATGTAAAGCAAAACGAAATATAAAAATAACCGAATTAAACTAATTGTGTATGAAAAAATTTATCATAAAAGAATAAAATATTTTGACTACAACTTTATGATAAAACTACAATTTTTGAAAATTTGAAATTATTTTACAAGTAATGAAAAAAATATAAAAGAAATAAATAATACAATTATTTTGAGTACAATTTTATCATATGTTGCCAAATCCGATTTAAAATAATTGTGTAATTGCATAAATCAAATTATAGTATTCTAATAATGTTATAAAAAAAATAATACAAATAGAACGTACCTCCGAATTTTTGCGGAAATGCCGGCGAGGCGAGTATCGGATTGACTAATGCAAGAGATTGTAATAAAATAAATATGCTAGTTTTTTAGAATTTTGGAAATAATAAATATAAATTAGAATGTAAAAATAAAACTAGAATTGATTTATGCAAGAGATTGAGAGAGTATTGAGTGAGAGATTGAGAGAATTTGATAGTTTGTTTGTGAGAAATGAGTGTTGAATGTATGGGTGTATTTATAGGTGTGAATTGGGGGGGGGGGGGGTGAATTGGGGGGGGGGGGGGGTGGACATTCAAAAATCCAACCGTTGGATTCCAACGGTTCAAAAAATGTGTCAGACGGGTCGGGCGGGTCGCACGGGTCGGCCGGGTCGGGGGGGCGGAGTTCGCGCGGGTGTGGCTGGTGCGGCGGGTCGGGGGGGCGGGTCCGGGGGGTGGGGCGGGTCCGGGGGGCGGGTCGCGCGGACCGAGGCGTGCGGACGGTGGGAGTGGGAGCGGGGTGGTGTCAGACGGGTCCGAAGGGCGGGTCGGGGGGGCGGGTCGGGTCCGAAGGGCGGACACGGAACGGGTCCGACAGGCGACGGGCGGGCACGGGCACGGGCACGGGTCCGACGGGCGGGTAAGGGTGGGTAACGGGTAAGGGCGAGCACGGGTTTAGACGGGCGGGCGGGTTACGGGGGGTGAGGTCCAAAACCCGGACCCTTACCCGCCCTTACCCTTGACCCGTCGGACCCGGCCGACCCGTCTGAATCCCCGCACGGGCGGGTCCGCACGGGCGAAGGGCAAGGGTCGGGGGGGCGGGTCGGGGGTCAGACGGGTTTTGTCACAACACTACTCTAGCTGTATGAAGAATTTTAATTTTGGTTTTGAGAATAAACAGAAGTAATTATTTCCAAAAGAAAACGGTTAAGTATCTTGCCATCAATTATTAAGTGATTCTAACAATTATCCAATTTAATACACAATGTTGATAGCAATTAGAAGCTGCCTCTATAATTTAGATATCAATTTCAATTTTACTGTTCTTATAACAATGAAAGTATTTGAGATAAAAATTGTTTATTTTGCAGTGCAAATAATTCACATACGATGGGATAATATCAAGCCACATATATCTACATTATAATTTATAAATTATATATTTAGTGCAACTAAATAAAAAGAATTTTAACCCCTCTTTATATTATAACAAGGGAAAATTGTCAAAATGCCACTCTAAAACTTGAGACTTGTCAAATTGCCATTGCAAAGTTTTTGCTTGCAAAATTGTCACTCCAAAATTGATGTTCTTGCCAAGATACCATTATGCTCAATTTAAAATTGAAAATTCATAATTTATTATGCCAAGACAAAAATACCCTTCCAACATTTGTACAAAATTTAATCCACTTGATTTATGTTGGTTTCTTCCCTGAACTCCAGCCAGCAACTTCTTTTGGCTGCCCAACTAGCAACAATTCTACCACCCTCCACCATTGCAAGCCCCAGTGCACCATTGAACCACTATGGTGCGTCATTGATCCACTCCGGTGTGCCGTCAAACCATTCCGGTGTGCCATCGATCCACTCCGGTACGCCGTCGGACCACTCCGGTAAGCCGTCGAGCCACTCCGGTGCATAATTGGCATTCAAGTTCTGTAAGTGGTGGAGTATCCAATAGGAATAACAATTTATTTTGTATTAAGCAAGTCTTCAACGTAGTTTGTTTGTTTTTTTAATTATTTTTTTCTAATTTTAGATACAATTGGCAGCCAAGGGAATGATGAGTAAGGGTGTGTATAAAGGTATTATGGGAAATACCAAAGTATAGATATGATTAAAGAATATTTTTTAATTAAAATGAATAAAAATATTGGTACAATAACATATTGGTAAGAATATAAGTTTTGGAGTGGCAATTTTGCAAGCAAAAACTTTGCAATGGCAATTTGACAAGTCTCAAGTTTTAGAGTGACATTTTGACAATTTTCCCTTATAACAATGAACCCACTCTTGTAAATAACTTTTTATGTTTTAATGAAAATTTGGTTGGTGATTTACCAGCCACTTCAACAACAACAACCAAAAAAAAAAAAATTGAACCCACAATGCCAATAACAAATAAAATCATTTATTGTTTATTGTCTCCCAAAAATAAAGGGGCCTAGTTATGAAAGAAGAATGATACAGAGGATATGTGTATGAACATTGAACATGGCAACAGAAAACTTGATTAACATTCAATTCAGAACCATATATACTTAATATATAGCAACTAATATTTTCCATCTTTTAGGCATTACTTAATGTAATAAAACAAAATACCGCAATATTTATGCATAATACTTATTTTAACCAAACTGCCCCTATCCAAATAAGAAAAAAAAATTTCTCGAAAACACCCCCACAAGGAGATTTTATTTACATGGAACCCCAAATCGAATATACTATAATCTCAACACCGGGTAAGAGCATTTACACTGACAAGATATCTTAACATATATATTCTATGTAACAACACCTTGAAAGACGTCGTTCTGTTCATTGAACCTTAAACCGAACAACGATACATGAAATGTCGTCTTTGCTTTCTCTTTTAAGAGCTTCAGCCGTTAGCTGCTTTGCAGCCACTTGAGGGTCTTTCGATCTCTTTGCGATTTCAACTGCTTGATTGTTGTCCATAACCTGGATTGATATAAAGAATGATTTAGCAAACTGCAGAAGAAAAATGCTGAATCAAATGCCGAAACTTTCTACTTCAAAATAGAACATTCTGAGGTTTGCGAAACCACATTGAAAATTTACTCGGAGAAAACATATTTGGTACTAAAACAAGGACAAACCTTCCAAAGGCCGTCACTTGCAAGGATAAGAAGTTCTGCAGTGTGGTCTATATCTTTAACTTGTATGTCGGGATCTGATCTCAAATGTGATTTCAGGTTTCTGTCTCCAAATGCACGTGCAACTGCCAGCTGTCCATTCACTCTTGGTACATCACCTAATAGTATTAAATGAAAGAAATTGAATCATAAATCTTTGCATATAGATTTAATAATTCCAAGTCTTTTTCTTATTTTTGCACTTAAATTATTTATTTCAGTTCAACTCGTCTCAGAACATTTTTCTCTGGCAACAACTCAACACCATCTCGTGCAACCAATGCAACATTGATGAGTGCTACATGATTGACAGGAGCCACATCAGCAACTATACAGAACCAAAGACAGATTTCTTTTGGAAATTATAACATCATAAATTTCATATAAAAACCAAGTCTCATAGATGAAATTGAAAACTTCTGTAAAAGATCAAACACAGGGTCAATAGACTCTATCTTTTTATCCTTTACATTAATTTGCCCTGTATTCAAAGATTGAAATTAACAAATTCAAGGCAAAACAGATTAGTAATTTCAATATTATATGAACTACTTCCTTAGCCTATATAGATCTTAAGTAGCTTATATCATTTTGCAAGAATACAAAAGTTTATTTACTGTGTTGTGATTTGCAAAGAAAACCCTCCTGATTAGCAAAAAATACGAGTAATGTTGTTAATTTTTATTGCAAAACCGTGGAACCTATTGATGTGATAGTCTATAGTATTTCTTAATTTAATGAACTTCTATTATATACAAAAAAACATATTTCTCCGTTAGCTATTTTGAATAGTAATTTAGTGTTTCACAGTTTCTTAGATCAGTCCAGATTACCAAAGTAGCCCCTTGACATTGCTATTTGATATTCTTATATTACTTTTGCTTTTAGTTATGCAAACACAAGGTTATATAAATTACGGAAATTTTATTTTAGTTGATTCACAAAACCAAACATCCAAAAGGGTAGGTGGCTTATAGCAATTAGGGCTGTTAACAATGCATTGCACGCATGATGCTTTTGACCTGCCATAGTCAAACAAGACCATTTAAACAAAAATTATATATTAAATTTTGGATTACAAATTGACCCTAAACATTAAACCTTGTTCTGCTCCGACCATAGTTATGTAAAAAATAATAATAATAATAATAATAATAATAATAATAATAAAAAAAATAATTAATTAGTATTTTTGTTGAGCATTGAAAACTTCATATTTTTGCAGACATCAAGCTATTAGTGAATGTTATTTGCAAATATCTTGAATAAGGTTCACTATTACTTTAAGCTAACTTAAAGAGACTATCTGCTTTATTTCAGAGAAAAAAAAAACAACAAAAAAGAAAAGAGGAACCTCGTGTGTGAGTAAATGCAATTTGTGAGAGAACCAACTAATTCAATTAGCTCCCAAATTACTGCACTAGGTTAAATTTAGCAGTTTGAAGTAAATTTATGACATGGGCACTACGTCAACGAACAGAAAATACCGTATCAGCACCACATCATCAAGAGTGCCAACCCACATCTGTTCCACGTGAGGCTTGATTGAATCAGATTTAACACTTAAAAAGGCTCAAATGAACTTAAGAAAATAGTTAAGAACCCAAAAGCATATGGTTTTTTGGAAATATATGTTTTTGTTTTTAAAACTAAGACCTAATATTTCTCATTGTTGCAATTTGACCTGTGAAGACAAAACCTAAACAGGAGTTGAGATTGAGCACTTCAATTCTCATAAACTCAAATGGAACAATTTTAGGTAAATTGGTTTTAACTGTCAGTTATGAGTTTATATGAACTGCTCTCAATACATGTCATTAAGTGTGTGTTCCCCAATCACAGTAAAGTCAATCTACTATATTTCTAGAATGGTGGCAAATAACCCTATTACAGTAAATAGGGTTCTTCAATAGATTTCAAGACCAACCACATAACTCTAAAGGGTTGTTAGCTAGCAGAAAGTAACATGTTTATGATGAATTATAGATCTGATGCTTTTGACCTGCTACAGTCGAAGGAAACCACCAAAAGGAAAGTAGTATATTTGTAGCTTTTAGCCTATTAGTGACTGAAGTATCATTTCAGAAGAAAAAAAAAAAATTTAATTGAATTGTATAGCAGCTCCTAAATTAAGAAAATGTAAAGGTAAAAAATTTTCAACATTTAACAGACTGCATTTTTTGACTCACGGAATCTAATGGTGGGTAAATTTGCAAACATATTGTACAAAAGGCTCGAGGTTAGTTGAGATAAGAACATCTCCAAGAACTGTCAGCATTATTATGATGGAAAATGTTAGGTAAACATTAATAAAGACATGTTTGGTACCATTATTTTTATGACTTGACAGTCTTTTCTCATGATCAGTTATTTTGACTGGGCCAAAGCTCAAGTGCTCAGTGTTGCATACCAGAAAAGACTTAAGATGTTACTCGTAAACTTGAAAGACACCGGACCCACTATGCTTTACAATTAAACAACTTATTTATGAGAAACATCTTGCGTTTATTGAAAAACCGTCCATACATCCATAGACGTGTACGAAATGTAACAAATACATTCCGAAATGTAACAGATACATCCTAAAATGTAACCTATGGATGCTATGGACACCAGGTATTACTCTTTATTTATTACTATCTACAGTAAGGAAGTTAGTAGTTATGAGAGGAAGGGGAGGGGCGTTACCTGGAAGGTTAGACACAAAGCCTCCCTTATTCTCGATACTGCTCCGCTCGGCATCGGGATCATGATCTGTTGTCATCTGAAAAACCTGGCCGCCTTTAAGAAGAACAGATCGAGAATCCCCAATATTTGCAACCCACAGCTGACAACCGTTAACAAGGATTGCGGTGACAGCTGTTGAGCCACCATGACCAAGGAACGGCCGGTGCGACAATATGGCCTGGTCAGTCTTCTCATAGGCTTTCAGTATCGCTCGGTCAGGGTGGGTCCAAAATTCCTCCTGCAGTGTTAAAAGACATTATAATTGAAACTAACATTAAAACAAACTGTTTTCACAATGAAAACAGAAAACAATAAAGAGAATTTTGCATGAACTTCTAAGCGAATTCATATATGTCATCCAAATTTTTCCAGAGATATTAACATTTACCAGAAATACCATACCTGAACCTCCCTTGTAAATTTTTTCAGGGGCACAAATGAAAATGTTCCAAATAATACAACTATTGAACTTCATACCATTCTAATTCGATAATAAAAAAATACCCAAAAAAAAAAGAAAAAAATTACCTCTTTGAGGATATTGTCAAAGAGATTTTTCTGCAGATACTCGGGCACGCTGTGGCCGAGATGGCCGTCAAAGATGGCAAACAGACCCAAATCATGGCCTTTCATTCGCACGAAATCGGCGACATGGCAGTCCTCCATGGGATGGTTGGTCATCCCCTTGACCAGACTGAACCCATAGGAGACCTTGGTATTACCCTGAGTGCACTTCCCTTTGCCACTTGATGATTCGGGTTTTTCCCACTAGACATGAAAATTGTAAATTCATCATGATAACAGAATCAGTTCCTTTTTATTCATTTTGGGTACTGGAAAATTAAAAAGAAAAAGTACAGTAAAGAAGAGGAATTATGAATTGCTGCAGTGATTGATTTGTTACCGGAGAATAGTCGGCTCCGGCTCCGAAGCAGCACAACTTATCCATGGAGAGAACAACCAAAATCACATCAATTCAGCAATTCCTGACCCTTTTCTCTCTTCCTCCTCACAAGTCACAATCCTGTGCTATATATGCCAGTTCATAAACCCTGCAAAACAGCAAAATCATCACAACCCATAATCAGAAACATCCTCAGTTCCTCACAATACAACAACAAAAATCATACCAGATGAAGATTATGCCTCAGTAGTCAGTCCCACACAAGATCTGAGAAACCTTGGCAAAAAAGAGTGAGCAAATTAAGGAGAGTAAAAAAGGGGGTGACTTTAGTTTCAATTTTGGTTTTGATTTTGGTTTTGGGATTTGTTGGTATTGTGAATTGGGTTGATGAGAATGAGAATTGGAAGTTTTTTAGAATGCGCGTTGGGAGAAGGAGAAAGAGAGAAATGGTTTTAAGTGAGTCAACACCCAGCAGCTGCACAAGCATCAGCAAACATGTAGGCGCTGCTATATGTCCCCCACAAGTTCTCTCCCATCTTGTCTTCTCTTGCTTACTAGAGCTGTAGCTCACTAGCTCGGGCGAAGCCCGAAAAGCGGTATCAAATAAATTACTAAGAATTTTATAAAATTTTAAATATTTATATTAAACAAAATTTTTAAAATTTTAATGTTATTTAGATAATAATAATAACTGATGCAATAATTTATAAATAATAATATATATTAATGCTGGATCATTTTAATGGTTAAAAAATTGTTTTAGACATATCACATTCACCTTATTTAATAAGGAGAGAAAAAAAAATTTTAGCAATTGGATCAAATTAGATAAAAAGTTTTAAACAAAATCAATTGTTAATAAGAGTGATGATGCGGCATAGTTGAGGTGCTTAGAAATCTATCCCTCTTTATGGAGTATAGATTTTTAGTTTGGCAAGTCACAAGTGGCAACACAATTTTTTTTAATAGAAGTTTTTATAAGAAGTTTGCAGTATACCAACTTTTTTTTAATAAAGTTTTTAGAGTTATTTAAGTTGTAAGTTTGATAAAAATTATATTTTACCAGCTATAATTAGTACTAATTTCTTATTACATGTTAGTTTGGCAAGTGGCAACACAATTTTTTTTTTTTTTTTTTTAGTTTTGCTGTGGTATATTTACTTTTTGTTTGATAGAAGCTTCAAAATTATTTAAGCTGTGAGATCAACAAAAATTATATTTAGGAGCTATAATTAGCACTGATTTTTTTATTAAAAATTGAAACTCTCTGTGGTCATACAACTCAGAATGTCCCCTTTTTTTTTTCTAAATTAGTATTGTGGTAAGAGTCTTTTTTATCCTAAAATATTGATAATAGTTGTCAATAGTAATAATATACTATTTTATTTGAAACTGTTTGTCAAACACCAAAAAAAAACAAAAAGAAAAATAAGTTACAATCATAAAATGCTATTCTGCTATGAGTACAGCCGTATCGTTTGAATGGCATAATAGTTTTTAAGTGGGCCAAAATATAAAATTAGCGCTTTTAGATGCTTCCAAATATCGTTCTTCTTTTTACTTTTCTAAATTTCGCTATTTAATTGTAATTGTATTTTCCTATTGCAATTATACTATCCTGTCAGTTATTGACTTGTCAAAGGAATCCACTTTCTTTACTTTTATTTCTTATTTATATAATTAAGATATAAGCAACTAAACAATCTGATAGAATCGGAACTTAAAAATATTAGATGGGTTGCAAAAAAAAAAAAAAAACAAAAGAAAAGATCATATCACAACTTATAAATAAATTGGCTTAATTAATTCAAGTTCAAAAAGTCGAATGCACCATATTATAATTTTTAGAATTTTATAGCTATTTTTTTTTTTTGAAAGATTGGCACTTTTGGCATCATTATTATATATATATAGAGCTAAACTATTATACTAATGTTAGCATTTCGGACCAAAATACTAACACCACAAATTTTATATTATCGTGTCTGAAATCACGATTTATGATGCTGAATAAATTCTTTATATGAAAATATTAGGGAATACAAAAATTTGTCATTTTTAGAGTTGTCTAAGTATTTTTTTGCATTTTTTAAAATAGCATATACAAACATCAATATTTTATTAATATTTATGACAACTTTTCTAAAATTCAAAATAAATACTTAGATACTCTAAAAATAAAAAAAAATTTGTATTCCCCAATATTTTCATGTAAAGAATTTATTGAGCACCATAAATCGTGGTTTCGGACACGATAACATAAAATTTGAGGTGTTAGCGTTAGTATAATAGTCTAACTATATATATATACATGTATGTGTATGAAGTTGAAGGGGGTAAAGTATTGAAGATATGAAACATTTTCCTGTGAAATAATTAATAAGGGAGAAGAATTAAGGTAGCAATCCCTGACTTTGTTGTCTGCTATGGAAAAATATGGAATGGAAAAGCAAAGCAACCTAGCTTCAAAGGGAAAATAAAATAATGCGCTAGCTGGAAGAGGGCTATGCGTTAGTGCTTGGACCGTTGAATTTTGATGATTGAAAGAATAAATTAAAGAAAGCACTATGAATTTTATTGTTTTGACTGCATATTTTAGTAACGTAGTGGTTTTTTATATAATCAACTATGATATAATAATAATAATAATAAAGTAGCAAAAGCTACTGTGAAAATGTTTACATTTCGTTTCGAAATGCTAATGATTTAAATTACACTTTACCATATCAAAATTTCGGTTTATGTTCCCATCAAATTTATCATTTGAAAATATTAGAGAATACAAAATTTTTCCATTTTTGAAGATTTTTAAGTATTTTAAGGTTTTTTTAAAATCCATGTACAAACAAGCACTATTTTATTAATATTTTAGAGTTGTTTTGAAAATTTCAAAACAGATACATAAAAAACTCCAAAAATGAAAAATTTTTGTATCTCTAGTATTTTTCATATGATGAATTTAATGGGAACCATAAAATCAAGATTCCGGACGTGACAAAATATAATTTGAACCGTTAGTGTTTCGGAGCAAAATACAAACGTTTTTATATTAGTCTAGCTCACATTCAAATGAAATTTTTTTTTTTTTTTTTTGGTAATTTGCTGCATTTTCATAGTAAGGTGTGTGCACATATAATGAAATGAAACAGAATAAAAAAAGGTAGATGATAATATGCGTTAATATAACAAGTCCATGCATCTTATCACTGAATAAGTGGGATATAATGAGTGCTCATCCTCTGTAGCGCTGCATTGTGTAGCACAGCATGTGAACCGTTAGATCATCTCAAGATTCGAGTTAGCACAGATCTCAAGATGATCTAACGGTTCACATTCCGTGCTATATAATGCAGCGCTACAGAAGATATAGAATCAGTGGGATAATCTATATTTAATGATGCTTGGTAGGATGTAAAAAAAATCACACTCTAATATTAGGTCAAAGAACTTTGTTGAGACTCCAAAATACGACATTTTTTATTGTGCCATAGTCCATGCCCAAGTATATTGTTTGTATGCTTACGTTACACTAATAAACCTTTTTTGTTAGGATGTGGATTGACCGGTTTGACTTGACTAGGTAAACAACTTGTCCTGTACAAAATAGTATCTTTCTTCTGATCATTTGTGCCGCATTGACATGCAAAAATATGTGATGCAAATAGAGGTGGAAAATCGGGCGGGTGGGTCGGGTTCAAGTCAGGGTAATTTGACTTTTTAGAATATCTCGGGTTGGGTCAAATCGGGTGATGGGTGGGTTGGGTCGGATCAATTTTAATATCAATTTTTTTTGGATCGTATGTTGATTTGAGTTGGATTGGATGCTATTTGATCTCGGGTCGGTTTCGGGTCAGGTTGGGTTGGGTCGGGTCAGTTTGACTTTCTGACAAAATGCCGGGTCAGGTCGGGTTCGAGTCAGGTTGGGTCGGGCAGGTTTCTCGGGTCGGGTCGGTTCTGCCACCTCTAGATGCAATTATTGGTGCGTGTGGTAGTGAACTGACTAGTTATTATTGGGGAAATAGCTCTACCAGATCTAAAATTTATTTCAGTCATAACTGATGTAAAGTTTTTTTTTTTTTTGAGTAAAAATAAGTGTTTAGCACTTATTTTCGCAAATTTTATTATTAATAATAAAATATTTACAGAGTTAGCCTCAATAGATTTGGGATCAAAAAAGAAAAAAAAAACTATAAGAAAAAGTATAAAAAAAGAAAAAAATACGTGTCATAGCAAAAAGATAACTTATGTAAAGTTTAGCAACAAAGTTTTAATTTTATAATGACAGTGATATACCAATATGATAATTTTTATGTTTTGTAAACTTTTATAAAGAATTTTGAGTATATGGGTATGTAAGTACGAGGAGGGATCCACGTTGGCAGCTGCCGTCAACCTTTCAAAAAAAAAGTACGAGGAGGATCACTTGACGATTATTATTTTGACAATATTGATAATTAAACTTCAATAAATCTAAAAAAAACCTTATAAATTGAGATTGTTTTAAATTTTGAACAATTTGAATATCATTTGATAACTTATCCAAAATTTGTACAATTTTTAACAATTCAAATTTTGCCGGTCTTTAATTGACTATCAAATATACTTAACTTTCTTTAAATTTGAAAATGAAAACATAATCATATTATAAGCTCCATAACATTTCTTAAAATAGTTTTTTATAATAGTTTTTTTAGGAAAAAAGTATCCATAGTCATCCCCAAACTTTTTTTGAAAATGATGAAAGATCATGATATTTACGAACTTGTTATATATTTCAGCACAAATTTATTTGCATGACAGGGACAGAAAAAGAAAGGAAATTTTCCTCCGAGAAAAAAAGAGTCTTGACGGTTGAAAAAATGGTGCCAATTAATTATGTTGGGAATAGGCGTATTGGAAAGATACTTGCCATTGTCAAGTTTCAAAATACAAGGCCCACTGTACATTCAGAGGAGGGATCATTGACAATGTTTATTGTGACAATTTTGACAATATGATTATTTAAAAATTCTTAAAAATTTATTAAAAATTCTCAATAATAGAAAAAAACTTTACGGAAGTATTGTTTACCTTGTAGATTTATTATGTTTACGATTATATTCAATTTAAGTGAGATTTGATAACTCTTCAAAGACCTGTTAAATAACAACCATTAAAAAGTGTATAAAATTTTGATAAGCCATCAAACAATATTTAAATTGATTGAAACTTGAAACATTGTCAATTTATAAGTTAAATAATGCATCCATAAACCTTTTTCCATTTTTAAGATTTTTTATTAATTTTTTATAAATTTTTTAAAATTCCCATTGTCAAGATTATCAAAATAACCATTGTCAATGATCCTCCTCGTTTATATATGTTCCTTTATACTATAAAATCTCTTCATTTCTTTTTGTATGACTGACACCATATACTATTTGACAAGAACAATTAAATTTTCAAATTTTTTTTTAATAAAAGTTCTGTGACAAATAGAAAGAGGTAAATTATCCAATAAAAAAAATTAAGCTTTCCATTATAAATGCACTCATCCTGGACTGACTTCCTTACATATATTTGATAGTTTGTTTTTCTGTTAGAAGGCTATATATATATAAGCTCATTTGCAATTTGTCAAGAGCCAATTGTTCAGAAATAAAAATTTGACATGTTGGATAAAATGATTGTTGGCAAAAGGTTCTAATGACTAATTTACACACCTCAACTAATTTAATTGCTCTTTAGAATCGATCAAAATTCTTGCAATAAAAACTTCAGTATGGAGTTTAAATAAAAAATGTACAGCATTGTTAATTCCAATAAGCCTGAATTATCTTACATACACTTATATATCCTTACTAATAATAAAAGCATATTGGAAAAAATGACATGAAAGGGCTATCCTCACGTCTGAGTCGTTGATCATTTTCTTCAATAGATCAGAACCGTTGATGTACGTTAATGCCCGTTGATGTTCTCAGCCCATTAAAACTAAAGTTCCATATAAATTATCTCAATTTAAGGCCCATTACATATTATCTTAAAAGTTCATTATAACAAATAACAATTTCAGCCCAATGCAAGTAGTGGGCTTTTTACTAGTACTAGTAAAGAGCTCACGTGTTGTTTTGAGCTGAAATTATAATTTTTTATAATAAATTTTTATGATAATATGTAATGGACCTTAAATAGAAAAAATTTATATGGGCTTTAAATTTTAATGGGCTGAGACATTAACGTCAACGGACATTAACGTAAATCAACGGTTCTGATCTATCCAAGAAAATGATTAACGGCTCAGGTTTCTTATTTGAGGAAGATAGCTCTTTCATATCATTTTTTCAATATGCTTCTATATACAGTAAGGATATACAGCTGCACTGGTAGCTTATTTTCTGTTCCTCACTCTCTATTTCTCTGGTAATTTAATTCAGTTTGATCATCAATTTCTCCCCAGTCAAGAATGAAGAAACGGAGTCCTGAATCCTTGATTCTAGAATGCCAAGAAAGAAAGAAAAAGAGAGCAAGAAGATCAATCACGGACGTCGAAGCAGCGAACTGGGCGGCTCTACATGATGACCTCCTGCACAGAATCTACACGGCGCTGTGGTCCAACCTCGGTGACTTCGTTCGCTTCCGTGCCGTATGATGGTGTACAATGTCATCTCAGGAGAAATGCTGTATCAAGTTGGGTGGCCAACAGACGACGACGACGACGACGACGACTTGGATGTCGTCTCAACTCACCTCGTTGAGTCCTCCGGCAACATCCTAAATTAGAGTATGCTTGTATTGTTACAGAGAAAATTCTGAAGGCGAGCCCGTATACACTGACGATATCAAAGACTCGGTTCTTGAAATCTATAAGCTTTGTTCCAAGGAGGAAGGAGGACAAACGAAACATTCCTGGGTCGAGGTTACTAATATTGGCGATCGGATTTTGTTCTTGGATGCGGTGAATGGGTTCTCTTTGAAAGCTCCACCCGGACTCGACGGGAATTGTATATACTACATGACAGATACCGGCCGGCAGCAGACCTCATAGGTACGACATTGGTACCGGCACAGTCGAAGAGGTGCCTTGCCCTTTTGATTATAGTACCTGGTTCATACCTATTACCTAGACTAGACTAGATCACTAGACCAGCTTATTTTAGGAACTTTCAAGTAAAAATTTGCTCTATGAGAATTGTATTAATTGTGATAATATTAAGTTTTAATATGCAGTGCATCGACATCGATCGATCTGTTCCTTGTTTGGATGATTCATCTTACTTATTTGTTCATGTGGATTTGCCTAATTAAAGGGTACCAATTTTTTTTGTAACTTGAGGGTGAATAACTGAATGTGGCATGACTGACAGTGACAGGATATACTGCGTATTTCTCGCATGCCGGTCTCAATTGTACAATTCCAGGGGAACTTGTAGAATTTACTTGGTTCTGTTTTCAGGGTTTTCAATATTTTAAGGGGTTGCTCTGTACAGCCAGTATTCTGGTAAAATGCCTTTGCCATCAAGTGCGGTATAATTGAGGTTGCGGATAATATGTATGCGCGCGCGCGTGTGTGCCTAACCGCCTGATCGACGGTTTCTGATCTTGACTTGTAGTACCATGGCAGTGGCAGTTCCATATCTATACTAATGTTAGATGAGTACTAAGTTCTTACTGGTTTTTTTGGATCTCTAGTTCAGTATCTACCAGAGTACCAGTGCACAGATGGTTTGATAACTATAATAAATATAAATTAATTTATGAAGTATGATCATCATAATCATATAATAACAGAGAGAATTAAAACATATGAACTCTTAAAATCTTTGCTACCTAGCTTAACCTGTGAGATTTGTAACTTTTGTACTTGGTAAACACAACACCCGAAGAGACGATCAACTGGACGAGATCCTCTTCATGTCGCCTTTGCATCTACTGGTGCTGCCTCTTCACACCGCTTCGCCTCGAGCGCACGCTACCTCCTCAAGTCGTGCGATTCCTACTGGAGGTGGCCAGGGCGGCGGAGTCTTCATCGTTTTCCTCCAGCTCGAGATTTTGGAGAAGAGAAAGGAATCGGAAAATAGGAGACGTGGGAGGGAAGTAGAAAGAAGGGAGAGTGGAAGAGCAGTGTGTCAACACTTATTTCAACAACAAAACGTGTCGTTGATCGTTTCATCGGGACGAAACGAAACGCAAGAATGCAGAAAAACGTTCCGTTGACACCTTATTGACTCGTCAATTTAGTCCTTGGCATTATAAAAGGAAAATTCTAGGTGGATACCATATTTGATACCATAGTTGATACCATAAAACTGGATGCGGTTTTTTTTTCCGATCTAACATCGGTTCAATGAAATTTAAAATCAATCAAATTAAATCACGAACTTCTCGTCTCCGATCTCATCCTCTCATGGCGCGAACTCCTCTCCGATCTCCTCTCCGGTTTATTTCTCCTCCCGTCGCCATCCTCTTATGGCGCGAACTTATCCCCTCCGATCCCCTTCCTTTAATTCTCCCACTCCTCCTCTCTGATCTTCTTCTCCTTTCGTTCTCTAACTTCTCCTCTCTGGTCTTCTTCTCTCTGTCAATTCTCGGTTCGCTTTGCAATTGGTTGGTGTTCAAGTTAGACCAATAAGTATTCAAGTTATACTGATGAGTATTCAAGTTATACCAATATGTATTCCAATGAGAATTCAAGTTATGCCAATGAGAATTCAAGTTATGTCAATATTCAAGTTTCAGTAGTAAATATTCAAGGTATACCAATAGGTATTCAAGTTATAGCAATGAGAATTCAAGTTATGTCAGTATTCGAGTATTTAAGTTTTAGTAGTAAATATTCAAGTTATACCAATAGGTATTTAAATTATACCAATGAGAACTCAAGTTATGTCAGTATTCAAGTTATAGCAATTAATGAGTGTTCAAGCTAAAAAATATGTTAGTATTTAAGTTTTAGCAGTAAATATTCAAGTTATATCAATGAGAATTCAAGTTATGTCAGTATTCAAGTTATAGCAACGAGTGTTCAAGTTATACCAATGAGTATTCAAGTTATACCAATGTTTAACTGGTCAACTATCTTGGTATCAACTATGGTATCAACTATGGTATCACCATATCCGGATCCATTATAAAATTACAGGACAGTTTTCATCAAACTTGTTAATTCTTGGATTTTGTCTTCATCCCTCATGTTGAGAAATTGAAATATTTAAGAAACTATCAGAATGTTCATAACCAGACTTTCATGACTAGAGGTTCTTGAGCAAAAGTGACATGACAGTTTTGGTCAATACAATTACTGATTGATTGAGGTACTGAATACTGATTGTCAATCAGTGCAAAACCTCACAGGTTAAGATAGGTAGGTAGCAAAGATTTTAAGAGTTCATATGTTTTAATTCTCTCTGTTATAACATGATGATGATCATAATTCATAAATTAGGTAAATGTTCATATGTATTATACTTATCAAATCATCTATTCACTGGTACTCTGGTAGATACTGAAACCAGAGATACCAAAAACCAGTAAGAACTTAGTACCCATCTAACATTAGTACAGATATAGAACTGCATGGTACTACAAATCAAGATCTGAAACCGTCGATCAGGCGGTCAGGCATGCATACATATTAATTACCAGCAACCTCAATTATACTGCATTTAAAAGCAAAAAGCATTTTACCAGAATACTAGCTGTATAGAGCATAAAAGCAACTAGAGGTGGCAAATCGGGCGGGCGGGTCGGGTCAGTTTGACCTTCTAGAATATCTCGGGTTAGGTCGGGTCGGGTGATGGGCAGGTCGGGTCGGGTCAATTTTAATATTTACTTTTTTTGGATCGTATGTTGATTTGAGTTGGATTGGATGCTACTTGATCTCGGGTCGGGTTGGGTTCGGATCAGGTCGGGTCGAGTCAGGTCAGTTTGATTATCTGAAAAATTTCGGGTTGGGTCGGGTTCGAGTCGGGTTGGGTCGGGCGGGTTTCTCGGGTCGGGTCGGGTTCTGCCACCTCTAAAAACAACCCCTTAAAACATTGAAAACCCTGAAAACAGAACCAAATGTATTCTACCAGTTCACCTGGAATTGTACAATTGAGACCGGTATGCAAGAAATGCACAGTATATTCTGTCAGTCATGCCACATTCAGTTATTCACCCTCAAGTTGCAAAATTGGTACCAGTTAATTAGGCAAATCCACATGAACAGATAAGTAAGATGAATCATCCAAACAACGAACAAATCGATCGATGTCGATACACTGCATATTAAAACTTAATTTTACCACAATTAATCAGGTTGTCATAGAGCAAATTCTTACTTGAAAGTTCCTAAAATAAGCTAGCCTAGTGATCTAGTCTAGTCTAGGTATGAACCAGGTACAATGATCGAAAGGGCACGGCACCTCTTCGACTTCACCGGTACCAATGTCATACCTATGAGGTTTGCTGCCATTACCATCTGGCATGTAGTATATACAATTCCCATCGAGTCCAGGTGGAGCATTTAAAGAGAAACCACTCACCGCATCCAAGAACAAAATCCGATCGCCGATATCAGTAACCTCGACCCAGGAATGTTTCGTTCGTCCTCCTTCCTCCTTGGAACAAAGCTTATAGATTTCAAAAACCGAGTCTTTGATATCGTCTGTGTATATGGGCTCGCCTTCAGAATTTTCTCTGTAATAATACAAGCATACTCTAAGAATGTCGCCGAAGGACTCAACGAGGTGAGTTGAGACGACATCCGAGTCGTCGTCATCTGTTGGCCACCCAACTTGATACAACATTTCTCCTGAGATGACATTGTACACCATCACATCACCATGATCATCATCTGTAGCAAAAAGCATTTCACCTAAGCGACAAGTATGACACGATTCGCTATGTATGTCAAGCACGACATATTTCCAGCTATTCTCGTTTGGGCGGCAGATAATGCATGTCCACGCCACATCCCAGTCGTCATGCTCAGATGCCCTTCTGTTATCTGACAAGATGTACCAGTCATGTCTCGGATTCAAACCGCTAAAACCCAGAGAGTGAATGTTGAAAGTATCAAGATTTAGTCTTGGCAGCAGGATCTTGTTGCCGGTTAGAGGATTGAGTAGACAAGGGTCCTCGTTGGGGCGTAACACGAGAAAATAGCCGTTGCCAGGTCCGTAGTACTCTACTCCGTCGCACTGGTACTGTTTAAGAGCAGGGATTCGACCGGTATGGCCGCTAGCAAGAGAGTAAAAGTAGAGGTTTTGATCTAGGAGGGTATTTGCGGCGTGCACAGGATACAGGCATTGCAAGAGCCAGGGAGTCCTTGGCAGATGGTCGAGAAGGCAGTCGAAGCTGCGCCAGCCCCTGCATATGGCACGAAAGCGAACGAAGTCGCCGAGGTCGGACCGCAGCGTCGTGTAGATTCTGTGCAGGAGGTCGTCGTCTAGAGCTGCCCAGTCTGCCGCCTCGATGTCCGTGATTGATCTTCTTGCTCTCTTTTTCTTTCTTTCTTGGTATTCAAGATTCAAGGATTCAAGACTCCATTTCTTCATGCCTGCAGGCTGGGGAGAAAATTGATGATCAAACTGAATTAAATTACCAGAGAAATAGAAAGTGAGAGCAGAAAAAAGAGCAACCACTACCAGTGCAGCTGTATATATAAGAGATATAAGAGTGTGTGTGATTAAGTAAAGATAATTGGTGCTTAGTTGAATTAACAATGCTGTACATTGTCATTGCCGGCTTATTTTTTTGATATGAACTCCTAATGAAGCATTATTGCTAGAAATTTTGCTTTTCCTTGCCAATGTTTCACATTATTGCAAGAAAAATTGGCGGCTTATTTAATTGGTGGACGATGATTATGGGACTAATCAAACTTAGGTAGACCACCGCGGACCAAATATATTTTCAGAGATGGCCTTGGCTGAGGCGGCGCCCCGGAAAACTTTTTTTCTTAACTGGGGCGCACGCCCCATTGAAATTCAAAATTTTATTATTTTAATTTCCTAAGAAATAATTATTTTAGATCTTTTCATGAGCTTTCCGGAATGTGGTTATACGTTTTCTAGAGGGTTTCCTATCAAAAGTTATACTAATTTAAAGATCAAACTTTTGTTATATATTTTTGTTCGAGCCTCTTAAAATTGTCTCTTATTCACGATCCCAAACTCTTTAATGGTCTTCATATATGAAAATAAATTTATTATTTATTAATTTTAAGGTACATAATTTATATTATCAATTAAACTGATGTCATCGATCTCTCGACACTGGAGGCCTGATCTAGGACAGAAATTGCACAAGTTTTATTAATACTAGAGCTGTGAATCAGGCTTCGCCCCCAAAAAATAATATTAAATAAATTAATAGATATTGAAATAAATATTTACCTTTTATAAATATACCTTATCAAATAAATATTAAACTTAATATATTTTCTATACAATATATTGAAGCTACATATCAATTCATATAAAATAATACAAAAAGTTACAAATATTTTGAATCTTAAATTATTTTTAGACATATCATATTATCTCTTTAATGAAAAAAAAATTAAAATGAGCCATTTGATTAAGATAAATGAAAAGAGAGAAATAAATCAATGGTTGAAAGTAATGATGATGTGGCATAGCTAAAAAGTTTGTAAGCTTACCCCTCTTTCTAGAGTATAAATTTGATACATAAATAAAATAAAAATAAATTTAACTTCATTAATTTCATAACTTTATATATCATGAACAAATCACTAATATGTGTTTGGAATCGTGCATATAAAACTGATATACCAAACAATTTTAAAAAATTCTACGAAAAATACATATAAAAAAGTTTGATCTTTAAATGAGTATAACTTTTGATCATCATCATATAATAACAGAGAGAATTAAAACATATGAACTCTTAAAATATTTGCTACCTAGTCATAAAAGTCTGGTCATGAACATTCTGATAGTTCCTTACCTTATTTGATGTGTTGCTCCAACAAAGGGAGAAATCCAAAATTCACAGCCTAGGCTTAACTTATGCAATGTCACCTTTGCTCATAAAAGTCTGGTACATTAATTGTATGATTACATATGGAAGTTTGGGTACACCCAGTTTGCACTAAAATTAAGCTACAAAATTACATATTTGAATTTCTCAACATGAGGATGAAGGCAAAAATCCAAGAATTAACAAGTTGGATGAAAACTATCCT
Organism: Cyperus esculentus; assembly: GCA_030179965.1. NCBI lineage: Eukaryota > Viridiplantae > Streptophyta > Magnoliopsida > Poales > Cyperaceae > Cyperus > Cyperus esculentus. Next base: position 3,875,884 of record JASGLE010000013.1, on the reverse strand, counting down.
GTAATTTTTTTTTATTTTTTTTGAGATAAAGATGAGGGTCAAGCCACTCAAATTTAAATGTTTATAAAAGACCCCTCATTCGGGTTTCAAATCCTTAGCTACTAGACCAGAGGCTGATTCAACTGTTTTGTACTTTTATAATTATTCCGCATCCATGATTACTGTGATAGTACAAACATTAATGCCCATGCAGCTAAATTATACATGATAGGTATGTTAAGTATAAAACTAAGAAATTCACTGCCTAGGCTAACAAATTGAGGCTCAAATAGAGATAAATAGACCTAAAGAGAAATGTTTAAGGCCTAAATTGATGAGTCAATAAGTTGTCAGCTGCACGTTTTTTTTTTGCGTTCTTGCGTTTCGTTTCGTCCCGATGAAACGATCAACACGTTTTGTTGTTGAAATAAGTATTCTCTTCTCCCAAATCTGGAGCTGGAGGAAAACAAAGAAGACTCCGCCACCCTGGCCGCCTCCAGTAGGAATCGCACGACTTGAGGAGGTAGCGTGCGCTCGACGCGAAGGCGACTTGAAGAGGCAGCACCGCTCGAGGCACTTCCAAGCCAAGAGAGGATCTCGTCCAGTTCATCGTCTTCGGTGTGTTGTGTTTACCAGGTACGGAAGTTACAAATCTCGCAGGTTAAGCTAGGTAGCAAAGATTTTAAAAGTTCATATGTTTTAATCTCTCTGTTATCACATGTTGATGATCGTAAATTAGGTAAATGTTTATATGTACTAGTAAAGAGCACACACCTTGCTTTGGACTGAAATTATTACATCTTATAATAAAAGGCCGAGAGCTCATGTGAGGAACTGATATGGGCCTTAAATTTTAATGGACCGGGACATTAATGTACGTCCACGGTGGTGATCAATCTAAATAAACAATCAACGACTGAGGTTTCTTCTTTGGGGAAGATAGAACTTTCATGTCACAAAATCCAATCTTAAAAGGAGTAAGGATTATAGTTATCAAGCCATCTATTCACTGGTACTCTGGTAGATACTGAAACCAGAGATCCAAAAAAACCAGTAAGAACTTAGTATAGATATGGAACTACCATGGTACCACAATTCAAGATCAGAAACCTTCAAGCAGTCAGGCATGCATACATATTAATTACCAGCAACCTCAATTATACTGGCAAAGGCATTTTACCAGAATACTAGCTGTATAGAATAGATTAAAACCCCTTAAAACATTCAAAACCCTGAAAACAGAACTAAATAAATTCTACAAGTTCACCTGGAATTGTATAATGAGACCGGTATGGAAGAAATACACAGTAGATTCTATCAGTCATGCCTAACATTCAGTTATTCACCCTCAAGTTACAAAATTGGTACCAGTTAATTAGGCAAATCCACATGAACAGATAAGTAAGATGAATCATCCAAACAACGAACAGATCGATCGATATCGATAAACTGCATATGAAAACTTAATTTCACCACAATTAATCAGGTTGTCATAGAGCAAATTTTTACTTGAAAGTTCCTGAAATAAGCTAGCCTAGTGATCTAGTCTAGTCTAGGTATGAACCAGGTACAATGATCGAAAGGGCACCGCACCTCTTCGACTTCGCCGGTACCAATGTTGTACCTATGAGGTCTGCTGCTGGTATCTGTCAAGTAGTATATACAATTCCCGTCGAGTCCGGGTGGAGCTTTCAAAGAGAACCCATTCATCGCATCCAAGAACAAAATCCGATTGCCGATATCAGTAACCTTGACCCAGGAATGTTTCTTTCGTCCTCCTTCCTCCTCGGTACGAAGTTTATAGATTTTGAACAGGGAGTATTTGATATTTTTTGTGCGTATGGGCACGCCGGCAGTGTTTATTTTGAAATAATACAAGCACACTCTAAGAACGTCGCCGGAGGACTCGACAAGGTGAGTTGAGACGACAGTATTCGGGTTCTCATCGGCTGGCTGCCCAACTTGATACAGCATCTCTCCCGAGTTCATGTTATACGCCACGGTACGTCTGTCATCCATAACAAAAAGTGTTTCGCTGGAACAACAAGTATGACAAAATTCGCTGTGTAGGCCAAGCTCGAGATATGTCCAGCTGTTCTTGACCAGGTGACAGATAATGCATGTCCATTCGACGTCCCATTCAGGATTCCGGCCGTCGTGATCAGTTGTCCTTTTGATACTCGACAAGATATACCAGCGTTTGTGTCGTGGATCCGTGCCGGTAAAATCCAGAGAGTGAATGTTGAAAGTATCAAGATTAAATCTTGGTAGCTGAATCGTGTTGCCGGTTAGAGGATTGAGTAGATACAGGTCCTTTTTGTCGCGACGTAAAACAAGAAGGTAGCCGTTGCCAGGTCCATAGTACTGTATACTGACGTCGTAGTGGTACTGTTCAAAACCAGGGATTCGACCGTTGTAGCCGCTAGCAAGAGAGTAAAAGCCGAGTATTCGATCCGGTGAAATGCCTTAGATGTCTGCAGGAAACCGGCATTGCAAGAGCCAGGGTGTGTCAGGCAGATGGTCGAGAAGGGACTCGAAGCTGCGCCAGCCCCTGCATACGGCACGGAAGCGAACGAAGTCGCCGACGTCGGACCGCAGCGTCGTGTAGATTCTGCGCAGGAGGTCGTCGGGGAGAACCACCCTGTCCGCCACTGCCTCGTCGTATTCGTCCGGCGATTAAATTTGTTTCTTTTCTACCATCCTTTCTATCTTGTTCTTGGTGTTGAAAAAGAAATAGGATCCAAGACTCCGGTTCTTCATTGTTGGCTACTGAGATTATGATCAAACTAAATTACCAGAAAAAGGAGTTAGTTGTGCAGCTTTATATAATAAATATATGAGGAGGGTTCTAATGGCTCAATTTTTTGTGCCTCAATCATACCTCCACTTTTTAAATTTCGAATAACTCAAAATTTAAAACTAATTTTTTAAAACAAAACCGTTAGATGTAATCTATATTATTTCATTTATGTATATGTAAAAAATCATCAAATTTGAATATTATTTTGTTTGACATCAAGGACTTCAAAAAAATGCACTAATTTGAGCAACTTCTAGACGTTGATTTTTATAACTCATTGATTTATATAAAATAAAACAAAAAAGTGTAAAAATTTGTTATATGCACATAGAGAATATCATATTGATCAAATCTAACGGTTTTGTTTTGAAAAATTAGTTTTAAATTTTCAGTTATTTGAAATTTGAAAATTTGAGGCATGATTTGAGGCACAAAAAAATTGAGGCATTGGAACCCTCCTCTAAATATATATAAGATATAAGAGTGTATGTAATAAAGATTATAAAAGTGAAGACGTAATTGGGGCTTGTTTGAATTAACAAATAACAATGCTATGCATTGTCATTGGCGGCTCAATTTTTGGATAAAACTCCTAATGAAGCATTAATTATTGCATGAATTTGGATGGATCACTTGCCAAGATCCAAATTAATTAATGGCAGTTAAGTTAGTTCAGGTGTGTTAATTAGTCGTTAGACCCTTTTGCCAACAATCAATTTATCCAAGTGTCCAATGTTACAGAGTTTTTGAATTAGAGTTTTTTTTTTTTTTAAAAAAAAAAAAGGAAATGGAAATGGAAAACAGGGAGTAAAGTTAGAAGGAAGAAAGAAAGAACATAAAGATAAAAGAGGCACAAAACAATGAAATATGATTTACAAATCAATCTAACATAATAATCAATTTGCATTATCATTAGTGTTACAATCAGAATTCAGAACGTATCCCCCTCCAGGAAATGGACCAACCTGAGACGACGTATTACAATCAGTGTAAGTTGTACCAGCTGTTGAATTTCTTCAGGTAAGGCAGGATTTTTCACTGATAAATTAACTCATAGTTATTGATGATTGTTTAAATTAGTGGTGCAATATTTATTATCTAGCTAATACCAAACTTTTTTTTTTGTTATCATATATTGTGGATGTAACCACTGGCGGATCCAGTAAAGGAGAATGGGGGACAATGTCCCCCATATTTTATTAAAATTTATCTGAAATTGTGATACTTTTAGTATTCTTTATATGTATTTGATAGAAATAATTGTATTTGAACCCCATAAAAAATTAGAATTGTTCTATTGGTGAACCCCCATAGTTATAATTTAATAATTTTGATGTGATTATCTTATTAATATTACTAATTGGTATATATTTTGAACCCCATAGAAAAATTTTCTAGCTCCGCCACTGGATGTAACTGAATCAGATAAACTCGCGCGTGCAGTATTTTAATATGTGTTGTGTGCAAGAACCATCCTTTGTCTAGTGGCTAAGGGCAACGCTCTCCGTGTGGGAGGTCGCAGGTTCGAAACCCGGATGGAGGGTCTTTTATAGACATTTAAATTTGATTGGCTTGACCCTCATCTTTATCTCAAAAAAAAATATGTGTTGTGTGCATTAGCTAATACAACAACAACAACAACCAAGCCTTTAGTCCCAAACAAGTTGGGGTAGGCTAGAAATGAAACCAAGTAAGACCCAATGATGATCATGATCGTAAGAAAGATAAAATAGATAAATAAATAAAGAACAGTAATAACAATGGTAATAGTGAAAAACTAGTCCTAATATGAATGATAGTGATGATGAGTATGATACTACATAATACTAATATGAATGATAACGATGATGATACTACATAGTAGTAATAGTGGTAGTAGTAATAATACTAATAATAATAGAAGTAGTAATAATAATAATAGTGATAATAATAGTAATAATAGTGAAATAGTAGTCATAGTAATAATAGTAATATAATAATAGCCGCTAGGGGTTTGATTTGTTGGTCATGGTTCCGGTACGTGGATTGCTAACTTCCACGCGTCCCTATCCAAGAGCAGCTCTTCGGATATACTCCATGCCTTCAAGTCTCTTTTTACAGCTTCCTCCCATGTCAGTTTTGGCCGACCTCTTCCCCTTTTCGTGTTCTCGGTACGGGTTAGGACACCGCTACGTACTGGTGCTTCAGGAGGTCTCCGTTGAACATGTCCAAACCACCTCAAGCGGTGTTGGACTATCTTCTCTTCAATCGGAGCCACCCCTACTTTGTCATGTATGTCATCATTTCTGATACGATCTTTTCTTGTGTGGCCACACATCCATCGTAGCATACGCATCTCCGCTACACTCATCTTCTGGATATGATTTCTTTTAGTAGGCCAATATTCTGCCCCATACAACATTGCAGGTTTAATGGCTGTTCTATAGAATTTACCTTTCAACCTTTGTGGGACCTTGCTGTCACAGAGAACACCAGATGCTTGTCGCCATTTCATCCAACCCGCCTTAATTCTATGGCCAACATCTGCATCAATATTCCCATCACTCTGTAGCATGGAGTCCAAATATCGAAATGTGTCCTTCTTTAGCACTGTTAGTCCATCTAGACTAACATCTCCATTCTCAGATCTCCCATCACTGAAGTCGCATCTCATATACTCGGTCTTAGTCCTACTAAGCCTAAAACCTTTCGTCTCCAGCGTCTTTCTCCACAATTCCAGTTTCGTGTCGACAGCTGCCCTACTCTCGTCAATTAGCACTACATCATCAGCAAAAAGCATACACCAAGGGACATCTCCTTGTATATCCCTCGTAACCTCATCCATCACTAAGGCAAAAATATATGGGCTCAAAGCTGACCCTTGATGTAGTCCTATCTTAATGGGAAAAGCATCAGTCTCCCCATCACATGTTCGGACACTAGTCACAACATTATTGTACATATCCTTGATAAGGTTAACATACTTTGTTGGGACTTTTTGTTTCTCCAGTGCCCACCACATGACATTTCTTGGTATTTTATCATACGCTTTCTCCATATCGATAAATACCATGTGTAGATCCTTCTTCTGCTCCCTATATCGCTCCATAAGTTGTCGTATCAGGAAAATCGCTTCCATAGTCGACCTCCCCGGCATAAAACCAAATTGGTTTTTTGTGATGCTTGTCATTCGTCTTAGACGATGTTCAATCACTCTCTCCCATAGTTTCATTGTATGACTCATCAGCTTAATTCCTCTGTAATTAGTACAACTTTGAATATCTCCTTTATTCTTGAAGATTGGTACTAATATACTTTTCCTCCACTCTTCAGGCATCTCATTTGACTGAAAAATGTGGTTGAACAGCTTAGTTAGCCATACTATTGCTACGTCCCCAAGGCATCTCCACACCTCGATAGGGATATTGTCAGGTCCCATCGCTTTGTCTCCCTTCATCCTTTTTAACGCCTCCTTTACCTCGGACTCCTGAATCCTCCGGACAAAACGTCTGTTGGTGTCATCAAAGGAATCATCTAACTCAATGGTGGCACTTTCAGTATCGCCATTAAATAAGTTGTCGAAGTACTCCTTCCACCTCATCTTGACCTCCTCGTCTTTCACGAGAAGTCGATCCGTATCGTCCTTGATACATTTGACTTGGTTCAAATCCCTTGTCTTCCTCTCACGAATTTTAGCCATCTTATAGATGTCTTTTTCGCCTTCCTTCGTACCTAGCTTATGGTAAAGGTCATCATAAGCTCGACTCTTTGCTTCACTCACAGCTCGCTTCGCATTCTTCTTGGCTACTTTGTACTTCTCGACGTTTTCAGTTGTTTTGTCATGATGTAACTGCTTGTAGCATTCTTTCTTCTCCTTGATCGCCTGTTGCACCTCTTCGGTCCACCACCAAGTGTCTTTAGGTTCCCTTTTGTTTCTTTTAGTCACCCCAAACACCTTTGTAGCCACATCCCGAATGCATTTTGACATCTTCTTCCACATGCTATTTGCATCGTCCTCGTCCGTCCATGGTCCTTCTTCAATCAATTTATCCCTACAGACCTGTGATGCTGCTCCTTTAAGCTTCCACCACTTTGTTCTCGTGATGTTAGCACATTTCTTCTTGTGCGCATATATAGGAAAGCGAAAGTCAGCCACCACTAGCCTATGTTGTGGAACAATACACTCCCCCGGTATTACCTTACAATCTAGACAGGCTCGTCTGTTAGCCTTTCGAGTAAGGACAAAATCAATCTGGCTAGAGTGTTGACCACTGTGGAAAGTCACTAAATGGGACTCTCTCTTTCTAAAGCAGGTGTTAGCGACCATTAGGTCATAGGCTATAGCAAAGTTCAAGATGTCTTCCCCCTCTTGATTTCTATCGCCATATCCAAAACCTCCATGCACCTCCTCAAACCCCTCATTAGTTGTACCGATGTGACCATTGAGATCTCCTCCTATGAAAAGTTTCTCACCAGCAGGCACACTTCTCACGATATCATCAAGATCCTCCCAAAATTGCATCTTGACACTTTCACTAAGGCCTACTTGAGGGGCATATGCACTGATGACATTCAAAACCAAGTCACCAACAACTAACTTGACTAGAATGATCCTATCCCCTTGTCTCTTGACTTCAACCACTCCATCCCTGAAGTTCTTGTCAATCAGGATGCCAACTCCATTTCTACTCCGAACTGTCCCCGTATACCATAACTTATACCCGGTACTCTCCACCTCCTTTGCCTTCTGACCCGTCCATTTGGTCTCCTGTACGCATAGAATATTTACACGTCTCCTAATCGCTGTATCAACTAACTCTCGCAACTTTCCCGTCAAAGACCCTACGTTCCAACTACCCATACGAATCCTACACGGCTCGGCTAACTTCCTTACGCGTCGCACCCGTCGAGTGAAATGCGAAGACCCTTGCTCATTTCCCACTACACCCGGGCGCCGGTGCAGTGTACCACATAGGGAGCGGCAACCCGATCTTGGCTTTTCATTTGGCACTGCACTCAGATCAGGATACAGCGCGCCACTAGAGGGGTGACGACCCGGCCCTTGCTCATTTGACACCACATTCGGGTTCCGATATGGCACGTCGCTAAGAGGATTACGCCCCAATGATATTCTGTTTGGTTTCATTTCCATAAAGAGTGGCGGGGTTTTTTTATAGCTAGCTTGCCAAGCCTATCGCAACCCTCCTCCTTTACCCGGGCTTGGAACCGGCTATATTGAAACAATTGCAACAACATAGGCGGAGTTTGTGCATTAGCTAATGATATACTTTTTTTTATCAGGTTAATTATGAGTCATGCGTGCAATCTATATCTAGCTCAAGCACTGGCGCGCATTCACAACTAATGAATATCATAAGAAATCTATTCATCTATATATGTGCACTTGTGCATCAAAGGTACATTATTGATTAACTAAATCCATTCTTAAATTTTCACATATTTTTGTCTCTTTTATGATGATTAATTATGATCATAAATCAGGAAAACGATTATCTCATAATTATTAGACCATCAATCCACTGGTACTCTGATAGATACTGAACGTACCAGAGATCCAACAAACAATCGGAAAACTTAGTTTTTTTTTTTTAAGTTAGTACAGATAAGTGACTGCATTTGTGCATAACAATCAGGGTAAGGCATACATGAATATCAGCAACCGCTGTTATTACAGAAAACTAGCTAGCTGCATAGAGTAAACGCTAAACTAGTCTAGACTAGGAGTGGCAAAAAAACTCGTGGCTCGTGGCTCGCTCGTTAGTGGCTCGGGCTCGACTCGTTATTGGCTCGCTCGTTAAGCTAATGAGCCGAGCTTGAGCTTGGCATGGCTCGGCACGTTAAACTCGTTTGGCTCGATAAACTATTACGGTCGAAAGGGCAAGGCACCTCTTGTACTGCACCCATACCAATGTCGTACCTACTAGCTTTGCTGCCATAATCCAACAGGAAGTATATGCAATTCCCGTTGAATCCAGGAGGAGCTTTCAAAGCGAAACTGGTCACCACATCCAAGAACAAGATCTGATCGCCAATATCAGTAACCTTGACCCATAAATGCCGCTCCCCTCCTCCTGCTTCAAAACAAAGTTTATAGAGTTCGAAACGGAAGTCTTTGATTCCGACGTCTGATTCTTCTTCATGATACAAGCACACTCTAAGAATGTTGCCAGAGGACTCGACAAGGTGAGTCGATAACGGGATCTCATCATCCGGGTTCGAAACTTTATACAGCTTCTCCCCCGACACGGCGTTGTACACCACAGTAGGACCGAAGTATCCACTATCTGTAGCAAAAAGCATTCCGTCGAACAAAAAAGTACGTAATGCACGATACGTCGCTTATGTCGATATGACATGACATACCATTTGTGTCTTGGATTCAGACCATTGGCGGTGGAGTAATGGCACTCAAGGAGCCAGGGAGTCTGTGGCGGCAGATGGTCCGGGAGGGAGTCGAAGTTACACCAGCCCTTGCATACGGTTCGAAAACGAACAAAAAGTCGCCGAGGTCTGGCGGCAGATTGGTGTAGATAACACGAAGGATGTCGTCGGGGAGATCCGCCCAGTCCCGCACTTCATCCATGGTTGATGATGATTTTAATTTCTTGCTCTCTTTTTCTTTCTTTTCTTTTTTGTTGTACAACAAATTAACCAAGGATGATTCAAGAATTGAGGTGCTGTGTTAATTCTTGGCTTCTTGGCTGGGGAGAAACTAAATTACCAGAGAAAAGAGTAGAAAGAGTGCTCATCCTCTGTAGCGCTGCATTGTGTAGCGAACGCGAACCGTTAGATCATCTCGAGATTGGAGCCAGCACAGCTCGCGAGATAATCTAACGGCTCACGTTCTGCGCTACACAATGCAGCGCTACAGAGGATATGGAATGGAGTAGAAAGGAGCTGTATGAGTGTATGTGTAAGAGTATATATAAGGAGTTGGAATACCTACCCGCGTTCGTACAATATCTGTCTATAGCGTCCATAGCTTACAAAATGGGATGTATGATATATTTGTTACATTCTTTATATGTCTATGGGCATATGGACGGGTTTTCAATGGACGCAAGATGTTTCTCTGTATATAAGCTAGTGAAGATGATTCTGGTTTATTTGATTTAACAGTGTTTTATATTGGGGGCCTAATTTTGATTAAGGGAGAAGATATCAGTACCCCACCTTCAATACCCCAGTCAAATACCCCGCGGCCCGCGTTGACCAGATCCCAAACGCGTTTACAACCCAACTAATAGTACTAACAATGTGATATCAACGCGCCGAGCATTTTCATCCTTAAAGTCTAAATACTTATAGAACAAAACCTAACAAGTCCCAATACCTACAACGCATGCATTATGCACATACAACAAAAACACGTGACTGCAACAAAAAGTCAAATACCCCGGTCAAATACCCCGATTGACTAACATGGAAAGCATGTGACCACTGTACCATTGAAAAATAAAACTTCTGCAACTAATAATACTTATTATAAAAGATCTAAATACCTAGTATACAGAAGTAGTAATACCATTCGTTTTATGTACCAAACTTCTGCAACTAATTTTTGAAACGAATAATACTAAAAAATACGAAATATGAACTAATATTTTTTTATTTTCAATGTCACAATACCTTATTCACATATTAATAATACCAACTGAAATAGCAGATAATACTACTTAATAACAGATAATAATACTTGATGTTGTAATCAATAATACAATTGCAGTAAAGTCAAAATATAAACTTCCTCTGAAACAAAGCCTATATATGTAGTTAAAATACTGAACAACCAGTCATATCACATAATCAACAGCACAAAAACTAAAAGTAGTAATAACTACATACTAAATAGTTTGAAATGGAAGTAATAATGCTAAATGAATAAAGTAACAATACATTCAAATCTAGGATAAATAGTTAACCATCTAAATAGCCAAAACTAAATGACCATAGCAGAAATTATGTATACAAATAAGAAAGAATGAAATCAAATAGTCAGTACTATTGGTTACAACCTAAATCTAATGGTAATAGTTCGAAATGCAAGAAATAATATTGAATGAAAAAAAAGTAATAATACATTCAAATCTAGGATAGATAGTTAAACATCCAAATAGAAAAACTAAAGAAACATATCAGAAATTATATTTAAAAAATAACAAAAAATGAACTCAAATAATCCGTATTATTACTTACATCACAGATCTAATATTAATAATTCGAAATGGAAGTAATAATACTAAATGAATAAAGTAACAATACATTCAAATGTTAGGAAAATTTGAACTCAAATGAGCAGAACTAATTGAACTCAATTATAAAACAAAAACATCGTCTAATATTACAAAAAAAAAAAAAAAAGCATCGATTATGAATGCTCTTCATAACATCTTAATTCGATCTCACAAGCATAGCTTAATCATTTTCTGGTTTTCAACTCGCCTGATAGACAATAGATGCTAGATACCACTCGTAGTTTCACTTGATAGCGGCCATGGATGGGATGGGACCTCGCGGCCGTGGAAGCAAGGGCGTCTCGCGTCCGTGGAAAGGCCGGCTGATCACAACCATTGAGGGATGTGCGGAAAGAAAGGGTAAAACTGAGAGTAAAAATATTAATTTGTGGCTGGGCCCACAATTTATTTTCGACCGACACTTAATTAGTCAATTATAGAAGGTTTATATGAGTAATAAATAGGAAAGTTGGTCTGTTGAAAGTGGGGTACGGGACGGGGTATTAGAGTCGGGTATGCTACATTATCCCTTTGATTAAAGCTCCTAATGATGCAATTAGAGATCTTTCTAATTGCATCCAACAAAACTATAAGACATTCGTTGGCATCCAACTTTTTTGGTATTCTGGAAAGAAATTGAATTGTTGAAGTTTGAGTGGATAAATTTTAGACCCGCTGTTAGCTCTGAAAGTGCATTAATATGAGTTTTGATCCGGTTTGATAAAACTGGGCCATGTGAGGCTTGTTTTTCCTGTAATTCATGATTGATATTTCTGGTCCTGAAAGTAAATTTTGGGCCGAATGAATGAGGCTCAAAATTTTGAATAGATAGTGACCTCAAGAATCAAGAATTCAAGATATATATATTTAATACAACTCCATTTGAAATTCTCTACAGTCTACGTACTCAATTTGTTTTTCTAAAAAATATAATGAAGAATATAGGTCGTGTGTTTTGGCAAAATTTTATCTTTTACTGGGATAAAGTGAAGTCTTGGTTATCCAACTTTTATTAAATAAATAAGTCTTATCCAGAATACCAAAAAAGTTGGATGCCAATGAATGTCTTATAGTGTTGTCGTGTCCGAAAGTTGGATGCCAACTTTTGAAAATAGCATGTACAAACAACAATATTTTATTAATATTTATGAGTTCTTTTAAAAAATATAAAACAAATACTTAGAAAATTCTAAAAATGAAAAATTTTTGTATTCCCCAATATTTTCATATAAAGAATTTATTAAGCACCATAAATCGTAATTTTGGATACGATAATACTAATTTTGAGGCGTTAGCATTTCGCTACGAAATGCTAACGTTAGTATAATAGTCTAGCTCCTCATAATTATATAAATCACCTCGCTTGTTTTATAAGCCATGTTTTTTCTATGCTCTCTCTGTGAAAGCAATGGTACATTTAATACAACTCTATTAATTGGATTACAATATAAAGTTTAATTTTGCTATTCAGTTGTTCTTGTCAATTGCAAATTCTAATGACATGTTATTATAAAGATACAGGACTTTCTACAAGAACCTAAATGGTACACGTAACTGCAACACAACAAATTAAAAACCAAAGGACATATGAATATTAATTAGTGAGATAATACTACACGATATAGTGAGACTTTCCGTCTAGAACATTTTGCATAACCGGCCAATTACGCCCTAATAATAATGCACATATAGATATATACAAAGTAGGTATCAAAACAGATACAAATGCTTACTCCTAATAAAAGGAGATTTGATTTTTTTGACATGAAAGTTCTATCTTCCCCAAAAAAGAAACATCAGTCGTTGATTGATTACTCGGATTGATCACCATCGTTGACATACATTAACATCCCGACCCATTAAAATTGAAGGCCCCATATTAGTTTCTTCACGAGAAATGACCTTTCAACCCTTAATTATAAGATATAATAATTTCAGGCCAAAACAAGTGCGTGGACCCTTTACTAGTAGATATATACAAAGTAGGTATCAAAAAAGATACCAATTATTATAACGTGAATTGCATCTAAATTGGAAAATGTTATCTTGAAACATTAACGGGTTAACTTAAAACACTGAAGTAGTATTAAATTACATAAATATTATTTTAAAGTTGTTGAGAGAACATGCTAAAGCAGTGATGAAAGCACTTTGAACATATTTCACACAGAATATATTTTCCTTCTGATTTTTGAGAGGCTAGAGTTACAACAACACACAGAGAGTAATTAGGAAACAGTAATTCCTTTTTATCAGAAAACCAATTCCACAATTGTAGTAGCTGTAGATGAATCTGACAAAAGCAGAGAAATTAAGGGGGTGATAACTTGAGATTGGTACATTACATGGACCCTCTTTGAAAGGAAAAAGCCCAAAACTTTCACTGTCTTAGCCGTGGCCTGTCACCTTCCAACAAGAAAAAATTAGCCTCTTCAAATAGATAAGCTCTTCAAAAATTGATGTTTGGTACAAGCCAAACAGTAGCAAATTAATTTTTCTTTTTTTTTTTTTTAAAAAAAAAGGAAATTTCTGGTAGAATTGTATCTAGAACTTTTTAGAATTTCCTTTTACTTTGGGAAGTAAAAGGGTCTCCATTTTTAACCATACAAATTTTAGGGGGGTTTAAATTTACCTATACCATTAAATTTGAAGTTGAGATTTGTGGTTAAAAAATAAAAACAGGAAAAATTACTGTCATTCAAAATGAAGAGTGTTGTGGTTAATGCTAACCAATAAATAATTTAGCCACTTTTGGGGACTATATATATATATGCTTCACTTCATTTTCATTGACTAATTGAGAAGATGACAAGCAAAAAAAAATTTTAATTTAATACGTAATATATTATACATCCAAGAAGGAAGCATAGAAAAAGAAAAGATAAAAAATGAGAATATATACAAGATCGTACATTTATCAAAGTAATTAAATTGCATTAGATCAATATTGTATACTATAAATCATTTTCACAGCCAAAATTTGACAACCAATTCAAGTGTGAAACGATTTTTGAGAATGACAGTTTGAAGACTAGGTGACCGTGAATACTTACCTAATTATTTTGTAATTATTATTGATAGACTTAATTAATTAATTAACTTTTCAACGCCAATGAGTTTACTTAGCGAGCCGTTACGTAGATACTAAAATTGATACCAACTATGTTAGTATTCATATTAATAAAAATACATCAATATTCAAGACAAGTCATTAAAGTATTCAACTCGTTTATATAATATATTTCAGTATATTGCATAGAAAAAAATAAGTTGCATAATAAAATTAACAATTTGATATCTCCATAATATTTTTTCTAAACCGTAATTAAACCGGTGATCAATACTTCATTAATTTCATTGCTTGACGATTGAAATGTGAGTACAGTCGTGCTGCTATTTTATTCGTTAAAATTGTCACTCTTTTGGAACCAGTTGGTGTGCACACAGACACGCCATGTAGTGACACAGAAGTGATGAATATAATAAAGATATATGGGTCGTGGCGGAACAAGGGTGCCGGGGCAATGCCTTGACCGAAAAAAATTGATAACACTAAACTTATAAAATTATTTTATACTGATCGGCTGAAGTGATTTGGTAGTTTGACTTTTATGTGATTAAAAAATATTATAAATTAATGCTATTTGTACAAGTATTCATATTAAATGAGTTGTTATTTCACACTAATAGTTTTATTATGCTAATTATTTTGTGCAGTGTATTTATATACTATACAAAATATATTATATATTAAATAACTTAATGCAATGCCCATCACAGCATAGCTCATTTGGTAGTGGTATGGCTCCATATGTGGAGACTTGGGATCGAACCCCGTATGGGGCGAATTAGGCAGGGTGTATGGTGTATACGCTCCTATCGGCCTACGGGCTATAATAAAAAAAAAAAACACTTAATGCAAGTATCAATTCATTTAATATAAATACTAACACATACAGTATAGATTTCGGCATTCTTTTGGTATCGACGTATCAACTTACTATATACTGTATTTAAACTATATCGACTGACGCAAATAATAGAAAAATCAAACTTCTTTTATAGCCGGGGTCTAGCTCATACACTAGACTTATATAGTTGTTACAATTTTCGTACTTTCCTTCTTCTGTCAATATTTTTTTGACAAAACGACACAAAATGAAGCAAGTAAGAGACAAGGCGAATAAGTCAGGAGACCGATTCAATAAAGTACCAAATAAACTTTTCATGCTGCAAATAAAATGAATGACTCTAATATTGATCTTTAAGATAAATGTTTTGAATTTTTGATAGTTTAATTAAATGACTATATATGTACCATCTATATGTATGTATTATAACTTTCATAACTTTTTAAATCTCGGCACCTCTTTCGAAACCATCCTGGTTCCGTCACTGTATGGGTCATATATATAAATATGACTAAATGCAATGCATACATTTTATATATTCTATATATTAGATACATCTGATTTTTTTTATTTCGGTAAAAATAATAGACAAAGCCAAATATTGAAGTATAAAAGAGTTACATCTTCACGTTTTTATTTCTCTATAAATTAATGCACCAACTTGGAGATTTGCAAATTAGCTCCTCAAGATCTGCACATTATTAAATATTAAATATTGATATTTTGTATAAGTGGTATGTTCCGAGAAGACTGAGTGCTGAGGCTAATTTATCCTTGACACCAAAAAAAAAAAAAAAAAAAAACAAAGAAAGAAAAACAATAGAAAAAACAAGGAAAAAAAAAAGGCTACTGAGGCTAAAAAACCTGGCTTGCGGGCTCGCGGCCGTAATGCAGCAACACAATCTTCTCAATTCTCATCATCTGGAGTTCTGAATTCTGATGCAGTGCCTCAGAGGTGGCAGATTCTTGGGTCAGGTCGGGCTCGGGCTCGGGTTCGGATCGAGTCAGTTTGACCAACTTGAAATGTTGAGTCGGGTCGGGTATCGGGTTAATGGCTGTCGGCATTTTTTTGGGTCGGGTCGGGTATCGAGTTGACGTCTGCCAACGCTTTTTCGGGTCGGGTCGGATTCGGGTCAGGTCGGGTAGGGCAGGTTTTTCATTATTGGTCAGATTTTGTACCTCTATTCCCGGGTCGGGTCGGGTTCGGGTCAATCTCATTTTTCCTAGAACACGGGTCGGGTCGGGTCGGATTTGGATCAGTTTGACTTTCCTTAAAACTTGGGTCGGGTAAGATTTTGCCACCTAAGTGACCGTGAATGAGTGAAGCGTCCACATTGAGCGAGGCATATTGAATCCGAGATGATCATAATGTCACATTTGGGACAGTTACTTGGTGCCCCAGGACCACCACCTCACTCAATATTTTTATCCTCCATGACCATGAGTCATATGAGAGATCATGTCTATCAGGAAATGGTTCTTGTAAATTTGAGTTCTTATAAAAATTTAAATTTTATTTTGAAATTTGAATTTGAGATATTTGTTTATGGCAAGATATTGTCTAACAAATTTTCATGTCAGACTGTATTAAATCATCTTTTGCAATTTAAGAAACGATGTGCATGTTTAGTTACGTCAACTAAGAAGATAAAACACCAGAAATGAATCATGAAGATACAATTCGTTATTTATTCATGATATGATTTTTTTTTATCACGATCCATGCACTAGAGACACCATTCGTACTGTCTAATAAAAAATTAGCGGACTCACTCTATCAGTCCAATCTAGATTTTAGAGAAGATGTGTTTTAGAAATATTCAACACACGATGATTAAATCGAACAATTTGAGTTCCAGCACTCTGATAAAAAAAATATTAAGCAAAATTTTTTTAAAAAACTTTGTGATATATCATGAGTAATATCTGTACAACAGAGTTGTGATGAATCATCTAACTTGTTTTAATAACTTGGATATTTTATCTAAATAAAATTTGTCCGCTATAGAGATGGGGTCTATCAAAAATAATTAATATCTTAGATTCTAAGATTGGCTTCATTTGAAATTGCGAACTAAATATTACTGATTCTAAGATTGGCTTCATTTGAAATTCTAAGATATTATAATTTGAATTTAGGTTGAATTTTCATGTATAACAATTTAATTTTCATGTATAGCCATGTCATGTGCCAGAAGACACGGTAGACGGTTGGACCAAGCGCATGCACCAGAATTAGCAAAAACAGAGAACATGAGGAGCCATCATGATCCATGATCCGGAACAAGGCCGTATGGGCAGCTAAGCCTTCAAGCAAACTAATAATCAGCAAGAGACAAAATGGGAAAGGATCAAAGGACAGAGTGAGTCCACTATTCATCACCGCACCATATCTCACATCTCTACAGCAATCCAACCTACAGTTCATCGCGTGAACCGTTAGATTGTCTCAATATTCGATCAGACTCGGATCTTCATACGATCCAACGGCTCACATGACCAACTGCAGTTTCCGTTACTTCAGAGGATACGATATCAGACTGAGACTCACTGAGGAGCCCGTATCGGCTCCGATCCATGTTGGATTGGAGGACCCTCCAATCGCAATCCAACGACTGCGACTTTTAGGAGTAATCTTTTGGAATAATCTAAACCGTCAGATGGGGATTGGAATCCAAATTGGATCGTAGCTGATTTGAGCGCAAGTCGAGTCTCCAACTAATCCGGCCGCTCTCTCTGTTATCCCCAATTCATATCCCCTGCTGTACTGCACTGTGCAGTACACAACGTCAACCGTTGGATCATCTCCAGATCCGCGCTGACACGAATCTCGAGACAATCTAACGGCTGTAGTTGTGAACTGCACAGTGCAGTAAGTAGTGGATGAGCACTCTGTTATTCCTTCCTTCCTTTCTTTCTCTCTTTTCCGCCGGTCATTTTCGCTGCCCACTAGTCTGTAGTCCCCCTCTCTGTAGTCCCCTCTCCACCTCTATCCCTTCCCATCCCATCCCCCCACCCTCTCACCCACACAAAACCAGATAAGCCTTCCTTCTATTCCACCCCCCCTATCAGCTATCCCCGCTTCTGTGAAACTTTCTTTCTCTGCTCTGCTCTCTCTACCTACATCCCACCCAAACCCCCCTCCCAATTTCCAGGAATTTCAAATTTATTAACCAACCACTATAGTAACCCCCAATTTAGTTAGTGCACAATTTTGGATAATTGATGCCGGCCTCACCAACCCAGTACAGCTCTCAGAACCATGACCCTGCTGTGGCCGCGGTGCGGCCCACGCGCAGCATCGTGTGGTTCCGGCGGGACCTGAGGGTCGAGGACAACCCTGCCCTCTCGGCCGCGGTCCGGGCGGGAGACGTCATCCCGGTCTTCGTATGGGCACCCGAGGAAGAGGGCCCGTACTACCCCGGCCGCGTCTCCCGCTGGTGGCTCTCCCAGAGCCTCAAGCACCTCGACGCCTCCCTCCGCCGGCTCGGCGCCGCGCCGCTCGTCTACCGCCGATCCGCGGACTCCGCCGCCGCCCTGATCGACCTGGTCCTCCGCACCGGCTCCACCAATGTCTTCTTCAATCATCTCTACGGTTAGTTAGTTAGTTAATCAGTTAATTAGTTAGTTAATTGCTTGTTGCTAATTATAATACTGATCTGTCTATTTATATATTCATTTGGGGGCAATTGATTGTTGATCCAATCCTTGATTATTGTTGGTTAATTGAGTTTTTCATCTTACTATGGGGGTGAGATGTTGGGTTGTGCATATATATTTTAATTTTGCAATCTTAAATAAGAATTTAAGATTACCTTTTTGATGATTTGGGCATGTTTTAATGTTTATACTGTTATAGTATGACAAAGTTAGATTCTTTTTAGGTTAAGATCTTAATTGTTACTAAACTTGGCAACTAGGATTGACCGTACTGAATCTCAATTACTATAAATTTCTAATTTTATTTGTTTATGTGCAACATCCGAGGTTCTTTAATGATTTTCCCAAAGAAGAAAGTCAGACAGGTTTATAATTTAATGTTTGGATCTATTTTGCACACCTTTAAATTGCTGCAACAATAGTATTTAATTATTGTTGGTTGTTTTACAAAATCATGAATGGCTTTAATTAAACTTTCATGTGTGACCCACCTAACAAAGGCTGCTTTTGTAATTAAAAGTTATGGGGGACTTCTTTATGGGCACTTATTGTTTCTTCTTTGCTCATCTCTTTTATTAATTTGCTTCACCTGATGTTGATGGTTCTTGGCTTTTTTTGGGGATATTTTTTGAGATTTGTAGATTTTGCTTGGCTCTGCTTGCTTATTCCTTTTTTGTGGCTTTTGTTTTTTTATATATCTATTCTCTTGTATTTATTATTAATCCAAATTCAACCAGATCGAACTAATGTCAAATTATCAATACATAAGTTAGTTTTCTTTACAATACAAAGTCACCCAGATTAAAAGTAAGACAGAATGTTGCCTTCATGTTTTATTTTTAAATGTGGTTTGCTCTTATGTTGTTTATGTTTCAGATAAAAGATAGTCTTTATATATCGTAACATTCTAAAATTTTGTTACTGTATTTGTACACCTTTGTACTTAGACATTTAATTGTTCTTAATAGACTAACACTTTAATTCTCCCTTATCAGCCTTTTCTTTTTTTATAGAATAATTCTGCTTCCAATCCCCTTTTAAAGAAAGTTGTAATGGGAACACAGATGTATCTGATGCTGATATCGCACCCTACACATCACTATAACAGGAGTTATATGTTTTGCTTCGGCAACAGTAGAATGCTGGCATGTAGCAGATTAAGTTTCCTGTTTCCGTTATACCACTGGCATATGGGACTAAAAAAAATAATAATTTCTTGTTATTTATCACTTCTTTTTTCTGTAGGTGGTACGATATATCACTAAACATTAGTAATGAAAAATAAATAATCCTGTATCTACCTGAAGTAGTAATAGAGTCCCTCTTGAACTTGTGTTCATACTGTTATATTAATGCACTTATTTTCTGAACTTTTTCAGACCCACTATCCCTTGTGAGAGACCATCGGTTGAAGGACCTGCTTTCAGCCAGGGGCATAAATGTCAGTTCATTCAATGCCGACTTGCTTTACGAACCATGGGAGGTGAATGATGAAAACGGGCAGCCATTTTCTACTTTTACCCCTTTCTGGAATAAGTGCCTCAGCATGCCCTATGACCCTGCTGCCCCTTTGCTTCCTCCCAAAAAAATATCCTCAGGTACATGTAAACCATGCGAAAGAGACACACCTGTATGCTTTATAATAACTTGTACCGCTTTTTCATTTTCTTTGGCATATTCCCGATCACGTGATTATGTGACATATCATGGTTCTTCTTTTCTTATTCCCATATGGTTCTTATTCCCTCTGCCTTATCCAATTTACTTGTATGGACCCAAAAATTAGGAAATGAACGTCTACATAATATATGTCTATCGTCTTCCACTTTGCACTAGTATAATTGCTGTCTAATCTCTTACTACTCAAAAAGAATTTTGCTTTTTAATCCATAGCAACTTGGTTCCAAAAAAAAATTGAGAGAGAGTGAGAAATAAATCTTGCTAAAAGTTTATCAAGAGATGCCTTACTTTGTGAATCAATGATGTCACTCTGCATATGTACCTTACAATAAAGCAAAAGTTTGTTTCTTTATTGAACTCCAGTCTAACATAACTTTTGTTTTTTATAATAAGTGATCCCAATTTTTACTGAGAATATGTATGTTTAAAGTACTGTTTCTTGTTGCCCGGTTGCTGAATCACAAAAGTGCATCCCTTTAATTGTCTAATAATCAGAACCTCTGGTTATCGTGTGTTAGAATCTTATTTATACAAATTCCCACCCAATAATTATTTTTTTTAAAAAAAACAACAGTAGGTACCTGCTTTCATTTCTTCCTAAAAGCGAAATTTCATCCAATAAAGAATGAATGGATTTCTATAATGCATGTAGACTGAGTTGAATGAGTACCAAGTTAGCCTTTTATGTAAATGTATAATGGATTTCTAGACATCTGAAATCTCAAATTTAATTGAAACAAGAACACTCTGCGAGCATGGAAAAAACTAACATCGAGAACCCAAATTGTAGGGGATATATCGGCATGCCTTTCAGACAGCACAGTATCTTTCGAGGACGACTCAGAGCGGGGAAGTAATGCCCTGCTGGCGCGAGCCTGGACACCAGGCTGGCGCAACGCTGACCGAGGACTCATGGCCTTTCTCAATGGGCCGCTGATTGACTACTCAACCAACCGCAAGAAGGCTGATGGGTCCAGCACCTCCCTCCTCTCCCCGCACCTCCACTTTGGCGAGCTGAGCGTGCGCAAGGTCTTTCACCTTGTTCGCATGAAGCAGCTTGTTTGGACCAACGAGGGTAATAAGGCTGGAGAAGAGAGCTGCAGCCTCTTTCTCAGGTCGATTGGCCTGAGGGAGTACTCTAGGTATATATTGTTGTAATGTTTACCCAATTTTGATACTTTTGAGAAACTTATTTGCAAAAAAGATGTATATTGAATGTCATGAATTTCTAAAAGAGCTGAACACTGTTAACTCCTCTTCAACAAAGTTGGCTGCTTTAATAGCAGTTTATTTTCTTGAGTTTTTAAGTTTTAACCAAAGGTTTATCAATCAAAACTTTCTAAATGAGGAGACGATAACATGAATTTTTCTGATTACTTCATTTAGGTTAAGTTGGCGGTTCACCTTTTTTAACCATGATTAAAATTCATGTTTGGTTCATTATAACCTATTAACTGTGCATATCAACCTGACCGTTGTACCAGGTACATGAGCTTTAACCACCCGTGTAGCCACGAGCGGCCCCTCTTGGCACACCTGAGGTTCTTTCCATGGGTGATAAATGAAGGATTATTCAAGGCATGGAGGCAAGGAAGGACAGGCTATCCCTTGGTGGATGCAGGTATGAGAGAGTTGTGGGCCACGGGTTGGCTGCACGACAGGATACGGGTTGTTGTATCGAGCTTCTTTGTGAAGGTTCTCCAATTGCCGTGGCGTTGGGGGATGAAGTACTTTTGGGATACTTTGTTGGATGCTGATCTCGAGAGTGATGCTCTCGGCTGGCAATACATTTCTGGATCGCTGCCAGATGGACGAGAGTTGGATCGGATAGATAACCCTGAGGTATTTATGGATATCTTGCTTGACTCGAGAAAGAAAGAAAAAATTTAGGAAAGAATATTTTCCAGTAGATCTGAAATCAAGTAAAGAAAAATGAAATCGAGTTTGGTGGATGATAGCTGATATAATTCAGTGAAGTTTTTGATGGTTGCTTAAAACGGCCACAAATATTTTCCCTCATCTGACATTCATTCAAGTTAGCTTTAAAGATTATTTATACAACTACCATGGGAATTGTTCTATTTAGTTGCAACCAAGCAACCACTTATAATTTTTTCTTTATTCACACATATATCTTGGGAATTGTTGTGTTTACTTGTAACTAACCAACCACTTGTAATTTTTTTGTTTATTTGTGCAATTACCCTGAGGATTGTTCCATTTATTTGTGCAATTCTCTAATAAAATTAGGGAACGATCATTGCGAAACTCTTGATTACTGCATAAATGACAATTCTGTTAATAAGCATGAAGCTCCATTGCACATGTGTAAGCATAATTGTTTTTTTCTGCATGTCACAGTTCGAAGGATACAAATTTGACCCAAATGGTGAATATGTGCGCCGCTGGCTGCCCGAACTAGCACGACTGCCCACAGAATGGATACACCACCCTTGGGATGCCCCTGAGCCTGTTCTGCAAGCAGCCGGAGTTGAACTAGGTTCCAATTACCCGCTACCTATTATCGATTTGGAGACGGCCAAAACCAGGCTCCAAGATGCACTAGCTGATATGTGGCAGCTCGAGGCTGCATCAAGAGCTGCAATGGAGAACGGAACAGAAGAAGGCTTGGGTGATTCAGAGTTGCCTCCAATTGATTTTCCAGTTGATATGCAAATGGAGTTCATTGAGACTGAACCTGTACCTGAACCAAGGCCCGTCAGGGTTAATGGGGTTGGACAAGTGAGGCGGCGTGAGGACCAAATGGTGCCTAGCATGACCTCTTCATTAATCAGGGTCACCGAGGATGAAGAGGTGTCAAATGGGTCGAATAACAATCTAATGCATAACATAGGAAATACTCTAGGGCACAATGCGGAGGTGCCAACTAATGTCGGTTTTGTGGGTGTTGGGGCAGAGAGAGAGGGAGAGGGAAGAGGCACACGAGGGAACACTAATATAAATAACAATAACAATAATGCGTGGAGGTTTGCGGGAGAACTGACAGAAGCTTCTAGTACTTTCACAGGAAGGGGTTCTCAAGGGGTGGTGCCTGTATGGGACCCACCTAGCATGTCTAGCCGATCAGAAGAGCCGGAGATTTCTTCGAGTGGGTTCTTGGAACGACATTCCGTGCAGTCGAGGCACATCATGGACTGGAGGCAACTGTCCCCGGCAGTGTAAGTTGGTACTGTGTCCAAATTATGTTAATTCTGAATCATTTTTCATACTCTTTTCGGGTTTTAACCCCATAGTTTTTGCATGTTGTTTGATGATTGGAAATTGTGAATACCAGGACGAGAAGTTGGGAAATGGAGAACACAGTACAGCCGAATTTTATTGGTTCGACGCAGTCATGATTCCGGGACAACCTAGATTATGTAAATTACTTATATTCTTATCATCGCGGTCGTGTATAATTGTGTAGAATCTTAAGCTTTTCTAGGACTTTTGTACCGTATAGCGTCTAGAAAGAGTTGTAACTGTCTATCTGATTGAGTATTTTTTGTTTCCTACAGTTGGTTTGCGAACGACGGTTAACTTGTGAGATGGGTGTTAGATTGTATGTATGTATATATATATTTTTGAATTGTATTTTCTGGAAAGAACAACCCCACTAATTTAATCTGCTAACAGGACCATCAGGCACCAAATCTGAAAATAGTTCTGATAATCATGAAGCTCAATGACCTACTCATATTTTGAGTATGTATAGCACATTTGTTATTACAGTTTTTAATAAAAGATACTTAATATAAGCTTTTGTGTTTCAGTACCAACAATCCAGTACAAAGCTTATGGGATGAAGAACAAATAGGAAAATGACATAGATAAGGCTGAGTTTGAATTTTAGCATTGCTGCAACCACACACACAAAAATAAAAAAATTAAAAAAAAGAAGAAGATAAATATTCCATTTTTATGTGATGTCATTCAAATCATTTCTGGTCGTATGTTACAGCAATTAGCATAAAGGTCCCTGTAAGTCTGTAACTTTTTTCTTTTTTTTAAAAATTGTATCCGAATACTTAATTTAGTCCGTTAACAAGAATGGTTAAGTGGAGAGTACTCCAGCAACTCTATAAAAAGACAGCACCACATGCAAATTGCTATCAAATCCTTACTCCTAATAAAATGAGATTAGATTTTTTGACATGAAAGTTTTATCTTCCACAAAAAGTAAATCTCAGCCGTTGATTGTTTACTTAGATTGATCACCACCGTTGATGTACTTTAATGTTTCAACCCATTAAAAACTTAAAGCTCATATCAATTTTCTCAATTTAAGATCCATTACATATTATCTTAAAAAAAATATTATAAGAAATAACAATTTCAGCCCAAAGCAAGGCGTGGGTTCTTTACTAGTAAAACACCCAATGTGTCCACCATTATGAAATATTTCCAAAAAAAAAAAAAAACCTGTCATAGGTAAAGTTAAATTGGACAAGAATTTTTTTTATTTGTTGATATCCTTTATCTATCATCTCTTCTGTGTCTCAACATTTCTATTGAGGTAAAGTGGCATGTTATTTTCTGACTGCAGTTTTGACAGATATTGATTATTGGTCTTGTTTTGCCGATTGACAGCAACCCACCAGCATCATTGTCCTTTTTTTTTTTTTTTTTTTTTTGTGAACAAAGCCTGTAGACAAACTCCCCAATTATCTCCCACCCAACTCCTGCTGGGACTTGATCCCAGATCTCTACGATGGAAGCTCATGTCACTACCAATAGGCCGTAGCCTTACTGACACCAGCATCATTGTCTATTTCATCCACACTTTTCTTGACAGAATACAAATTCTGTCAATATGAAGTTTAAACCAAAGCAGGGGGGGGTGTGCTCATGCACATTTGTCTTTGTGAACCAGGATTGTTCTCTATTGCAAAGCAGAACCTTCTCTTTGTTCTTTTCTTCTGAGATGGTGCTTAAAAAATATGATGCTTCACTGATAAAAAAATATGATACAATATCACATATGCAACTACTAACTTTGCCAAACTGATAATCAAGGCAAAAAATATGTCAACATATAGACATGATTGGAGCACACAAGGGTGCTTGAGGAAATTTCATTAGCCACATTTTTATTAGGAAAAATGGTACATCATGTAAAATGCAGACATGTACTTTAATTTTTATTTGATTTTGTATTTTGTCTACTATATAATATTACATCTAATATATTCAGTCATGAAATTGGAAAATGTTATAATTTGGGCATTCCATGTAAAGATAACAAATAATAATACAGGACCATTCCAGTAATATAAATAAGCCCAATATATAAACTGAACTCTTGGGCTAGAGTTGATTTCTTGCTGGGTTGGTTACTTGATTAGTTGAGCTAATGGGCTAGGATTAGGATTAGGATTAGGTTAATTAGGGTCTTTCCCTCCAATTCATAAATTAAGTATATATATTTTGTATGTCTTTCTTTCCATCATTGAGTAAAACTAAAAACCAAGCAGGGAAGATATATATATATTGTATATATATATCTCAGCTCTGATCCCATGATCAGAGGATCAATCACAGTTAACTTAACATAACCAATTAATTAATGATTCTTGGTTTCACAAATCATTATTAATTAATGTTGGGCATCGTACACATATGCTGCTGATCACCCATAAATAAGCTTAATTTACAATTTCTTATTATATTAACCAGATCGGTCCATGTCTTCTCCAGGATTTTAGATATTATTATACTGTTCTTGTTAAGTATATATATGAATTGTAGATATTGTCCCCAGGTGTTTTAATTTGACTACTACAAATTGTGCGCATACATATGAAAAATCTCATCAGGTTGTACTGGTACCAGCTTTTTTTTAAGTAGAACATCTTCAATTAAATTGCACAACCTAGCTAGCTAATGGCATTAAATTAAGTTAACCGAATTCTTTTTACGTGACAAAAAGCTAATTAAGAACATAATTAAGGCACTAATTATATTTGTAAGCTTGCAAAAAATTCTACAGAAAAACCCAAATTAATTTTATTAATTACCAGCAATATTAATCTGCTAGCTGTGCCCTATATATCTCAATATATACAAGGGCCATAATTTGTATCACTTAATTCATGCACTATTTAATTTGTTGCTGTTGCTGGATAATTTTGGAACTTGTTATTAAGCTAGCTCCATAGCATTCATAGGTTACATTTTGGAATGTATTTGTTACATTTCGGGGTGTATCTGTTACATTCCGTACACGTCTATGGATGTATGGACGGTTTTTCAATGGACGCGGGATGTTTAGATCTCTTATCTTATCGAAATACATATTATCGATTGTAGATGGTCAAGATGCTAATTAATTACATGAGATTATCGATTGCATGCACAAATGGAGATTAATTATCAATTGCAGACTATACAAGTTTTGGAATTTGTAACAGTATTTTACATTTAGCGATCGAAACTTATTTAATTTCGCCGGATGTACATCTTATCATAATTAGAAACTAAAATATATAATAGAATTATTTTTCATCGCCAATTAATTTGTCGAAATCTCAATTAATAAATACATCCTACATAAAAGTATACTAATTTTTTAAAGGATAGTTATCTACTTGTGTTTAGGGTTTTGTGCTAGTCAATGCCTTGTTTAAATAATTAATGTAGTATAAACAATATATACCAGATTAATTACCAGTTGATTTTAATTAATTTTTTCAAGTCTTTTCTCAGACTTCGATGAGCAATGCGAGTTCAATAATATGCAATTGGCTATAGTTGGCAAGAAGAAGCATCAATCAATATATATAAGCATATTTAATTTTACGAAGTAATTGCTTTATCGCAATAAGAAAATATGATTGCCATGTCATTATACCAATAAATGGTTGTTATGAAAAAAATTTAAAATAATATAATTATACTAGATTTTTCATATTCATTCAACCAATTGGGTCAATGCTTTGGACATATAATTTGAATTTCCATGTCATTCATACATCTACTTAATATAAATAAAAATAACTCGAGCATGACTGAAAACGTTTGTATTTCGGAGTGAAATGCAAACGGTCAAAATTATACTTTGTCACGTCTAAAATTTTGATTTATGGCTCCCATTAAATTTATCATATAAAAATACTAGGGGATACAAAAATTTTCATTTTTGGACCTTTTTAAATATTTGTTTTGGATTTTTCAATATGACCCAAAAGTAGTAACAATATAGTACTTGTTTGTACATGAATTTTCAAAAATCCGAAATAAAAACTTCAAAAACTTCACAAACAAAAAAATTTTGTATCCCCTAGTATTTTCATATGATGAATTGAATGAGAGTCATAAATCAAAATTTTAGACGTGGCAAAGTATAATTTTGACCGTTTGCATTTCGCTCCGAAATACAAACGTTTTCACAATCAGTCCAGATATTTGGATACCACTAAGGATATCGTCGGGGATACCATGATCTTTGACAAATTCAACTAAACCTAAATATTCACCTTAACCTTCTAAATATTCAACTTAAACACATTTTGCTTGACAACCAATAAAAACTCCACATAATAAAAACCTAATTGCAGCATTACACTTAACACATTTTGCTTAACACATTTTGCTTTACAGCCAATAAAAACTACTCTTAATTTAACTTACAGCATTACACTTTCTAACTATTCAGCTTATCCTCCTAAATATTCACCTTAACCTCCTAAATATTCAACTTATCACATTTTTTATTGGCAGTCAACGTTTAATGGTATCCCGACGGTATCTTTTGCGGTATCCTTGTAGCATTTTCCTTTCACAATAGTCCTGCTCAAATAACTCAATTATTAATTAAAGGAGCTCCATTGCTATTAATATCCTATACATCAATGACGTTGCTTTATATATACTCATCATATGTATGTCTATACGTCAACCTATATATATTGTGGATGTCAAGGTAATCTAGACTCACCTATTGCTTAGTTCAAATATTTATGTCCCCTGGCCACAAGAACCTTGTTCAGATTTTCTTACATTTTTTTTTGAACAGTAAAGTTTGTACCTACATACATTTTGTAATTAATTTGTAACTTTAACTCGATTTATATATAGAACAAGAGCTTAGTAAGTGTTTAACAGAGTCTTGATGTATATATATCTTTTACAGAGGAGGGATCTATTGACAATCCTTCACAATCCTGACAATTGGACATTTCAAAATTTTGTAAAAAAATCATAAAAAAGTATCTTAAATTTTGAAAAAAAAAGTGTATGAATGCATTTCTTAACATATAGATTGATAGTGTTTCAAATTTCAATCATTTTGAACATCGTTTGATGCTTCATCAAAATTCTGTGTACTTTTTAACAGTTGTGATTTAACCGATCTTTAAAGAGCTATTAAACGTTGCTTAAATTGAGTATAATCAGAAACATAATTAATCTATAAGTTACTTAATACTTCCTTAAACTTATGATACTTGGTGTCATTTATAACTCGGTACAATGAGAATCCTTCTTTAAGCAATTAGATTGCATCCTTGGTATAGGGTTAGTGCCTGAGTGGTGGAGGGATCCAAATGCCAAAATTGGCTGTTGTTTAATTAAGTTTATTTTATGTTCATATCCTGTCATTAAAGAGGCATTAAAGAGGGAAGGCATATTTAAATATTTAACAATAATCTCGGTGGTTGCATCAGATTTCACGGTTTTAGCGCTTGACCACGGTTATTTTACAGTTTTACTGATCTATTGAAAATTAGGGGATATGAATTGATTAATTTCATCAGTTGATAATAAATTAATTAGAGAATACAAGTTGTTTTGAGACTTCTTCTTTTTAATTTTATTTGGTATCAGTCCATATATCAGACTATCATTTGATAGTTTAATTTTGGAAAACATGTACAGTCCAGCTATATATAAAAACCGCCTATATACCCTGCCATGCACGATTGTATATTTGTTAACTAGAAATAGTGATGTATTTGTTGACTGAAAAATAATATTTATTACTCAGAAAGATACATAAGTTTACTAAATAACAATATCTGTTGATTGAAATACGATCTATGGACGGGTGTACAACAATAAAATAGACTCTAGCAACAGTTAGTGGCGGACCTTGAGCCAAAAATAAGAAGGGGCCAATCAAATTTAATTTGGTTTATAAGATATATTAATCAACAAATTTCATTGATTTATAGGTAATTAATTAATTTAAAGGAGGGCAAACTCTAAATATTAGATAATTTTTCATTAATTTATAGATGCTTTTTACAAAATTTCAAATATTAAGGGGGCCGAGTACCGGGCGACTGCCCCGAGTGGCCTCCACATAGGTCCACCTATGGCAGCAGCTATTAATTACTCTTCAATTTTAGAGGTATTGGTAGGATACTTGTTTTGTTGGCTCTATGTAAGGTTTGTTAATAAAAGAATAATATATTAAGTCGAAATTAATGTATCAATATTAATTTTTATTTTTAATATGAATAAAGAGAAAATTAATTAGCCACATCAGGAGCACATTAGGAGCACGTGCATGGGTTTTTAATTTTTTAATTTTTTATTATGACTTGCAAACTTGTTCCGTAATGTCTCCACACCCGCCAATCTTCTCCATTTGACAAGTTGCCCCCCGATCTTTTTTTTTTGTGACAACCCCCTCCCCCCGAACTACTTAATTGTGACAATCACACCCCCCATGACTAATTTACCCTATAATACTCTATTTGGAAGTGTGAAAAGACAAAAATGCCCCTATGTATATGTTATAATATTTAGTATTTAGTTTACTTATTTTTCATAAAAAAATTTAATTTCTAAATTTGTATCATCTTAAAAATATTGACGAAATGTTAATTATCCGCAGTACATAAATATTTTATTTGATACGTCAAAAAATAATTTTTAGTTTCTATTATTATAAGAAATATACAATTGACATAATAATTGAAAGTTATATAATTTTGATTATTTAAATATAGATATACAACTTAATCAAGTTTAATACCAATAAAATTAGAATCAATAAAATAAATAATTTTCTTATTAATTTACAACCTGAAATTATAAAAAAATAAAACACAATCTATCTAACTATTCATAAGATATACATTTTATTATAAATATAAAATGGCATATTTAAAATCAAATTAAGAAAATCTTATAGTGCAAATAATGTACGTATTAACAACATTAAATTAGTTACACACATATTTTTAAATATTGTGGCTTATAAATTAAATTTATTAAAACGCAAGTATTTTAAATTCTAAATGTGACAAACATATTCAAGGGTATTTTTGTCTTTTCACACTTCTAAATAGAGTATTAGAGGGTTAATTAGTCATTGGGGTGTAATTGTCACAAATTAGATAGTTCGGGGGGGTGTTTGTCACAAAAAAAAGATCGGGAGGCAACTTGTCACAATGAAAAAAATTGGGGGGTGTGGAGACATTATCCCTAAAAGAATAATATATTAAGTCGAAATTAATGTATCAATATTAATATTTAATTTTTTTATTATGAACAAAGAGAAAATTAATTAGCCACATTAGGAGCACGTGCATGGGTTTGTATCACCGTGATTGCTTTACTTGCAAACTTGTTCCATAACTTATGGCACACGTGAACTAGTTGCCATTTTTTCTTAAAAACAAGGGGTGCTCATCCTCTGTAGCGCTGCATTGTGTAGCACAGGATTTGAACCGTTAGATCATCTTGAGATTCGAGTCAACACATGTACAGATCACGAGATAATCTAATGGTTCACATCATGCGCTACACAGTGTAGCGCTACAGAGGATATGAAATCATAAACAAGAGGCACAAGAACTAGGAAAAAAGAAGAACAAAAAGAGAGTATGTAAATGCAGTGTGAGCTTGGGATGATTTCATATAGAGAAATATGTAGAGTTCACCCTTATAAAGTAGGTCACCCACCCCCTCTTACAGTTCTAGCTAACACACCCCTCTTACAGTTCTAGTTAACACACCCCTCTTACAGTTCTAGCTAACACACCACGTGCACCCATGTGCTTATTAAAGTCACATAAATGTTCACTGGAAAACATAGTGTATCTGTTCACTGGAAAACGATATCTATTGATCGGAAGGATATAAATGTTTACTGAAAAATGATATTTGTTTGTTAAAAATACAGTGGACCAATGGATAAGTAAAAATGATAGACGCTAACTCTTACTCTTTTGATATATTAAACATGCAAGGCAAATGCCTTGATGCCATTTGGTTTGATCATAAATTATAGATAATAAACAAGCACGGTTCCCACTGTCAGATCACAGAATAGAACTGTCAAATGATAATAATTAAGTAATTAATTATACTTGACTACATGTTTATGATTTATCAAAAATAAATTAAAACTTGTAAATGTCATTGGGAGATTTTATTGTCTGAATTTGGATTATAATAAAAGTTTTTTGAGGAAAGGATTATAATAAAGGTGAACCATGAATTGACAATTGAAGCATTTATTTTGAAGTATTAATTAAACATATATAAAATAGTATTTGTCAATATACCAATAATGGAATTAAGTTCCATTACAAAAATAAACAAACAAAGAAATAAATAATCTACACTAGGCAATTAATCAGTCTCCAAAATTTTATGGAAACAATACTATATGATATCACATGATTTGCTAGAAGCTATATCATTATTATATTGTATGCTTCAATCCGTTCTTATATATCATTTATGAAAGTAATTTATCAGTAGAGTAATTACTACTACTAATTGGTTATGTTTCTCTTAATTAATTAGATGAGTAATTACTACTACTAATTGGTTATGTTTCTCTTATTAATTTATTAAATAATCAAATAAAGAGCACTTTAATTTTTGTATAGATTAAGATCCTTTGCCCATATATATGCAAGAGTAGCTGCTCATGTAATATAATTGTATCAGATTTTTAATAAATCTTATATATAATATTAAAGCTCACCAATTGATATGTTGATTGAAGTGCTTAATTAATTACTCTAGTATATATAATTAGTACATAACACCAATTTATATATTCATCCAATCAACATTGACTTCCTCATATCATATATGCATGGGATGCTCTCTGTCTTTCCCTCTGTAAACAATTGGTCAACTGCTTGGAAGTTGGAAATCTCCAAAAAATAAAAAAATAAACTGATGATCACATTTCTAGATTTCTTGCACTGTTAGCAACCATGACATGTATATAAGCACCCAGGCAAGGTTTCCTATGTCTTTTCTCCATTCCATACAATTCCTACACACCCAAAATCAGTGAACATTTCCACTATGTATACACTCTAGCTAACACTTACCAGTAACAGTACAAGGTATAAGAGGCAACAATATCACATAGCCAAATAATGGTTCAGGAGTTTGGATTATTCATCAGTTCATGGAGCTTCTTCAGAGCAGCCTTGTGCTTGTTCTTCCTATGGGTTGCTGCGCAGGCACTGGAATGGGCCTGGTTCAGGCCTAGGCGCCTTGAGCGAGCGCTCCGGGAGCAAGGATTGCATGGCACTGTGTACCAGTTCCTCGCTGGCGATGTGAAGGATAACACCCGGCTCAACAAGGAAGCAAGTGCCAAACCCTTGCCACTCTCGCATGACATTACCGCTCGCGTCGAGCCTCTTCTGCATAGCACCATGAAGAAATATGGTGAGATTGATTACTATATATTTAGACTTTAGAGCAAAACATATATTTTTCCAGATAAAATGAATATGTGCAACTCGTTATTGATTTACGATTAACCGAAATTTCAGGCAAACAGTCGTTCACATGGTACGGTCCCTATCCGCGAGTAACCATCAGAGATCCAAAATTAGTGAGGGAAATTCTGTCTAACAAGTTCGGGTACTTTGAGAAGCAAAAAGTAAACCGATTTGTTCGGTTGTTGGCAGATGGGCTCTTGATTTACGAAGGAGAGAAATGGCACAAGCATAGGAGGATCCTCAATCCTGCCTTTCATCTAGAGAAATTGAAGGTAGTTCAGTTTATATTCTATAAAAATTCTCTCTTTTTGCTGGTAAATTTTTCCGGTTTTTGTTATTCTGGTAAGAACTGGTATATTGTTGTAAGCATTATATTAGTGGCCTGAGGCATACTTTCACTGCTATTGGCATTGTACTTACAAATGGATATCCAGATTAATTGATTCATTGTCAGCTCATCACTTTCCAATTGTTTTCCAAAAAAGTTAGCGCGAAAAATATTTTAAGTTTGATTGTTAAAGAATAAAATGTTTTCTTTTAGTGCTTTATTAATTCGCTCGGATTTAGCTTGGTACCAAGCTCAACCTCTGGTTGATTTGGTACCAAGTGTTGCAACTGAAGTCCAAAACCTTAACCATATACAAATGTGTTGGATTTTTATTTTTCAGAGGATGTTGCCGGCGTTCTCTAGCTGTTGCAATGAATTAATTGGAAGATGGGAGAACTTAGTTGAGCCCCACGGATCGTTCGAGTTGGATGTGTGGCCAGAGTTCCAAAATTTTACTGGAGATGTCATTTCACGATCAGCATTTGGGAGTAATTACCAGGAAGGACGACGCATTTTCCAGCTCCAAGGCGAGCAGGCCGAGTGTCTCGTCAAGGCGTTTCGCACCCATTACATCCCTTTTCACTGGTACGCACGTTAAACCCTTGCTGTTCTTGTTTAAACCCATTACATCCCGAGTTGGATGTGTGTCGGAATAGAAAGATTTACACTTTTTATCTTATAGTTGTTTTATCTTCGAGTTTCGTAATTTTATTCAGATTTTTTCTGTATTATAGCGTAAATGCAGGATTAAGAACTGAGTTATATGCAAGAAAATATAAGAATAATTAAGTAAGAGTAAGTATCATACTATCATGTCAAAACAAGTACCAGAACTAAGGAATTGAGCTGGTACCTGTCTTTTCAAGAATTATTAAATATTACTAGCAGCTGTTTACTGGTATCGCAGGTATCTGCCGACCGAGAATAACAAAAGAATGAAGCAGATTGATAGAGAAGTCGATACGCTCCTTAGAGGTATAATTGCGAAAAGAGAGAAAGCCATCCGAAATGGTGAGACAACAAACAACGACCTGCTAGGTCTACTGCTGGAGTCCAACATGAGGGAAATGGCACAGAGTGGAAAACTGGACTCGAGTCGTGGCCTGACAACCGAAGAGGTGATTGAGGAATGCAAATTGTTCTATTTTGCGGGAAAGGACACTACGTCGGTACTACTGACGTGGACGCTGATTTGTCTGAGCATGCACCCCGAGTGGCAAGAAAAGGCACGCGAGGAGGTGCTACATCATTTTGGTACGGAGAAGCTAGATTTTTCGTGTTTGAGCCGACTAAAAATTGTGAGTACTCTTAATTGTTTTTTGTACTGATTTGATATCAATTGAGATCAACTAAGAATCTTCAACGTATTCGAACAGTATCATGTCGATCGGGCTAATTTATTCTTAAAAATTCACAGGAACATATTCATGTCGAATTCTTAACATTTACATTTGATTATAGGTGACCATGATACTCTACGAGGTGCTTCGGTTGTACACTCCAGTGGCTATGCTCACCCGACACACTTACAAAACCGTGCAGCTCGGCGATCTAACCCTTCCGCCCGGTGTGGTTCTGGGGTTGCCCATACTATTCATCCACCATGACACCGACATGTGGGGCCCCGATGCAACAGAGTTCAAGCCAACACGGTTTGCAAAGGGCATCTCAAAGGCAACAAAGAATGACCAACCGGCCTTCTTTCCTTTCGGGTGGGGCCCGCGCATCTGCATTGGTCAGAATTTTGCGCTTCTTGAGGCCAAAATGGGTCTGAGTATGATACTTCAGCGATTCAGATTCGAGCTATCGGAAAAGTATCAGCATGCTCCTTGTACTGTCATTACTGTACATCCTGAGCATGGTGCCCCAATTAAGTTCCATAGGATATAATAGCTAATTATGCATTGATATTTTAGGAACAAATTAAGAAGATGTTAATTTTATAGTTTAGGATTGATTAGTGTTTTTTGTTCCCTTTTTAGTTAAGTATATCAGCCATATTTCATATATACTGCAATAAATAAGAATGTGTATCATGAATTCTCATGGTAAATAAATGAGAAGTTCAATCTAATGAAAACACATTTCTAGAAGAGAAAAACTGTGTCCCAGATTTTATTGAGTTATATTTTTCAAACAGCATCCTCCATAGGGTGCGGCTATAGTGATACCATCGATGATACCATTGGTGATACCATATAGTTTGACTTTGTCAAATGTTTTAATTGTTCAACTTAATATAGTAATTGTGCAACTTAACGTCTTAATTGTGAAACTTAACGTACTAATTCTGCAACTTAACGTACTAATTATTCAACTTAAAGTCTTAATTGTTCAACTTAACGTCTTAATTGTTCAACTTAACGTACTAATTGTGCAACATAACATGCTAATTGTTCAACTCAACATTAACTTATAGTTAGCATGTTGATATTAAGTTTAACAATTAGTATGTTGAGTTGAACAATTAGTATATTATGTTGAATATATTACGTCAAACAATTAGCTCGTTTGACCAAGTCAAACTACATGGTATCACTAACGGTATCACAATAGCATTTTCCAAAAAATATAAATCAACAAAAATATGGGACATAGTTCTAGTCTTCTAGAAATTAATATGTCATCATTAGATTGAACTTCTCATTTATTTACCATGAGAATTCATGATACACATCCTTATTTATTGCAGTATATATGAAATATGGTTGATATACTTAATTAAAAAAGGAACAAAAAACACTAACCAATCCTAAACTATAAAATTAACATCTTCTTAATTTGTTCCTAACATATCAATGCATAATTAGCTATTATATCCTATGGAACTTAATTGGGGCACCATGCTCAGGATGTACAGTGATGACAGTACAAGGAGCATGCTGATACTTTTCTGATAACTCGAATCTGAATCGCTGAAGTATCGTACTCAGACCCATTTTAGTCTCAAGGAGCGCAAAATTCTGACCGATGCAGACGCGTGGGCCCCACCCAAAGGGAAAGAAGGCCGGTTGGTCATCCTTTGTTGCCTTTGAGATGCCTTTGGCGAACCGTGTTGGCTTGAACTCTGTTGCATCGGGGCCCCATATGTTGGGGTCATGGTGGATGAATAGTATGGGCAACCCCAGAACCACATTAGGTGGAAGGGTTAGATCACCGAGCTGCACGGTTTTATTGTAAGTGTGTCGGTAGAGCATAGCCGCCGGAGTGTACAGTCGAAGCACCTCATAGAGTATCATGGTCACCTATAATTAAATGTAGAAGTTAAGGATTCGACATAAATACTTTGTTGTGAGTTTTTAAGAATAAAATAGCCCGATCGACATGAAACTGTTCGAATACGTTGAAGATTCTTACTTGATCTCAATTGATATCAGATCAGTAAAATTAAAATTAAGAGTACTCACAATTTTTAGTCGGCTCAAACACGAAAAATCTAGCTTCTCCGTACCAAAATGAAGTAACACCTCCTCGCGTGCCTTTTCTTGCCACTCGGGGTGCATGCTCAGACAAATAGCGTCCACGTCAGTACTACTGACGTGGTTTCCTTTCCCGCAAAATAAAACAATTTGGATTCTTCAATCACCTCTTCGGTTGTCAGGCCACAACTCGAGTCCAGTTTTCCACTCTGTACCATTTCCCTCATGTTGGACTCCAACAGTAGACCGAGCAGGTCGTCGTTTGTCGTCTCACCATTTCGGATGGCTCTCTCTCTTTTCGCAATTATACCTCTGAGGAGCGTCTCAACTTCTCTATGGATTTGCTTCATTCTTTTGTTATTCTCGGTCGGCAGATACCTGAGGTACCAGTAAACAGCTACTAGTAATATTTAATAATTCTTGAAAAGACAGGTACCAGCTCAGTTCCTTAGTTCTGGTACTTGTTCCTTATATTTATTGTAACATTTTATTGTATTTCAGTTCTTAATTAATCCTGCATTTATTCTATGATACAGAAAAATCTGAATAAAATTGTGAAACTCAAAAATAAAACAAAAGTTATATAAAGAAAGGTAAATCTGTCTATTATGACACTTTCATAATATCGACAGTAATTTATCTTATACTAGTAACGAGTCTATGCCTTGTTTTGGGCTGAAATTGTTTCTTATAATAAATTATTAAATTTTTAAGATATTATGTAATGGGCCTAAAATTGAGAAAATTGATATGGGCCTAAAATTGAGAAGATTGATATGGGCCTTAAGTTTTAATGGGTTGAGACATTAAAATACGTCAACGGTGGTGATCAATATAAGTAAACAATCAACGGCTGATATTTATTCTTTGGGAAAGATATACCTTTCATATCAAAAAATCCAATTAGGAGTAAGGATATATGCAACAAAAATTAAACAAGAATAGCAAGGGTTTAATTTGTGTACCAGTAAAAAGGGATGTAATGGGTGCGAAAAGCCTTGACGAGACACTCGGCCTGCTCGCCTTGGAGCTGGAAAATGCGTCGTCCTTCCTGGTAATTACTGCCAAACGCTGATCGCGAAATGACATCTCCGGTAAAATTTTGGAACTCTGGCCACACATCCAACTCGAACGATCCATGGGGATCAACTAAGTTCTCCCATCTTCCGATTAATTCGTCGCAACAGCTAGAGAACGCCGGCAACATCCTCTGAAAAATGAAAATCCAACACATTTGTATATGGTTAAGGTTTCGGACTTCAGGTGCAACACTTGGTACCAAATCAACCAGAGTTTGAGCTTCATTGCTACCGAACTAAATCCGAGCTAGTGAAGCACTAAAAGAAAACATTTCTTGAACAATCAAACTTAAAATACTTTTCGCGCTAACTTTTTTCGAAAACAATTGAGAAGTGATGAGCTGACAACGAATCAATTAATCTGGAAATGCATTTGTAAGTACAATGCCAATGGCAGTGAAAGTATGCCTCAGGCCACTAATATAATGCTTACAACAGTATACCAGTTCATACCAGAATAACAAAAGCTGGAAAAAATTACTAGCAAAAAGATAGAATCCTTACTCCTAATAAAAGGATATTGGATTTTTTGACATGAAATTTTTATCTTCCCCAAAAAAAAAAAC
Source organism: Cyperus esculentus (assembly GCA_030179965.1). Lineage (NCBI taxonomy): Eukaryota > Viridiplantae > Streptophyta > Magnoliopsida > Poales > Cyperaceae > Cyperus > Cyperus esculentus. The sequence goes on along the minus strand of JASGLE010000013.1, from coordinate 3,837,527 downwards.
CTCAGCCATTGGTTGTTTACTTAGATTGATAATCACTGTTGATTAGTTTCTTCACAAGGGATGAGCTTTCGGCCCTTTATTATAAGATATAATAATTTCAGTCCAAAACAAGGCGTGACCTCTTTACTAGTTTTTATAGAATATAGACTGAACTACCTGCAATTTCGCTAGATGAAAGGCAGGATTGAGAATCGTCCGATGCTTGTGCCATTTCTCTGCTTCGTAAAACGGAAGCCCATCCGCCAACAACCGAACAAATCGGTTAACCTTTTGCTTCTCAAAGTACCCGAACTTGTTAGACAGAATTTCTCACACTAGTTTTGGATCTGTGATAGTTACTCGCGGATAGGGGCCGTACCAAGTGAACGATTGTTTGCCTGAAATTTCGGTTAATGGCAAATCAATAACGAGTTGCACATATTCATTTCATCTGGAAAAATATATGTTTTGCTCTAAATATATAGTAATCAATCTCACCATATTTCTTCATGGTGCAATGCAGAAGAGGCTCAACACGAGCGGTAATGTCATGCGAAAGTGGCAACGGTTTGGCACTTGCTTCCTTGTTGAGCCGGGTGTTATCCTTCACATCGCCAGCGGGGAACCGGTACAAGGTGCCGTGCAATCCTTGCTCGCGGAATGCTTGCTCGAAGCGCTTAGGCCTGAACCATGCCCATTCCAGTGCTTGTGCAGCAACCCACAGGAAGAACAAGCACAAAGCTACTCTGAAGAAGCTCCATGAACTGATGAATAATCCAAGCTCCTGAACCATTATTTGGCTATGTGATATTGCTGCCTCTTATACCTTGTGCTGTTACTGGTAAGTGTTAGCTAGAGTGTATATAGTGTAAATGTTCACTGATTTTGGGTGTATAGGAATTATATGGAATAGAGAGAAAAGATTCAGACTAGCTAGAAATCTCCCAAGTGACATTTACAAGTACTAATATGTTGTAGATAAATCATAAACATGTACAAGTATTAATTACTTAATTATCACTTGACAGTTCTTTTCTATATATTCTGTGATCTGATAGTGGGAACCGTGCTCAATACCGATATATTTTTTTTTAATTATTATTCATAATTTATTATAAAGTCAAATGGCATTGTCTAACACCAGTAAAGAGCTTACCTGTTGTTTTGGGCCGAAATTGTTATTTCTTATATAATAAATTTTTAAGATAATATGTAATAGGTCTTATATTGAGGAAATTGTTATGGCCTTAAATTTTAATGGGTTGAGACATTAATATCGAGGGGCATTAACGTGAATCAACGGTTTTGATCTATCTAAGAAAATGATCAACGGCTCAGGTTTCTTAGTTGGGGAAAATAACTTTTTCATGTCATTTTTTTCAATATGCTTTTATATATAATAAGGATATATTAAATCGTCCCAAACTTACACTGTATTTACATACTCTCTTTTTGTTTTTTTTTTTTCTCCCTACTTGTGCTTAAAAATAAATAAAATAAAATAAAATTGGCCAACTAGTTCACTGTGTACCATAAGTTATGGAACAAGTTGCCACGGTGCTACAAACCAATGCACGTGCTCCTAATGTGGCTAATTAATTTTCTCTTTATTTATAATAAAAAATTAAAAATAATATTGATACATTAATTTCGACTTAATATATTATATTTTTATTAACAAAACTTACATAGAGCCAACAGAACAAGTATCCTACTCCTACGTATACCTATAAAATTAAAGAGTAATAGGTAGAGTTCACATTTTAGTGTAGTACACCTATCTATCGTACTTCAATCAATAGGTATTGTTATTTAGTTAACAATATATATCTTTCGAGTAATAAATATTATTTTTCAGTCAACATATACATTACTATTTCTAGTTAACAGATATATAACTGTGCATGACGTAAGTGTGTCAGACTATAAGAGAGGGTACAACGAAGGTTTTTATTGGTGAACTATACATGTATTCCAAAATTAAACTATCAGATATTAGTCTATGCCAAAGTGCACATTCAAGTTTTGCTGGAAGCAAACTTAAAAAAAAAAAACAACTCGTATTCTCTAATTAATTAATTATATATCAAATGAAGAAAATTAATTAATTCCCCTAATTTTCGATAGATCAGTAAAATTGTAAAATAATCGTGGTCAAGCGCTAAAACCGTGAAATCTGGTGCAAACAGCGAGATTATTATTAAATAATAAATATACCTTCCATCTTTAATGACAGGATATGAAAATAAAATAAATTTAAAAAACAGCTAATATTGGCATTTGGATCCACCACTCAGGGACTCACCGCACCCAAGGCTACAATCTAATGAGTGCTTATCCTCTGCTGCGCAGCGAATCAACGATGTGGATTATAGGGAGGGTTTCCTAAGATTGAGTTGCACGAATCTTAAGGCAGATCTAATGATTGTACTACAGCATAGTATAGTTTACGGCGCCGTAGAGGATATGAATTGCAATCTAATTGCTTAAAAAAGGATTCTCATTGTACACAAGTTTCATGATAAGTTTAAGGAAGTATTACTCAACTTTTAGATTAATTATATTTCTGATTATATCCAGAAAGAACATTGAACATTGTCCAATTTTTAAAATGAAGCACTTAACAAAAAAAGTAGAAAAAAAATGATACTATTAGCAGATACTACTAATTATCAATTAAAGATTGGGAACCAACCAAGTAGGCATTGATGTGGTTGGGATATGGTGATCATAAAACTTCTCCATACTATTCTCGATGAGATTGTACACGCCGAGATCATCGTATCCATAATCATTACTAGCAAGAACGTCAGATGAACAAGAAGTGAAATAGATGCAATCAGCCTTACAATCTGGGACTTCAGATGGGCGTATGGCAATAGCTCGATTGGTACCCAAGAATATCGCATTGCCGCGCAAATCATTCCACTTGCGCCATTTTTGGTCTTCCAAATCGAGCTCGAAAACAGTAAAGAAGGCAGCAACGTAATGAGATGAAGTGTAGTCATAATGATTATCCCTGTTTAGTAGTTCCTCAATCGTATTGTCATGTTCGCCAACTAGAACTTCACTAGTATACGGGACTTGTTGCCGGTTCACAAATAAGAGATGTTCGCCAAAAAAATCAACCAAGTACTTCGATTCACCCATCGTACATTCTCTGACACTAGGTTCAATCCACTTCATTTTAGGCTCTGGACCAATATCAACTACATAAAGAGAGTTGCATCCCCCTACAGCATAGATGCTCCCCTTGTACGATATCACATCAAGAACATCGCAATTATCGACATAAACTGTCCATTTACTATCTCCCGGTCTACAGAAGGCCATCTTGCATAATCCTGCAATGTTAATGATTGCAGTGAAGTTTTTGCATGTTTTGGGATCATCAGTGAGCACTGTCCTAAATATACTAATCTTCTGAAGCTGCTCAAGTTTCCAATTACTTAGTTCTCCGTGGTTCTCGTACGTAGTTTTGCCATCAACAGCTTGTTCATGGTCCAAATCCTCAAGGTAGAACGGTACCGAAGGAAAGACGTAGTGTTCTCCAGTGAAGGGATTCACAAGGTAGACCTCTATTTTGGGTCTGACAATGAAAAGCCAGCCAAATGATGAACCGACACAATATCCTCCACGCAATTCCGGGATATCAATGTAGTAATGCCTTTTCTCTGACATGTTGAACAACTTCCTTTTTCCCGTTTCAGGATCTTCGGTAAGCACCACCCATGGAAGCTCAGAAGCCAGAGCGGATTTGCTCTGCTTGGCTGCAAACCTCCACAGTTTACAGACAGCCGAGAAACGAGTAAAATCACTTAACGAAAGGTGACTGGTTATGACGTCAAGCAAATCAGGAAGGAGCTCCGACCAGTTCGCCATTTGATGTTTCGAACTTTTCTAGGCAAGAATCGTATATTTAATTTGTTTGCTTCTGGCAAGGTTTCTGGATTATTCAAGTATAAAATGAAAACAAAATTGTGTTTTAGTCCGTACATTTTAATATGCAAGAAGTGGAATATATGAAATTTGAAATCAAAACAACAAAATTATGAAAGGAATAACTAAAAACCAATATAGGGTACTATATATTCTAATTTCAAGACCGAAAGCAATTTGTACAACCAGATTGTATTTCTTAGTTCTTTCTTCTTTTTTGGGCGGGGAGATGTCAAAATTACTATTTAATATAGAGTTTAAAGAGTTAAGGGATTTGTGTGTGGGGGGGGGGGGGGGGGATTGTGTTCAGGTTGATCTAGAGCAGTAGTTATAAAAGTCAATATATAATGCAAATTAATTTAGAATTGTAGGTAAGATTGTGAAAAAACAATTCAAACATATACCTCCTGTCAACAGAGATAATAATTAAGAAGATTAACAGAAAAGAAGAACAAAACAATTCTTCTATTTAGTATATTTAGTATGAAAAAGGAACATTTGCATACCAGAAAATATACCTTTGTTGAGAAATTAATATGCATAAAGCCGATCGAGCAGAATTATGAGAAGTTGAGAATATATTTATAAGAGCTATAAGGAGTACTTGACTTCCATATGATCTATATATATAACTATAATTTCTAAAAAAGAAAAGGAAAAAAAGAAAAGAAGTTAGCCATTTAGAAGGTATCACAATATAGAATCCTAATTGTGCTTATACTTCTTAATTTAGCAGAATGACATGTATCATATGCTTATAATTCACGTTATAAAGTACGCAATGAATGAATTTGTCCATTGGTATAGGTTGACTTTGATATACAATATTTTTCCTTTTTTTTTTTAATCATATGGTATATATTGATTGCATACAAAAAATTTATGATATAGATAATTATATATAGGCGCATCTCTCTTTTATCTTTCCCAATTTATCTCGTTTAAAGGCTTATTCTAGTCTAATAATTATGGGGGAAAGCGGTGAGGCATCCTGCATCCATATTATAATCCTTATCAACTAAACCAACAGTGAACCGGATAAATAAACCGGACGGTTTTTTGGTATTGAATATGGTATCAAATAGCGTATCAATTTAGAATTTTCCAATAATTATTTATTTAGATAATCCTATATTAGAATTGGAAAGGGATCGGTTGACAATGGGAAAATATAATAGGATAAATATAACTTGCCACACACAGTGCCCTCATAACACCCCAATGTATTTGAGAAAAAATAATAAATATATCCCTCTTTTCAGAAAATTTTACAGAAATATCCTTTATTTCTAAGAAAATTTACAAAATTACCCAACCAAGAAAATTTTTTACAAAAATGACTCTCACAATCTTACAAAAATGTACCTCCGCCCAACAAAATTTTATAAAAATAACCCTCCCCACCCATATGCCACCTCATCACAAGGTTGTGGGGGCAAAGTTGTGGCATGGTATCATTGTCCAATATAATAACGGTGCAACAGATTCTCAAATAAATAGAGCAAAAAATTATAAATTGGTAAAAATTTTACAAACATATTAGACTGGTCGTTTCAAGTTTTATGTGATTTGAGCCTCATTTGATACTATGTCAAAGATATCTTAAGAAATTACTATTTAGTTTTATTAAATATTTTATGGTACCACCAATAATTATTTATCAAAATGAAGATTTGCTGTGATCAGAAATACTACATTGTCCTATATTGAATGAATAACAGATTAATTTCATGGTTGCATACTCAAATTATGATATAATGATATATACCATGTCTTCATCAAAAAAAAAAAAAAAAATCATCAAAAAAAGATATATACCATGTCAGTATATCCAAGAAACTAGCTCTAAAGCCCTTAATTTCTTCCAATCCGACCAGATCAACCCGCAGCTAGCCCACCCGGTATCCATCCGCCGGAAGCAATGCGAAAATCAAGAGCCAAGAAGCCAACAGGCAGCTAACCTCAGACGTACGTCGTCACCCCAAATCGGACTTGTAATTACGTTTACAGTTTACTCCTATACATTCTGCACAAAAGTTGGTCCCGATTCTCCGGTTTAATTAGCACCATTTCCACCAGTTTTTCGCCCTCGACTCCGCCGGTTTTCCTTTCCAGCTTGGCCCAACTACTCGACGTCGATTGGTCTTAAACTTAATTAACACATCTTTACATAAAAGTAAGACGTTTAACTCATCAACACAGTCCCAAAACAAACAACATATCTTTTTTTTTTTTTTGAAAAATGTATCAGTAGCAATCAATTTGCAGATAAGAGTTGAGATAAAGCTGATGAATCAATTCAGCACATTATTGAGATTTGAGACCTACATACACCACATCCATGATGCAGAACAACAAAATGGAACGTCTGATGTCACATGGTCGATCCCTAGGTAAATGAATAGAAGTACTTTTGAACAAAATGTAAGTCAGACTGATTAAATTGCTTGAACAAATTTATGTATTGTGATTGCACAGTGTGTACTGTGTAGTGTGTAGATGACTACAAGAAAACTGGAAGCCATCAGCATTCAGCAAGGCCAAGTATTAATTAATTAGATGTATGTCATTATTCAATCACATACTTATAGTCACTTGTTTTTGGGCTGTTTACTTAACTAGGCAATTAAATCAGCATTAACTTGTCTATATTTCTTTTCTTTTAATTCATTACAATAATCAAAACTTAATTTGTCAAGTTCTGAAAGGGAAAAAAAAAAAAAAAGTAAAGTTGCACCAGCATAATTATATGCAGACATCATCATTAAATCTTTTCAAAAACATTTTGATAAAGAACTCTTCAATGTATTGGGGGAAAAAAAAAGAAGCTTTCATACAAAAAACAAAAAAAAAAAATCGAATGATTGTCATGTCACTTGCAGCTTTGTCGGATAATCTTTACTGAGGTAGCAAAGCATTGTCGGCTAATCTTCAAAAATCATTCGAGTAAAAACCTCGAATAAAACCATACATAACAAATTATGTTTTCTAACTAGCAAGCAAGTTAAATGCATAACTAACAGTATCAAAACAGTAAAAAAAAAATAAAAAAAATAATGTCCTCATAGAGCCTATATACTAATTAAGGATTGGGAACCAACCAAACAGGCATTGATGAGGTTGGGATATAGTCCTCATAAAACCTTTCAATGCTCCCATCAATGAGATTGTACACGCCAAGATCATCGTACCCAGAATCAATACCAATAAGTTGTTGATCAGATGAATTAGTGAAATAGATACAATCAGCCTTGCAATCTGGGTATTCCGATGGACGCATGGCGATGGCTCGATTGGAACCCAGAAACAACGCATTGCCGCCCAGATCTTTCCACTGTTGCCATGCTTTATTTTCGAAATCAAACTCGAAAACAGCGAATTTGCTAGTCAAGGGGTAATATTCCTCGTATATATTGTCAACAAGGTCCAATTCGTTTTCCTCCGGTACATCTCCTTCGTCTAAGTGATCATGCTGGCCAACCAAATCATCGTCGTCGTCGTCGTCATTGTTGTCGTAATCTTCCGAATCATAATCACGATAGTCTATCGCCCTGCGCACCAATAAGAGATGTTTGCCAAAGAAATCCACCAAGTACCTAGAAGCATCCCAAAAATAATTAAGAATTGCAATCCGAAGTTCAATCCTCGTCAATCTAGGTTGCGGGCCTAGATCAACTTCATAGAGAAACCTGAATTTTCCTACAGCATATATACTTCCTTTGTACCATATCACATCATCAACCTCATCAACACAATGACCATCGGTATTAAAGCATAATAGTCCATTTTACATCGTTGGGTCTACAAAAAGCCATCTTAAGTTGTCCTCGGAGAATAATAATCGTGATGAAATCGTCTTTGCACTTGTTTGGATCATCGGATAGTACAGACTTCCTTATAGTCATCTACTGAAGCTCATCAAGTGGATAGGTGTGTAGTTCGCCATCTCTTTTGTATGTAATTTCATCACCAACAACATCACCAAGATTCACATCCTTAATGAAGAGCGGAATAGGACGAAAACGACGATTATGAGCTCTATTGAAGGGATTTACAAGGTATCCCTCTAACTTGGTTGTGACAATGAAAAGACAACCAAATGATGCTTCGACACAATACCCTCCACGCAACTCTGGGATGTCAATATGGTAGTGTTTTTTCTTCGACATGTTGAACAACTTTCTTTATCCACTTAAAGGATTTTCATGAAGTACTAACCATGGGAGTTGAGGGATTGAAGCATATCTGCTCTCTTTAACAATGAACCTCCACTGTTTACATACAGCTGATAAACAATTGACATCACTGAAAGAAAGGTGGCGGGACGTTATGACCTGAAGCAAATTTGGTATAAGATCCGACCAGTCGGAATTTACCTTGGCAAGCGCCATATATTCCGCTTGGTTCTAGCAAAGTAGCTGGCAATGTTTCAGAAATCAAGGATAAAATTAAAGAATAATCATATTTCAGTAAGTAGTTCTTGTCATGTACTAGAAAAAACATATTTCAGTAAGTAGTTCTTGTAATGCACTAATAAACAGAAATTTAAAGTATGATTTCATATATTTTTAGAGGTGCACTCGTAGAAGGGAAGAAAGTAAGTAGTTCTTGTCATGCACTAATAAACAGAAATTTAAAGTATGATTTCATGTATCTTTAGAGGTGCGCTCATAGAAGGGTCCCGTGAACTTTAAAAACTTCAGGTGTTTTATTTTGATGATCTTTAACAAAATCTACAAGCCCACCCCCATTCTTTCTTGGTGCTAAGATTTTTCTATGATGCTAATTAATAAGACTATTTAGCAAGCACAACTTTGGGGGAAATTGATAAAATCAAGTCAAACATATATAACCCAATTAAAACTCAGATAATTACTTTCAAGAGAACAGACTAAATTACAGAAAAAAAAAATGCCTTTAATAATTTTCTTATTAAACTTCTTTGTTTTAAAAAAGAAAATAAAAAGTACATACCAGGCAATATTTTCTTGAGAAACATGCATGTACCCGACCAGAGTTATGAAAAAAAACTGAGAACATATTTATGAGGGCAACGAGGAGCTGCACTTAACTTCACATGAACTATATATATAGGTCCCAAAAATAAAAATAAAAATTAGTGCTCAACTTTTAAGACAATATATCAACAATATAGAATCCTACTTGTTGTGCTTGTGCTTCTTAATTTAGCAGATTGTCTGATAGAAAATAATTAATGTTTAAGAAATTGAGGGTATAATTACTGATCAAGCATATATCGAGTACCAAAAACCAATTTATCATATATTGATCTATATTAATAGCTAGTTGAATGATATATATTATCTATGAACATTTATATACCAAGCTATGAAAAACCCAGCTTACAATTCGTAAGTATTTTAATAGTCTTAAAATTGATAATTCGGCTAATTTCTTATTTTTAGTTACTTAATATTATAAAATTGAGTGGTGCATTACATATATTATTATATGAGTAATTTCAAAGGCTCTCCAAAAGAAGTTAAAATTTTCGTTCCAATATCGACCAAAGTTTTTGTTTGTACCTTTTTTTGGGGGGATGGGGTTGTTATTAGCGGCAATTAAATTCAAATAAGTTCAAGTTGATATTAAGAAAAAAAGTTGCATTTTCAAAGTTACAGATTAACAGTGTTTATTTAAATTTTATTTAAATTGGAGAGCAATTTAGGTCATCATAAGTTTCTATAAAATTCAACGGTTCTGATATAAACAATTAATCTCTGATGCACTCTCAAATGTGACTCAAATTGCTTGAAATTTAAAACATAATTAATCTATAAGCATGCTAATTTCACATCCTTTGCAAGAGGATTTATTAAAATCGTTATCAATCTTAGCTACAATTATTTATATCGACCAAGGAAACTAGAAGCTGTAGATTCCATTAGTTATTTTCAATTGAAAAAAACTAAAAAAGTAATAGAGATACCAAAAGTTATATCAAAACCAATACAGACTGTGTAAGTATTCATATTATAAATAGATGGGAGTTGATAACTGCACCCCTTAAAAATCCCTCTTAACAGCACCCCAATACATTTTTTAGTTAAAAATTCTTTTTCAAATATAACAAATCACTTTTACCTGTTGCAATTCACATTCTAAATCATACAAAACACTTATATATATATACAATAGAAAGATCAAGAATAAAAAAAATTCATGAGAGTATGAGAAAGAAGGAAAAAATATTTTACCAATTTAGTTTGGGGGATTGTAAGAGGGAAAATTAAGGGGTGCAAAGATAATTTCTCTAAATAGATATACATTCAAATTATTGATTTCACTTTACAGCTTCATTTATATAGTATACTAAGATAAGATACTTTAATGAGTTAACCTGAATAAGGACAAGAGAAACATGCTGCATTTTAGGATGAAGTCAAGAAATCAATGTAGATAACCAGAGAGAACCTCTTAGTACAAGAAATGTTTCCAGGTTAGCTTGCAGATCACAGAATTCATTCCTAGTGTAGGAACTTCTTTTTCTAATTTTCTTTGCCTCTTTTATTAGAACCTTTTCTTTTCTTCTTTCCTATTTTAATTTCTTTCATTTCATTGGAACCAATTAAATTTGTAATGCAGCAGATCACTCAGTAGTGATATAATATTTGACAAATATATAAATTCTGGGAGTCTAGAATCTAGATACTCATCTTTTAAATATAATATAAAAAAAGAATATTAACATATTTAGCATGATTATTTGTACTTTTTGTCTTTTTGGAATCCATGTATCAGTTCCTTTTTTCAATTAGTTTCACGGTGGGTCGAAATAATATCAATGAGCTTTTGGCCCATAATTGATATTTACAATGTTCAGCCCAAATTACATACGCGGTTAAAATGTTCTTCACAAATTAAGCAGTAGTTTGCAGTATAACAGGATTGTCAGTTAATTAAATTCCAATAAAAACTAGAAGTGAAATACATAAGAAATTAAGAATGGCAGAAAATGACAATTAAATCAATGTGTGAAAGATTCACATTACTGTGACATCTTCAAATTTAATAAAGAGTAATAGCTAGCGACCACCCTTTTATCTATCCACCGATCCACCGTATTTGTAATAAACATATATAATTTTTTAGTGAATATTTATAACTTTCTTATCAACATATATCATTTTCTAATAAACAGATACATTACGATTTTCAGTGAACATTTTCTAGTAAACAGATATCATTTTTCAGTGAACTTTCTTATCAACATACATGGGTGCATGTGGATGTATCACGTTGTGAGAAAGGGTGAATGTATGGCCTAGTTTATATGGTCGACTTTACATGTTTTCCTTTAGTATATACTGATAGTGGCCGAGTATAGTCTTTATTTAGAAGGAAAATGCTATGGGGATACCGCAAAAGATACCGTCGGGGATACCATTAAACATTGACTGCCAATAAAAAATGTGATAAGTTGAATATTTAGGATGTTAAGGTGAATATTTAGGAGGATAAGCTGAATAGTTAGGAAGTGTAATGCTGTAAGTTAAATTAAGAGTAGTTTTTATTGGCTGTAAAGCAAAATGTGTTAAGTATAATGCTGCAATTATGTTTTTATTATGTGGAATTTTTATTGGTTGTCAAGTAAAATGTGTTAAGGTGAATATTACAAGGTTAAGTTGAATATTTATGTTTAGTTGAAATGGTCAAAGATTATAGTATACCGACGGTATCCCTAGTGGTATCCGAATATCTGGACTATATTCAGAATGATGCATATGGCACATAAAATTTCATGCTCGTTCATCCGTTGCCTTTTTTTACATACATATAGTGATCAACCAAAATGCAACGGTAAATTGTACGTAGTTCTGTTGAGACTTAATTAACAAGAAGCAAATTCTCACTATCTTGATTCTTGAATCTTGATTGTTAAATGTTAATCCTCTATGTATCTTCGCTTATATATACTCCATTAATTCTACCTATTCAAACAAACAGTACCCAATTAATTCCTCACTACTCTCTTTTGAAGTTTAATTTGATCCTCCCTCTCTTTTTCTTCTGTCTGGTAAATTAACTGATCAAGAACCGGTGCGCCGGCGTGCCGCTATCTTGATTCCGTCATCATGGACAGAAGGAAAGAGAAGAAGCAGAGAAAGAGGATTGCACCAACAATGACGGATGCGGAAGAATTAGAGAAGAGAAACTGGGCCGGTCTCATGACCGACACGCTACATATCATCTACACGCTGCTTCCGCACGACCTCCAGGAGTACGTTCGCTTCCGCTCCGTGTGCACCGGATGGCGCAACCTTGACTCCCTCGCCGAGTCTCCGCCCAAGTTCCCCTGGCTCCTCAAGTGCGGCGATCCTTGGTTCATTGTCAGCCCGCAACCGACTCTCCGGTTCTACTCTCTCGCTGGCAGAGAAACCAGTCAAGTCCGTAATACTGAGAGGTACCGCGGCATGGTGTACTATGGGCCTGGACACGGCTACCTTCTTGTATGTTCCGAGGAGCTCCCTTATCTACTCAATCCCCTCACAGGCAACAAGGTCCTGCTCCCCGAGCTGGATGCCGGTTTGTGGATTCACTCGCTGGTTTGTAGTGGTTCCAGCCCGCTAGATAATTGGTACATCGTGGCACGTCGGTGGGACTCCGAGTCCGATGACGACTTCGGGCAGTGGACATGTGTTATCTACCATAAGGATACAAATAGTTGGAAGTATGTTGATATCGGGGAAGACATCTGTGACGCATCGTGCCATACTTGCCGTTCTGACGATTTGATCTTTGCTACTGAGGATAAATCTACCGGGGTGTATGACACTGTCTCGGGAGAGAGGCTGAATGAAGTTCCAGTACCAGAAGGCGATAACTTTATAACCAAATCAAATCACCTCATCGAGTCCGCCGGAAAGATTCTTAGAGTATGTCGATATTCCGATGGCGATGTCAATGTCAAAGACTCTATCTTTGGAATTTATGAGCTTCGCTCAGAAGAAGGAGAAGGAGAAGGAGACGGAGAAGTTAGATATTTCTGGGTCAGCGTTCCTGATATCGGCAATCAGATATTGTTCTTGGATGCAATGAACGGTTTTTCGGTAAATGCTCCTCCTGGACTTGACGGGAATTGTATGTACTTCATGAAAGATTACGGCGAGGAACCTCGTAGGTACGACATTGGTACCGGCACAGTAGAAGAGGTGTCTTGTCCTTTTAAGCGTTCTACTTGGTTCATACCTAGTCTAGGCTAGCTAGTCTCTTTTATTTGCGTCGAAGTTCTTTGCAGGAATGCATGCGCGCCCAATCAATCGGTTATTTCAAAATTTGAGCTGTTCTTGATTTTGTCTTGGTTTTAGACTTTTAGCAATGTACTAGAAGTTTTCAAGTAGGATAATATGATCTATAGATTTGCCCAAAATGTATCTGTTTCTATACAGTTTTACATAAATAGTATACATGTTTTCTTGTTTGGATGAGTTGCTTTACTTAATTAATTCTTCATGTTAGATTTGCCTACAAGGAAATAGTAGTGTAACCTGGAATTCATATCCCCTGCTGTACTGCATTGTGCAGTTCACAAAGATAGCCGTTGGATTGTCAAGAGATTCGTGCCAGCGCTGATCTCGAGACGGTCCAACGGCAGATGTTGTGAACTGCACAATGCAGTAAGTCAGGGGATGAGCACTCGGCTGAATATGGAATGACTGACAGATTTCATGTCTGTGTATTTTGCATACCGGTCGTAATTATCCGGTACCAGGTGGACTGGTAAAATTTCTTTGTTTCAGTTTTCAGGGTTGTATTGTACCAGAGTCTGACATTTAAGGGGTGTACATTCTGTAAAGCCACAAAACTAAAAGTTTGTAAATACGTAATACTTCTCATATCCAGAAAATTGAAAATTTGAAAACAATTCAAATATTCTCATTCTCATTTCTCAACGTAGTTTCTCATTAGAGAGAACAATTAAATGAAATACATAACGATATACTTCTTTTTTGGATTGTCACTTCTATGTCAAATAATGAAATTAACAATTCTTCAAATTTTAATTTCTTTTAACAGATTTGTTGTTTTGCAATTATATTTCCACACTTTTTCAAACAAACACAGGAAAACTAATTAACTAAGCAGTTTGATCAACTACTTGTTTGCCCTCCTTGACGAACTGTTTCCAGTACAAGTGTTGAGCCCACACCGAGTTCATTGACTCGAGCGGGACGCCCTTGGTCTCGGGCACGAACAACGCAACAAACAAGGTCATCAGCACGGTCCAACCGGCGTAGAACACGAAGATGCCGTAGGTGAACTTGCACCGCCCATGACATGCCAAAGCCTGCTGCACGACCGCACACCAGCACCACCACCGCCACCGCGTAGCTGTGGGACATCTGTTTCGCACCGGTTGTTCCGAGCTACGTGCCCATAATCCACGTAGTCGCAACCTTCATCAAACGAAGCACAACTAATTATGTGAATTTGTTTTCTTAATTTGAAAAGCAACTAATTATTGTTATATGAAATATTAACAATTAAGGGAGTCCTATTACTGTTTCTGTATTTTCCTTTTCTGTCGATCGATTTGAATCTGAATGTTTGCAACAGAGAAAACAAGATCATCATGAAATTGTATCGCTAGTAACTTACACTGAAATTTTGTAAGGAAGAAAATCTCTTAATTAGTAATTACTAGATTCACAATTTTGATTATTTTTCTGATTACATTCAATTAGGTAGCTAGTATATAAAGCTAGTAACTTAAACTATTTCTAACTGCAATTATAACTCAAATTGACTAACTGAGAATTAGGAGACCATGTCAGTCTATCCAAGAAACTAGCTCTAAAGCCCTCTCTTCCAATCCAACCAGATCAACCCGCAACACGCCCACCGATATCCATTCGCCGGCCTGAAAGCAATGTGAAAATCAACAGACAACAGCCAAGCCAACAAGTAGCTAACTTCAGACGTCGTAACCCAAAATTGGACGTATGTTTATAGTTCAATCCTACATATTCTGCACAAAATTTGGCCTTGATTCTCCGGTTTAGCACCGCGGTTCCACCAGTTTTTTGCCCACAAATCCTCGACTCGGCCGGTCTTCCTTTCCGACTCGGCCCAACTACTTAACGTCGGTATCAACTATCAAATTTACTTAACATATCTTTACATAAAAGTAAGACCTCTAAACTCACCAACAGAGTCTCAAATTAAACAGATAACATATTTTTTTCTTGAAAAATGTCTCAGCAGCAATCAATATCCAAATAAAAGTTCAGATAGAGCTCAGACTGATTATATTGCTTGAACAAAATTATGCATTGTGACTGGCACAGTGTATACTGTGTAGTGTAGTGAGTGTAGATGACTAAATATAAACTGGAAGCCATCAGCCAGCAAGGCCATGTATTAGATGTATGTCATTATTCAATCACATTGTTACAGTCACTTGTTGCAGGCTGTTTACTGAACTAGGCAATTAAATCAGCACTAACTTGACTATATTTCTTTTCTTTTAATTCATATAAAAAAATCGAAACTTAATTTGTCGAGTTCTGTAAGAGGGGAAAAAAACAAGTAAAGTTGCACCAGCCTAACCATATGCAGTCATGAGACATCATCATCAAATCTTTTCACAAACATTTTAATAAAGAACTTTTCAATGTATTGAAAAAGAAATTAAATGAAAAAATTAATGTCAGAGCCTATATACTAATTAAGGATTGGGAACCAACCAAACAGGCATAGATGAGGTTGGGATATATTCCTCATAAAACCTTTCAATACTACCATCAATGAGATTGTACACGCCAAGGTCATCGTATCCAGAATCATTACCAATGAGTTCTTGATCAGATGAATCAGGAGTGAAATAGATGCAATCAGCTTTGCAATCTGGGTATTCCGATGGACGGATGGCGATGGCTCGATTCGAACCCAGAAACAACGCATTGCCACCCAAATCTTTCCACTGATTCCATGTTTTCTTTTCAAAATCAAACTCCAAAACAACGAATTTGCTCGTCAAGGGGTGATATTCCTCATATACATTGTCAACAAGGTTCAAGTTGTTTTCCTCCGGTACATCTCCTTCGTCTAAGTGATCATGCTGGCCAACCAAATCATTGTCATCGTCATCATTGTCATTGTCGTCGTCATCGTTGTCGTCATAGTCTTCCGAATCAGAATCACCATAGTCTATCTCCCTCTGCACCAATAAGAGATGTTTGCCAAAGAAATCCACCAAGTACCTAGAATCATTCCAATAATTAAGATTTGCAATCCGAGGTTCGATCCTCTTCATTCCAGGTTGCGGGCCTAGATCAACTTCATAGAGATACTTGAATTGCCCTATAGCATAAATACTTCCTTTGTACCATATCACATCATCAATCTCATCCAGATAGCAACCATCGATACTACGCATAATAGTCCATTTTACATCGTTGGATCTACAAAACGCCATCTTAAGTTGTCCTCGGAGAATAATAATCGTGATATAATCACGTTTGCACTTGTTTGGATCATCGGATAGTACAGCCTTCCTTATAACCATCTTTTGAAGCTCATCAAGTGGCGAGGTGTTTAGTTCACCATATTTTTTGTATGTAATTTCATCAACATTACCAAAATTCAAATCCTCAATGTAGGGCGGAAGAGGAGGAAAACGGCGATTATGAGCTCTATTAAAGGGATTTACAAGGTATCCCTCTAAATTGGTTGTGACAATGAAAAGACAACCAAATGATGCTCCGACACAATACCCTCCACGCAACTCTGGGATGTCAATATGGTAGTGCTTTTTCTCCGACATGTTGAACAACTTTCTTTTTCCACTTGTAGGATTTTCACTGAGTACTAGCCATGGGAGTTGAGGGATTGAAGCATATCCGCTCTCTTTAACAGTGAACCTCCAGCGTTTACATACGGCTGAGAGACAATTGACATCACTGAAAGAAAGATAATGGCTGGTTATGACCTCAAGCAAATCCTGTACAAGCTCCGACCAGTCGGAATTTACCTCGGCAAGCGCCATATATTCCGCTTGGTTCTAGCAAAGTTGCTGACAATGTTTCAAAAATCAAGGATAAAATTAAAGAAAAATCATATTTAAGTAGTTCTTGTCATACACTAGAAAAAACATATTTCAGTTAGTTCTTGTCATGCACTAATAAACATAAATTTAAAGTATGATTTCATATATATTTAGGGATAAAAATCTGCTGCTTTTCATAGGCCCCGCTTTTCCAATCCGGAGGTCGGGATCGGTTGTTGCACCGATCTCAAAGTACTTCGTTAACTTTGGTGTTTTCTGTACAGATCTTAATAAATTTCGGTGTTTCTCAACCGTCGGATCAAGAAAAGCAGGGCCTGCTTTTCTTTTGAGAAAAGCAGATGATCCCGATCCTATTTTCAGAGGTGTGCTCAGGGTTCTCTGAACTAAAGTTCGTGGAAGCTTTATCGTAGGAATTTTATTTGGATGATCTTTAACAAAATCTACAAGCCCACCCATTCTTTCTTGGTGCAAAGATTTTTATATGATGGTAACAAGACTATTTAGCAAGCACAACTTTGGGGGAAATTGATAAAATCAAGTCAAACATATATAACCCAATTAAAACTCAGATAATTAATTACTTTCAGTATAACAGACTAAATTACAGGAAAATAAATGCCTTTAAAAATTTTCTTAGTAAACTTGTTTATTTAAAAAAAAAAAAAAAACGTACCAGGCAATATGTTCTTGAGTTCTTGAGAAACATGCATGTAGCCGAGTAGAATTATGAAAAACTGAGAATATATTTATAAGGGCAACGAGGAGCCGCACTTAACTTCATATGAACTATAGAAGTCCCGAAAATTAAATAAAAATTAGTGCTCCACTTTTAAGAGAATATATCAACAATATAGAACCCTACTTTGTGTTTATGCTTCTTAATTTAGCAGATTTTGTCTGATAGAAAATAATTAATGTTTAAGAAATTAGGGGTAAAGTTACTTATCAAGCATATATTGAGTACCAAAAACCAATTTATCATATATTGATCTATATTATTAGCTAGTTGAACGATATATATTTTCTCTGAACATTTATATACCAAGCTATGAAAAACCCAGCTTACAATTCGTAACTATTTTAATAGTTGTAACATTGATAATTCGGCTAATTTCTTTGTTTTTTTTTGTTACTTAATATCATAAAAATTGAGTGGTGCATTACATATATTATTATTATTATATGAGTAATTTCAAAGGCGCTCCAAAAGAAGTGAGCTTAAGGTTAATGATTAAAAAAAAAAAAAGTTAACTTTTTCGTTCCAATATCGACCAAAGTTTTTGTTTGTACGTTTTTTTTGGGGGAGGGGATCGAGGTGTAATTAGCAGCAATTAAATTCAAATAAGTTCAAGTTGAAATCAAATCTTAAAAATAAAAGTTGTATTTCAAAGTTACAGATTAATGGTGTTTATTTGAATTTCATTTAAATGGGAGGGCAATTTATAGACCATCAAAAGTTTGTATAAAATTGAACGGTTCTGATATAAACAATTAATCTTTGATGCACTATCATATCTCTTCTTTTAGAGAAAAGCGGAAGAAATTGGAGCTCTCTAAAGGCTGCCACATCATTTCCCCACACCGCTTCATTTTATCTATTGTAAAGCATCCCTTCGTCTGCTTTATTAACAGAATCATCTCTTCGTCTGCTTTATTAACAGATGCATCCGTTCGTCTGCTTTATTAACAGACTTATGCGTCTCTTACTCCTTCCTCATCAGTCTTTACACCAGTCTTTCACCAGAAATCAAGAAAAAATTGGACTCTTTTGGTGCCCTCTGAACAACTGACCATGTCTCTTTCAGCACGTCCTACTTCATCTTCTTCAAATAACAGATTTGTCTCTGTCTTCTTCTTCTCCGTTATTTCATCTTCAATGCTACAAGTTCTTATTCCTGTCCTACTTTCAGTCTCTTATTGGATGAGAACCATTTTTCTTTCTTTTTCATACACACGTTTCCTTTCTCTTCATTTAATTCTCCATTAATGGTTTTTAATTTATTGCAATTTTCAATTCTCCTTTAAATTGCCATTAAATTGTTTCTGATTTCACTCCTATTTAGTTTTTTTTTTTTCCTTTCTATTACCCCATTTCAATTCTTTTGTTAATTTATAGGTTTTCTTTCCCTAACAATTATGTACTTACTAATTCATTTTGTCCATTTTGTAAACTGCATACAATTTTGTATCAGATATGATGGAATTACATTTAATTTTTATCATAAATGATGTTCTTCCTAATAGTTTTCATTGCTACATGTACTGACATCTCACATATGTGGATTATTTCATTATTAAGAAATATTAAACTATATAATTTTTATTATCTTTCTGTATGATGCATGATTCTATTATTAAAACTAAAAATTTAAGATTAGGTAATAAAAACATTAAAAAAAGGTCAGATTACTGACTGACAACAACAAAACAACGTTTTATTGTAGAAAGAGGCATCATCAAAAATTTAATTTATTGTATTAAGCAAATTTTCTTTGTATTGAAATTCTTGGACCAAGTTTGGTTCAATTTTATTTTTTATTTACATTTTCTATAGTTCTAATTCATTTAAGTTATACAATTTTCCATTATTTTGAACTTCAAATTAATTATTGATGCCTTCTATTTTAATTTTTTTCCAGGATGAAGAAAAAAAGCAAAAATGAAAATATTATTAAAAAGGACTTTCATTGAAGACCTGGATGAAGATAGCACACACAATTTGATCTGCCGTGCAACAAGAGTATGGGATGGCATCAGCCCTAACACTAATTCATGCATGGGACTAACCGTTATCTTTGATGATGGAAAGGTTATTTCTATAGGTTTAATTTTATCTATATTACTTTTATTGGATTGTTGAAATTCAATTAATGAAATTGTTACACCTCATATTTTCATACAAAGCTGCTATATTTATGGTCTCAGTAATTACATATATTTATATGTTTTACATGTATTTCAATAAATATCAGTCATAAAATAAATGAGAATTCTTCAATCTTTATTTGTCTAAATATTTTATCATAATTAAATATGTAGCTCACAACCGTTCCAATCTTTAAAAAAAATAATTAACATTAAATAATTATTTCATTCTTGAATCCCGGGCATTGCACGGGTCTAATGCTAGTATGACTCAAAGTTTTTGAAACTTGAAACATAATAAATCTATAAGTTTCGTAACATTTGTATAATTTTTTTTTCCTTTTGTACATTTTTTTTTAAATATAACTCAAATTGTTTGTCTATAATGAGATGTTTCTATTCTATATCAGCATTTAAATTGGCAATTAAGGTTTATTAATTACATGGCCACATTCTATGTTCCGATTTTAAGGTAGACTGAATAATATTCAATTAATTTCAGCCCGTTACAGCACTTCAACATTTATAATTAAGAGCCCAAAGCAAAAATAGGCAGCCTTCTTTTAATTTCTTTTAACAGATTTTTTTTTGTTGTTGCAATTAGATTCTATACAATTCTTCAAACAACAAATCTTCATTAACACAGGAACACTAATTAATCCACTAAGCAGCTCGATCAACTACATGTTTGCCCTCCTTGACAAACCGTTTCCAGTACCAGTGTTGAGCCCACACCGAGTTCATCGACTCAAGAGGGACGCCCTTGGTCTCGGGCACGAAGAACGCGATAAACAAGGTCATGAGCACAGTCCAACCGGCGTAGAACGCGAAGATGCCGTAGGTGAACTTGCACAGCATGGAAAGGAATAGTTGGGTCTGTATGAAGGTGCAGAAAAGACCGACGGCAGCACTGATGCCATTGCCAGCGGAACGAATCTCGACCGGGAAGATTTCACCGGTGATCAGCCAGCTGAGCGGGCCCCATGACATGCCAAAACCGGCTGCACGACCGCACACCAGCACCACCACTGCCACCGCGTAGCTGTGCGGCATCTGTTTTGCACCAGTTGTTCCGAGCTGCGTGCCCATAATCCACGCGGTCGCAACCTTCATCAAACGAGACACAACTAATTATGTGAATTTGAGACTTAAATTGTACCACTAATAATTACTTAAACTGAAATTTTTAAGGAAAAAATCTGTTAATCAATTACTAAACTCACAATTTTGATACAATTTATAAAAGTGAGTGATCAATTGCTGACCTGACAGATGGCCATGACGATGCCGCCGATCATAAAGAGCGGCCTTCGACCGAACCGATCAACCGTGATCATGGAGCACAAGGTGGCGGTGACATTCACCGACCCCAAAATGACAGCACTAATGAGAGCGGCATCGCTCCCAAACCCGACAGTCCTGAACAATATCGGTGAAAAGAACGCGGCCACAATAACTCCCGTCAGCTGAAAGAACAGCGGGATTGCGGCCGCCATCACCAGGTGTGGCCGGTACTCCCTCCTGATGATCCTCCTGAACGCGCCGGCCTTGTTTTGCTTAGCTTCCTCCACAGACTTGATCACATCTTTCAGCTCGCTGTCGGTGTCCGCATCCGGCCCCCTGATGCGTTGCAGTGCTGCCTTGGCGGCATCCTGCTTACCACGCAAGACCAAGCTGCTGGGGGTGTCGGTGAGGAACAGCGAACCGAAGACGATGATCAAGGAAGGCGCAGCGGCCACGCCGAGCGAAAGTCGCCAGCCCCATCTTTGGATGTGGTTCGTTTCGTAATTCACCACGCCGGCTATGAGAACCCCAAGCGAAGTGAAGAACTCGAAGCCGCTTGCGCAGGCGCCACGCCACCGTGCCGGTGCTACCTCCGCCAGATATACTGGTGTTGACTATTTGTCATGCGAACCAAACAAAGATCAATTAATTACTTCCTAAATTAATTAATTAGTTAGTTAATTAGGCTAAGAATAAATTGAATCTCCAAGTCCAAGGAAGTTTTTTTTCATAAAGTTAAATAAATTAATAAAAAATAACTGTTATTCATTAGCATAATTAAGTGAGAACTGATACATATTATAAAGATACCAAAATCAATACTGAATAGTGTGTTAGTATTCGTGTTAAGTACTTCACTCATAGAAGTATTTAACCTATTTCTATAACATATCTCAGCAAACTATACAAAGTAAGTTGCCTTGTGAAATAAATAATTTAAATACATGCATATATTATTTAATTTGAATACTAACACAACCAGTTTTGATTTTGGTATCACTCACATTTTTTAAAATAAATGGGAATAAATTATGCCTACTTATGGAGTACCTGGGTGCTGAAGCCAACGCCGAAACCCATAAAGACGCGTCCGACAATGAGCATGGCGAGATCGACAGCTGCGGCATTCAGAATGCCACCGAGGAAGAAGAAGACGCCACTGAGCAGCATGATCGCCCGCCGGCCAGTTCTCATGCTGAGCTTGCTCGCGACCGGGGCAGCGAACATGCCGGCAATGTACAGCGATGAGGTGAATGCCGTCAGGCGCTGGCTGTCGTACAGGCAGTAGACGTTGGTCTGTGGCCCGTGCATGACGATGTTCGTCAGCACACCGGGGAAGAACTTCTCTATGAAGGACATCATAGATGAAACACCTCCTGTGATTAATTAAAGACGTTAGTTTAAGAGAAACATATTGCGTCCATTCAAAAGTTATTCGTATATGTATATATAGATGCACAAATAATGTATGAGATACACTCTGAAATGTAATAAATACATTCCCAAATATAATCTATAGATGCTATGTATAGTTTTTCTATAGAAGGCAGGTATACATTACTCTTAGTTTAACAATTTTAGTTTGGAATTTAGTTGTGATTATTAATTAAAAATTTTAATTTGGTACAATAAATCCTTAGTCCTAACTAAAGGATATTTGATTTTTTTGACATGAAAGTTCTATCTTTCCCAAAAAGTGAATCTCAGCCGTTGATTGTTTACTTATATTAATCACTACTATTGACGTACTTTTAATGTTTCAATATATTAAAACTTAAGGTTCATGTCAATTTTCTCAATTTAAGGTCCATTACAAATTATCTTAAAAATTTATTATAAGAAATAATAATTTCTGCTCAAAGTAAGGTAAGGTGTGGACTTTTTACTGGTACGTGTAAATATGCTGACCTGAAACTCCGATATCATAACCAAAAATGAGGCCACCTGAGGCGGCCATGATGCAAGTGAGAATGACAGAGAAAGTGAGAGTTCCACCATAGTCGGCTGTAGCCCCAATATTTGTCAGATGAAACCCTCCCATATATACCTCACTCCTTTACTACTCTCAGATTGAATTTACTTGACAAACGAAACAGAGATCAGATATATAACAGCTGAGAGTGATGATATATAAATATCGAAGTAGTACTAGGTATATATATGATGAGGAGATGAGCTGAAACGGCAAGTATATACTATATACATAATCCATATACATATATGTTTGAAACTTATTATTAAGTAGTCTATGTACTGTTTAATTAATTAACAACAAGTTAATTAATTTTATTTACTAAAAATAATTAAATATATTACTTGGTCACACAATATAGGGTATGCTACGAGAACCACTACAGTGGCGAAATGCAGTACTGGCCGGATTGTAAGTTCGAAACTTGGATGTATATACCTTTTCCTTTATAGAAAAATTTGAGAATATTTTAATTGAGTGAGGCTATTGCGTTTTGCAAAGCGCAATGAGATAGTGCGTTTCGGCCTGATATCTCAAAATCGTAACTTAAATAGTCAACCCAAGTCACTCAACACAATCTACATACAAAAATCGTACATAATTTTTTCTATTTTTAGAATTTCCTAACTTTTTTTGGATTTATAAAAAAATGACTTTGTTTAAGTACACATTTTGATGTATTTTCCATACAATTTTCAAAAATCCAAAAAAATAGCTAGAAATTTCTAAAAATAAAAAAAAAATTTGTAATCCAGCTCCGGTTTTGAGACATCAGACCAAACTGCACTACCTCACTGCGCTCTGCAAAGTGCAAATTATATCCTCACTCATTTTAATTTTATATATTGACCTGATCCTCATGTTATCTTAAAAAAATATTAATAAAGAGTTTGGTATTATTACTATCTCAGTAGTATATATCACGCGCCTGTTATTTATTTATATTATTTTGGGACTCGCATGCGGTAAAAGGTGTCACTAGCTAGAATAATTTTTATTTTGGAAATTAGATGACAGACAAAAACAAAATCCTAACCGAAATCCAATGTAATATGATACAAAGTATTGAGTATCACTATCTCTATTTTCTAACCGCATTACATTATTATTTATTAGCATAATATCACATTATACTATGTTTGTACGCGATCAGGAACATAAATAAATATTGATGTAAATGACAGATTAATTATAACGTCTTGGCGTTACAGATGTCATTCTATTATGTATTATTTATTTATTTATTTATTTTTGAAGAAATCATTCTCTTATGTATAATATTCTGAAAAGGGGTAAGAAAAGGGCTTGCAATCAGCCTGTCGATTAATATATATACATAACCCTTAATTAGCTGTTTGCTTTTCATACGTATTTATTTTGCTGATCATGATGAATACGCCCTATTCTAATATCACAGCTTCCTCCAACAATATATTGCATTTCAAATAATAATTAGTTTCATTTGTGATCATATACAATTATGTTTAGCTGATCATATCAATATATCAGTCTCCTAAAACTAATATGTCCCAAACAAAATTAAGCAGAATATAATTAATTAACAAAGGCATAATTAAGAAACTGCATCCCAAATGGCTTTAATTCAATTTAATAGGAAGACATGTTGTGCAATATATAGTTCGATATCATCAGATGGAAAACATGCCAATGAATCAGGGGAACACTTGCTCATGTTGTGCAAGATTAATTATGCCTGCATGCCAATAATGTTTTAAATTATTTTGTGAAATTGTACAGTACGTCCCTCTTATTATAATTAATCTCCCTATTTAATTTGCATTTAAGATTGTTTTTTTCTTTAATTTTTATCTGCATTTTTCATGCTTCGTTTGCAATATCTCCCACATCCAGCTTAACTCTCTGACCAATTCTACCACAGCTCTTCTCACCTTACTATAATTAAGCACCTTAATCATAAATAAACAACCTATTTATTTACTAATTGTATATAAACACTTTAACATATGTATATGAATGCGAAAAATGGAAAATTAATATTCACTCAAAATCTTCTTAATTAGAGTGAGGTTAAGAGGATTTTTAATTAATTAAAGTGTGAAGATATCATATATGTCTGAGTATATATTTTCGACACCATATATATGTGAAGTGGATATTATTGATAGGTAAGATAAACATGCAGTGCTTGGTGCATTCCCAGTGATCTGAGTATGTATGGTATATGCTCTTATATATTAGTACGAGGATCTAAAATCTTTATATGTTATATAACGTGGTTCATTAGACAGACAACTACATTCTTAATTTCATTATCTTTCTTCAACGTGGATCTCCACACAATTTTGCCTGCACGGTTATTGATGACAACATTATTCAATCAGTTCATATCTATTATATATATCGTCTAATTTCTTAGATGTTTTTAACACAATTTGAAAATAATTAATTGATCAAACAACTAGAGAAATACAGCAATGCAAATTAAATATATAAGATATTGTACTAGAATACTTTTTCTTTATTTGTGATCGACATCTTCATCAATCTGAAAGACGTGAACGTGATCCAAATAAAGAAATATGCAAGAAACATGCTTGGCATTATAAACGGAATTAATTTTTGCCGAAATAAAACTACCTGTACTCTGTGGAAGAGAAAAGGTTTTAAACATGATAACTAATAATTAATTAAGCACAATTTTAATAATAAATTAATAATAATCAAATAATAATACGATTAATAATATTTGTAGGTACTTTTTTTATAAAAATATTTAGGAAATTGTAGATCGATTTTGAGATGTACTTTCCAAGGATGATTGAAGCCTCATATTTAACCAATCTGAGGAAAGCACATATAAAAATCTAAACATTATTTATCTAAAAGTTACTTTCGTATTATTGTTTGATTATTAAAAAATTGTGGTATATATTGTACATTCATATTTGAAAAATACCGAAACAAATAGTTATAAATTTTCAAAAAAATACAAAATGGTATCATATGATATTTTTCTTTTGCAGAGATTGTGTTCAACAATTCAAATAGGTCATTCATATCGTAGTCTTTTCAAGATATGAAACGACGCCTCAAGCTGCCTGATTCAGTACTATACTTTGCAAAGCACAATAATCCCAGTTAAAAAAAAAAAATGCAAATCATCATATTTAAGTACTGGATATTTAAAAAAGAACGTTCCAGGGTCAGATTCACATTCCTAGATAAGCATAATAATATCAATTTTAAAGGGGGAATATGCAATTTCAAAGTTTATATGAGATCGTTTTATACAAATCTAAGAGAGAAAATTCAGTTCTGTTCGATAGTCACTAATTAATCTTATAGAAAATTTTTTCTATCAGAACAGGATTCCAGATTATATTTGGTGAAAAACTATGAAGAGTTCATCATTGATAGGAAAAAAATTATCTAGTCCAACTTAATTAATATTTTCCTCTAAAAACAAGTATTTTAGAGAAATAAATTCCTGTTAAGAATTGATAGTATAGCCTGCCGAACAGTGAATAGAAATTGTTTCATATAGACTCTCAATTCCTACAGAAACCTATAGAATTTGTGTCTGCTGAACAGGCCAGTTGTATAATTTTAGAGGGTATACATCAAACTGTACATATAAAATTCCTTACAGCTCCATACCCACATACACATATATATACCCATCACTTCAGCTCATTTCATCTCATCCTTCTCCTCCTCCCTCCTCTCTGTTTTCTGTTCATTGTCAACTATAG
Source organism: Cyperus esculentus (assembly GCA_030179965.1). NCBI lineage: Eukaryota > Viridiplantae > Streptophyta > Magnoliopsida > Poales > Cyperaceae > Cyperus > Cyperus esculentus. The sequence goes on along the minus strand of JASGLE010000013.1, from coordinate 3,810,724 downwards.
TTAACCAGCGTGAGAGCGAAGAAGAAGAAGAAGAATCGGCATGGATCGGTTTAACCTGACAAACGGACCCATACTCGACTATGGTGGAACTCTCACTTTCTCCGTCATCCTCACTTGCATCATGGGCGCCTCAGATGGTCGGTTTTTCGGTTATGATATCGTCGGAATTTCAGGTCAGCATATATTTATACTCGTATATTCATCTAAATATGTAAAGAGGAGGGATACATTCACACAACGAAGCTTTTAAAAAAAAAAATTCATAAAAAATCTTAAAAATGAAAAAAAGAAAAAGTTTACTTATAGATGGATGATGTTTCAAGTTTCAACCAATTTGAATATCGTTTGATGTCTTATCAAAATTTTATACAATTTTTAACGGTTGTAATTTAACAGTCTTTAAAGAGCTATCAAATGTCACTTAAATTGAATATAATCAAAAACATAATCAATCTATAAATTAAGTAATACTTCCGTAAACTTTTTTCTATTTTTAAGATTTGTGATTTTTTATACATTTTTGAAAAATACTATTGTCATTTTTTATGATTTTTTATAAATTTTTAAAAAATACTATTATCAAGATTGTCAAATTAACCATCATGAATGTATCCCTCCTCATATATAAATTCCACAATCAAAAACTAAATTCCAAACTATTTATAATATACAGGAGGTGCATCATCTATCATGTCCACCACAGAGAAGTTCATCCCGAGCGTGCTGAGGAAAATGGTCGTGCACGGGCCGAGCGTCTACTGCATGTCCGAGAGCCCGCGCCTGACGGCGGCGTTCGCGCTCGTGCTGTACGCCGCTGGGATGTTCGCCTGCGTGGTGGCGAGCAGGCTCGGCGTGAGGCTCGGGCCGCAGGTTCTCCTGCTCGGCGCCGTCTTCTTCTTCCTCGGCGGCTTTTTGAATGCCGCGGCTCTCAATTGTTGATTAGAAATTAATTAAGGGGAAGTAATTGTAATTAGGAAATTAATTAAGGGCCGTATTTTGTTAACCAAATTAAAATTTTATATATTTTACTACTACTACTATGTAAGTATGTAACTTGTATTATATTATTATTATGAAATCATGTAGTAGTGTTACTCAATAAATGATTTAATTTTTTTTATCCAATCTCTTCGTGTCAAATTAACTTAATTAATTAGTAATTTTTAGTTCTCGAATTATCTCAAGCATGTTAATTAATGTGAAAATCAATTAAGAGGGGATCAATAACGCTAACATGCAGTGCAGAAAAAATATATCGATTTAATTATTTTTATTTTGTTGTTGGTGTGATAATTTGTGGCCTTAATTTGTCCTTAGTCCATTTGAATGGAAAAGCTTTAAGCCAGTCCTACATGACACATCCTCCAAAAGTTTATTAATTGGTTGGAATATAAATTTCGACCAATTACTTTTTATTTGGTTTTCGTAATTAAGTATATATCGTACCTTCCATATAATCAAAGCCTATGTGCATGTTTCGAACCAATAATAAATGAACCAATTTTTGTTTTTTAACATAAAGATGAAATTAATTTTAATTTGATATATATTAGTTTACTTTTAGTTTTTAAAAAGGAAACTGATGAGTAGATACTAAAATCGATGCCGACTGTACGTGTTATTATTCATAATAAAACGGATTAATATTCACATCAATTCATTTAGTATTCAACAAGTTATTCGTATAGCTAAGTACTTCATACAATATATAATACATTGTATAAAAAATAAAATTCATAGTAAAACCTGTAATTTGAATAGTATAATACAATGTTATCATAACCGGACCGGACATTGACCCGGTAGAGCTTCGGGTCGATGGGTCATTGGTCGGATCGCTGAGTTAACCGATTCAACTGCTGGTTTTCTCAAATATATTTATGAGATATTAGATTTAAAGATTGTTATAAAATAATCATTTTTATTGTATAAGTATATGTAAAAACCTACTCATATATTTTGAAAAGTAAATATAACGTTGAATTTGTTCACAAACATCAATAAAATTACTTGTAAAGTAGATAAAATATCAGCTTATAAACAAAGATCCGAATTTTTTTTGAAAAATGTAACATTCTTGAAATTATATAATATTATGGTCATGAATAACAATAAATGTAACTTTTTTTTTTTGAAAATTTCGAACCTTCAAATAAAGTACAGTAACTGAAAGATAATCATAATTTTCTATTATAGAATCATGTATGATTAATGTGTTTGTGTATGACTGTATGCTATACACAACTATGTTTTCTTGAAATTTGAAAAAATAAAAAAAAATTTGAAGTCTTGAGACATGTTTGTGAGATCATAGGCTGTAACATCTAAGGCTCATAGCCTTTTTTTTTTTTTTTTGGATTTACATCTCTACCCTCGATGAGTTCATTCACGGCCTCACGAGTGCCAGCATTAGAAACCGGAAACCGCGTACGGTTTTTCTGAAAACCAGCTAATTAACCGGGGTTAGCACGCTATTTACTGGTTCATTTACGTGTATGGTCCAATCAAAGAATTAACCCGGAAACTGTTCCAGTTCTGGTTTTTTCTGGTTAAACTGACGGTCCGGTCCGGTTCTGATAACACTGGTATAATACAATCGGTATCAATTTTGGTATCAACCCTGGTATCTCTATAACAATTTTCTTATAAAATAATATACCAATTCCAATATATAGTACTTAATTGCTAGAAGTTGTATTTCGTTAATTATATATCAACATATGTTTACAATAATTTTATCGATTGATCATTCATTTTGAAAGCGAATTGTAAACAGTAAAGAAATATTCACTTAAAAAAAAAAAAAACCGGCTATATATTTTACTCGAACTCTTAATTAAGCTATTAATTTTAATAACAATAACTGTCAATATAACGATCTCGATCTTGAAATTTTCTTTTTTAATAATGGGTAATTGATTTCATTTCTTTAAAAATTAAAATCTAATAGATCAGACTATTTCACCGCCTTAATTGTTTATTATTCTTCGGTCATTATCGCACATGAAATACTTCACAGGAAAAATATTATGAAACCTTAATTAATCAATGCATGATCGACCTCCTGATTGCACGTCTATTTTTTTTAATTAAGATGATAATATTAATTAGGAGCAAATGAACAATGATATCTGTAAAACTGTACGTAACGGCACAATGTTATATATATCCTGTTGTGCATAAATTAATTAATATATATTTTTCTGATTACGTACAGATATACGAATATATAATTCTACTAATAATAATATAAAGCATATATATGATCTCACATATAATAACTGATGTACGTGGCATTTGATGTACTTTTGAGATACCGTTCTGATACTTCGCTTTCTTTGGATTCATGGATTGGCTGCTCAATTAATTATTGCACTATATATATAAGCTGGAACAAAAGTTACATTTAATATAAAAGATATATAGCTAGTACTAAATGGATCTATAGTATCACCGCTTTAATGATATATTAATTTTGCAGCAACTATTACTAATTTTTTTTAATGTCACAATTTTCTATTTATAAGCGTGAAAATTATTTAAGTTAACTAGCTCAACAAAATCTGCATGCATGCTGAAATTTCATGTATTTATTCCTTCTTTTTATATTTGGAATTTTCTAGCTTTTTTGATGATTTTGAAATTAATCTTTTCAGATAGGAATTTTGTGCCATTTCCACCGAAATTTTTTAAATAATCAACTAATAATAAGGCAATAAGTGTGAGACTATATTGCACTTCGCAAGGCACAATAAGGTAGTGTGTTTCGGCCCGATATCTCGAGACCGTACCTCAAATGGTCAACACAATCTACATATTGATATTGTAACCTTGTGGATTACCCTAACTACTTTTTAATTTTTTTGAAAGTTAATAGAGTAAATACACCCAAATGCTCTCCTCCTAAGTATAGCATATCGTATAATTAAGTAAGAGAGATTAATGTAATTGAAAATGACAGTAATTTGGTTATGAAAATTGTGGACACAATCTATTTGTAGACGTGTCATCACCACTGCTTATGTAAAATGTATATATATGATATATCAAAATCTTATATAGCATGGCAGAACTGACAGCAATCTAGCTAAATTGTGTAAAAACTACAACTGACCAGTTAGCTGTGATATTGACACTAACTGGAAAATCAAATACTGGAAGAAGAAGAAGAAGAAGAAGTCGAAATTAAACAAAGAAATTAAACCCAACATCCACAGAGCTATTAGCAAGTTGCAGAATTTTCATAGCTGCAGTCCTTGACCATACATTATTTTGACAATTTTTAAAATGCACGACTTTTTAAAATTTTGTAAAATATCATAAAAAATCTTAAAAATGAAAGATGGTTCATGCATGTATTACTTAACTTATAGATTGATGGTGTTTCAAATTCTAATCAATTCGAACATCGGTTAATGACTTATCGAAATTTTATACACTTTTCAATGGTTATAATTTAGCGGATCTTTAAAGAGCTAACAAATGTCGCTTAAATTGAATATAATCAGAAACATAATCAATCTATAAGTTAAGCAATTAATACTTCCGCAAAATTTTGTTCTATTTTTAAGATTTTTTATGAATTCGTACTGATTTTTAAAAATAATCATTGTCAAGATTATTAAGATAACCATTATCAATGAATCTCTCTTTAATTTATAAATTATTCGATGAATGATCCGAATTGAAGAAAGTTTATGAGGTGGGCTGCAGAGATATGTCATGGGCTGTGTATTTGTTTAGCGGGCCGGAATCTCGATCAACTAGAAATCCAATTTTTGAATTCTGAGGCAATACGACAATTCTCTTATTTTCTCTGGTACGGGACGGTACGAAAGAAATTAGAATTTTACTCTAATACTCCCACCAAAAAATATTTCAAAAAATATTTCTTTTCAATCTGACGATTATAAATAAATATTATCCATTATGATATTCATCTATGACCGATAAAATTATCTGGATGTGTATATGGAAGCAACACCCAAGAAATTAATCTGGTAAGAAGTGAAAAGGACTGCAATCTCAGAGATGCAGCTTTTTATTTATTTTTTTTTTTTTTGAGGAAAAGATACAGCTTTTTTCTATTTGACGTTGAAAAAGGTGTCCCTAGAATCATTTTTATTTTGGAAGTTAGTCCACAGGTGAAAACAAAATCCGAACCGAAATCCAATGTGATATGATACAAATACAATGTATTACATTTTTAGTTAAAATTATTTTTTAAATACAACAAATCATTTTTACCGATTACAATTTATATCTTCAATCGAACAAAACACTTGTATATATATACAATAGAAAGATCAAGAATAAAAAAGAGTTCATTCAAAATTTATGAGAGTATGAGAAAGAAAAAAAAATATTACCAATTTAGTTTAGATATGGATAGGGGGAAAACTTAAGGAGGCAAAGATAATTTCTCAATATTTAAATATCACTTTCATATCGTCTAAATGGCATTACATTAGTATTTTCCTAGAACAGCATCATTTTATTAGTATATTATTAGTATCTTTGTACGCGATCCGGAAATTAACATAAATAAATGTTAATGTAATCGCGTACTGGAAACATGAGAGATTTTATAACGTCTTGGCGTTACAGGTAATATTCCAATGACTAATCTTCTTGAAAATAAAAAAAAAAGGCTTGCAATCAGCATGTCGATTATTACTTGATTAATATACCCCTAGCTTTTGTTTGCTTTTACATATGTTTACAATTACTAGAGCTGTAACTCGGCTTCGGTCCGAAATATGATATCAAATAAATAATAAAGCTTATAAATTAAAAATATTTACTTAAAAAAAGTTTAACTTAATTTAAATTTTTTTATGTGAATAACGATGATGATGATGATGATGTAATATTTTATAAATAATAGCACATAAATGTTGGACCATTTTAATGGTTAAATTTTATCTTAGACATATCATTTTTATCTTATTAAATGGTGAGAGAGAATACATATAAGCCATTGGATCAAAGTAGATAAAGTGATTTAAATAAAATCAATGGCTAATAATATTGATGATGTGGCATAGTTGAGATCCTTAGAAAGTTACCCTTCTTTTTTGTTTATAGATTATAATTGTGCAAGACTAATTAATCGCAATTCAAATAACTAGTTTACGTTGTGAAAAATGAAAAATGTTGGTCTTTCTCAACAATTTAATATTCAGTGGGGAGAGGCACATCCCTACTACACGTCTTCTATTTTACTTCTTCTATATTGATTCCTTTTAAGTTTTGTTAGGTCGTTAATGCTTTTTCCGTTTCTTCGTCCGTCTTTTCGTCGCTCTTTTTTTGTTTTAATAATGATCTTTCATTGTTACTTCATTTTTTTTGAACTAAGTCATTGTTACTTCATTTAAAAGAGTTATGTTATGAATCACTCGAGAATAGATTTTGCGTGCTCCAGTGCTCCTACTTCAATAAACGGAAAATAGTGCTTAGCAAGTTTTTCAATCATTTCAAAGACGATGAATTCATTACAACCAAGACGGTAACTTCAAAAATGGATCACGTGCTTCTTCAAAATTTGTCTCTCTGTGTTAGTTAATCGGGATAAAATTATTTCTATAACTATTGTAGAAGGTTTTAGTTGATATTTGGTGTCTTTTGGATTTAGATTGAGAAACAATTTTATTTTATTTTCTCATGGATATAACCTTTTAAGTGGATGAAATTAGTTGCCTTTAGGCCTTAAATGTTAAAAAAAAAAACAATTTAATGTAAAAAACTTATTGAGCAACACAGCTAATAATTTCAGACCAGAATACTAATGTTAGTATAACAGTCTAACTAGCTAAATATCAATATTTCATGTTTCCTAATTAATATATCCCAAACAAAATCAACAATTACATAAGAAATTGCTACTCCACATGGCTTTAATTTAATGGCTTAATTTCTTGTATACCCCTCAACTCTCTTTCATTCTCTTATTTCTCCCTCAACTCATTGATATATCTCAAATATCATTCAACTCTTGATTCTATTTCTTATTTGCCCTTTTGATGATAACTCCCATCTTAAATGCTGTTATTTTATTATAAATTGATGGCCCGTCTTTAATTAAAATACAAAGGACGAAAATACCCCCATTAATAATCACTTTTCTACAGCCGGATGTCACCTGTCTTGTTTTGCTCTTACATTTCTTGGAAGACAAATATTTGCTGACAATTTGATGCCCACCTCTCTTATATGGAATTTTTAACAGAAGCTTCCAAGAATACTAACTAGCAATAGTTTATAACCAGTAAATGCCACATACCATCATGGTACAATGGTACCCGATAACTAGAGGTGACAAAATCTGATCTGACCCGAAAAATCCGTCCGACCCGATCCGAGTTTCAAAGAAAGTCAGACTAACCCGAACCTGACCCGTGTTTCAGAGAAATTTAGACTAACCCGAACCCGACCCAGCCTGAAAAAATGCCGATAGACGTGAATCCGATACCCGACCCGACCCCGAACCCGAACCCCGACCCGACCCGACCCGATCCCACCATCATTCGGTGCTGGGATAATTAAATCGTTTGGGGAGGCATGGACTGCACCAAGCCTAAGTGAGGGAGCAAATTAAGGATTTCTCAAAGTAATCAACTAGGAGATCGAGTACAGGAAATAACCATTCTTATTTAATTGGAAGGGTATTTCTGTCCATAGCATGTTTATTAAGAATTAATCACGAGTTATTAAGAAGACAATAATAAATATTTAGTTTATAGTTTTAATGAGATGGGCAAATAAGAAATAGATATAAGAGTTGGAGGGTAAATGAAATATATTAAAGAGTTGAGGGAGAAATAAGAAAATGAGAGAGAGTTGAGGGGTATATAAAAAAATAAGCCTAATTTAATAGAAGAACGTGCAGCAGCTAATTAACGGAAGTACAATAGCTTGATATCAATCAGAAGGAAAAGATGCCAATCTGAATTTAGTATTGGATTTCTAAAAAAACGTTCCACTTAAAATACAATTGTCTGTTTTTTAAAAAATCGACACTAATATTTTAATTTAGTTTTATATATTTATTTGGTATTGATTTTTTTTTTTGCAAATTAATGTCATTTTTTTCCCAAATAATGCGAAAAATCTGTGTTGGTCTATGTGAGGAAATGACAATAACTATTCATCAAATATATACTAGTGTCGATTGTTTTTTTTTTTTTTTTGGTAATTATTCATCAAATATCAGTGTCGATTGATTAGATTTAAAAAAAAAAAAAAAACGATACCATGTCGGTGAATAACCAGTTCTTCTTTAAAACAAATCCGTTTACATATGTTCCTAATTAAAATGAAGCAACATTAATTGTCAGCACTCAACTGTACTGTTATTTAGAAATTTGACACCAATTGTCATTTTTATATATGCCCGCCTTCTCTATTCAAATGGTATTATGAATCTAGGAGGTAAAATATGTAATTTGTATAGTTTCAGAGGTATACATAAAATTTTTCCAATTAATAAACAGATCAATAATTAATTTAAACTGTGCATATAAAATTCCTTAGGCTATAAGATTCGATATAAAGAAGTTATTGAGCCGTATAAATCAAAATTTAGATATAGTTTGATATGTCCCCTGAGCTTTAAAAACACAGTAGTTTTACTCTCTCTATATATATTACTCATCATTTCAGCTCATTTCCTCTCATCTTTCTCCTGCTCCTTTCTCTCTGTTCTCTGTTGTTTGTCAACTGTAGTTGATCAGCGTGAGAGCAAAGAAGAAGAACCGGTATGGAAAGGATGCATCTCACAAATGGGCACATAACCGAGTATGGTCGAACTCTCAGTTTCTCCGTCATTCTCACTTGCATCATGGCCGCCTCGGATGGCCGTATTTTTGGTGATGATGTCGGAATTTCAGGTCAGCATTTTTATATGAAAACGTTTTACTTTAATTTAATTGAAATGCTAAGGGTGCGTTTGGTATCCTTCTCGTTTTCTTGTTTTCCATTTCCTTAAAAACAAAAACATGTTTCCGCTTTTTCATTTTTGTTTCTCAAAACAACTGTTTTCATGTCTAAAAATGCAGAGCGGAGATATTTGTAAATGTTTCCATACTTGACAAATTTCCTAATTATGACGATGAAAAATTTTGATATCACGATCTCAAACTCACGTCCGATAACAATTTGTTTACCACATACAAAAAGAAGTTATCCATTATTTTAATGACTTTATGGATCTACATGTAAATTAACTATATATACATATAAATATATATATTCAATTTTGTCAAAACTCTAGAACTAATACTTATATGGATTAGCACAATTAATCAAGACACCACAAAATTAATCAAGTATAAAAAATACGTTATGCATCTTCTTCAGCATATATTGTCGTTGCTGAGAAAATTGGATCCTGATGAGAAGCCTCACACCTTTTTCATTTCAATCAAATTGCTCACTAGTAGTATAGTTTACCTTTTGACCAAGTCACCAAGACCATGGTCTTCCTCTTCTACGGACTAGAAGTCTAGAACTGAGGGAGAAACCAACCACTTTTATTCTCACAGCGATAAAAAATATAATAATATAATATAAAATACAATAGTTAAAGTTTGGCAGAAAAATAAAGCTGGGACTGGGAGAGGTCAGAGGCAAAAACAAAGATCGACGAGAGAAATAAAAACAAGAAGTTGGAAGCGACTTTTCTTCGTTTCGGAAAACCCATTTTTTTTTCTCGCTCGGCTACGAAAAAAATGGAAACAAGGCCTTCTTGCCAAACGTGTTTCATTTATTTTCTTCCGAAAAAAACCAAAAACGTAAAACTAAAACGTTACCAAACGGGCCCTAAGGGTTCAAATTATATTTTTCATGTCCGAAATATCGATTTATATATAGTTCGAATTAAATTTATCATTTACAGATACTAAGGATACAAAAATTTTCCATTTTTAAAAGTTTTTAAGTATCTGTTTTGATTTTTTTTTTTAAAATCTATATAGAAACAAAAAAGCATCACATATATATATACACCCCCATACATTAATGATATATATAAATTCAATGAGTTAAGACTATTTTAGTAACGTTAACATTTCAGACCGAAATGTTAAAGACTCAAAATTTATGTTACCCGAAAACATAATTTATGGCGCTCAATAAATTCTTTATATAAAAATATTGGAAAATACAAATTTTTTTTTATTTTAGAGTTTTCTGAGTATTTGTTTATTAGTATAATAGTCTAGATTCAATAATCAAATACTAAGTTCCAATCTATGTATACATGAACTTCTTTATTTATACAGGAGGTATTGCATCATCATCAAACATGTCCATGGCAGAGCAACTGACTCCCGGCGTGCAGCGAAAAACGCTCACGACATCGTCGTACGTGCTGCGAACCACCGTCTACTGCACGTACGGCAGCCTGCGCCTGATGGCGTTTGCGGTGTCGTTGTACATCGCCGGCGCGTTTGCTTGTCTGGTGGCGAGCAAGCTCGGCAAGAGGCTCGGCCCCAAGGCTGTCTGGCTCGGCGCGGTCTTCTTCTTTCTCGGTGCGTTTCTGAATGCCGCGGCTGTCAATTGTTGGAACTTGGAAGGAGTAAATAATTAGGAACGGGCAGCAAAATGTTAATTAACCATGTTTAAATTTTTTGTTGTGTTTATGTAACTCGTTTTTGTATTGTGAAATCTGGTAGTACTTGCGACTCAATATATAATCGATTTGTTTGTTCAAATATTAATACATGTGTGTCCCGCAATCTTAATTAACAATTCTTTATTCTCGATGATCTCAAGCATGTTTTACTCTTAATTAAATTAAAGGGAGGTGATATAATGCCCCCTTAAAAATCCTCTTATCCATCCCCCAATACATTTTTAGTTAAAAATCATTTTCCAACTACAACAAATCACTTTTACAGGTTGCAATTTACAATATCAATCGTGCAAAATATTCATACATGTACAATAGAAAGATAAAGGATAAAAAAATTCACTAAAAATTTTATGAGAGTATGAGAGAGAAAATATTACAAATTTAGTATGGGGGATGGATAAGAGGAAAGTTAAAGGGGACAAAAATAATATATGCCCCTCTAAAAAGAAGAGGATGAATGGTGGAATGTGGTTGATTTGGGTTTCTAGACCGTTGGATATCGTGATCCGAGGGTTCAGGGAAGTTCGAGTTGTGTCCATTTGTTTTTAAAATGGAGAGGTGTCTCTCAAGTATAAAAAAAAATTCATCTGTTATTGTTGAGATTTCACCTTCATCCAATCTATACAGTTTTTGGCTTTCTACTTGGATATATAGAATAGCAAAAATTGAGGAACAAAATCTAGAAAACACGTTTTGTAAAGTTTTTTGTTGTTGTTGCTAATGTGATACAATATTTTGCTACTCCTACTGTGATCAACCTTTAGATTTAATTTATATGGTTAAGATCTTAAAAAAGTTTCCATTATTTTACATCCAATTTCACATACGCAGAAATTGGATATAAAACCCGATTCTTTCTCTGCGCATAGCAGATATGATTTTTTTTTTTTTTTGTCTATGCCTTAAAAACAAACAAATTTGATAGCTATGCCTACTCCAATACAAATGACGGAAATATGCCTATTTTTAAACGTTGGCGTTCAAGCGTTAAGAGATAGATGCAATCCCGGACTTATAATTTTTTGCGAAAATCATGCTCCGAATGCCAAAGTTCGAAATACACTTGTAAATATGCCTTTTTGTATTTAGGCACAGATAAAAATATTTACCTAATTATTAACATCACAACGTAGTGTTTGCCCCTACCGCGAAGCGCGGGGGTTTCACCTAGTTTCTCTAAATTAAGTCACTTGTATAAATGAGTATTTCAGTTTGTGTTTGCAAGGTATAAGAACAAATTTCCAAGGCGCTTTATTTGAACAAAGTGCAAACGGTTTGTGTTTGCAAAGTATATTAGGCTTTGCTCCAATGGAGGTTAATGGGTAGAGAGGAGGGGAAAGGAAGGGAGAACTATTTTGGAACTTGCTCCCAAGTTATTTTTGAAGGGGTGAATGGAAGTGAATGAATAGTAATGGGGTAACTCTTCTATATATTTGTTCAAAAATGTTAACCACCAAATTTGAGGTGTAACATTACTAACCTATACCATTCATTCCCTTCCCTTTCCTTCCCTTCCTCCCAAACTCGAGAGCACAACCTTAGTGTCGTACGTCTTAAATGTTGGAGTAATCAAAATATGCAGAAAAATTGAGCTCTTTGTCATAAATTATTTCTGGTTTTTATTTATTTTTTTTTTGTAAATAAACATATATTGACACCACTGATAAAAAATTTGAAAGCATGACCCTCATCTTTTTATCAAAAAAAAAAAAAAATTAAGCAGAAAAGGAGAAGCAATTAATGACAATCTAATTAATACTCCTATTGAATATGTGCCACCAGCCAACTAATATATTTTGAGTTCCAAATATATACCCGTTTTGCATCCAATGATTCACAACAGTTTTAGGTTTTTCTTAAGAAAAATGTGGTGCACTTTTATAATGAGGAGGGGATGGGGCAGCAATAACGCTAACAATGTTGAAAAATATATCATACTAATTATTATTATTTTATTCTTCAGGGATAAAAATTTAAGGATATATAAAAGGAACCGTACCAATTTATATATATTGCATGGGATGTTTCTTGTGCAAAATTTATTAGTTGGTACCGTAATAGTAGCCTTTGCCCTCAGAACTCATGAGACTCGGTCCATTGGAAACGGACAAGCTATTCCTACATGACAAAGAGAAGCACCTAGTGTCTATCCGATGGACGTCCATCACAGACACAGAGTATAACAAATGGGCCCACCACGTGACACTTTGTGTCTGTGATGGACGTCCATCAGATGGACACAAGAAGTTTCTCCATGACAAACATCGCTACTAGAGTTTATTTATTGGTTCGATTCTATTAATTTTTCTTTGATTTTCGTAAACATAGATCTTACCGTCCAAATAATCAAAGCATTTTCATTTATTTTAAAGGGAAAAAAAAAAGATGAAAGGAATTTTAATTTTATTAGTTTAGTTTTAGTTTTCAATAAATATTTAACGTTAACCTATACGTACCAATCGTACTAGCTAAAAGTTACATTTCGACATTTGTCGACATATCTGATATCTTTACAATAATTTTATCTATTGATTAGTTAATTTTGAAAGAAAAATTGTAAACAGGAAAGAACTATCATAAATTTGATTGATGATGACTGTCTACATATATAACTCGAACTCTTGAACTTTTCTTTTAAATAAATTTGATCACTTTATAAACAAACGAAATAATAGATCGAATTATTTTAGAACCTCATAATTCGTTGTTGTCCTTCGGTGATTATCGCACATGCAGGGCGGAGCCAGGATTTGAAGTTGAGGGGGGTCGAGACGCTGAGGGAAAATTGTTGTCCTTCGGTGATGATCGCACATGCAGGGGGGAGTCAGGATTTGAAGTTGAGGGGGATCGAGACACTGAGAGAAACAAATTTAGAGGGGATTAAATAAAAAATCTGAACAAAATACACAGTGTAAGAGCCTAATCAGTATACAAATTCCGAAATATTAGGGGGGGTCATACCCCCCTTCGCCCCCCCCTTCTCTCCGCCGGCACATGAATACTTGATAAAAAAAAAAAAAAAAAAGATCGGCCTCCTGATGCATGTCTATTTTTTTAAGAAGATAATTAAGATCGCAATGATCTTTTTAAGACTGTAACGCCACAATGTATACATTTTGCTGAGTACAGAGATACGAATATAATACTTAAAATAAAAGTTGTTATTAATAGTGCGATGTTATATGATCAATATGTGGAGGTTGTAGGTTCAATATGATGGAGACTTTATAATAAATAACTTGATTCTCATATGATATAGTTCGACTAATATACTAGTATATATAATTTAGCCTTTAATTTGTCCTTTGATATATAATATATTACCGTTTTCTAACTATTTTGGATTAGCTACTCATGAATTATCGTCACCACAGCTTACCATGTGGTGTCTTATGGGTTCCGTATCTGCTGCAATACAAAACCATGGCAGGATCATATTTAACTATAGTTAATAGGAACCGTTGGATGGTTTTTAACAGCCTAGATTTTAGAAATGGGGGTGCTTTTTAAATGTGGGTCCAATTTTTAAGGACACAAAAGGAATCATGGCAAGAGAAAATTAAACAGAGAAAACCCAACACCGATGGAGCTGTAGCAAGTTACAGGACAGATTCAAAAAAAAAAAAAAAAAAACACAAGTTACAGAACTAAACAAAAAATAAAAAAATAAAAGAAGTAACAGTAGAGGAGAAATTCTAGAGGTGGCAAATCGGGCAGGCGGGTCGGGTTTGGGTTCGGGTCGGGTCAGTTTGACTTCTCGAAGATCTCAGTTCAGGTCGAGAGTGTTGCCCTTAGCCACTAGACAAAAGACTGGTTCTTAATATCGTTTTTTTTATTATTATTGTATGTTTAATTTGAGTTGGATTGCATGTTGTTTGATCTTGGGTCGGGTCAATTTGACTTTCATAAAATGCCGGGTCGGGTCGGGTCGGGTCGTGTTTGAGTAGGGTCGGATCGGGCAGATTTCTCAGGTCGGTCGGGTTTTGCCCTGTCTTTCCCAACCAGAATGAGATTTGAAGGTAGCCAAGATCTACTGAGAGATTGAGCACATATTCCTGACTGGGCCGGAATTTTGGAGCCCGGAAGAGATATCTGCCGATAGAGGGCCGGCGAGAGAGCTAGTGTACCGAATTCATCGGTTATACCGGAATAAATACCGGAACAGAAGAAAGAAAGTTGATGAGGTGGGCTGTGTTGTTCGGTGGACCCAATATGGATCAACTACACTTTACAATAATTTCTTGTTTTCTATGGGTTGGCAGGAAAGAAATTAATCTGGTAAGAAGTGAAGACTGCAATCTTAAGAGAGATCTTTGTATGTATATGATGTTGAAAAAAAGCGTCTCTTACTGCGAAAAAATATTTCAGTTTTTGAAATATAAAACTTTTATATTTTGTTTTTGTTCAGAGAAGAATGAAATATCGGTATTCCTCTAATGAATCTTTTTATCACCAAAAATTGTGGCCTGTTTAGTGTTTACAAATGCATATATTAGGATGTCAATTGTATCCTTTAATGATTATGTTTTATGAACAAAAAGTACTGTTGAAATTGAACCGCCTGATTTAATGCAAACAAAAGAGAATGAAAGATTGAATCACAGATAAATATCACAAGGCCTAAATCGAACCATCAAATTAATATGAACATTAATATTTTTGTTTTTTAGTTTTCCAGGACACATCACAGATCCCTCTGTTTACAGAACCTAATGGGATCTCTCTATTAACTTATTATTATGACACATAACTCTCATATGTTTGCAATATGTATTTTGCAGAAATCTAAATGTCAAAACAACACACAAATGCATGCTTAGTCACTTATCCTATGAGGCTAGCAGTTGTTTGAAATTGTCCGAAGAAACCGAAACTCAAGCCGACTCGTCGGTTACTCGGTTCTGTTCTTTGACGAACTTGCCCCAGTACCAGTGCCGAGCCCAGACTGCGTTCATCGACTCCAACGGAACTCCCTTTGTTTCCGGCAAGAAAAGAGCGATGAAGGTGGTCATGACCACGATCCAGCCCGCGTAGTATGCGAACGTGGCGTATTTGAAAGTACACAGCATCGAAAGGAAGGTCTGAGTTTGCAAGAACGTGAAGCCTAGACTGACTGCATTGCTGATACCAACACCGGCTGATCGGATCTCCACCGGGAAAATTTCACCGGGGATGAGCCAATTGAGTGGCCCCCATGAGATGGCGAAGCCTGCGGCGTGACCACATATCAGCACCAATACCGCAACGGAATATCCATGCGGCATTCCGCCCTCACCTCTCCGCCCGATTTTCGCTCCCATTATCCATGATATTGCAACCTTCAAATAGGAATGAACAATTAATACTTCAGTAGCTATCTCATTGCATAAATCATTACTATTTTTTTAAAAAATAAATTTTATGAAAACTAAAATTAAATTGCTGACCTGGCAAATGACCATGACAAACCCACCAATGAAGAACAACGGCCGGCGGCCTAACCGGTCGATGATGAACACCGACAGTGAGATGGAGCCTAGGTTCACTGCACCCAGAATGACTGCGCCCATGAGTGAGGCGTCGCTCCCGAACCCGACTGTCCGGAAGAACAGCGGCGAGAAGAACGCGAGCACCACAACACCGGTGAGCTGGAAGAACAGTGCCACTGCCACAGCCATCACTAGGTGCGGCCGGTACTCCCGCCGCAAGATCCTCTTGTACGCCTCCTCCTCGTTCTTCTTCGACTCCTCCACCGACCTGATAACATCCTTGAGCTCCGCATCAATGTCGGAATTCGGGCCTCGGATACGCTGAAGGGCCGCTCTGGCGGCATCGAGCTTACCGCGCACGACAAGACTGCTGGGGCTGTCAGTGATAAAGAATGCACCGACAACAATAAAAGTGGCCGGTGCAGCGGCGAGGCCGAGGGAGAGCCGCCAGCCCCAGCGGTCGATGCGGTTGGTCCCGTAGTTAACCAGGTTCGCGATCAGGTTGCCCAATGCGAGGAAAAACTGGAAGCTGCCCGTGAAGGCGCCACGCCACCGCGGCGGAGACACCTCTGCCAGGTACACCGGCGCCGCCTTTTTTTGTTGTCAATGTCATACAAATTATAAAAGGTATTTTATTAATATATATATATAGTTTGGTTAATATTCAACTAATTTAATTTCAGATGATGAAAAGGTATATTTTACATGCTCACCAACCTCCAAATAAAAATGAAAATAAAAGTTGATGTAACTAACAGTCAAATTAACCAACTAATCATGAAAGTACAATTTTTATTATATTTTATGTAACTTTTATAAGGAACTTTACAAATAATATTTACTGTTGAAAATTGAATGTTATATAACAAGACAGGTCATCTATTAGGCAGTACCATAATTTTTTTTTTTTTTTTGAGAAATATCATTGTTTAAGTAATAAAAAAGAACTTCTGAAATAAAATATTTCAAGTTATATTTGATATTTTTTTAAGATCCGTTAAATTACAACTGTTAAAAAATATATAAAATTTTGATAAGTCATCAAACAATGTCCAAATTGATTGAAATTTAAAACACTAGCAACCTATAATGTAAATAATACATTCATAAACTTTTTTTTCGGTTTTAAGATTTTTGATAATTTTATTTAAATTTTTTAAGATTGTCATTGTCAATACTGTGAAGATAAGCATTGACAATGTATCTCTCCTCTATAAATAATTGGTTTAAGAGTTGACCACTTCTATGGCAGAACCAAATATCTGTTTGAAGTGTAATTTATTACGACTTTTTAATTAGCAACTATCACCACCAACTGCTTTTAAACCATATGACTTGCTCAAGAGAGCGACTGAATTAAATTATAAAATAAAATATCAGAATTTGACTCGATATAGTGACTCGTGAACAATATTGCATTATTAAAAAAAAAACTAAGAATGGGTTTTTTTTTTCGTGGTTTTTTTTTAATTAATTGACCTTGTCAAATCTGGATGGCATACATTTATTTGTTTGTTTTATAGTTCATATATACCAAGTAAACGTCATATTAGTTACGATCACATGGTTCCTGAGTATCTAAACAGTGGCAAATTACAAAAGTTATAAAATCATGGTTCCTAAATAAGAGTTTGTTATATGCACACGATACGGGATCAACTAATTGCTTTAGAAAATTCGTGGTAGAGAGCAATAATATAATATAATATAATATAATATAATATATCCTCTTTTGTTAAAAAAAAAATCTATACTTATATTGAGTATGAATAAGACGCAAACATGAGAAATAAATATATTTACTCTTATTAAAATTTAAAAACTATCAGTCGAAACTGTATAAATGGAGGAAAATTTTTTTGGGAGAAGTAAGAGTTCAGCTTGTATAAAATAAAACAATAATAAACTAGAGGTATCAATAAGAATAGTTCCAAAGTTGACTTTCGATTATGTGCAGCAGCCAAATTGTATGGAAATGTAAGTAATAACGAATTGCGACTTGTTAGTTGTAATTATACAGCAACTATCACCTCAAACCATGTTCATGAATTGCTCAAGAGAGCGACTGTACTGAATGGGAAAACAATAGAATTTGACACTACATAGCGACTCATAGCAAACATTAAAGAGAGGAAAAAAAAAAATCTGTTTAGTAGGTCATTTTACTGATTTCATATACGGACAACAAGCATTTACTTGTTTAATTAATTTGTACCAAAGTACACATGTTAGTGTGGAATGGTCAGGGTCACATGACTTTATTTTTACTTTTCCTTAATCTCCTAAGCATGACTTTTCAAATACTGGATAAGAGATGCCAACAATTTCCCAAATTAAACACTGGATAAGAGATGCTAACCCTTAAATTCCATTTGCATAGACAAAATATTGGATGACGTATATATAATGAAAAATTAAAAAATAAATATCTTCAGAGGTGTGCTGATATACTGTACATTAGATTTTAACAGGGTCCACAAGGTACACTTTATACCAGTTAGCACTTAGCAGTGAATGATCAGTCCTGTTTTTTGGTGGCAGGTTCTGGCTTTCTTTCCGGGCTGGTTTGACTATAAGGTAACAATAATTAGTGAGTGTCATGAGAAGATTCAATCAGGGAATAAAGGGGATATGCAAAAAAACAGATGCACACAGTGCTTTTTAATAATTCTGTGCTGAGGTCAGAAATCACTATATGAGATTTAATTAGAAATTTTTTTTTTTGACATGTTATTAAAATTGATTGGCAGCCCAAAAAATCGACATATAAAGACTTAAGACTGCACACTAATTAATTTTCTTAATTACGTGCACCAACGTACTTGGTTTAATTAAATATTGGGTTCCTTGGTTAATTAATGCTGAGGATAAATTAAATATGGGGCTATTTATTGTCAAAAAAAAAATGGCTATAAAAAAAAGAAAAAATGTTATAGAGATACCAAAAATAATATCAAAGTTGACACCACTGTATTAATATTTATATTAAATAGGTATGTATTCAGATTATTGGTTTCACTGTCCAACTTATTTTGTACATTGTACTAACATATATTATACAAATAATTAAGTTGAATACATAAAGTGAACTAATTTGAGTATCAACAAATTTAACATGAAAACTAACACTGCTGGTATTGACTTTGGAATCTTTTTGGTATTTACGTATCAATTCCCAAAAAAAATAAATGACAAGGTATGTTTATTAATTAATATCTATTAGAATTAATAGTGTGAGTTAACTAACCAAGAAGCAACAAGCACCGTGATTTTCATAATTTACTCATATATATGCAAATTAATTTGTTAATTTCAATAATTAGTAATTAATTGTACCTGATTGGTGAAACCGACACCGAAGCCGAGCAGCATACGTCCGATGATGAGCATGGCGATGTTGACAGCACCGGCATTGAGAGCGGCGCCAGCGAAGAACATGGCGCCGCCCAGCAACATGATGGCCTGCCGCCCAATCGCCTTGGTGACCTTGCCAGCCAATAGGGCAGCCAGCAGGCCGGCAATGTAGAGCGAGGACGTGAAGGCGGTCAACGACTGGCTGTCGTACACGCAGTACTCGTTGCTCATTCCCTTCTCGATCATCTTCCTCAGCACGCTGGGGAAGAACCGGCTCAGGAAGGATGTCATGGATGATACTCCTCCTGTTATTTATAATATATATTGTTCATATAATATAAATTCAAATTATACATAATTCAACTTAAAAAGTTAATTCAGAGCTTCTATTCTGTACTAAAATATGTGTGATCAACTACACACACTCACCGGAAATTCCGATATCATAGCCGAAAATCAGGCCGCCGGAGGCAGCCATGACGCAAGTGAGTACGACAGAGAACGTCACCGACGCGCCGTAGTCGGTAGCGGGGCCGCTGGCCACAGAGAACCCTTCCATCCCCATTTTCCACCTACCACTACAACCCTTCACTCTTCAGTCTCAAGCAGAAGAAAGGGAGGTATGGAAGAGGGGAAATTATTGTGAAGTGTGGGCATAGAAAGATAGATGACCTAAAAGGAGCATTATATAGAGGCATCAAATTAGGATGAATGGAAATATGGAGAATAGACCCCAGAGAAATTAATCCACTATTTTAGAAAGGGAAAATATTAGAGTCCACCTATAAAGTAAGCTACCCATCCACCTCTCTCTCACAATCTGATACACGGCAAAATCATGGGGGGTGCTTAGCAATATAAAACAACACATCAAGCAATTATAGGGGGGCCAAACTAAAATTACATATCAAATTACACTGAAAAATAATATCTTTTTCACTAATTGGCAAAATCATGGGGGTGCTTAGCACCCCCGTGTCCACCCCTTCCCTCCGCCCTTGGATACACCTACGTACACTCATGTGCTTGTCACAGTTACACAAATGTTTACTGAAGACTATAGTGTATATGCTTACTAGAAAATGATATACATTGATCGAAAAGATATAAATGTGTACTAAAAATAATATTTGTTCATAAAAAATATAGTGGACCGGTGAATAGATAAAAGGGTGGTCGCTACCTACCTGCGACTCTTTAAAAAGTGAGAGTGACGCAATTCCGTTTTCACAACTTGTAGTTGTATGTAGTGGCTCTCGTGACAGGCCACTGTTTCCTTAGCTTAAAAATATCTCAATTATATATATTTTCAAAGATTCTTACTTGTCTAATGAAGCATTATAATTTATAATTATTAGGATGATGATATAAAAATGTAGGGAAACATTAAGTGTCTACACATTATTTGCTCTTGAGATCTGAATATTCATCTTATCCAGAACAATGGCTATTTGATCATGAGAGCGTGTAGTTCAAAGTGGTGGCTATTTGAGTACTGAGAGGAAAATTTTCTCCATTTGATAAATTTGTACCGTGACCAAATAGATAGATCTGGTCCTTACGTGCTTTTTATGTCCATTGGTTAGTTTTTGTAAGTATAGTGTAGTAATGGTTACAAATGGAGTCTATTGGATCTCATTTGTCAGCCTATTTATTACATCTATGCACATCCATTATACGGACACCGGGTAGTACTAAAAAATGTACTATTTTATCTTAATTTATTGCCACAATATATTCCGGTAGACCGGGAACTGCTGCAGCTAGCTCATCCTTGTTTGGTCAACACTTTGAGTAATTCAACTTTGTTGGACTTATAATTATTAATTGAGAAAATCTTATTGCACACCTCAACCTGCACACCACTCCTGCACACCGCTGCCTAGGATCAAGTGTGGTTATGAATTATGTAGTATTCGTGTAACGGTAAATAGAAAAACTAAGTAAATGATCTAGTTATGTCACAATAATTTGAACAAAATTTACAAATTCGGTGTAATCATTCCTGGACTACCAACCTAGAATATTTGAACCTAGAAGCTACCAATCTTACTATACGTAATTTAGCAATTGTAATTAATAATTTTTGCTCAGTAACATTTTTAATCACTTTTATTTAAAATTACATATGAACGACTGGCTCATCACCAAAGAAAACTGAAATTTATAAAGAAGCACTAAAGGCAACCGAATCTATCGAAGGACCCTCTGAAGGCTTTGTCAAACCAACAGAAGTCAGCCAGAAGGCCACCACAGCCTTGATTAAGCAGAACAACACAATTATCCAACTGCTGGTCAAGATAAGCGAAAACCTCGACGACTGTTTGGAAATAGTCAAAGATATTAAGAAGGTCGTAGCTGAGAAATCAGCTGGGACCTCTTCTGATATCTCCGCAAAAACTATTGAAGATCTGGAGAAGAACCTCCAAAAACTCAGTCTCGGAGAACCGATTCGTAAGCCAAAACCAAAGCCTGCACCTTTCTACGTCTTTAAGGACCCACAAAAGGTCTTTGAAGAAGAAAAGCGTAAAGCTTCAAAATGAGCAGAACTCAAACCCAAACAGAGATGGCGTCACGACCATCTATAAGCAACCGTGACCAACAAAATCAAAACCGAGAACAGACCCCCACAGTAGAAGACCAAATAAGAGGCTACAGACTTGGACAGCGAGCACGGCACTCATTAAGCCGTATGATGCCCAGAAGACAACAAGGGTATCAAAGAACACTCGAGTCCCAGATGAATCCAGATGCGGAGCTCAACCTGTCACAATTTAGAAGAGCACAAAATGTTCCTGCTGAAGTACTTTACCAAGCAGGGAGTCTTTTCCAAACCCAGCATCAGGTTTATCAACACTATTTAGACCAGAGAATTTCAGTTGTAGACAACCAGCAACTGGAATTACCATTCATTACACAACAAGGATTTGAGAGACTGCAAAGAGAAGGCCTACAGCATCTCCACATGGGCCTGATCATGATTCGTCTCTTTACTCTTCACAGAGTAGCTGCAGGGGTCAATGCCCTTGTGGTAATCCAGGATACAAGATGGTCTGATGACAGATCCATAATTGGCACTATGGAAATGGATCTAACTCATGGGTCTCAGTTGGCCTATATTGCCCCAAATATGATGCTATCCATAAGGGACTTTTATAATCATATCCAGTTGGTGATTCAAACTCATGGATATGACACGTGGCGAGCTGGCGAAAGCAACTTGCTGCTGACAAGATCACTCATTGGGAGGCTTTCAAACACTAACTTCACGGGATTCAGATACAACATCAACAATGTATCTGATTATCTCACAAGTCATGGAGTCCAAGCCATCCCAGGGAAAAGGCATACCACTGCGGAATTAAGAGGAAGGCAGTGGGTACTCAGACCAATGCAGCAGCCTGAAGCTCAACATCCTCAAAGAGCAGTTACACAAATGCGAACCGATGGCTCACTACTGCTCAGATTCACAAACTATGGTGCAACGCCACCACCTCAAGAACAACCAAGAGGTGAATTTGATGAAGAACAATTGGAAGAAGAAATCATAGCTATGGTCCTTTGCTATGATGCAGAAGAAGAATCTGATAATGAGGATGAAACAGAAGATGACATTTTCTGGGGAGCCCTATCTGTCACTGCACAGCTGATAGAAGGTCCAAAAGATAATTGTCCTATCTGGGATAGTTATAAAGATAATGAAGAAGAAGCAGAAATGGATTTCATCAATCCATTTTCTGTGGAAGGTGGTGGGAAAGAACAAAAACAAACCGAAACTGTTTTCATGATGCATGATCAAGAAGAAGAAGAAACAGAATACCCAAAACTGAAACAGTTTTTACAAGAAAGAGCTTTCTCTAGTGCAACATCCGGTGTTTATCATCCACCTCCAGAGCCTCTTATGGGACAAGTGTCCTATACGCCAGCTAGGCTTGAAGCTAAACATGATGGAGCATCAACCTCTCATCCTTCATCAAGCTGGCAAAGACCTAAAAACTTGAGTTTACCAGGAGGAGTTGGTCATCACCATAATGGAATATGGAATTTACCAGCAGCAATGCAACAACAAGGCGCTTTGCTAGTATTACCCGAAGATATTGGTCTCTATAATGATACCATATCAAGATGGGAATCAATCACTCTAAATCTCTTGAGTGAAAGAACCTTTGATGACAACAAGGCCAAGATGATGTTCATTGAGAACCTCCTTGGTGAAACTGAAAAGAAGATTTGGATCCAATGGCGAATGGCGTTCAAAGAACAATATGCTATACTCACAAACATTGCTGATGATCCCCAAAATGTTATATCACAAATCCGAAGAGTAATGCTGTTGGAGGATCCCTACCAAGGAACAACGGATGAACAAGATCGTGCATACCATGATCTTGAAAGATTGAGCTGCAACAATGTGAGAGATCTCTTCTCTTACATGAATGATTACAAGGTTCTAGCAGCAAAATCTGGGAGGATGTATGTAAATGAAGAACTCTCAGCAAAGTTTTTCAGAAAAATGCCCCCTCTTATTGGCAATGAACTTGAAGAGGCATTCCAGAGAAAGTTTCTTGGTAATACAATTGGTGTCATGCCCCGAATACACTTCTCTTACCAGTATTTAGCAGAGATGTGCAAGAAGGCGGCAATGCAACGAAGCCTTAAAGACTTAACCATATGCAGCCGTATACCCATACCAGGAGAATACCATAACAGTCGAAAGAAGTATGGTCTTAGAAAAGCCAAAACCTACAAAGGAAAGCCACATGACTCACATGTGCGAGTGTTCAAGCGAAAACATGCTGACCGAGTCCGCAAATGCAAGTGTTTTATATGCGGAGAAGAAGGTCATTTTGCGCGAGAATGCAAAAGGAACAGAGGGAACATCGCAAGAGCAGCGGTGTTGGATAATCTGGACTTACCAGATGACATAGATGTGGTATCAGTAGATCTAAATGAACCTGACAGTGATGCCATATGCAGCCTCTCAGAAGGAGAAGCTGGTAACACGGAGGTCCATGTACGAACTGCAATTGAAGAAATCCCTTGGGAAGGCGCTATGATGCTGCAAATTGAGCATTATGGTTGGAGAAGTAAAGTTCAGCTTCCTGAAAAGCAAGAACAGTGCCAACATCGATTCAACACTGAAGTTCAAATCAATGGTAACTGTAGTTTTTGCAAAATTGAAACAAATAAAAACTACAGGATAGGCTGTGAAGATTGCAAACTTCTAGCCTGTGCCATGTGCTCACCATTCTATCTGGATAAAGAAATACAACCAAAAACTCAACTTGAGCCCAGACAATACTCCAATAAAGATACCCTTATAAAAGAGCTCATAAAATATGTTGAGTTCCTAGAAGTTGAAAATGAACGATTGCAAAAACTTCTACAAGAAACCCAGATACAAACTCCCGAAGAAGAGTTGGCAGAACAAAAACCTCTACAAGAAAACCATATAAAAATCCTTGAAGAAGAATTGGCAGAAGAATTCAGAGAACTGGCTATCTCTGATAAAGGAAAGAAGAAAGTAACCCACCCAGAAGAACCAATAATGGAGGAAGATGATGAAGATGGTGAAGCTGCACTCGTAGTCTTCATTGACTATGCAGCATACAAAGCAGAGGTTCTAACACAAGTTCAACAGCCCAGACAACACAAAAAGATTGATAATAGGCTGTATAATCTGATAGTATCCATTGAAATCCCTGGAGTCAAAAGATTTGATATTCGAGCAGTCCTCGACACTGGTGCATCAACCTGCTGTATTTGCCAGACAGCCATACCAAATGAGGCACAAGAGAAAACATTATACCCAGTCCAAATCACAGGAGTAAATTCACGTCAAGTTGTCAATACAAAACTCAAGCAAGGACAACTCGTGATTGGAGAGAACAAGTTTCGTATTCCATTCACTTATTGCTTTCCAATGGGCATGCGTGAAGGGATACAGATGCTCCTTGGGTGTAATTTTATAAGATCGATGGCAGGAGGATTAAGAATTGAAGGCAAAGTGCTTACATTCTACAAGAATGTAACTGAGATTCATACCACAACAGAAACAATAGCAGTTCCAGCTGCTATACAAGAATTGGATCTAGAAGAGCATGAATACCGACTAATCCAAGAAGCTGTCTTTTACCAAAACCCAATTACCAACAAAACCTTTGAAAAAAGGTTTAGTCCACTATTAGCCCGTCTAAAAGACCAAGGCTATATTGGGAGCAACCCACTTCAACATTGGGCCAAAAACAAGGTTGTTTGCAAACTGGAGATCATCAACCCGGACCTTACAATTGAAGATAAACCGCTCAAACACGTGACCCCGGCCATGAAGGAACAATTTGACCGCCATATTAAAGCCTTACTCGAAATTGGTGTAATCAGGCCAAGCACAAGCAGACACCGAACAATGGCATTTATGGTCAATTCCGGGACTTCACTTGATCCAAAAACTGGGAAGGAAATAAAAGGCAAGGAAAGAATGGTCCTCAACTACAGAACCCTCAATGACAACACCTACAAAGACCAATACTCTCTGCCAGGTATCAATACAATTTTGAAAAAGATCAGTAACAGCAAGATCTTTTCGAAATTTGATCTGAAGAGCGGCTTTCATCAAGTCGCTATGGACCCAGCATCTATACCATGGACTGCTTTCATAGTCCCTGGAGGATTATACGAGTGGTTAGTCATGCCATTCGGATTAAAAAATGCACCTGCTGTGTTCCAAAGAAAGATGGACGACTGCTTCAGAGGAACAGAAGCATTCATAGCAGTCTACATAGATGACATTTTAATCTTCTCACAAACAGAAGAAGAACATGCAAAGCATTTGGAGGTAATGCTTTCTATTTGTGAGAAGAATGGACTTGTGTTGTCACCCACAAAGTTCAAAATAGCTGTACTTGAGGTGAAATTTCTTGGTGCAACTATTAATCGGGGAAAGATTAAACTCCAAGAGCATATAATCAAGAAGATTATCAACTTTGATATGGAGTCTTTGAAGGAAAAGAAAGGGCTTCGCTCCTTTCTGGGTATTCTCAACTATGCAAGGGCGTATATTCCAAAACTGGGTACCAAACTTGTTCCATTGTATTCTAAAACTTCTCCCCATGGTGACAAGAGGCTGAAACCGTCTGATATCAACCTAATCAGACAAATCCAAAGTGAGGTTCAAAATCTTCCAGACCTGGAGTTTCCCCCAGAAAATGCCTATATTATCCTTGAAACTGATGGATGTATGGAAGGCTGAGGAGGCGTTTGCAAATGGAAGCCAAAGAAGGCGGATCCTCGCTCAACCGAGAAAGTGTGTGCATATGCAAGTGGCAAATTTCCAGTCATAAAATCGACGATAGATGCAGAAATTCACGCCTGCATGGAAACTTTAACGGCCATGAAAATCCACTATCTAGATAAAAGTGAAATAACGCTTAGGACAGATTGTCAAGCGATTATTAGCTTTTATAATAAAACTGCTAACAATAAACCCTCTCGGGTTAGGTGGATTAAATTTACTGATTTTGTGACAGGAACAGGTGTGCATATCAACTTCGAGCATATTGACGGGAGGCAAAATACTCTTGCAGATACGCTATCCCGATTGACTACCTACTGCACAACAGGATGTCTCACCCAGAACAAACCGCGTTCCTTTCCATGTTGGAGCCAGTTCTAGAGGAAATTCAGACTGGAATGCTGAACGACGCCAGCACTATGCTTCTATGCACTCGTATTCAGACAGTGTTCCCCTATACACAACCGCAGACATCCATGGCATACACTACCATAGAGAACGTAATGGTGGATCACTCACAAATGCCATTATCCACAAAGGCGTCATGCAAGAAGTCAAAGAACTTCAAGCAAGGATGGCCTTTGCACAAATCAATGTATTGAAGACCATGCTTGAACGTGAGTATGAGTATGCCCGTCTATACAAGAATGCTGACTGCGTAATGGGTGATACTTGCCAACTACTTGAAGAACAAATTCCCAAAATTAAGAAAATTGAGAGGGACCTTGACAACCTAATTACACAGTTTGTCAGATGGGGATAAAGGAGCGTGATAGACCCAACTAGTGATGGACCCAACTATTGTCCTTCACAACTTTATCTAATAATTAAGTGTGATGAATAATCTGGTGGTAATCTACGAAAACCACTATTTGCTTTGTGTGGAGTGAGCTCAATTATTTGAGCATCTTTTCTTTTTGAAATTTTTGGCCTACCTGTTTTGGCCAGTAGTGTGCTTTTGTGCTCAATTATTTGAGCATCTTTTCTTTTTGAAATTTTTGGCCTAACTGTTTTGGCCAGTAGTGTGCTTTTGAGTTAGTGCGATCCACTTTAGGTGGAGTGGTTGTACTATCTCTCTTTTTCTTCAATCAGTGCACCTAACTTTTGGATAGTGGGTGTACTGAGTGGGAGACAAAGGATTATGGAAATCCCTTTATTCACATGACGATGGGGCCCAATGAGCACCCGGTGTGATAATTGAGATTCCATTCCCAAGTCTATATAAGTGTGTTTTCTCAGAGTTGCAAGACATCGCTGAGTTCCAGCAAGTCTTACTTCTCTCTCTTTGTAAGATATCCTCTACTCAATAAAATTTCTTTCCTCTTAAACTTCTAATCTAGTATCTTTTAGCAACGAAGTTTTGGAGTTGAGATCCTAAGAACGAGAACGGGCATTTTCTTACTGGTATCAGAGCCAGATTATTTGGTTAGTAAAGATTATGGCTTTCTAAATTTTCTTTTATTCTAGGTAGTAGGAAAGGAAAGGTTATACCAAAATTGTTGATATTGTTCATCTGTGTTGTCCAAAACTAGTTCATTTGTTGATATTGTTTGCCTGTTTATCTGAAACCTGAATATTGAAATATGAAAATTTTGAACATATAATTGTTGGTAAATAATGTTCAGACTGAAACAAAAGACCAGACCAGGCCATAGATAGGCATAGAGGCAAGTGGCCGTCAAGCCTTGTTGGAACCCGTTTGGATGAGTAAAAGTTTGCACAAAAAAAAAAAAAAAAACACACAATTATAATAAATAACCACCTTGGATTTAATGGTGTGCAGATCCGGTGTGCAGAATACGGTGTGCAGTTATTTTCCCCCTTATTAATTTCATGTTCGTCCAATGAACTGGCTACCATACTGTGCATCTACCACAACGTTAACTTGTCTCCATCTCCATCTACTACCTCATTTCTTATTTATTCAGGAAAACATTGTAATTGAATCAAATTAATTAATTAGCTTACAGAAATTAGTTAATGCGTTATAATTAGTAGTGGTCCATTCACACTAGAGTAGGTATGTTTTATGTTGTTTCCCCATTTGGGAGGAGTCGGGTTAGGTCGGGTTGGGATTTAGTCTGGGTCAAATCAGGTTAGTTTGATCAGAAAGTTTGTTGGGTCACAGGTCGGATTGAGTTACATGTTTATCAGATTCAGGCCGATTACGATCAGGTTACAATTTTTTTTTTTTAATGTTGAACACATGGCCTAAGCTAGAAAATTTTTAGTTGAAATATAATAATTTTGTACTAAATTTTGTTAATATACAATAGTCGCAATATAACAATTAAAATATAATTATGTGGTTCACAATAAAATAATCTTTACATATTTATAGAGTTCAAATACATATATTTTAAAAAAAAAAATACTTACGTGACATAACAAATATGGCATAAATTTATATGACTTGGATATTGAATGGGGCATTGAAACCCATTGGAGGAAACTAGGAGATGATGAGCTAATTGCCTAAAAATAGGTTGCGGACTCAGGAAGTGATCTACTTTTATTCGAATTTATATCCCCTGCTGTACTGCATTGTGCAGTTCACAATGTCAGCCATTGGGTTGTCTAGTGATTTGTGTCAGTGTGGATCTCAAGGCAATCTAACGGCTGACATTGTGAATTGCACAATGCAGTAAGTCAAGGAATTAGCACTCAGGTTGCGACCCTATAGAGCCTGTTTGGCGAGGATCAAGACTTCTCAAACCTCTTGAAGTCTCCTCAAGGCTTTAATCTTACCGAACACTACTTTCTCAGTGAGGATCAAGGTGACACTCCTTTAGTCTTGATTCTCCCGGGATTTGATCCTGCCCTATTTCTTAAGGAACCACACCCATTGAATTAAGATCTTTGACCTCCTCAATGACTTTGAGGAGCCATTTTCTTAATCCGCAACACCGAACACCGCCTCCTTATGTGCTTGGCGAACAACCCCATAGGTGTACGTAGTCTGAAATGTCCAGGCAGGCATTTTACTATTTTTCAACATAAATTCTTTTTATTTCCATTTTTTTAAAAATATTTTTATTTTTCAATGCAGAGTTGCACACTGTCATATAAAATAAAAGGTTGCTGTTCCTTGCGTAAGAAAATTGTACAAGTGGACACATCGATGAAAATTAAGCGCGCCAACATGAGGCTTAATTAAGTTCTTACAAATTATCTCTGTCAACATTCATTTTTACCGATTAACCATCAAAATTTCAAGTGGATAGACTATTTCAAGGAAAATGGCCCGCCTGAGTTTCAATCATGCGACTTTTCTATGAAAATTGACTTTTTTATGAGTATTATTATTGATATTTGATATTAAAGGAAAGAGTTCAATTAAACTTTCAATTCTAAGTTGCTTATATGTGCAATAATATTGATTTTATTTCCTTTTCTCTTGTAAATAATAAGGCCCATTTGCCAACCTAGATCATCAAAGCAGGAATGATTAATTCAAGTAGCTAAAATTAGAAACCAATGAATGAAATAACAGACAGTAATCAAAAACAGAGAATCTGAGGAGATGGTTCGATGTTTTTCCGTGTATTCCAGATACCCTTTTTTTTTATTAAATTTCGTTTAGAGAAAAGACACCTGTTATATATCCAAAAATTGCAAACGAGAACATTTCCCCAAAAAATTGAAAGAAAGAAAGAAAGAAAAGCTGAAGAACAAGAGGTGTATACTGATTGAAAAAGAAAAATCAAATAGAGAGATTATTATGGAGGCTCAGAATTGAGAAGGAGAACTCAAGAAGAAAGGTTCAAAATTGGGTACCATATAATCAGAGTGAGTAATTTAATATTTAGCTTTAAGATTTTGTAAATAGGAGATTCTATATTTTCATTTCATTTTTTCTTTCAAATGTTTTTTTTGATAAGATTGTTTTATCCCGTCAATTAATTTTTTTTTTAATCCATCATCTGCTCAAGCTGCTTTCATATCCTTACCCTTGTCTCTCAAAGTTTTTCTTACTTAGTGATTGAAGTAACCATCATGGGTAATCTATCATAAATTCCCCTTATCACAATTTATTGTTGGGATTTTCATGATTGGCGAGTTGATTTTTCGGAAATAATTTTAACAGAATTGTTACAATCAGTGTTAATTTGAACATAATTAATAAGATCGCCTGCCAAGCTTGAAAATGGGAACAGTTGTTAATTAATTGACTGCTGTATTTAAATGTTCCTCAAGACAACACAAATAAAAATTGTGGACAGATTTTAATTATCCATGGTTATGTGGAAGAATCAATTTATGGAGCAACACACAATGTCCAAATGAAATATCAATATTATAAATTTATAAGACTGTGTATATATATAATATTATAATGTGACCAACTTGGACTCGGTATAAATGAGCCAATTATCAATTGTAAAATGAACACAATTTCCATCCTTTTTTGCATACTCAACTGCAGTTAATTAGCATTTTGTTCATTAAACAATTCCATTCTAAGTTTTATTTTCAAAAACCCTATCTGCTAATTAGTCAAAAGTCTTCCATCTTGAATTTGATACTAGTATTCAATTATAATAATAATACAATTTTCATACTTCTCGTATATTCAATTAATTAATTACGTACAAACCTTATCTGCTAATTAAGTCAAAAGTCTGCAACCATAAGCTTGTGAATTGGATTTTAAGACTTCAACGACGGTGTACAGCATCAACTTGTAAAAGGAAAAAAAAAATCACGTAATTAGTTAATTAATTGTCTGTGTTGAATGTTGATACTTAACCGTTTCCGTTGGCATTATTCCATTTTGGAATTTATAGTTCGATCTAACTGTCACAATCATTTAAATGCAATGCATTATATATGCATCTTCAAAATCTATACTATAGAGGGATATCATCTACTTTATTTTCTTAGTCATGTGATCTTAGACTACAACAAAAGAAATGTTGTGTTTTCTAAGTAAAGCTAGTGTGAGAACCAGCATTTGGTTTAGTAACTAAGGGCAGCGCTCTTCGTATAGGAGGTCGCAGGTTCGAAACTCGGATGAAAGATCTTTTATAGACATTTACATTTGAGTAGTTTGACCCACATCTTTATCTCAAAAAAAAAAAAAAAAAAAAAAGTCTAGCTAGTGTTAAGGTGACAACTATTTCAATGTTTTCTGCTACAACATCAATCAAATCCATTGCCATCTAAGTAACTGAAGTATCATCATCTTCATATATATTAAACCAAGAAATTGGGGAAACTACAAGGTTCAGCTATAGCAGGCTGATTTCTTAATATAAAAAATAAAAAAAATCTTATTTTTAATTTTCGAAAAAAAAAACTTATTTTCAAAAATAGTAAATCCGGGTTCCCAGAACCCGGCCTTACTGTTGGCAGGCCGGTTTCTGGGAAAACGGCCTACTTTTATGAGGCCGTTTTCCATAAACCGGCCTACCATTTTTTATTTTTTTTATTTTTTTGATATTTTTTTCAGATAGATCTCGTTGTTAGCTTTCCGTAGCCGCGAAGTTTGCTCTGATCGGAGTTTTCTATCAAAAGTTATGCCCGTTTGAATGTTGAGTGCCCGAAATATAGGATAAGATTCAGTATAAAATTCAAAACGGAATTCAGAAATGTTTCCAATAAATAATATTATAAACAAATATTAAGTATCACAAATAATATTAGAAAAAAGATATAAAGAAATAATTTAAATTTATTGCATGAAATTATGGCCGTTTGAATGTTGAGTACCCAAAATTTAAGATACGACTCAGTATAAAATTCAGTACGAAATTTAGTACATGACTGTTATTTACACAATAAATTTTTAATAAATCCTAGAAGTTTTTGCTCATTTCAAATAAATGACCGTATGCTCATTTAGTACATGACTGCTATCATGAATGTTGAGTGCCCGAAATATAGGATAAGATTCAGTATAAAATTCAGAACGGAATTCAGAAATGTTTCCAATGAATAATATATAAATAAATATTAAGTATCACAAATAATATTAGAAAAATGATATAAATAAATAATTTTATTTTATTTGAAATGAGCAAAAAGTTCTAGGATTTATTAAAAATTTATTGTGTAAATAACAGTCATGTACTAAATTTCGTACTGAATTTTATACTGAGTCGTATCTTAAATTTTGGGTACTCAACGTTCAAATGGCCATAATTATCATGCAATAAATTTAAATTATTTTTTTATATCTTTTTTCTAATATTATTTGTGATACTTAATATTTATTTATAATATTATTCATTGGAACATTTCTGAATTCCGTTCTGAATTTTATACTGAATCTTATCCTATATTTCGGGCACTCAACATTCAAACGGGCATAACTTTTGATAGAAAACTCCGATCGGAGCAAACTTCGCGGCTACAGAAAGCTAACAATGAGATTTATCTGAAAAAAAATATAAAAAAAAAATTGGTAGACCGGGTTCCTAGGAGCCTACTTTCTGGGAAAACGGCCTCATAAAACTGATTATTAAAAATATGTGTCCTTAACAATAATATGAAATTATATATATATTGTGAACAATCTTGTATAATATATACATGTGTCCCAAATACAATACAATTATAAAACTGATTATTTTTTTCGTCAATTTTAATTAAAAAATAACTTATTACATCATACTTTCTTGGGGTGCATTATCAGGCAGTATTTCATTTTAACTTTGAGATTTTTATTTATATTTACAATAGTAATAAGGTTCTAAAGTAAGTTGCGCCGGCTATAATACACTTCTAATGCAAAATAATTAAATAAATAATAGAATAATCTTCGTTCGGTGGTAGGTTCATTTTTATTTTTCAATATTTCGTGCTCTTGGCTACTATAAATAAAATAAGTCAAATTAAGGACGGAAAAAGGCCTAATTAATTTGTATATTTAATTGTATCTTGTTTAAGGCGCCAGTTATAATACTTGTTAATTATTTCATGTACTCTTTCTCAATTCGACTGTAAATTAACTTCATGAATTTCTTGCTCTTATACAGCCCAGCTAGAATTACATCAGCCAACTTTTCAGTTGTGAGACAGCTGGAATCATCCATTCCAAATAAAACGGAGAGGAACATATTCACTTCAGTAGACAGTACACAAGCTTTCACTGAGGACGAGTAACATCACGAAAAAAATAAATAAATAAATGATAAATAAGCAATAAGGATTTGCAATTCAATAAAATGGCAAGGGAGGAGTTTGCCGTTGATGGGGCGGTGCCGGACAATGGTGGATCGCTGACATGTTCGGTCGTGTTGACGTGCATCATGGCAGCCTCGGGCGGCCTCATCTACGGCTACGACATTGGCATATCTGGTAATTTTTACTGATCTTATTTACTTTTCAGTATCATTTAATGTACAATGCAACCATCAACCATGCAAAATCTTAAATTACTTACTGCTCGATCTTCGTTACAATTTGTTTCAAAGGCGGCGTGACGGCAATGGAGTCATTCCTGCAAGAGTTCTTCCCACACGTCCTGAAAAAAATGGCAGACACCCAGCAGAACGAGTACTGTATGTACGACGATCAGAAGTTGACGGCATTCACATCGTCGCTTTACATTGCCGGACTGCTGGCGTCCTTATGTGCTAGCAAGGTCACGGAAAAGATCGGACGGCAGAAAGTGATGCTGCTTGGTGGGTTCTTGTTCTTTGCTGGAGCAGCGATGAATGCCGCGGCTGATAACATCTCCATGCTCATTGTTGGTCGTATGTTCCTCGGCTTTGGCGTCGGATTCACCAATCAGGTTACTATAAGTTCCAAAAATGAGCACATGGCTTTTTTAAGTAAAAAGGCTATTTAATCTATACTCCATAAAGAGGGGTAGATTTCCAAGCATCTCAACAATGCCACATCATCACTATTATTAACCATTGATTTTGTTTGAAACTTTTCATCTATTTTGATCCAATGGCTTGTATTTTTTTTCTTTCCTCATTAAATAAGATGAATGTGGCATGTCTAAAATAAATTTTAACCCTTAAAATGGTCCACCATTAATTTATATATGTTCTTATTTATAAATAATTGTATTATTAATTTATTATTATTATTATTATTACTACTATTATTTTTTACTTACATAAAAGATTTACAAATTTTTTTTATAAAGTTTTGTTTTATATAAATATTTAAAATTTATAAAATTTTTAGTTACTTATGTAATACCACTTTTGGGGCGAAGCCCCGAGTTACAGCTCTAGTTATAAGTAATATATGTACTAATTAACAATACAGGCCACACCGGTGTACCTGGCAGAAACAGCACCGGCTCGGTACCGCGGTGCCTTCATGACAGCATTCCAATTCTTCAATGGAATCGGCGTGCTGGCTGCCAATTTGACAAACTACTTTGCCAGTCACATCCCAGGATGGGGTTGGCGCCTTTCGCTTGGCCTTGCTGCCGCCCCGGCTTTTGTCATCTTGCTCGGTGCTGTTCTCATCACCGACACTCCCAGCAGCCTTATCCTACGTGGCAGGTATATCATGTTACTGCACATGCTGTCGATGGCGTGTGCATTAGATTTTTATAAAATTTGGTATTATAATTTTTGCAAATTAGGCTGCTAATCTAATTTATTTGACTATATATAGAGTTGACTCAGCGAAAGAAGCACTTCAGCGAATCCGAGGGGCCGATGCAGATGTCGATGCGGAGATTAAGGAGATAACGTATTCAATCGAGCAGGGGCAAAAGAACAGCCAAGGCGCATTCAAGAGGTTATTCCTGAGAGAGTACCGGCCTCATCTAGTGATGGCAATCGCCATACCAACTTTCATGCAGCTCACCGGCGTGATCGTGGTTGCCTTCTTCGCTCCCCAGCTGTTCCGAACCATTGGGTTCGGGAGCGACGGTGCACTGATAGGTGCGGTCTTACTTGGGTCAGTCAATCTCAGTTCGATCCTTGTATCGACCTTCACAGTTGACAGGTACGGAAGGAAGGTGTTGTTCATGATCGGCGGAATCCAGATGATTCTCTGCCAGGTAGGAAATTGCTTCCATTTCGTTTAACAATTTTGCGGGTTATTTCATTCATTAGTGTGTCTGTTAAGTACACCATGATCACATGTTAAATCAAATAATTTATTGAACACAAAAGTTGCATTCTTGACATTCTGACATTCTCTCTTGTTGTTTCAAGGTGGCGGTATCATGGATCATGGGAGCACAAGTCGGTCAGGCAAGTGGTGCCCCGATGAGTAAGCCTTATGCGCTAGCGGTTCTCGTACTTGTGTGCATCTTTGCAGCAGGATTCGGGTGGTCTTGGGGTCCCCTAAATTGGGTTATTCAGGGTGAGATTTACCCCGTAGAGATACGATCAGCAGCGCAGGGTGTAGGCATAGCAGTCAGCTTTACCAGCATATTCATTCAAACACAGCTGTTCCTGGCCATGATGTGCCGATTCAAATTCGGGATTTTCGCATACTTTGCTGGATGGGTTTTCATCATGACAGCATTTGTTGCGGTTTTCCTACCGGAGACTAAAGGGATACAACTTGAGTCGATGGGCTCTATCTGGGCAGGGCATTGGTATTGGCGTAGATTTGTTTCGGTACCGGCACAGGCAGCAATTTGAATTCGTACGATCATATTCCATCAATGTGTATACATTTTTTCCATGTAAGATAAATATATTGGATCATATCGTTACACAAAATTAGCGATCAAGTATGTATTCATGTTTATTTGAATGTGTGTCATGCTCTTATTCCTCAGGTTCAAGTAACATGTTGTATAAAGTTGTCCTCGTAATCTTTATTTGACAGTCTAATTATTCCTTACAATTAATTTATCATAAGTGAGTACTCACTGACTTATAAAAGGTTCAAAATCTTATAAAAATTCTCGATTATTTAGATGAATCAAATTGCTGTCAATAAAATATATTTTAATTTTTGTACATCCAAAATTCAGATATAACAGTGCTCCTTCATAAAACACAGGAGACCACTAAAAACATTCTATTACATTTTATATTAACAATACTATCTAAAGTCATTCTTTGAAAGAAGACTGGTACTCCAGAATTTCTTCAAACTTTTCCTTAAGTCGTCTTTGCACAATAGGTACCACGGGCATTGGGTCTTTCTTGAACCGTCGACATGATGTCCAAGCCCTGCTCACCATACAACTTCTCAATGCATGTTTGGCTTCTTCCTATTTAAGAGAAAAAATAATAAAAAGTTAGTCGAGTATTCAGAGCCAATCTATTATAAAAACAACCAAAGATGGGCACTTTCATACCGGTGAAATGATGGTGCATTGGCCTGTTCAGGCCATTTTTCATCTCATCAATCCACAGCTCAGCTTGCTGAATTGTAGACTGCACGATTTCCTTGAGCAAATCCAGTTCGTACCTAGTTAATTAAGCAGAATAATTTACAAATTATTTTATTTTACAATAAACATTCGATGTAAAAATAAATAACGCTATTTATTATCAAACGATTGAGACACTGATTGCAAAAATATTCAGGAGGGATGGACCAACCGGTTATCATCATATTCAAGTTGTAACTTTTCATCACGGCCGAGCTGCCGGTGATAACTAGTTGCTCTCGGGATCAGTCTGACAGTGTTATTCAGCACTGACCGATCCATTTCATCTCCACCTGGAGCGGGAGGCTCTTGTTCCTAAACAAATATGAACAATTAATAACATTACTTGAAATTAATTGAGACGAGATGCAAATTAATGCATGCCGGTTGATGGACCCTTCAAGATCAGTTTAGACATTCTGCCTTCTGATATAATATTCCTATGGTAAGGCACACAACAAGTGTTCCTGTCCTGTCAGACAATTTAGTAAGTATTGCTAGTATATTACTACACTGCCAACTGATAAGAAGGGCATAGTACTTTACTGATCAGATTTAAAACCACAAATAAGAAGCAGCCAATCAAATGCACTCAAAAAATAGATTTAACTGGACCAAACAAATTTAATTTCTAAAATTGCACAAGCAGCATCAGACTCAACTTCTTTAAAAAAGTATCTTACCTGCAGAAGAGCATAGTTAGGAGTAACTTCAGGGAGTGGATTCCACAATTTGCAGTTCCTTCTATGCACTTTCCTTATTTCTTTTCCTTTGTGTTGTTCATTCTCTTCGTCGTTCTGATTATGCCCTTTCACCACTGAGTAGTCTGCCGAGTCTAGCTCTGGCAAGATGACTTTAGCCCCAGGCATACGCGAGGGAGGGATTTTGAAAGTTAAACATGACCGCTTTGATGGAGGAGATACTGAGGGCATCTTCCTCTTTTTCGATTTCTCTGGTGTAAGGACCAAATTGGCCATCTCATCAGCCTCTTTAGCCTTCTCGGTTCTTTTAATTTGACGCTTTGGCCGCTGGGTCACTAGAGGAGCTGAGACCTTGGTTCTCGCTGCAATAAAATTTTTGAAATGCAATTTATCAGCAATTTGCGGGTAGAAGTTATGCAAGCAACACAAATTCAATGTACAGGGGTTACAACCAGACTTCACTTATCCATTTTGATGAATGTGAAAATTAAACTGATAACAGCAGATAATTTTCCCTATCAAACACATTGCATGTAGAGACAAACAATTAAGCAATGCTTCGCATAGAGGAAATATCAGATGTTTTGACTTGTATATTAAAACTAACACGCGAACAATTTCTCAGCAACTCTTTTGACAAAATTATTAAATTCCAAAGACACAACTAGCCGGATAGTCAATAGCTAACCTTGTTGAAACTCGGAGTCTGCTGCGGAATCAGCCAGTGCCACATTTTCATTCTCGTCGGGATTCTGAGGGTGCTGTCTGGCATAGGAGTAATCTGCTGAGTATGCCTCTGGTAAGACAACATTAGCCCCAGGGGTACCAGAGAGAGGCAATTGGACTGTTAAGCGTGTTCGTTTGTCAGGATGAGATAGAGAGAGCCTCTTCCTCTTCTCCGATCTCACCAGTATAAGGACCAGATGGGCCATCTCATCAGCCTCTCTGGCCTTCTCAGTTTTCTTAATTTGTCGCTTTGGCCGCTGGGTCGCTGGAGGAGCTGAGACTTCGGTTTTTTCTGCAATAAAATTTATGAGGCGATTATCAGCTGTTTTGGTATGAATTATACATGGAACTATGAACCGGTATGCAAATTTACATGTTTACGAATTATTCTTAACCAAATTCGGTTTCCACAATTCTTAAAAGCATGCAAACAGAGATGCAACACGGCACAACATATACTTAGCTCCCAGTCCAGAACTGCCCTTTACTAATTAGAAGTATATTGATAATCTTTCAAGACATTCTGATACAGATCGAGCATGAGTACACATGTGCATGTACCATACTGAGCTCAATCTCATATAGCCATATACCAACGTTGTATTACACAGAAATATATATAGATGCACTGTTATACACAAATCACTCGTAGTCCTCTTAAATAAAAGAAGTAATGAGCAAGTGTCTTGTTATCTCATCAGAAAGGCCACAACGAAATATATTGGAGTAATTTAGATAACAAAATGAACTTTTATTCAGCTTACTATTTAAAGTCTTAAAAATTTTGTTGTAGACTGTAGGATATAAATTTGTTGTAAACTCCCTAAAATATTATATTTTTCTTGCAGACTTGTTATACAAATTGAAATTACCTTCAATGCAGTAATCCTCGACAGTTTTCTCATCAGCCAGCTGCTGTCTGGCGAAAATGAGCCTTCAGAAAAGAAAAAAGGTAGAAAATGTATTTTAAATTAAAGTAACAAAATTCTAAATTCTGCTCATAATTATATGATAGCATTCCCAAGTCTATGTTTGGATTATTCTTAAGACATCATAACCAGAGACCTTGCTATAAGAAGCAATGGATGTACGTAATTCCATAACATAAAAACTATGTCACATATATTTAATGTGTTGTCCACAAAGAATGAAATGAAGTGTAAACTTCTAGAATGTCAATAATGTGCAAACATATTTTAACGGCGTTTAAATGCCTCTGTAACACGGATTTTAACGGTTTTAACTCTGTTAAAACGGTTTTTCCACAAATAACGGTTTTTTTCCAAATACTTAACGTAAGAGGTTTCAAAAAACAGTTTAACGGTTTAAACGAAGTTAAAACTAAGTTTTTTAAAAGCTTGATATAGCCAGATGACAAATTGTCACTAAGAACTTAAATCACACACATATTCTCTTTTTTTTTTCGGGGGCATTGTAAAGTAAGTATATCATTTTACCTTTGAGATTCTTATTAACATATACAATAGTAATAAGGTTCTAAGCAAGTTCTTGCCGGCTATAATACACTTCCAATGCAACCAAAATAAATAAATAAATAATAATAATAATAATAATAATAATAATAATAATAATAATTATAATTATTATTATTATTATTATTATTATTATTATTATTATTATTATTATTATTATTATTATTATTATTATTATTTCTCGGTGGTAGGTTCATCTTTTTCAATATTTTGAGCTATTGGCTATAATAAATAAAATAAAATAAAATAAAGTACAAAGAACGGAAAGAAGCTTAATTATTTTGTATCAGAAAAATAGTTTAAATACATAGATTACCCTCTACACTAACAAGAACAATGAAGCCGCTCTCCTTTATAAAACACAGGAGACTATTAAACATTCTATTACAATTTTTTTTCACAACCAGATTCTTTTTTCATCCTTTCAAACAAGATTGGTACTCCGAATTTTCTTCAAGTTTGTCTTTCAGCCGTGTTAGCTCAATAGGTAGTACACTGGGTCTTTCTTGAATTAAGGAAACGATCTCCATATAGCTGCTCCTCGCACGTTCTGTTTCTGGCTATTTAAGAGAACAAACAATAAAAAGTTAATCAAAGTATGCAGAGCCAATCTATCAGTTTTCTCCAACGTCTTATCATCGTTAGTTCGGCAAGCCATCATTGTTTGATTTTTATTTAGCTGGTGTCTTCCAACTTGGCCATAAGTAAATGATATTTCCAAACCATACACATGATATTGATATACTGTAACTAATTAAATATACTTTGTCATTATCGAGTGATCTAGCTAAATTTATATTGGTATGCAGATCCTGAAATACTTCTGTTTTTCATGATAGATATCATTCTAATGGTCTTTCCTACCTCACAAAATTGACATGCCAAAACTATGACACACAAGAAACTGAAATTAGTTTGTACCTTTTAATTATGTTGTTGGATCAATAACATGGAAAACCACTCATGATATAGCTGTGAATTTAAAATATAACATGGAAAACAATATTTTTGAAATATATTTTTTTATAATAATTGGTAACTACGTAGTAGAGCCTGAGTTTTTATCTGACAGTGTCATGCCCATTGCACAAACTAGTTGATGGCGTGGATTTATGTTTTTGGGTGATTTGGTCTAGATGACAATCAAATTTTGAAAATTTAAGAATTGTTGTATATATGATGATTAATTAATTTGCATTGCATACTCATAAGGACGAAGATAACGAACCAGTGGCACTGTTCGACTCTATGCGAAGTGAAGCTCCTGCATTAGCTTTTTCGTGGCCGCGTAGAACGATCCAATCCGAGTTTCCAATCAAAAGTTATGGCCGTTTGAAGATTCGATGCGAGTCGGGATTTTACTGATTTAAAAAACTGAAACATACTTTTTTTTTATATTTTATTTCATCACTGAAATTCCATTTATATAATTTCTCATTAAATAAAGGGTATAGCTACAGTGATACCATCGGTGATACTATATAGTTTGACTTGGTCAAACGTCTTAATTGTTCAACATAACGTCTTAATTGTGCAACTTAACGTACTAATTGTGCAACTTAACTAATTGTGCAACATAATGTCTTAATTGTGCAACTTAACATCTTAATTGTGCAACTTAACGCACTAATTGTGCAACTTAAGTACCAATTTGATTCTTAAAGTTTCACTAACATATAATTTTTGTCCCTAAAGTTTGAAATATTTATCAAATTGGTCTCAAAATCAAGTATTTCATTCAAAAATTTTATTTTCA
This sequence comes from Cyperus esculentus, assembly GCA_030179965.1. Lineage (NCBI taxonomy): Eukaryota > Viridiplantae > Streptophyta > Magnoliopsida > Poales > Cyperaceae > Cyperus > Cyperus esculentus. Next base: position 3,768,990 of record JASGLE010000013.1, on the reverse strand, counting down.
CGTGTCTTAAACTAATTTTGAGCTTTACAAATAGCGATAATATATTATTAAAATACATAAATAATGTACAAATAAATATATCTGTTCATGCTATCAAATACTTAGTGAGTAAATTTTAGTATTAATGGATAATGATAGGACCAATACGGTATGAATATAATATATTTTCGAACCAAAACGATATGTTTAATAAAATTTTAAGGACCAAAATGGTACATCTAAAATTTTAGGGACCAAATTGGTAGCAAATTAATACTTTAATGACCAAATTGGTAACTTTTAAAACTTCAGACCAATTTGAAAAAACCATGATACTTTAGGACCATCCGCGTAATTCATAGATAATAATGAACAAATACAATTAAATAAATTAAGCCTTATATATATAACTCTCCCATAAAGTATCGAAATGGTTGCATCCGCTTCTATAATATAATATCCCTCAGCAGTAAGAATGTCACATTGTAGAAGTTAATTTTCCTATCATAAAGATCAAGTCACTACTATAAGTCCCAAAAAATGAGCAGATGACTTTTCTAAGTGAAAATGTATCAGCGCCGGCTCGGTACGCCTTCATGACAGCATTCCAATTCTTCAATGGGATCGGCGTGCCAGTCACATCCCAGGATGGGGCTGGCGCTTTTCGCTTGGCCTCTGCCGCCGCCCCGGCTTTTGTCATCTTGCTCGGTGCTGTTCTCATCACCGTCACTCCCAGCAGCCTTATCCTACGTGGCAGGTATATCATGTTACCACACATGCTGTCGATGGCGTGTGCGTTGAATTTTCATAAAATTTGGTATAATAATGTTCGCTTAGGCTGCTAATCTAAATTTATTTAATTACTAACTATAGAGTTGACTCAGCGAAATAAGCACTTCAGCGAATCCGAGGGGCCGATGCAGATGTGGATGCGGAGATTAAGGAGATAACGTATTCAATCGAGCAGGGGCAAAAGAACAGCCAAGGCGCATTCAAGAGGTTATTTCTGAGAGAGTACCGGCCTCACCTAGTGATGGCGATCGCCATACCGACTTTCATGCAGCTCACCGGTGTGATCGTGGTTGCCTTCTTCGCTCCCCAGCTGTTCCGAACCATTGGATTCGGGAGCGACGGTGCATTGATAGGCGCAGTCTTACTTGGGTCAGTCAATTCGATCCTCGTATCGACCTTCACGGTTGACAGGTATGGAAGGAAGGTATTGTTCATGATCGGCGGAATCCAGATGATTCTCTGCCAGGTAGGAAATTGCTTCCATGTCTCAGGGGAGATTTACCCCGTAGAGATACGATCAGCAGCGCAGGGTGTAGGCATAGCAGTCAGCTTTACCAGCATATTCATTCAAACACAGCTGTTCCTGGCCATGATGTGCCGGTTCAAATTCGGGATTTTTGCATACTTTGCTGGATGGGTTTGCATCATGACAGCGTTTGTTGCAGTTTTTCTACCGGAGACGAAGCCTTATGCGTTAGCGGTTCTCGTACTTGTGTGCATCTTCGCAGCAGGATTCAGGTTGAAGATTTGTTTCGGTACTGGCGTTGATTTCATTCGGTACCAACACTGGCACCAATTTGAATTCATATGATCGTATTCCATCAATGTGTACACATTTTTTTTTCCATGTAATTAAGATAGATATATTGGATGATATCGTTGCACAAAATTAGTGATCATGTATGTATTCCTTACTAGAAATAAGGGTTGTAGTGGCGGATAAAATAGGTCTTGAAGCGGTCATAATCGTGACTACAATGATCATAGTAGCGGACTTTTCCGTAACATATTTTCGTCACTATATTTTCATGTCTAGGAAATATAGTAGTGGACTAATATCCGGTACTACAATCTTTTTAGTGACACCTATAGCCGTCACTACACCTAATGCCCACCTAGGAGAAAATCTAAATTGTGGCGACAATGTCCATGACTACAAACATATAAGTGACACCATATCCGTAACTAAAAGCCGTTACTAGTTCTATTCACTACAAAACTTCACATAGTAACGTCCATACCGCTACTTGTTCTATTCCCTGGTTAGTGAGGATTTCTTGGTTGTGACAATTAAAGCCGCTACTACAAGAGTATTGCAGCACCATGTGCGCAACAATAATGACATCACAATACAATCGTAGTAGCAATTATATTGTTACTATAAGCAGTTGCCATATGAATAAATAGATTTTTAACACCATAAGAAATTATATTGCATAACGGTAAAAAGCATTTCAACATTAAACATATTCAGTACAACATTCGGCATACGTACTTCAATATACATAATCTGCTATGGACTGTAATGCTTCTATGAAATTTAAGGGCTAGACCCTAATCCTTCCATCAAAAAAAACAAACTTAATTAGATAGCTTTCTCTTAAACTAACTCAATTTACAAATCTGCGAAGATCAAAGATAATATCTGAAATCTTATAAAAATTCTCGATTGTTTAGTTGAATCAAATTGCTGTCAATAAAATATATTTTAATTTTTGTACATCCAAAATTCAGATATCACAGTGCTCCTTCATAAAACACAGGAGACCAGTAAACATTCTATTACATTTTTTATTAACAACACTATCTAAACTCTAATTCTTTGAAAGAAGACTGGTACTCCAGAATTTCTTCAAGCTTTTCCTTAAGTCGTCTTTGGACAATTGGTACGGCGGCATTGGGTCTTTCTTGAATCGTCGACATGATGTCCAAGCCCTGCGCACCATACAACTTCTCAATGCATGTTTGACTTCTTCCTATTTAATAGAAAAAATAATAAAAAGTTAGTCAAAGTATTCAGAGCCAATCTATTATAAAACAACCAAAGATGGGCACTTTCATACTGGTGAAATGATCGTGCATTGGCCTGTTCAGGCCATTATTCATCTCATCAATCCACAGCTCAGCTTGCTGAATTGTAGACTGCACGATTTCCTTGAGCAAATCCAGTTCGTACCTAGTTAATTAAGCAGAATAATTTACAAATTATTTTATTTTACAATAAATATTCGATGTAGAAATAAATAACGCTATTCATCAAACGATTGAGATACTGATTGCAAAAATATTCAGGAGGGATGGACCAACCGGCTATCATCATATTCAAGTTGTAACTTTTCATCACGGCCGAGCTGCCGGTGATAACTAGTTGCTCTCGGGATCAGTCTGACAGTGTTATTCAGCACTGACCGATCCATTTCATCTCCTCCTGGAGCGGGAGGCTCTTGTTCCTAAACAAATATGAACAATTAATAACATTACTTGAAATTAATTGGGACAAGATGCGAATTAATGCATGCCGGTTGATGGACCCTTCAAGATCAGTTTAGACATTCTGCCTTCTGATATAATATTCCTATGGTAAGGCACACAACAAGTGTTCCTGTCCTGTCAGACAATTTAGTAAGTATTGCTAGTATATTACTATACTGCCAACTCATAAGAAGGGCATAGTACTTTACTGATCAGATTTACTCAAACAACGGACTCAAACAATAGATTAAACTGAAGTTACTGAACCAAACAGATTTAGTTTTCCAAATTGCATAAGCAGCATCAGACTCAACTTCTTTAAAGAAATATCTTACCTGCAGAAGGGCATAGTTAGGAGTAACTTCAGGGAGTGGTTTCCACATCTTGCAGTTCCTTCTATGCCCTTTCCTTATTTCTTTTCCTTCGTGTTGTTCCTTCATTGTGTCTTTGTCCTTGCCCATAGCCACATGGGATTCTGCCCATTTCAAAATTGTCACCTCAGACACTTGTAAAGTCAGAAAAAAAAAAAATGATAATACTGGCAAAGAGGAGAATCAACGGCAAACCTTTGGTATAATCAGCTGAGGATAACTGCATAGAGTCGAGCAGTGCCACGGGTTCGTTGTTTTCATCCTTCAGAGTATGCTCTTTCACCACCGAGTGGCCTGCCGAGTTTAGCTCTGGCAAGATGACTTTAGCCCCAGGCATACGAGAGAGAGGGATTTTGACAATTAAACATGACCGCTTTGCAGGAGGAGATACTGAGAGCATCTTCCTCTTTTTGGATTTCTCTGGTGTGAGGACCAAATTGGCCATCTCGTCAGCCCCTTTAGCCTTCTCGGTTCTTTTGATTTGGCGCTTTGGCCGCTGGTTCGCTAGAGAAGCTGAGGCCTGGGTTCTCGCTGCAATAAAATTTGTAAAATGCAATTTATCAGCTTTTCTGGTAGGAGTTATGCAAGCAAAACAGATTCAAAGTACAACCAGACTGCACTTATCCATTTTGTCTAGATATTGATGAATGTGAAAATTAAACTGATAACAGCAGATAATTTTCCATATCAACCACATTGCATGAAGAGATAGACAATTAAGCAATACTTCACATAAAGGAAATATTCAGATGCTTTGACTTGTCAGTTAAAAAGTAAAATGCAAACAATTCCTTAGAATATCTTTTGACAAAATTTTTAAATTCCAAAGACACAACTAGCTAAAAACTCAAATTCTAACCTTGTTGAAACTCAGAGTCTGCCACAGCAGGAGCTTCATTTCGTGTGTGCTCAAGTGAGGAGAACTTGGTGGAGTCAGCCAGCGCCACATTTTCATTCTCGTGGGGATTCTGAGGGTGCTGCCTCACATAGGAGTAATCTGCTGAGTATGCCTCTGGTAAGACAACATTAGCCCCAGGCATACCAGAGAGAGGGAATTGGACTGTTAAGCGTGTTTGTTTGTGTTGAAAGGAATGTAATTTTGGGTTATTTGGTTAGTTAGTACAATTAATAGAAAGTCTAGGGTCTATTTTGTAAGTTTGTAATGGCTCATATATAAGCCATAACCCTTTGTGCAATAAGATAACTTTTGAAGGTCCTTTTCACAAAATTTCCAATTCCTCTCATTTCAATTTGGTATCAGAGCCGGTCCAGAGCCGACTGCGTCTCCGGCCCGCGCCGCCCGCCTCTCCGCCTGCGCCAGCCCCACCGCCAGCTCGCCCGCGCCGCCGGCCTTGCCAGCACCCGCCTGCCTGGGCCTCCCGCCGGCCGCCGCTCGCACGCGCCAGCAGCAGCGCAGCTGCTTGCGCGCTGCTTGCTGCGACTGCTGGTTGCTGCTGCCTGCTGCGCTGCCAGCACCGGCGCCGCCGTCCGCCGGCCGTCCTGCTGGCTGGCCCCTGCCGGCTGCTGCCATCTCGCCGGTAAGTGATGGCTAGGGTTTGAAAAAAAAAAAAAAAAAAAAAAAAAAAAACAGAAAACAGAAAAAACCGGAAAATGGAAAGGGAAGGATGTATGGTTTGAGTTTGTATTAGCACTTGGTATTGATTGGTGCTTAGGTCAAGGGTTTGAGTTTGTACGATGTCGGAGAATACGTTGGAGGTTTTGAAGGGGGTAGATCCGGAGGTACTGAAGGTGTTGGTAGGACTCATACAAGGTGTGAGTGCTAAGGCTAGCACCTCGGGGGGTGATTCAGTACAGGTGAAGGTGGATCTGCCCCAGGTAGAACTCAAACTTGATGGACCCGATACGTATCTGAGTTGGTCTCGACGGATTGAGACCGCCCTTGTCGGGAGAAAGCTGGAGGGGTATTTGATTTGGGATGAGGCAGCCGGTGGCGTGGGTGGCGAAGGGGAATGGAGAGCTACCCATGCACTAGTGAAAACTTGGCTGCTCAACTCCATGAAGCAATCGATTGCCACGTCCGTAGATGGCATCTTTCTCGTAAAGGATATATGGGCAAAGCTGAAGAGGACATATGGTGGTGCAGAGAACCATATGCGTGTGTTCCAGATTCAGCAGGAGATCAATGCGGTGGTCCAGGGTGACAGGACCATCCAAGAATACTCGCTAGAACTTGCGAAGTTGTGGGGGGAACTGGACTACTTCTCACAAGTGTCAACCTGCTGTGACCCAAACTGCAAACAAAATGAGTTTCTGATGCAGATGAGGACTATGCATTTCTTGGGTCACCTGAACTCGGCCTTCCATCAAAGGAGGTCAGTTTTATTGGCCCAAAAGGAGGTTCCCTCGTTGGATGAGGCCGTTGCAGCCATGATACAGGAGGAGAGCCGGATGCAGATACACACTGAGCAGAGTGTAGTGGTGAACGCACGGTCTGCACTAGGGGTCCATGCTGGTGAGGATGCACGGTATGCTTGGGGTGTATCAGGCACAGGCATAGGAGGAACACAAGGGGAAACCCGCAAGTGTTTCAACTGTGGAGAGGTAGGGCACTTGGTGAGGGACTGCCGGAAGCCCTTGAAAGGGAAAGACATGTCTGGCAGGGGGCCGAGTGGAGTCCGCGGGCGCGGCCGTGGAGGTAGGAGAGGTGGAAGAGGAGGCAACCGGGCAAATCTGATGGTTGCAGAGGAAGGAGAAGAGAGCGGAACGGGACTATCAGAGGAGGATACGATAATCAAGGCCGCTTCGCAGATAGTCATGAGGAGGCAGAGAGAAGCGGAGAAGGAGAAAGGGGGAGCTGAGGATGATGACTGGGTAGCGTACACAGCCGCCCATGCTCAGGATACACTTGCCTTGGCTACAGCTCCCTTTACTCGATCCTCCGATTGGATCGTTGATTCGGGTGCTTCTCGCCATGTGACTGGTACTGCTGGTGAGTTCTCCTCTTATACCCCTCTAGCAGTGCCAGAAAATATTCAGACGGCCGATGGTACGGCTCAGCCCGTAGTTGGTAAAGGTACTGTTAATTGCACCAACACTTTAACTTTGTCTAATGTTTTGCATGCTCCATCTTTTCCTGTGAATTTGTTATCTATCAGTGCTATAATCTCACAACTAAATTGTGTGGTGTTGTTTGATGACCCAAAGGTGATCTTCCGAGAGAAGGGGACGGGCAAGGTACTTGGGACTGGCACACTACATAAAGGGTTGTGGTACGTGGATGAGAGGAAGATGGGAGCAGCTCTTGCATCAGTAGTGGATAAAGTTAGTTTTGGGAAAGGGAATGAGGAGAAATTATTGATGATGTACCATAGGCGTTTAGGTCATCTTTCATTTCCTGTTTTGGAGAAAATGTATCCCGAGGTGTATAGAAGGGTGAACTCAGAAATGCTAGTATGTGATGCGTGTGAGTTAGGTAAACATACTAGAAGTTCCTATGCTAGTTCCGGTAATAGGTCATCTCGTTGTTTTGAATTGATTCACTCGGATGTATGGGGACCTTGTCCCACAGCTACTTTAAATGGATTCAGATATTTTGTTACCTTTATTGATTGTTATTCTCGAGTAACTTGGTTATATCTGATGAAAAACAAGAGTGATGTTTTTTCTTGTTTCCGAGACTTTCATAAGATGATTCAAACTCAGTACAATGCAGTGATACAGGTATTGAGATCTGATAATGGAACAGAGTATACGAACAAGGCATTTGCCGATTATCTGTCATCTCAAGGGATACAGCATCAGACCACGTGTCCATACACCCCCGAGTAGAATGGGGTGGCGGAGAGGAAGAACAGACATCTCTTAGAGGTAACCCGCAGCATGATGATCTCGATGAATGTCCCGAAGTTCTTGTGGGGGCAAGCGGTCAAGACAGCAGCATACCTCATCAACAGAATGCCATCACGGATTCTAAATTGGAAGTCTCCGAGGGAGATGTTAAAAGGTATGCCGAAAGATACCCTATCTTTGAGAATATTTGGGTGTGCATGCTTTGTGCACGACAACAGACCGAACGTGGGTAAGTTAGATCCGAGGTCAGTAAAATGTGTGTTTGTTGGTTACTCACCCACTCAGAAAGGATATGTGTGTTGGAGTCCGGTGGAAAAGAGGATGTTTGTTAGTATGGATGTCACATTCAGAGAACAGGAACCGTACTACCAACTGAAGGAGGCACCATCCTGCGGAGATCCATTGGATATGGAGAACGCGGCGCAAGGAGGTGAGAGTAGTGGTGGTAAGGGGGAGCCAGTCACGGTAAGTGTAGAACCAAACATGGCCAGTGTTGAGCCGGAGTGTGAGAGGATTGAGGCTAGAAGTACGGGGACTCAGGTTCAGGGGGAGTCCAGGTATGGTGAGGTGTATGTGAGGAGAGGAAAGCAGAAAGAAGGGAACGTGATGATACCACATGTGCCAAGTCCCTTGTCCCAGCCTAACCCGACTCCGGAGACACCTGCACCACATGATTCCCAGCCGGAACATATAGGTGATGTTGTTCCTCTCTCTCCTCTCTCTCTACCCATATCTCTTAGGAAAACTCCACGAAAGAATGCTGGAGTCCCTCCCAATAGATATGGGTTTCCACACGATATTGCTAACTCTGTCTCATACTCATCATTGTCACCGGAATATGGAGCATTCATTGCATCATTAGACATTGTTGCTATTCCAAAGTGTTGGCAGGTTGCAAAGGAGGATCCGAAGTGGAGAGCAGCGATGATAGAAGAGCTAGAGGCCCTCTGTAAGAACAAGACTTGGGATCTAGTGCCGCTACCACCAGGAAAGAAAGCTGTGGGATGCAAATGGGTATTCACAGTGAAGCAGAATCCGGACGGGGTGGTGGAGCGCTACAAGGCTCGGCTTGTCGCGAAGGGGTACAGTCAAACCTATGGTATTGACTATGATGAAACATTCGCGCCTGTAGCAAAGATGAGCACTGTAAGAACCCTAATCTCAGTAGCTGCCAACCAGACATGGAAGATGCACCAACTTGATGTGAAGAATGCCTTCCTTCATGGGGACTTGCTGGAGGAAGTGTATATGGAGATCCCACCCGGATTTGGCACAAATCAAACGGCGGGAAAGGTATGCAAGCTCCAGAAATCTCTCTATGGTCTAAAACAATCTCCTCGAGCTTGGTTTGATAGGTTCAGGAGAGTGATGGTAGGCTTGGAGTACAGACAGAGCAATGCAGACCACACGGTGTTCTTTAAGCGGTGTGGGAGTCACATCACAATCCTCGCAGTCTATGTGGACGATATGATTGTCACGGGTGACGATGAGGCAGAAATTGCTCGGTTGAAGGAGCAATTAAGCAAGGAGTTTGAGGTAAAGGATCTCGGTCAGTTGAAATACTTTCTCGGGATCGAGATAGCGTATGGAGAGCAAGGGATTGTGTTGTTGAAATACTTTCTTGGACTTGCTCACGGAGACGGGTATGCTCGGGTGCAGGCCGGCAGTCACCCCGATTGATCCGAAGCTCAAGCTGTGTGCGGGTATGGGAGAACCCGCTGACAAAGAGAGATACCAGCGATTGGTTGGACGTCTGATATACCTCAGTCACACTAGACCGGACATCTCGTTTGCGGTAAGTGTGGTGAGCCGATACATGCATGACCCACGCAAGAGTCACATGGACGCTGTGTACCAGATCTTAAGGTACCTGAAGAATGCCCCAGGGAAAGGCTTGTTGTTTGAGAGAAACAAGCACCTGAAGATCGAAGGGTATTGTAACTCCGATTGGGCCAGTTGTGCCGATGATAGGAGGTCCACTTCGGGTTATTGCATGTTTGTTGGGGGTAATCTCGTCTCGTGGAAAAGTAAGAAGCAATCGGTGGTTGCGAAGTCCACAGCCGAGGCCGAGTACAGGGCTATGGCACTGGGAGTTGCAGAAATGCTGTGGTTAAGGAGCCTCCTCAAGGAACTTGGTGTAAGTGAAGACGCCAAGATGAAATTATGGTGCGATAACAAGTCGGCGATCAGCATAGCTAACAATCCGGTGCAACATGATAGAACGAAGCATATCGAGATTGATAGGTTCTTTATCAAGGAAAAGCTCGATAGTGGACTCCTGGATTTGAACCATGTAGCAACGGGAGATCAAGCGGCTGACTGTTTAACGAAGGGGCTCAGTTCTCACGATTTAGAGAAGGGATGTAGCAAGATGGGCTTAATAGACATATTTCGCCCACCTTGAGGGGAAGTGTTGAAAGGAATGTAATTTTGGGTTATTTGGTTAGTTAGTACAATTAATAGAAAGTCTAGGGTCTATTTTGTAAGTTTGTAATGGCTCATATATAAGCCATAACTCTTTGTGCAATAAGATAACTTTTGAAGGTCCTTTTCACAAAATTTCCAATTCCTCTCATTTCAATTGTTTGTCAGGATGAGATAGAGATAGCCTCTTCCTCTTTTCCGATCTCACCGGTGTAAGGACCAGATTGGCCATCTCGTCAGCCTCTCTGGCCTTCTCAGTTTTTTTAATTTGTCGCTTTGGCCGCTGGGTCGCTATAGGAGCTGAGACTTGGGTTTTTTCTGCAATAAAATTTATCAGGCGATTATCAGCTGTTTTGGTTTTAAATTATGCCCAGACCTATGAAACAGTATACAAGTAAAACAGGTTCAAAGTGAAGGAATTCACCTACCATTTGCCATTTGCAATGACACAATAAACTGCTGTTTACATGTTTACGAATTATTATAAACCAAATTTGGTTTCCTCAATTCTCAAAAGCATGCAAATGGAATTGCAACAGGGCACAACATATATATACTTTGCTCCCAGTCCAGAACTCCCCTTTACCAATTAGAACTATATTGATACAGAGCATATGAGTTTATATATATTGATAATATATTTACTCCCTATAATCATATATTTTTCTTGCAAACTCGTTATACAAATTACCTTGAATGCAGCAATTCTCGATAGCTTTGTCATCAGCCAGCTTCTGTCCGGAGAAAACGAGCCTATAGTAAAGAAATAAGTGAGAAAATGTATCTTAAGTTAAAATAACAAAATTCTAAATTCTGCTCATTCATAATTAGATGAGAGTATTCCCTAGTCTACGTTTCTGCACATGAATTTGTTGCCAGTAATGGTGGAAAGTACAACCATACAATATAAGTACAGTGTGGAATGAAATGAAATGAAGTGCAACACACAAGCGTAGTTACCTCTGCTCCTTGATATCGTGCTTCGTGTCAGTAGGCTGAGTGATCTCCTTGCAAGAGTTCATCTTAAATTTGATAATGAGACCTCCCCTGAGACGGCACACCAGGTGCAGCGTGGAATCCTTTTGGATGTTGTAATCAGCCAAGGTGCGCCTCTCTTCCAACTGCTTCCCAGCAAATATCAGCCTTTGCTGGTCTGCTGGGATCCCCTCCTTTTCCTGCTCCAACCAATTTATATTTCAGACAAAATTCAAGAAATAGTTACAGATAAAATTCAATAAACATTTGTACAACATACTGCTTTCTGGTACACATATTAAAAAGCACTTATGTGTTTTGCAACACAGCAGAACTTTACATATTTTTACATAATAAATAAATTAAATTGAGATTAAAGAAAATCCTAAAATTAGGCATGAGACAAAACCCTAGCAATTAGAAAATAATTAACTTGAATATATAAAACCTAACTAAGAAAAACATGAATGAATAAGCACCTGAATATGTGCCATGACAGTGCCAATGGTGTCATTGTTGTCTACTTGAAAGGTGATGGACTTTCCACTTAGGTTTTTCACAAATACCATAATCGACATTTTTGTTTCAATCTATGTCACGAAGTTTACTAAATGATCAATGAAATTAAGAGTATAGATAATTAATGGGTGAAGAAATAATCGAATGAAGGGAAAAATCGCTTTGAGTTGTGTGGGAGAGAGATGTGTTTTGATCGCTTGGAGTGGGAGAGAATGAGAGAAAAGTAACGATGAAGTAACAGGTGGCCAATTTATGGAAAGAAATGCTAATAATGGGTGAAACAACGGTCGGTCGATATTTCTATTTTGGTTCAGTTTACTCTTTATTTTAGGCAGGCAAGGCCGCAAGGGGATAGGGGAGCGCCTGAACGATTGGATTAGTAAGATTAGTAAAATTTAATATCCCAGCCGTTAGATTAGAAAATTTTATATCCCAGCCGTTAGATTAGTAAAATTTAATATCCCAGCCGTCAAATTAGTAAAACTTAATATCCCGGCCTTTTATTATATATATAAGCAATTCGTCCTGGAGCGCCTGTTTGCATGAAGTTCCTTTTTTTTAGATTGAACACTCGTCGTTTTTATATTTAATAATTAGATGCAATTAATTTTGTAACATTGTCTTCACCATAATTAAATTAAAATAATAATAAGAAAATAAACAGTGGTCATTTCGAGCAAAGTCAGACAATATTTAGCAATCATTTCAAACATGCTAAACATATATGGTACGATTCAAATAAGGCAATAATTTCAATTGAATTGGTAACAGCCAAAGCATCATAGATGTTTGAAGAATCGAGACATTGTTTTTTCAATAAATAAAAATGTAAACGGATAAACCAATGCGTAGAGCACAGACACTGTCGAAGGTAGAAACATGGACAATGCAGTGTGGTAATTGTGTCAACACTCAACAGCAAGCGATCGAAGCTCTTGTAAATCGACAAATGGTTGCAGTTAATTTCCAAACAGATCACTTCACGCTCTTTTTTAACCATCTATATACCCAGACTATACCAAAAAGCAATTCAGACTAAGACCTCATTGGATTCAACAGTAATGTCACTGAAAGATATATATTCAAACAATCAAGCATTCGAACTTCAAAACAAAAGGTGTTCAAAATAAGAAAGTACACCTCCAACATCAAAACAGTTACAGATCATCCACAACAAACAACAAATGCCATCGTCTTGCAGTCCAAGCGACTTTATTTCACACAAGCTTTTAGGGAAAAAAATAAATTGCAGTAGAAGAAAGCAAATTGTACGGTGTACCTGTACTTATTACCGTGAAGAGCTAAACATATCAGTACCATTCAAAATGCAATATCAAGCATTTCTATTTATTCATGCAGTCACAGCGTCATCTCGCCTTCTCTAAGATCTGGTAATTTTTAGCATTTAGTACATGTCAGACACCCACGATCATGCAAGATACATTCAATAAAAGGGCTCAATCTCAAGTGTTAAAAGTGGCTTAGTTTGGCTTAATCATGATTGTTAAACAGCTAAGTTTATTGGGACTGAAACTGCAGTACCAATAGTACCGACAAGTGAGCTGCAAATTAAGTTTCAGTTCATGTTTGCAAAAAGAAATCCTTCTAACGAGATACGTGAGCTCACCGAAAGACAAAAGGTGTACCATCTAATCAAATGCATAAGGATCATCAGCATACGGATTCAAGGATCCTTCTGAGAACAAATCCCCTATTGCTACGAGTCGCTGCGTCCCTCCAGTCACACTAGGGGCCTGTACAAGCCAATTCATAAACCAAAGATTGAGTGGCAAGGAAAAAGAGTTTAGTTCCTAAAGAAGACATAAGTAATTGTAGCTTCTAGTTCATAAGTGAATCAACAGAAAGATACTTTATGATATTTTAAGCTCGGGATGTTTTCTGCGATGGTGGAAAACAATAGAACGACCAGCTTATTCTTCATTAGAACCATAGTTTTATAAAACCCTTGACTGACAGCAACTGTACCTGACTTGGTTTGGGGGCCTTCTTAAATGCCGACTTCTGAGTTCCATTCGGCTCCTAAATTTAAGTGATGAAAAAGGAATTAATTGATTATCACAAGGCAACAGAAGCAAATAATGATGATCTCTTTGTACCTCAAGCATGGCAGAGTTCCTTGCTTTCTTGCGTTTTGTGGAACGACCAGGGCCTACTTCATCCCCATACTCATATGTCATCTGCCACCAAAACATCTAGATAATCAGACATCGCCAAAAAAAAAAAACACACACACACACACACATCTATGCACCATCTCCTACTTCAATAGTATTTGCTGCTGGTTTTGTGCATTTCTGTTCATAAATTGCTTAAATGTGGCTATTTTAGATCCTCATTGACAGGTACTATGGAGTCAATAATGAAACAAGTTTGTACTAATTAAGTACCTTCCTTTCTTTCCTCATTCTATTTGTTAACGGTGATGGCAAAATTGTAGGCAGATTAAAATCCTGTTTCAAGTACATATACACATCATTAGTACCAGAAAAAAATATAGCATATGAGATTTGGCTAGTAATCAGAAAATATGTCCAAAAGAATAAAATATCATTTCCTTTATCTGATGTTATTTCCTGTGCATTAAGACCTCATAGAATCTCAAATGTTTCAACAACAAAATGAACAATTTCAAATCAGAACTAGACCTTGATGATAACAGTGACATCTTCCAAGTTGTTTAAAGAGCATAATAAGAAAGAAAAAAAGAATGTAAGACAGCAATAGTGCCATCTTAAGAGTACGATCCAAAAATAATGCAAAATAAAAGAAAAAATAGAATTCCAGATTATTTTATTTACCTTTCTTTTGGCTTCTGGGCTTATCAGGGAATGCTGACGATCTCTCCTAGCATGAGATTCTCTCCTCTTTGAAGTAACAGAATATTCCTATTAAGGTCAGAAAAACATTTCTTTTTATCAGTGTTACGATATGAAGGTGAGAACATGCAAACATCTCTAAATAAAAAGCTGGATATTGGAACAGCAGAAAAGGATTGCAATTTATTAAGGCAGGCAAAGCAAACAGTACCACGCTAGACATATATGTCCTTAATTAGCCCCAGTTTGGACAAATATCCTAATTCTTGAAGCAAAAAACACATGATAGCAGAAAAAGTAAAATTATACAATAAGCTGCATCCTCAGTAAAAGAACTACAACAAAATGAAAGGCCAACGGATAATGAAATGACAGACCTTTTTCGAACTTATTTCTTGTTCTTCTTGTTGATTCTCTCCCATCACTTTCCACTGTAACTGAAGTAAAGCTCTCTGTTTCTCCTCCTGGATTAAAACCAAGAACTTTTTGATATGTTGTTTTGAGAATTTCAATATTTAAGTACAAGGAAAACAATGAATGCATTATTCTGTACATTTGTTATTGTCCAACAAAACACATGATGTCAAGGAGCCATAACATCATGTAAGAACCAATCAAAAACACTCTGCGTACAGCTTCATCCGATAAATTTTACCAGAAGATGCTGTCAATTTTTGTTTCTCTTTTTTATTGCTTTTATTTACTTTTCAATATGGGCATGTGTATTTAATATTGCAATTTAGATATAGCTGTAAAACAATATAATTAAAAGTTAATCCCACGCAATGTGTTCCTGCATGAAACAGAAGAGTTGATTGTGCCGATTACCACATGTTTGCACTCAATGCTGCAAACGGTTACCTTTGATTTTTGCAGCTCCAACTCCTCATGCAGCTTTCTGTAGTCATCCTCATGTTGCATCTTGACAGATTTCATCTGGATCTCATGTTCTTTCCTTAGAGATGAGAGTCTCTGCATTGATTAACAAGTAAATATTAACAGAAAAACCACTTTTACTAGGTAATTGCAGGTATCTCTGCAAAACAAACCACCACAAAAGGGGCATCTAGCTACGTCAAGGATTTGTTTTCCCCTTATAATTAATGGTCATTTCCAGATATTTGCTACATGTTTCCCAAAGCCAATAACAGAGAGAGTACAAGTAATGTACCAAACCTAGTGATTCCATCCATAATGAAAACCAATAATTTATTTTAGGTAATTGTTACAAACATCTCTCAATTCATTTTCTGCATGGAGCTCGAGACGGTGCAACTCTTCCTTGTGATGGGCATGGATGCTGAGCTCCTTCTCATTGAATTCCTGTTGGAGCCTACTTACCTGCATGTTTAAGTAAGAAATTTAATATCACTAGTTGATAACTACCAGTTGCAATAATCATATGCCTTACAATAATACCAGATCATTATTGTAGTAGAATCTGGAAAAGAAGGAATTCCTATAAGAGTAAATGTTGGTTTGACATTCAGTATTAATCCAAGCAGAAGCAGGTATTCCATAAGTTCATGGCATCATTCTAAGATTCCAAATTGAATTTCATACTTCCATACTGAACCTAAGATTCTATTTTGTAATGCATGAGTACTCATAATGAGGTTAAACAATGATATAATATATCAATTTGCTCAAATAATCTTATTACCTTTTATATTAAGCTAATCATAAAATCTTAATTATATGTAACATGACATAGAGAGTTGACCTATACAATACGATAAAACTATAATCCTAGAGCACAAACTGTACACTAGTTTCCTGGCAAATTCTGTCATGCCTTTCAGTTCAATTACACAATATTATGAAGAATAATCACAAAAAGCTAAGTGTTGAAGTAATATATACGTACTGTTGTAACATTTTCCTCTCTGACACGAATTAAGCTTTCATCTGCATCTGCCTTGTTTTGTGCTAGCTTCTCCTCGTATTTTTTCTCCAACTCCTTTAGAAGTTTGTCAACCTATAAATTGTTCACCAATTAACCAAAAAAATAATTTACAGTTGTGTTCATGTGACCATATAACAACTTTAATGAAAGAAAACGATAATGTACCTTTGCCTTTTCCAAGTTTTCAATCTCTACCTTCTCAGACTCGCATTTCTTCCTTATTTCATTAATAGCCTACAAAACAAAATCATCATGAACTATATGGCACCAAGTTATACACATAATACTAAATAAGTTGAGGGATTGAGGTGGGTTGTACATATTTGATTATAACCTGATCATTTTTCAGACAGAGTTCCTTCAGATGTTTTGAGAGCTCCATTTGCTTAACCTCAAGCATCACATCGTACTGCTGCTTTGCTGCAGCCAAATCTGATTCTATTGTAGTCAATGACGCTTGCATCTGGAGACAATATCCAACATTTCACATTTAAAAGTGCCTGGATAGCGATATAATACAATGAAACCTAGCACACATGAATAACATAACTGGGCATTCGTGACATGCTGGTTTTCAACAATCCAGTCCACATCCTATCTTTCATTTTCTTAAAATAGTACAGCCTAGTAATATGCTTTTTGAAGTGTAAAAATCTGGCCAATATAAAAGTTTCACTTGAAAGTTGAAACTATTAAGCATCACTTGAACTAGAAGAAATTCAAATTTATCCCAGCTCAACTGCCTCAAAATCGACTGTGTATGCTGAAAAAACACAAGCAAAACCCAATTCCTATTTTATGTAGATAATTGAACAGAAATTATGGTTCCTTTGGTTCAATATGTACTTTGTATCAAGTAATCCTCAGCTGCACCAACTGTCTAACTATGTGAATACCTTTCAGGTAAAAATTTACTAGAAACACAGGGACTCAAAAAAACTAAAGACTGATTGATTAAATTCAAACAAGCAAGGTTCATGCATGCACTGCATAAACAGAAACAATAAGCATAGGTAATTTGAAATTCCTACTTGTCCAACAGATCAAGAGCTTATAAAACAACTCTGTGCCATAATTATAAGAAACTACGAAGTTGAGGGAAGAAAACCTGTAAGATCTTCTCCTCCAGTTGTTTCCCGCCTTCAACTGAAGCTAGATGCAGCTGTTTCTCGTCATTAAGAGAAATCTTGAGCTGGATCATCTCACTTTCCAGCTCTTCGAGCTTCTGGTCCCTTTTCTTTACCTCACTGGTGAATGACTCAACTTCCTTCGCCTTTTCTTCTAACACTGAACGTACCTTGTCTTGATTTTCGTGAGTATCCAACTCCAAATCTGAAATCTTTTGCAGTAATTGTTTCTGCAAATATAATCACAAATGTGAATCCCACTGCCTATGCATACTAAATAAAGGAAGAAAGGTACCATTCTCATTCAACATGAATCAGACAACAAAGAAATAAAAAAGCAAGAGATATCTCACAATTATTTTTAAACTGAACAAAAAGGAAAAAAAAAAAGATTTACTCATACCACATGACTCTCAGCTTCAGCCAATGTATCAGTCAGATGCTTGACCTTCTCTTGTAACCCAGAGTTTGTCTTCTCTAACCGAATGTTCTCAGAACCTAAATTCCTGACCTCCAACTGCAACTTATTCATCTTCTCTTCACCCAGCCGGCATTCCTCAGCATGCTGTACCATAGAGAACTCTTGCATCTTAGTCAAATCAGCAATCTTACACTTCAGGTCCTTGATTTGCGCGTTGAGGCCATTATTTTCTTCTTCAGATTGGATGTACATCTTCTGCATATCATCAAATTTTCTCTTGGTAGTTTCAACATTTAAGTGCTTCTCCTCCTGCACCAACTCACAATACTTCTTGTACGAGGACAAAAGGTTTGAGACATTGGTTTCTATATTTTTGTTTTCTCTTTCTAGTTGGATTATGTTGTCCGTAAGCACAACAAGCGACCTCTCAAGGAGGCTACACCCAGAATGAGATTTCTCTAATTTCAGAGATAGATCTTCAGTCTGTAGGCATAAGTCAGCCTTTTCTCTCCCTAGAGCCTCAAGTGCAGCTCCTAGGCTTGTGCAAGCATCCTCTTTCAACTTCAGCTCAACCTCCATTTTTCTCAGTTGAGAGTCAAGGCTTTCTAGCTGTGTCTTGTTTGACTCTATAGTCTCTGCTATGTGCTTCAAATCAGAATCTGGAATCAACAACAAATAAGTTCTCATAAATCTCACAAGTACCAAATTCTGGCATGATTTCTGTCCACTGCACTAACAAGAATTAGTCCTTAATTGTAGGAGCCAATTACTTATCAATCGTTTTATCAGTCTTGTTATCTTTTATTTTTCTTGTTAAGCAAATTGACACTGTTTGGCAGAACTGATACTTTCAAACTATAACATAAGAAAATCAAAACTACATCTACTATGCTATTAGAGGTTCAACAAAAGATCGTTCTGGTAATTACCAACAGAGATCACAATGTTCAATCAAAAAGACCTGACTTACCTTTTCTCTGTATAATAATATCAGCTGCCTGTAGTTTCTTCGTCAGATCATTCTCCATTTCTTCTTTCTCATTTTTTATTTGTAGCATCCTTTGTTTCCCTGTTGAAAGGTCCTTATCAACTTCACCATAGAAAAAAACAAGTGGCAATATTGTGAAACAAAGAAAGTGCTTCATATGAGCTATTGGCTCTTTATACGGGAAAATACTTTGTTGCATTATATAATCAGCAATATAACTTCCCAACAAACTGGCAATAACACACCAACACTCCTTTAGGAAATAACAACCCATCCTTTTAGTTTTCAAATAAACTAAAATAAACTGGAAGCTATGTATCATAAAATGATTCAACAATTACCATCACTTATCTCAGTCCGAGATTGCTCTAGCCTTGTGTTTAAATCATCAAGCAAATTCTTCAAATCATCCATTGCTTTTGAATATTGTTCAAACATCTCTTCATAGCGTTTTTGATCCTCCTCAGCTATTAAAATGTACATTAAATAATTAATCGATAAAACAATAGTGCATAAGCTAATGGCTCTCAATATGTTGATAATGAAGGAGCTCTTAGAGTTGACAAAGCTGTTGCAGGGATCCATGAATTTCTGTTTTATTTAAGGAACCAGGTCAAAAGAAAGGAGTTATGCCTAAACTTATCCAACTATTACTTCATTGTATTCAAGGAAAAGGAGCTTATTGATGAAGGTCATAAAACTTGGCATAGGCACGGGATGCACACCACCAAGCATTTTCTATATACGGAGTATGGTGTCAAACTGTCAACAAATCCAAAGTTACACAAGAAGCATCACAGTAATTTTCTTTTTCCTACTAATTAACAATACCTTGTTGAGTCTGGCTGGCCAGCTGCTTCAGTGTCTCCATCAGCTGATCACACATCATGTTAGTTGAGGAGAGCTTTGAGTCTAACCCAAGCCAGAGCTTGCCATCCTCATTCTGTTTTACCTTCAGCTTTGCATTCTCATTTACAGCTAGTTGAAGCTTAGTTTCTAAAGTTTGTACTTGCTCTGTTGCCCTTTTTAGCTTAGCATGCTGTTCGAATTCCATGTAACAGAGTATAATTAATTCTTGATCTTTAAGTAGCATCAGGCTCAAAAAAACAAAACTTGAGGCATCATGTAGGAATCAATGACCAAAAAATTGAGCATCAGTAAGCAACATGGCTTTATTTCAGATGGGGATAACTACAGGACAAAGTTATCTAACCTTTCATAAGGAATAAATTCAGCTCCTATTTATCCCCACTTATTCCTACTCCCAACAGGAATTTTGATGCAGAAGGGTATGAATGGCACCATGGTAATCTAAATTTTCTACAACATCCTAAATGGAGCTCAAATATCATACCATGGTAAACAAGTAATAGAACAAAAGAGAAGTATAACAAAGAAGATGCCAGCTCGAAACAGAACAAATCAGTCTCACCGATACTGTACCTTGTAATTAATGCTTGATGGAATATGTAAGCAATGGAAAATCATAAGAGAAAAACATAAGTACATACAGCCATTTCAAGGTCAGTTTTAGCGGAAGCTTGATCCTTGACCAGCCTCTCTGGAATAAAATTTATGTCACGTGCATGGCAAATAAAAGTCTAGTAATAAAATTAGGTGAACTTCCTCTTTAAATAAACAATTTTCCTCCCATTGAATTTGCTTATTTCTCATATGGATGAACTGAAGTTGCAAGATGACTAGTGTAAGTAATACCTAGATTGTGACATTGATATAGTTCTTTTGATGGAGATTTTTAGCTTACTATTATACTCATACAATGCATTGATCACATGTTCACAACATATGTATTGAATTATGAATGTGTGCTATGGGATCATCTCATTCAGAATTTCAATAATGAGAAGGCCATTTGAGTACTAAACCAATTACAATTATGATAACACAAACAAAACCTAATAAGAAAGTAGTTCCAATAATCCAAAGTTGTGAAACCCTTAGGAAAGATTGTCTTGCCGATAAACAGTTGTACGCTGTCACAATCTTAATACCAGAGGTGCATTAAGAAATGTAAGATTCAACTAATTATAACAACAAATGCCCTGTTTCACACACACACTTAGCTAAACAGTACGATCTCATTAAAATTCAACATTCACTTACATCCCTGGCATAATACAAGCAATGCAGTTCAGATTTCCCTCAATAAAAGGGAAGAATTCTACCTGCTGTGAGTTTGATCTTAGCAATACTTTCATATGAGTTTGAATCAAATGACGGCTTTGTGTTCGGTGTGTACCCCTGCCTAACAGCTCCAGACCCCGATCCAAGTAGAGATCTGAAGCTCCCTAGGCTCTTCGCACCAGAAAATCCTTGTTTCTGCATCTTAAACCCGATGATACACGATCTCCTCACTGAAATCAAGGAGAATACACAAAAATACAGTCTAGATTAGCAATCGTGCATACAAACCCTCACATCCCCAACCTCACGTTCAGAAAACCTTCAAACTGCGCTCGTAGACATTATATTAAACCAGAGACCCAAGGAAATCAAAATTTTCACAGTGAAGTGCAAATCAGGTAGGTAACGAAGCAATTCCAGTGTGATATGACACGATCTCGGAAAATCCGATCCAAAACAGGTTACAAGACACTAGAGATCATGCAATTCAGCTCAGACATCACCGATTTGAACTAATTTAGTATTTTGTATTCATCAGGAAGTATAGAACGAAGGAGGAGATGCACTCACCGCAGGAAATCGAGATATCCGATCGTACATTAACCAAAGGAAATCAAAATTTTCGCAGGGAAGTGCAAATCAGGTAGGTAACGAAGCAATTCCAGTGTGATATGACACGATCTCGGAAAATCCGATCCAAAACACCTCACAAGACACTAGAGATCACGCAGTTCAGCTCAGACATTACCGATTTGAACTAATTTGCATTCAACAGGTAAGTATAAAACAAATTAAAGACGACCTGACTGATGATAGAATCAAAGGGATGAGAAGAAGGAGATGCACTCACCGATCGTACCTCCGCTCGCAGTTCTCTCTCAGTATCTCGCTCGCTCGCTCGCTCGCTCTCGCAAGTCGCAACTCCTCTTTCAGCGTTTTCCCGCCTAGAGAAGAACGCTTTCGGTGGAGTGAAGTGAGTCGAAGTGGAATCGCAGTGTCACTCAAGTGTGAGAAGTGAGGGACAGAGAGAGAGGGAAGAGGCCTATTTATATAGCTCTCTGACTCTGACTCTGAGGCGACTGTACAGGGACTGGGAGGGACTAGCGGAAATCAAGCAACACCTGGTCTAGGCCGGTGTACGCTGGGACAAGTGAATGACAGATCGCCACTCACCAGTGCGTTTGTAGACTTGACCAATGAACCGGGAGCACATCATAGCTTCACGAATCACGATACCCTCCTTCAGTGAGTTCTGAGAATGTGATTAACTTCTCTTATTCTCAAAAAAAAAAAAAAATTAAATTCTCTCAAAAAAAAAAAAATGTGATTAACTGAGCTGTTGTTATTGAACAAATAATTAAAAATTTTAGAAAATATTTATATTAACTGATATCCCCTCAATATGAATTTTTTTTTTTTATGAATTAGTAGAGTGGCAATTTGTCGAGTCAATTTAGGTTGGGTCGGGTCGGGTCAGTTTTACTAAATGGAAATGTCGGGTCACGGATCGGGTCAGGTCAGGTCAGGTTGACCAATGCCAACATTTTTTCAAGTATTGGGTAATTTCAGGTCGGATATCGGGTTGACGGCTATTAGCATATTTTTGGGTATCAGGTTGACAGCTGTCTGGTGTATTTTTATGTCATATGATTTCGTGTTGTCTCGGGTTTCGAGTCTTTTGGGTCCGGGTTAGGTCGGGATTGGGTCAACAAATTGGCGGATCATTCAGGTTTTAGGTCGTTCGGGTTCGGTTCAGTTTGACTTTCTCCAAAACACAAGTCGGATCAAGGGTGGGTCGGGTTGGGCAGGTCGGGATGGATAGATTTTTCAGTTTGGGTCAGATTTTACCACCTCTATAAATTAAAAGTATAAACAAGTAATATAATTCTCTTATAAAAAAAGTTTTTATATATCACAAAATATTAATGAGTAAATTTACCATCAACTTGAGATACCAATTACAATCTTATTTAGATATATAATGAATCTGCCACCAACTTACTATTAATTTAGAATTCAAATATTTACACTAAAATTTTTAATCCAAACCGTTAATCTTGTTAGTATTTTGCTGGAGATGTATGCGCCGAAGTTTTAAGGATTTTTTTGTAGTTCATTTTGCACTTAATCAAGATCAAGATATAAAATAATTAATAAACTCGAAATTGTTTCCAATGTACCTATAGAAATTTAAATATAAAATTGCCAACATCCTAATTTCCAATGTATCTTAATGCCCTTATTATCCTTATCCTGAACGAGTACTCGATTATGTAAGATCGGATTAATTAAATTAAGATATAGATAGCATTCCATATTCAAATGAAAAGGAGAAGTCAAAAACTCAAAATGGCATCGCCATTAATTAAAAGTGGCCGGCCATGATAACATTATGGTTGAGTTTCAAAATGTAGCTACGTTTTAATTTAATTGATATAGATGGATTTGTAATTAGTTAACTTCCTCCAAAAATTACCACATTTGCGTTCAGCCAAGTTGTCTCTCTTTCTCATTTTCGCAATTATATTTCTTGGCGTGTTTGGATCCTATAGGATTAGCACCAGGGCCGGAGAGAAGGGGGACGGAGGGGGTGTGACCCCCCATGATTTTGAATTTGTATACGGAAACGTTAACATGCAGTATATTTTGTTGAGAGTTTTCATTCCACTCCCCAATAAATTTTATCTCTCGACGTCTCGACCCCCATAATTTCAAATCCTGGCTCCGCCCCTGATTAGCACTACCTTCATAGTAGCGTGCTAACCCAAACAACAACGCAGTCCAAATTAGAGAATTGGGGTAGTATGGTGCAAGGATTAGTGCAAGATTAGTAATATTTTGGTTAGTAATTGAGGGTCTGTTTGGCAAATCAAGAAATAGCACTAGAATAGTGCTATCCGATTAGTAAAAATAGATTAGTGATTGTTGGAAGAGTGAAAAGAAGAGTGATATTTTAAACTATTCGGATAGTAAAATTATTGTTTGGCAACATTTTAGTGGAATATTTGAACAATAAGTGTAGCTATTCCACTATTCCATCTATATGGCCGAATAGCAGATTAGCCTATTCACATCACTATTCGTTTAGCTATTTTGTGTTTGGCACTCGCAAAAAAATAGAATAGCATACTATTCCGGAATAGACTATTCAAAATGGGTTGCCCAACACACCCTGAGAGTAGTGTAAGGTTAGTGCTAACTTGGGAAACGTGTGAATAAAGCTAACTTCTTGCTATGTAGGTTAGTGAAAAAATGTTGTTTGGATGGTAGTTTGAGAGTAGTGATGGAAGTTAGTGTTTAGAGGGTCGGTATCTGCTGAGATCCAAAACCGATCTCAGGGTCCTGAGATCCCGATCCGACGGTTCTCAAGGTCCGTATCTGCTGAGTCCGGATCTCGGGATCCCCGAGAACCGTCGGATCGGGATCTCAGGACCCTGAGATCGGTTTTGGATCTCAGCAGATACCGATGCAGTGTTTAGATGCCACTACTCGGGAGCTAAACCAATCATTCCACCGGTTAGTAGATTAGTACTACTCGGAAGCTTGTCTCAAAAAAAAAAAAAAAAAAATAGTACTACTCGGAAGTTACTCTAAATTTCTAATATATGTTTGGATGATGCTACAATTGAGACTAGTATTGCTACTTTTGGTTAGCACTAATTTTGCACTATCCAAACATATCCACAGGATGTTGGTTTAGCAAAGTAGCTCATGAGAGAGAACTGTGATAATAATAAATTTACTTCCAACTTCCAAGTCATTTTTCTTTTATTGGTATTTGGTATAAATGTAGTATTGTGATAAAAATAGAATTAGTTTTTTTTTTAAAAAAGCAATTCATTGTTTTATTTATTTCCTCTATGATTACTTCGAAGTTTCCATCCAAACAACATGTTGACTAACCTGAATAATTCAAAGTTAGCACTATCCTCACATTTTTCAACCATTAATCCAAAAATCATTAATCTTGTATTTGGCACACCCTGTCCACGATGGTTATCTTGTATTTGATTTTTTTTTTTTTTTGAGATAAAGACGAGGGTCAAGGCACTTAAATTTAAATGTCTATAAAGACCGCCCATGCAGGTTTCGAACCCCCGACATCCCACACGGAGAGCATTGCCTTTAGTTACTAGACCAAAGACTGGTTCTATGTATGTGACAATCTTGATAATAGAATTTTTGAAAGATTTGAAAAAAAAATATTATAAATTCTCAAAAATTACAGAAATATTATTTAACTTAATTGATTATGTTTCTCATTATATTTCAATTTAAATGATGTTTGATGTGTTTTCAAAGAAATGTATAAAATTTTGATAAGCCATCAAAAAGTGTTCAAATTGATTGCAATTTGAAACATTAATAATCTATAAGTTATATAATACATCTATAAACTTTTTTCATTTTCAAGATTTTATATAATTTATAAAATTTTAAAAGTTTTATCAATCAATATAAATAATTAAATATGGTGCAGCATAGATCATTCCTCAATATCATGAGGGGCAGCAGATTGGAGTACTCATCCTCCAACGTACTGCATTGTGCAGTTCACAATGTTAGCCGTTGGATAATCTCGCGATCCGCACTGACACGTATCTCAAGACAATCCAATGGCTGACATTGTGAATTGCACAATGCAGTACGGTAGGGGATATGAATTTTGAGGGCGTCGGCAACAAATTTTTTTATAAATCTGAAATGAAAAAAATTAATTTATGAAAATAGTAAGATTACACTGGAAATTATACATACTAAATAGAGCCGATTTTGAAATTCGGTTCTTTCCATTGGAACCGAACTTCAAATTCGGTTCTTTCCATTGGAACCGAATTTCAAATTCGGTTTCTTCTTCTTCTTGTTTTTTTTTTGGTTTGAGGTTGGCCACAATCGGATCCGAAAAAAAAAGAAGAAACCGAATTTGAAATTCGGTTCCAATGGAAGGAACCGAATTTCAAAATCGGTTTCTTCCCTTTTTTTTTTTATATCCGGATAGTTTATGATTTGGTGATCAATTTTCATATAGAAAGTCTTCCAAAAAAAGGAAGAAACCGAATTTGAAATTCGGTTTCTTTTATTGGAACTGAATTTGAAATTCGGTTTCTTTTATTGGAACCGAATTTCAAATTTGGTAAGGATCCCGTGTGGCATATGGGGTGTAAAACGGGTGTGATTTTAAAAAAAAAAAAGAAGAAGAAACCGAATTTCAAAATCGGCTCTATCTAGTATGTGTAATTTTCAGTGTAATCTTACTATTTCATAAATTAACTTTTTTTATTTTGGATTCATAAAAAAATTTGCGTCAGCAAAGAATAGCAAAATTATAAAACCTAACCGATCAGATCGACCCAGATAGAAAATATTAGAAAAAAAAAAAGAAAGAGAAAGATAAAAAGAAATTGCAACCTATTTATTTATTTATTTATTTTTTCGGTCAATACTCGATACCCATCGTCTCCAAGCAAGATCCTCCCTCCAAGCAAAATTATAAGAGCTAAACCGATCAGATCGATCCAGATAGAAAATATTTTATTTTAGAAAATAAAAGAAAGAGAAAGAAATTCCGACCTATTTATTTAGGGAGGTGATAATTGTCTTTTTAAAATTCTTCTTTATCTATTTTCTAATACATTTTAGTTGATTTTTTTTTTAAATACAACAAATCACTTTTACCAGTTGCTATTAACATCCTCAACCGAGAAAAAGACTCATGTATATACAATAGAAAGAAACATGAGTAAAACAAAATTTCTCAAAATTTATAAGAGCATAAGAAAGAAAGATAAAATATTACAAATTTCTAAAAGGAAAAGCAGGCCTTGCTTTTCTTGATCCGACAGTTGAGAAACACTGAAGTACATTGAGATCGGTGTAGCAAATATCGAATTACTTTAAGATAGGTGCGCATCCGATCGGAAAAGCAAACCCTTCAGCCAGATAGATAAGGGGGAAATGTAAGGGAGACAAATATAAATTTCTGACTTATTTATTTTTTCAGGTCAATAACCAATATCCATCGCCTCCGCGCTGAAATCAGCTGAGATCCAAATCGGATCTCAGGACCCTGAGATCCCGATCCGATGGTTCCCAGGAACTCTGAGATCCGGACTCAGCAGATACGGGCCCTGAGAACCGTCGGATCGGGATCTCAGGGTCCTGAGATCCGATTTGGATCTCAGCAGATACAGACTCCATCGCCTCCAAGCAACACCCCTCCCCTCTCTCTCTCCCCATCCGAAATTCAACTACGAAAAAAGAAAATAAAGAAGAAAAGAAAAGAAAAAAAAAGCGCAAGCTATTAAATCGGAGAGCAAAAACCCTAGAATAGATTAGCAAGAACAACAAGAACGAGAACAATCCTCTCCCCGAATTAGGGTTTCTCGCGCAATCAATCAATCCGGCGAGCGACGATAACTAGGCGGCGAAAGTGGCGACCACAGTGGGTTCGGTGGGGCCCGCGGCGGGCAGCGGGAGCGGGAGCGGCAGCGGCGTGAGTGCGGGGCTGAAGAGCGTGGTCAGCGGCTGGTGGGACAAATGGGTCGTGATGGGGTCGGCGGGGTCCAAGCTGGAGAAGGCGCTCGGCGACAACTTCCCCGAGGGCGAGAGGTACTTCGGCTTCGAGAACTTCGGCAATACCTGCTACTGCAACAGCGTTCTTCAGGTATATATAATTATATAATAATACCTAGG
The DNA here is from genome assembly GCA_030179965.1 of Cyperus esculentus. Lineage (NCBI taxonomy): Eukaryota > Viridiplantae > Streptophyta > Magnoliopsida > Poales > Cyperaceae > Cyperus > Cyperus esculentus. The sequence continues at coordinate 3,741,531 of JASGLE010000013.1, read as the reverse complement.
TTTCGTGTTAGTTTATTATTATCAGATGATGATGTGATTGTAGGAATTAATTAGGGTTTGGTTTGGTTTGATTTGATTTGATTGCAGGCACTGTACTTCTGCGTGCCGTTCCGGGAGCAGCTTCTGGACTACTATGCGGAGAACAAGAGTCAGAGTGATGGGGAGGATAACATGCTCACTTGCCTGGCCGATCTCTTTGTTCAGGTAGAGATGTTATGTAGAGAGTTCGTCACAGTGACGGTATTCTGATCTGGTTCGCCTCGTAACAATGATAATATCTGTTGTTACTTTGGTAACAAAGAAGAACAATCGTTTGTATTGACCAAAGTTGAATACTGGCTCAAGATGAAACCCAATTAAAACCTTTTTCTATTACTGAAATTGAAACAGGAGATTTACTTTTATATCAAACATGGTTCCTCTCTGAGAGATATAACCTAATGCCTAAACTGTGAAAATTAAGTTGAGAAATGTGTACATTAGGTTGCAGAATTTTGTCAAATTTGCTCTTTTGCTATCAATATAAGAACTGATTGAACTGACATCAGTGCAGTCAAGAATTGATTAGCTCTTTTCTTATCAATCCAAGCACTGATTAGCTCTTCTTTTTGTTAGCTCCAAGAACTTTATAATGAAATGTGTTCTGTCAAAGCATATTATTGAGAATATGCACTCTGAGTTTGCACATGTTGCTAATCTTGATTATGATGGTTCAGTACATAAAGCGTCTGGTGCAAAACAAGTGATTGTATATTTGGATCAAGTTGCTTATTTGGTGATTCCGTTGGTGGGCGCTAATGGGCATCAGTAATGTTTGTACTAATATTTATATGTTTTCTTATGCAGATAAACTCTTCAAAGAAAAAGACAGGTGTAATTGCACCAAAGAGGTTTGTACAAAGAGTGAGAAAGCAGAACGAGAACTTCCGTGGATACATGCACCAGGTACTGGACATCTAACTATCAACCTGTTACTTTAATCGCAAATTTAGAGTTTATGTTATTGGATGGGATTGTTTGGTAGTTAATTGTGATTTAAGTTTGCTTGCCATACTTTTTTAGAAATAAGAAATAAGATATATAAGTTCAGTCTTGATGATGTCATGTATATTTAGCATATGATACATTGGCAACACGTCCTTCATAAAAGATCTTTGAAACTAAATGGAATGAGCTGGACCATGAACTGGTAACACAGCAGGTCTTTCTTTTGTGATTGTCTAAGTTTTTTGCACCATTGTAGCTTGGATCTCCCAGTCCTAATAATTACTTTTTCCGTGACAATGATTCATTTTTTCCCCTTTTCACCTTCTGTGATTTAATATACACAATAGAAAATTTGTCAGATTGTGAGATTATATGACATTCTGGTCTTACCTTTGAATGTACCATTGATTTTTTTATTATTATTATTTTGAGCAGGATGCACATGAGTTCTTAAACTTTCTATTGAATGAACTGGTTGACATTCTTGAAAAGGAGTCGAGCAGTAAGAGTTCTCCTGCTACCTCTTCTTCTTCAGGAGGCCAGACCTCACTGGCTAATGGGTCTCACCCACCACTGGCCAATGGTGTCAAGAAAGAGCCACACAGCACCTGGGTTCATAAGATTTTTCAGGTGAAGTAGATTATTTCTTAGAACAATTTTCATAGATATTCCAGTAAAAAATCGTGCATGTTCACTTTAGATACAATTTCATACGTAGACCAGTAAAATAATTTGGAAACGTCCACTTTAGAACCCATGGTTTTCATAATTCATATTAACAATTTAACTACATATATTGTTTTGTACATTATCTGTGGATAATTTTTTATGCTGAGAAAGTGTCTTGTTCAAATTACGTGGAGGTATTGACATCTTGTGTTCGTTAAAGCACTTCTGTACAGTGACCTTCTCTGGGTTTTCTATATCAAATTGATGCTCACAGATTCCAGATTTATGGCTTTGCCATTTGGAACTTCATGCTCTAGTATTCTAGAAATGCGAAGCTTCGAATTTCTATTTTATTTGGGTGAATAATTGTTTGCAGTTCACTCCTGAATTGAGATTCAAGTAGAGACTAAAAGAAACTCGGAATAGTTTTGCTTTTAGCAACTCTCAGTTTTATGGCCAGATGATTTTTTCTAAATAATAAATAAGAAAGGTGTCAAGGAACATGTTGGTGTGTTTTAGACTTCGGATATCTTTTTGAAATAATTTGCTGTTGCTATTGCTTCACTCTAAAAACTTCTAAAGATAATTTTTATGATTATTAAGGAGATCATTTTTGCTTCAATCTGAAAACTGTAAGATCTTACTAAAAGCAGTATTCTCTTGCACCAAATACTATTGGAGAAGTCATACTAGATCTTGAGAGCTATATTCTCTTGCACCAGCCAAATTGTTTGATTAAACGCTGTAATTGTATATGTTTTCTGGAACTTGCTTTTTGATTGTGGCTTTCGTTAATATCTTATATTTAATATTCTTGCTAGCTTTATCATATGCCAATTGGCTTGTGCTGAGGTGACTGCCACTTAAAGGGTCCAAACCGCTCAAGGAAAATTATGGAAAGAGCCCAAAAGCTATGCTTTCATAATGGGACACTAGTTAAACAAAAAGACTGATTAATTATAATTGTAAAATGTAGAAGCTCCTATAATTAGCAGCTCATAAGAAAACTGAAAGAGAAAGTGGTAAATTTTAGCAGCTCCAAATTTTAGCTGAGACTCCTCGAAGTACTTTCTACTAAGTATATTTACCAGCAGGCAGAGTTATATAGGTAGGCTAACTAATAAGCAATGTTATACTATCCAGCAAAATCATTTTCTATGGTGATTGGTGCATGCAGGGTATACTGACAAATGAAACTCGGTGCCTGAGATGCGAGACTGTGACAGCTAGGGATGAAACATTTTTCGACTTGAGCCTGGATATAGAGCAGAATAGCTCCATCACCAGCTGTCTCAAAAACTTCAGCTCGACTGAGACCTTGAATGCAGAAGACAAGTTCTTCTGTGACAAATGTTGCAGGTACTGTCAATTACTTTTTCCTTTCGGTCAACATAGTGGAACAGTGGATTTCCTGGTTTGACAGATGGATGATTGTGTTTGGTTTGGCCGATCTTGAAAATGTGACATTGTTTGGCATATTGTTCATATTACTCTTGCAAGTGTTGTTGAGATCAGGAAACCTTCATGGCATCATTTTGTGGTACCTTTTCTTTGGCCGCAGAATAAGTAAACAGTACAGTTGCAAAATCAGCGTTTCAGGTATTGACAGTAGATAAAGTGACAAATGAGTTATTGGGGTGTGTATATTCTAGGTTACAAACAAAGGTCAGTGCTAAATTAGCTCAGGGTTCTGACTATGTAATTCTAAGCTGTAATGAGGTTATTTCAGGCCCTATAATACCTGTTGAAGGTCAAGGTGACTGATCTGGTAAATGGCTTTAGGTTAGAATGGATTTTGGAGTAACCATTTGGATCTTGATTAATGAGATTTGGATATGAATTGTTTTTCTTCTATTGTCAACTTTAAATATTCTAGTTTTGAAGTATATTGTTATCTGTATGCAGTCTACAAGAGGCTCAAAAGAGAATGAAAATAAAGAAACCACCCCACATACTAGTGATCCACCTTAAACGGTTCAAGTACATTGAACAACTGGGTCGGTATAAGAAGCTTTCTTACCGAGTTGTTTTTCCCATGGAACTGAAGCTGAGCAATATCACCTCAACTGGAGATGAAGACTATGCTGATCGGGAATATTCCTTGTTCGCTGTGGTTGTACACGTGGGAAGTGGTCCAAACCATGGACACTACATCAGTCTTATCAAGAGTCATTCTAATTGGTTGTTTTTTGACGACGAAACTGTGGACATGGTTGATGAATCAAACTTGACCACCTTCTTCGGTTCAGCCCAGGAGTATCCTGGCAATACTGACCATGGGTATATTTTATTCTATGAATGCACTGCACGAGGTAAGGGGGAGAAAAGTAAAGAGAGTGAAAAAGAGGAGATCGACAGAGAGAAAGAGGATAAAGAGATCGAGGAGAACAAAGAAAAGTGATTTGATTTGTTTTCTAATTTTCAAAATTCTTTTCTTGTACAGTGGAGTGGGTTGTGGGGCATATGAAAAATTGTGTTACTCATTCTGTTTTTTTGTTTTTCCTGTTTGCAAGATTTGGATAGTTTCTTGTACAGTGGTTTGCGGGACCACAGTGCTCAATCAAAGAAAACAAAACATGGATGTTGTAAATGAGTTAAAGGGATGGTGGATTCTGTTGTCTTGATAAACATAAACTTGGTAGTATTTTCAGCTTTCTCATCATTTCATTGTTATTTTTGTTTTCTTTTGGGGAAATGAAGCCACTGGCTTTTCTTGTAGGGTTATTACCTTTGCTCTGATGATTCTTGGTTTATTACCTTTAAGCAGCTGTGATCCGTGCGCAAAGTTTATGGCATGTCCGCATGTGCATTCCTTAGATGTAACTTGTAGTAACATAACAAACTAAAAGTATTTTTGTTGCATGGGTGATTCTTGGTTTGTTACCTTAGGTGCATTTTCACACTGTATTGGTGTCACCAATCCCTTAATGAGTACCCACTGTTTTGCGCTTATATATGTGCTTTTGACCGTGAGGTACTCAAATAATCACAATTAATTTATTTTTTTTCATAAAGCTACATATAGACTGATATATGGATAATGGATCTCTATCAAAGTTTTTTAAAATGAAAAATTCTGTAAGAAATAATTGCCTAAATTATCAATCTTCATTTCAGAGTGTGACATGCAAATAATAGGATGTGGAAAGGCACAAGTATCTGCCGCTACTGGTATTGATAAATTGAATTGATATATGTTTCGACTGATGCATTAAGTTCAGAATGGTTAGAAACTTATAATCTTATCAATATATTGACAAAAAAGAAGAAAAACTTGTACATGCGCTCAAGTTATTTCCCTCTGCTAATTACACGACTTGACATGTAAATACATGCCAAAAATATTATATTGCAAAAAAAAAAAAGAAGGAACAACCCACAAGATCAATGGCTCCAAAATTGTGGTTAAAATGACTTGATCGAATATGAAGATGACTTGTAGATTGAAGAAAAAGTATACTTGTCAGTAGTCAGTATAGCCCCAAGAACTTCCACCAGAATGCACCAACAACACACCAGATGAAAACATTTATCATTGGTATTATGAATCCTAGCCTGAACACATCAGGTAGATCCATATATCCAGCTGCAATGAAACAAAGGAGACCTCAGGGACTGGTAATATATACTGGTTTTGTTCCTATGCAAAATTTGTAAGAAGCAATGGACCTATACCAGTAAACGGCTGACAAGCATTTCATGGTTCACCTAATCATAATCCAAAATCATGGGTGAAAAACCAATTTTGATGATGTTAAACAATGCGACAACCATGGCTTACCGCAAAATTAGAACAGCTGTTTGTTTTATTTACTTTCTATTGTGTGTACTTGGGTCTTCCAATTAAGTTTCAACCAAAACTAGAGTTAAATGTGTTTTCAACAACACAGGTCATGATGCTGTCAGAAATCAACTACCTCCAAAGTAGACTGCACTCTGGCCGCTACTATAGTGACTTTGAGGCCCAAAGAGATTTGTGGTATATGCCAGAGAGAGAGCTGCCAAAGTTCGCGGCACACCCGAGGCCAGATTCATTGCCAAAAATGACGAATACAGGGCACCCACATGCCCCACCTGGCTGGCAAACACGTAATGTAAGAAGAAGTATGATGCCTGGAGAACGGCGAACGCTCCTTGCCAGCTTAGAGAGAAAGATGCAAGGAACTTTGCAACACTATTAGACAGCCAGGAGACGATGCCGAGGTTGGTGAGCTGGCCAGCCATGCCAACTAGCACTGCAAACCACGAAAGTGTGTCCCACGCTGATTTCTCACTCAGGCAGTCGTCCCATTTTAACACACCTAGCAGCAGGAGGATCGAGAGACCAAGCATTGCCGCCACCACATTTGGTATGCAAAGAGCGCTCCTGCTAGGTGTAAAATAAAAATAATATCTTAAGGTATCCCTGAATCTGAAAGTATACTACAGTACTAGGAGCTTATACGAAAGTGTAAAATCAAAATTCACGAGAGTTCATAAAGTACATTACCCTAAAACCCACAATGTAACGGCAAGAAGCATCGTACCCAGCATTATCCACTCATTCTTCGTCACAGGCCCCATCTCTTCGAGCCTCTTCGCGGCTAAAGCAGGTGCCTCAGGCGTGTTCTTTGTTTCCGGCGGAAAGATCTTATACAGAACAAAGGGGATGACCAAAAGGGACACAATGGCCGGTAAACTGGCTGCCTTGAACCAGGTTACCCATGGGTTTGCAATCTTGACACCGATCTCTTCCGCCAACCTGAAACACAGCAGATTGTGCGCTGCCCCTGTCATAAACAATGCGCCAGAACTCCCAGTACACTGCCAGAGGGGAGAACAAGCAGATTGTCAGTAACAGTATTGACGCATGATGTTTCTGAAAATCAGTAAGACCTACCATCCACAGAAGTAACAAACAATATGACAAATGGATCCCATATGGGCCTAGATGTGACGGTTACACTCAGTGAGTGTAAATTCTATGGACCGTCCATCGACGCATGATGTTTCTGAAAAACCCAATTCCTGTACAATTTTTTTTTTGCGGTTGAACGATAATATCAGTGGATCAAATTCTAATTATGAAAAATCGGACAAACAATTAATGAATAGACCTGCAACTGAGACTGAACCAAAAAAGAGCCCATTTTCTTAGCAGAGGGGTCGTTGGGCTTGCTTCCGGCGGATTCACAAAGTGACTTAAGAACGGGAAGAAAGATGCCGCCGGCTCTTGCGGTGGTACTGGGCATGGCGGGCGCAATAACAGCCTCACTGACCGTGAGCCCATACGACAACCCGAGAGTGCTCCCGCCGAGCCACTTAACAAAGTACGTCGCAATTCGGTCGCCGAGCCCCGTCTTGACGAACCCCCGGGCGAAGAAGAAGGATATGACGATGAGCCATATCACCTCGTCGGTGAACGCGGAGAACGCTGCGGAGAAGGAGAGGGTTTTGGTGAGCACGGTTGTGGTGAGGCCGAGGAATGCCCAGGACCCGACGGGCAGCGGACCGAGCATGAGCCCGGCGACGGTCGACACGAAGATCGCAAGCAATTGCCATGCTTTCTGCGACACCTCGACCGGCCGGGGGATCAGGAACCTCACCGCCAGCCCGACGCCGACTGATATGATCATCGGCACCAACTTGACACCGGTGGTAGTAGTAGTAGTTGCACCGGGAGTAGTAGCCTTCCGTGGCGGCTTTGGTTGGAGCGTGTCGGGAGTGAGAGGGAGAGGGGCAGAGAGGGAGGCTGAAGAGGAGGAAGCGCGTAGGACATGAGGGAGGGGAATGCGGGGGCGGAGAGGGAGTGAAAAGGAGGAGGAGTTGTTGGGGCGAGGTCGGAGGACATTGAGATGGTGAGGGCGAGGGAGGGAAGGAAAGAGAGGGCGGCGGAGGGAAATGGTGGTGCGGTTCTCCATGGGAGGAACGTGGGAGGGAGAGGAGAGCGGAGCGGAGTGGTCGAGGTGGGAAGGTGGGCAGGTGACAGGAACGAGAGTCGATTAATTTGTTTGATGCAGTAGTAACTGCTGCTGCCATTTCATGTCAGATTTGAGGAGGGATTTGATATGAGAGCGACGCGTGTGTTTTTTTTTGGGGTAATGACCCCAGACCCCCCCGAACTTTCGGGTTTTGACAACTTGGCCCCCGAACTTTTAATTTGGACAAATGCCCCCCCCGAACTACCAATTTGTGACAAATTGCCCCCCGGACTGTTAATTAGCCATCTAATACTCCATTTACAAGTATGAAAAGACCAAAATACCCTTATGTATATATGCATGATATTTTAAAATTTTAAATCATTTAAAACGTAAATAATTTTTTCTTGGTCTTTTCATACAAATCGGAGAGTTCAAAAAAATATTTTAAATATAAATAAGTTTAAAAAAATATTTAATTAAAAACCATTATATATTAAAAATATATAAAAAGTTATTAAATATTTTGCAAATACAAAATTTGTAATACAGAATATTTATCGTTTACTTTTTATTATTTTATTTTATGAACATAATATTTATATTCATGTAACTAATTTTTATGGAAAAAAAATTTTACATTTTAAATGATTTAAAATTTTCAATCCAATTTGAAGTTAACAAATCGGTAAAGTCAGAAAACGTTTTATATACATGATATTTATATATACATAAGGGTATTTTGGTCTTTTCATACTTGTAAATGGAGTATTAGATGGCTAATTAACAACCGGGGGGCAATTTGTCACAAATCGGTAGTTCGGGGGGGCATTTGTCCAAAATAAAAGTTCGGGGGCCAAGTTGTCAAAACCCGAAAGTTCGGGGGGGTCCGGGGTCATTACCCCTTTTTTTTTTTAAGGTGATGGTTTCTTTTTTTTTTTTGATTTAAAGGTGATGGTTTCTTTATTTGTTGCGTCTTGTTTTGTCGTTGGACTTGGACAAAGACAGAGTACGTCGAGCGGCGCGCAGGAGTGAAGAGACAACCACGAATTCATATCCCCTGCTGTACTCCATTATGCAGCTCACAGCGTCAGCCGTTGGATGGTCTAGAGATTTGTGTCAACACGGATCTCGGGACGATCCAATGGCTGACGGTGTGAACTGCACAATGCAGTAAGTCAGGGGATGAACACTCCCACCTGATCGCAACGGACTCAACAGAGAACATGGGACATGGGACATAGGACTTGGTCACTTAATTAGGACACACAATAAATTAACAATGAATTTTAGTTTGTCCATCTCTGTTCTAGTCTCTGGGTTTAGTTCTTTTCCTAAAACTGATCATCTTTTCTGTTCTTTTTAATATATTATCTTTGCATTTGAAACGCATTTCCAAATCAAAACGTTCTGAATGCAAGCGGTTAAGATCAGGGTGCATCCGTTCGGGGTTTTTTTTAATTTCTTCGGCCGAATGCATGCATCAATTTTATACTTCAGTCAGTACTCAGGAAGAGCATTAACTCTGGTATAAACAAAAAAAAAAAAAAATCCGTATTATAAGTTTATTAGTTGTTAGTTGAACTAAATAATACTAAAAGAGAAGAAGCATTCAGTCTTCAGATACTTCAAACTAAAAACATAAATATACATGGTGGCCCAGTGGGGCATCAGGGCATTCAGGCAACATGATATTCTGGCAAAGGCATATATGAGGCCCAGTTAGTTATATCATTTGATAGGGTCGTTGGTAGTTGATAGTTAGTTGGACCTCGTAAATGGGGACTCGGTAATTTCTTCAGTCATTGGTTTAAGTCTCCACTGCATCTCCTGTGTACGTAGTCAGAAATTCACAGATGGGTCGGAAGGCCCATATACTGATGGGTCTAAAAAAGCCCATATATAAGGAATTACGCTCGATCTGTGCCTGTCTATGGTACTCGCGTTCTTTCCAATTGACAATTTGCGACTGACTCATTTCGATGGTATAGTACGGAGAACTTGTTATAACGCATTTTTGTTATCGTAATAAGACATACGACATAGATAAGTGTGGAACATACTTTGCACTGTGGATTCCACGGTGCGAACGAACAGTGTTTTTTTATTTTTTTGAATTTTTTTTTATTTTTTTGGAGATTTTTTCTGGGGATTTTTTTTTTGGATTGCCCAAGTGAAAGTATATGTTGCAAAGTATTTCCTAGACTGCATCTTGGCCCTTTTGAAGACTGTCCATAAGGAGTATCATGGTTTTCCAGATTTTTTCTGTGGGGGTAATAATTATAAGAAATATAACTGAGTTAGACTAAAAATAGAGGAGTTAAATTCCTTATTACTATCTCACATTTCTGCCTTTTTTGTGTAACATCATCTAATATGGTTATAGTTTATATGGAGGTGTGTGGATTCGTTATGGATTAGAAGAAATATGATCCGTTCATTTTCTGAATTGGATAGTTTCGATATACCCTCTAGGTACAACTAAAAAAAGATACTTGATTTGTGAAAAAAAATCGCTTGATTAGATTTAAACTATTGCAGATCCAATATAATGTCAGTGTTATAAAATTATATATTTTTTATGTTGTTATGTTAAACTTCATGAGGGTATAGATGTGTATTTCTGCAAAACTTAAGTATTGGAGAGGCGTGTAGTGCCAATGCGTTTGGTAGAATAATACAAAATAAAATAAATAATAATTTTGAGATTGTAGTTATAAAAGTGATTGTAAGAGGGATACACATTTAATTAATTAATCTTTGTAAAAAGAGATATCATTGATTCCATGACCGATTATCCTTTGCATTTTTTTCATATATTTTTTATCTATATTAGGATAGTTTTTTAGGCTGGTCAATATTTAATTTGTTGACAATATTTTATGATTAACAATTATATTTGCATCTATTTTCATATGCAATAGAATTAAAGTAAAGAATTAGATTAATCGCGCAGAGCGCGATCACATGCCTAGTTCCTATAGAAGTATTAAGTAATCAGCTGCAAAAGAGGCACCCAACTTGTTTCGTTTTAGTTTTCTGTACATCTTTTTGCTGTTGTATACAAGGGATAATTAATTACGGGACTTTTATATATTATGTGAATATGTATTGCTTCTCCAATGCTTCTATGCATTTATATATGTTTTTCTCATTTAGAGTGTATGTTATCTTTGGGTAATAGACTAATAGACTTGTAGTTTGTCCAGTGAGTTAATGAAATCATCTTAGCTTCATCAAGTAAGCAGCAATTCATGCGAAGTACATATTTCCTTCTGGTTTGATTTGTGGGGAGGGCACGTTGCGCTCATCAATGCACAGAAGCAGACACTCCTGCAACAGAATTTGGTGTTGAATGCCAGCAATCTTCAACTCGTTGAACGACCTGCAGATCGATACACTGCAAAATCTTTTTGATGATTGCATGTATTTCAGGAGCTAGCAGGATCAAATTCTGAACTAGCTACTAACATATGAAATAATGAGGAAGACGAACATATATACACGGCTATACTAACACATGAAATAATGAGGAAGAGGAACATACACAGCTACTAAGTACTAACACATGAAATAATGAGGAAGATACATTACTATGAGAGAGAGGGTAAAGGTGGCTAGCTAGGTTTTACAGGTGGACTATATCTATGTTTTCTTGTATTTTTCATTAGAGAAAATCTTTTTGTCCCCCATTTTTAGTCCTCCTTAAATGTCTCCCACTAAAATTTTAGTTTAAGATTCAGATTCTCACCAATAACATATTTATTTTGACTCTAAAAGTCGGATTCCACCACTTAATGGTCAAATTTGTTGTATCATAACGTTATGGTAAATAACTGTCTTTGCAAATCTGGAGTTCATACTTATTTGTAGGGTGTTTAGACTTTTTATGATTGGAGTGTTTATAGTCGGTACATTATATGTTCATATCTACCCATCCGATATTCTGAGTAGGGCGTCCAAGATTCCGTATTCTGGTGAAAAATTATGTGTGGGACGCGCCCTAAATTTCCCTTCTGGTGAATGAACATCCACCCTAACTTAATTGTTCTTACAATGTATTGTCGGGTGTTCATACCTGTTACATCAAAGTGCTCATACCTTATGCATAAGAGGGTATACTGACAAAAGACATTAAACGAAGGTTTTTCTTGAAGCGCAATTAACATTCCACTTTTTATTAAAACCTCTTTGTCTAGACAAATATGTAATAAGTATTCTCAAAGGTTTTTATGGAGATACCTCATTCTTACTGATGATTATGTGTTCGCATCTATCTACGATTTCAGATACGTTTCCAAATGCACATGCTTCAATACTCCAGTATCCATATGGCCAACTTTTGGTAAGTGAAATAAGAAAAAAAATAAGAAAGTATGATGTTTTATTGAAACAATTATGGATTCTTTGTTTCCTGATTTGCTCTTAATAAATCTATTTGGGATACAAATTAATTGTCTATAGGTAAATGGTGATACCATTGGTGATACCATGTAGTTTGACTTGGTCAAAACGAGCTAATTGTTCAACGTAACGTGCTAATTGTTCAACGTAACATGCTAATTGTTCAACTTAACATGCTAATTGTTTAACTTAGCATCAACATGCTAACTGTAAGTTGATGTTGAATTCAACAATTAGCATGTTATGTTGCACAATTAGTACGTTAAGTTGAACAATTAAGATGTTAAGTTGATAATTAAGACGTTAAGTTGAACAATTAGTACATTAAGTTGCACAATTAGTTTATTAAATTGCACAATCAGTACGTTAAGTTGCACAATTAGTACTTTAAGTTGCACAATAAAGACGTTAAGTTGAACAATAAAGACGTTAAGTTGAACAATTAAGACGTTATGTTGAACAATTAGTACATTAAATTGTACAATTAGTATGTTAAGTTGCACAATTAGTAAGTTAAGTTGCACAATTAAGATGTTTGATCAAGTCAAATTGTATGGTATCACCGATGGTATCACTATAGCTACACTACACCCTTGTGTCTATATACTTCAATAATATATGTTTAATTAAATCAATTAATTGCTCCAAGCGTTGTGCTTGTTATTTACTTATCTTTAATAGTAGTACTCTGCAAGACGGTCGTAGTCATAATAGTCTTTTCTTACAAAAAAAAAAAAAATTAATTGAAATTTCTTGTCACCCTTGCAAATACTGGTTTCACCAAAAACAATAATTGGATTAGTCTGTGGACTGCTGATTGTGGACTGTACGTGGGCTTAATTCCATAATTCGTCAATGTCGTTGATGCACCGCATTTATATCTGCATATTATTAGACTTGCACTTATATTTTGACTAAAAATTTCTAAGTTCATGTGTATTTAATTAGTTATTTGTCTAGAACCCAGTTACTACTTCGTTTTGGTCCTATTTTCAGAAAAATGAAGCTTTTGGAGCTATTTGGACTAAATTCGGAGCAATGAGCAAAAATAGGCGAAGGAACACACAGAAGACCGCTATTTGCGGACCACAATCTCGAGTGTGTGGTCTGCAATCAGAGCAAATCTGGAGCATCTAAATTTGGTCGAGCACAAACGCTAAATCTGGCAACCGACGTGCTATTTCTGGCATTTGTGGACCGCACTAACGCAAACTTAGGCCGCAAGAAAGCTAAAACAGACTGTGACACCTATTTTTGGGGCACTCGCTTCTTTTAGGCGATCTCTTCTGGGATTTCCTTTAATTTCGCTCCAAGAAACCAGAATTAGGTTGCTTATTTCTGGGGAATGTCCTTGCCTATATAATGATCATATCTTGAGAGGTTCTAGTCATGTCTTGTCATGTCATGTCATGTTAAGTTAGAGTTAGTCCAAGTCATAGTTTAATTTAGTTTAGTTTAGAGAGTTGATAAGAAGAGGGAGATTACTTGGAGAAGGTCGGAACGCTGTAAAACTTCAACGAATCAATCTAATCGGTGTTTTCTTTCTCTCTTATTTTCTTTAATCATGATTACTTTTGTCATGTCTGAGTAATTGCATTTGTTCTTAGGGTTTAGGATGATGTTTGTTTGTATGGATTGATTGTTTACTTGTTTAGACTTAAGATATCTTCAATTTGCTTGCGCTTAATTATAATTGTGCCTTGAATTGTTTCTTGATTGTTTGATAAGAACCTGTAGATTGTGATCAGATCTAGTTGGCATAATAACGTCATCTGATCAAGAATTGATACTTGTGCTAATTGGGTAGATAACTTGTTATCCAAGAGTACCCGAGAGAAGAAATTGCGGTTATAACGAGAGTTAAACCGGACCCTAGAATAAAAGTGAATTGAGCTTAGGATTAGATGAAATTAAACTTAAGTTTAGCAATAATCATTAGGATTAGATGAATCGAACTTAGGTTTACCGATAATCATTTGAATTTCTAATTGAGCTAAAATTGTTATTTAGGATTAGAAGAATTGAATTTAGGGTTTATGGATAATCTTTGGGATTAGATGAATTAAACTTAGTTTAGGATTAGATAATTCTTGTAATTGCTTAGGTTTGATTAGGAATTGATAACTTGAGTCAAAACACCCAAAACAGAACCAAAACAGTTCTCTGTCAGTCACTTGCGGCCCGTAAGTGACAATTGCCGGCCCGCAAGCAGGTGATTGATAGAGGTATCCTACTCTCGGACAGTTACTGGCGGTCCACAGTTAACCCCTGCGGACCAATTAAGCTGGTAGCCGAAAGAGAGGTGTATTCTGTACCCCTTGCGACCCGCAAGAGACATCTTGCGGTCCGTAAACAATTGATCCAGACAGCAAACTAATTCTGAAATCCTTGGGAACGCTTGTCTAGCATCTGTTTAGAGTCTTTATTTACTGTTAATTACTTTTTAGCATCTGTTAATTGTTTAGGAACCAATATCAAACAAAACGCCCCCCCCCCCCCCCCCAACTCTTATACCAAAAATACCAAAAATATTCTCTTAGGACTTAGAGTAGGTTCTAGAGTTTAGTTTAGATTTAATTCCGTCCCCGTGGATTCGATCCCGACTATACTGCATTAGATCATATGCTTACGATCAATGACATTATTTAGGATATTAAAAGTCTATACACTTTACAAGGTCAGTCGTCTCTGTTCCATCACTCGCCCAAAGAAGCCGACAAAGCGCTTTGATTTTCTGTAGAAAAAAATGACTAAAGGCCAAGTAAATTAAGACTTTGACTCAACTCCTGATATCACCTGTCCTCTCTGGTTGTTCAATTAAGAGAACAATACCTATCAATTTATTTGAAGATTCGGATCGACGTGACTCTAGCTTGGTAATTGGTATATAATGGCCTAATGGAGGTGTCAAATCGAAGGTCCACCCCACAACATCGTGCAAGACCTGCCTTAATTTGTATTTATGATATCAAAACTATAAAGATACACCACACAATTTAGATAGATATTCAAAATCCTAGCAGTAATGAGATAATTAAGTGTGGAGGTACGTAAATTGGCGTCTACTGCAGCATAAAATCTTGTAGGTTGCTAAAATATTTTGTCTAAATTTGGATAACTTGGCGTCTACTGCAGCATAAAATCTTGTAGGTTGCTAAAATATTTTGTCTAAATTTGGATAACTTGGCGTTACTGCAGCATAAAATCTTGTAGGTTGCTAAAATATTTTGTCTAAATTTGGATAACTTGGCGTTACTGCAGCATAAAATCTTGTAGCAAGCTATCCAAATTTAGACAAAATATTTTAGCAATCTACAAGATTTTATGCTGCAGTAGACGCCAAGTTACCTCCACACTTAATCATCTCATTAGTGCTAGGATTTTGAATATTTATCTAAATTGTGTGGTGTATCTTTATAAAAACGAAAAAAAAAGAGGATAATATCTCGACAGCCCCGACCCGAATATTGATTTGTCACAAGTTAATCTTGGAGGTTTTTATTTCGCCAAACACAATCTCAATCTGACTATATATTAATATGCATGTTATATATTTCTGCTTCTTATAATGCATGTTGGGTGTCCTGATTCTGTAACGGTCAGGATTTAATCTTGAAATTTTGATCAAACATACACCATTGGATCAGCAGTTAGATTTTCTATGGTAATATTTTGTGTAGAAGTCTTCAATTAGTTCTTTTTGTGGCCACTACACATAGAGCCACATAAACCTGTAATTAGGAGACATATCATTTGTACATTTAATCAATGATCGTCTGTAATCAATTTCAAAATTAATTCCTCTAATTACGGTGTGTTTGATAAGAATGTCAATTGGCAATGAAAAAAGGAAGTCTTTCTGTGTTTGATATTTTGGAATCAAACACAATGTTAGTGTTTGATATAATTATTTACAATATCTTTGATCTTAATGGCAAGTAAATAAAATTAATCAAAATGATATAAAAACACAAAATTTTGAATTTCTTTAAGGTAGGGGGGTACAAAATCATAATTATTGAGAAATTGGGGGTGTATATTTTGATTTTTTTTTTCTAACAAATTCATAAAATCATCTCATTTATATTTTTTTCAACTACGTTTTTATATTAAAATTATTTTAGATCATTTTTTATTCGATATGTTTAGTTGAACCAATATTTTGTATTTTGTGGTTTGATTAATGTTGTCCCGTTACAATGCACAGGCATCTTACTAGTACAGAATAAAAGTTGCCGTGTCTCATCAATAACACAGCCATAAGGGTGTAGCTATAGTGACCGTGTCTCATCAATAATCAGGACTGATAGTTGACACAGCCAAAGAATAACGACTGATAACACAGCCAAATAATAACGACTAAGAGTCCATAAGAAAGACTAAAAGTCCCCACTTCAATGACAATTAGTCCATAAAAACCAATAATAAATTGTCGACAACGACTATTAAAAGATCCACAGCAACGACTGATAAAAAGTCCACAACAACGCTATACGAAGTCCATATATAATATAACAACGACTATTAAAAAAACAAATTAAAATCCTCTCATGATCACAGATGACTTCAGTCTTCAGACAAGGGAATATACAAGGATATATATATTGCCAGGGGCGGATCTAGGGGGGTGCCAGGGGGCGCCTGGCGCCCATCACCCGGTAAAAGTTGTTGAACTCCGATTTTTTTGTTTAACTCAAATTTATATCTGGTATAAATTTTTGTTAATTTGATGCCAAAATTCATTTTTTTTTATATCAAACATAGACAATGGTTAACAAATTAAATATTTTGTTACTTAAGTATACAATTAACTCTTAATCATAATTATTTTGTTGAATATATATAAAAGTCATATATTATAATAGTTTTTTTTTTTTATCATTTTAACTATGAACTGGTCTCTCTAAACCCTTTTTTGGATTAAACCTTAGAACGTTGGAACCATAACTTGTCTCCCCGGCCCTCCTTTCATATTGATCCTGGATCCGCCCCTGATATTGCCTATTGGCAGCATGCACAGATAAGAATATCAAGAGATTGATGCATGGCAGCCATTAATTATTTTGTCATTTGGAGAGAGATGTGCAAGAATTAATATTCAGAGATCAAGCACAACCGGATCATGATCTGCCAAAGGAAATTGTTCAGGAATATTATAGTAGTTGGTTTGGCATGTAAATTAGTATTTCAAAGAGGACACCATTGCCACAGATATATAGTTCAAACTTCAATTGTAATTATCTAAATTTATACTTTGTACTCAGTTCGAACTTACACGCATCTTGTATAAATTAATAAAATTTGCGTGCTTATTTCCTGCTGGGCAGGACCGTCCAGTGCAGAATCACGACCCTTAGATTATTTGGGGGATTTTGAGATTAATTTATGTGCACAAATTTCAGTGAAAATCCAACAATTTGTCCACTGCGCATGAAAATCCCGCGCAGTAGGCGATACATATTGATAATTTTAGGGCTTGACCCTCATCTTTTTATCAAAAAAAAAAAAAAAAAAACTAATAAAAATCCATGAAAACCACAAAAACGTTGTGATTAAAAGTTAGGTGGCTGTATATATGACTCGTCGTTCCCATTTCATCGCAATCCTCACTAATGGAGAGTTGATATCAGTGGCGGAGCCAGAAAATGTATAGGGTTCAAATTTTATTCATATAGTAACATTAATATTATAAACAAATTAAGAATATAAATTATTATTATGGGCTTCAACAATATATATATAGAATGATTTATCATAAATTATGAGTTTCAAATATTAATTTTCTCAAAAAAAACTACTAAAATACAACAAAAATTAAAATGCATTATAATTGCACAAATTAAAAAAAAAAAAATACAACAATTGGATCCGCCGTTGGTTGATATGGTGTTGGGTCTGCATCATCTGATCTATCAAACTTGAAGCGGTGATCAGGCACACTGGGTAATGCGAAGATGTATTAAGGCGCATGCATACTGAGGTATTGACTACCCTGAGCAAGGGAATTAGAGCTCGTCCAGAAAGTGCCTGACCTCGATCATTAACATGCATGGGATGTTAGTCGTACTAGCATGTTAATACACTACATAATTCATAAATTTTTTTTTCATTTTTTTGAAACTTATGAGTAGTTTTGTCAAACTTTTTAAAAAGTGACTATTCAATATTAATAAAGTAATCAATGCTTTATATATAATTTTACAAAATTGAAAAATAATTAAAAAAAAATGTACACCAAAAGATTTTAACATGAATGATTTATTGAACCATAAAAATCAAATTTTGAACGTGTCGTGATATGTTTTTCAATTAAACTTCAAAGAGGACTTTCGTGAGCTCGAACTCATAATATATTTACTCTAAAATTCAGATCGTTATTTATAAATAATCATTAATTTATAATTACAATTAAAATATTATTAAGTACCGAATAATATACTAAATTGGTTCACTACAATGACTTCAATAATCTTTTGTATGCGTAGGATGTGGCCTATATATCTAGTAGGCCGCAGCCCAGGGTGTGAAAGTCGGGTGTTTTGTAATTTTTTGTGCCTCTATTTTGAGTTTCAAGTAACTCAAAATTTTAAATTAATTTTTTAAAACTAAATTGTTAGATTTGATCAACATGATATTCTTTTATGTAAATAACAAATTTTTACACCTTTATATTTTATTTTATATAAATCAATGTCTTTAAAATCCAGAAATTATTCATATTAGTCAATTTTTTTAAGCAAAACAATATGCATTAATATAGTGATATTGTTCAAATCTTACGATTTAATTTTGAAAAAATAATTAAAATGTTTGAGTTATTAAAAATAAAAAAAATCTAAGTATGATGGAGACACAAAAACTGAAGGCATTACAACCCTTCTCCTTTTTCATATACTGTATTATTTATTTTTCATATTTTTTTTGTTTTAAATTTATTTTTCATATATATTTTTGTTTAAATTTATTTTTTATATTATAAATTAATAAAAATCCACCACCAACATTAGAAGTATGCATGCATAGGTGGACTGTGGACAGTTCAAGTATAAGATGGAGGCAGAGACGACGGACCCATTTTTGCAACTCTATCTTTTATCTCTTTTATCCTATTGAGTTATTAATGTGTTTAACTGTTGATATTATGTCTTTGATACTCTCTTACTTGTCTGTTGCTTGCGTCCTAGCTATATCCAGCTAGGCTTTTTTAAGTTCTTAGGGAAGATGAAACTTTGAAACTTGATAGTTAGTACTATGTGACTCTTTATCTGTTATTTTGATTTCTATGTGTTGAGTAGTATATCTTGCACTTGAATTTGACTTGCTTCAAATTTTTGCTACACGTTAAAGCAGATATGTCTCGTATTGTCTAGCTTAAGTGTATTAGGAGGTACTGTTAAAACCAAGTGCTTCGGAAGGAAACTTTGTACTACCCGGGATGAAGTATCATGTCTCTAGAAAACCAACACTAGAACTTGGGAAAGTAGGTGGGGCCGCGGGAGCGGGAAACTTAGTGATCCTAGAATGGTACGTAACTGTTGGGTCAGTTTGTGACAAGAACCCTTCCCTTTAAGCGGGAATTTACCATTATCAAATGGTTGAACTAGAGAGTCCATAGTAATGACGTTCATGCCTTGCATAGGCAATGCACGGGAGTGCCGATCACTTTACTGATTTTGTTAGTAGAGGTCTGTAGTTGCGGGAGCACACAGATTGCGGAGAGTGAGCCAAGTGGATGAGTTGAGTCTAAGCCCTAAGAACACCTTCCATTCTTGTTATCAAACTTATCTTTACTTTCTGTCATTTATTATTGCTTGTTAGAATTGTTAAAACCCGAAAAGCAACAAAACAAACCTAGTCTAGTTAGTAAAATAGGAGAGGTCCTGTTTACCAATCTGTCCTTGTGGATTCGACCCTAACTATACTGCAAT
Source organism: Cyperus esculentus (assembly GCA_030179965.1). NCBI lineage: Eukaryota > Viridiplantae > Streptophyta > Magnoliopsida > Poales > Cyperaceae > Cyperus > Cyperus esculentus. The sequence continues at coordinate 3,721,643 of JASGLE010000013.1, read as the reverse complement.
TAAGTCGTGCGCTTGCGACTTGACGATAGCTCGTTTAGGTTATTTAAAAGTAGTGTTACTCTCGGGAGACAACACAAATATACAATCATGTCCAAGAAGATAATGTTGTTGACTCGCAATCAGTTGATCTAAATTCACAGCACGACAATACAACTAATCAAGCACCAACGCTTCCAATATCTATAGCAACTACTAGAGCGTGCATGTTAAGTAATGAAAATTGTGAAGACTAGACTACGTAACAGAATGGAAAATGACTTCTTAAACAACTATCTCATTGTTTATATTGAGAAATGAACTGCAGAACATATTCGATCTGAGAATATAATAGATGATTTTGTACAGATGAAAAGTAGACGTGTTCAACTCATCCTTCACTGATGAGTTCTTCAATAGTTGCAGTTATGTAATTTTTTTTTTCACTTTTAGTATAGTATTAATATCGATATTAGTTGTATGCTATCACCAAATAGAATCAATAGATCGCTCAATAATGGAATCATAAGTATAATGACTTCAATTATGTTGATTGAATTTGTAATAAAACCTAATAGTTTTGACTTTATAATAATTAATATGGAACCATATTAATTTTGAAAAATATTTTTGCGGTATCACCTTTTTTACCCCCCTATAATGAAATCCTAGCTTCGTCCATGGAGGGGATGGTGGGGACAAATGAGAAGAGGTAGAGGAGCCGGAGGGGGGCGGGGCAGGTGGAGGATTTAGCAGAGAGGTGGAGCATAGGAGACAGTGAGAGAGATGAGACATATCGTTGGAGAGATCATCGGAGAGGCAAAAACAGATCGGCGAAGAGAGAAAATAGATCGACAAAGGGATGAAATAGATCGTCAAGACAGTGTATTTCAAATTTTGAAGAAGAAAGTTGAAAAAAAAAGATATTAAATGGAGATGTGCTAGATTAGTTTCTAAAAGAGAGTGCTGCAGGTTGGAAGAAAATAAGGGGATTGAACGATGGGGGAGAAACTTTTTCCCTTGTCAAAAGGGCAAAGTTGCAAACCAAACGCCCGTAGGCATACGTGATTTGTATGTGAAGAGTTAAATTCAGTGTTGTGTATATCAAAGAGTGTGTAAAAGAGCATCCGGATACATAGATACTAAATAGATACCAAAACAGATACCAATTTATAGTATAAAATATATCCAAATCGAAACACTAACAAGTTAATTTGAAATATTAACAGTGTTAAGGTGAAATACTATAGTATTAAATTGAAAATACAAATTATAAAATTAAATTATCTATTTGAATCACTATAAAATACAAATTATAAAATCACATATAGAGTAAAACTACCGTGCTCTTAAGCTCACAGGGGCCTCCCGTGAGCTTAACACTAAAAACTTATCAAACCATATCCAAATTTTGATTTATATGGCTCAATAAATTCGTTATATCAAATTTATGTGACATGTAAAAATTTTTCATTTTTAGAGATTTTTAAGTATTTATTTCGGATTTTTCAAAAGTTACATATGAAACATTGATAATTTTATTAATATTGTATAATTGCTCTTAAAAAATCCGAAATAGATACTTAAAAATCTCCAAAAATAAAATTTTTTTTGCATGCTATAAGATTTTGATATAAAGAATCTATTGCGCTATATAAATCAAAATTTGGATATGGTTTGATATGTTTTTGGTATTAAGCTCACGGGAGGCCCCCGTGAACTCAAGAGCACGGTAGTTTTAGTCCATAAACATTACTTTAAATTTGTGTGATCGAGAGCAAGAAGGAAAGAGCAAACAAAAGCGGAATTGATGTTATTTGTGTTATATGTTTCACATTTTTTTTTTTTTTGAAGAGAATCGCCCTCTGGATTTTGTATTAATAATAAAAGGAGTTTACATGATGTATTTACAAGGGACATGAAAAGTAGAATATATAAGGAAAAGGAAAAGAAGAAAATAAGAAAAGATATACAAGTGTCTGCTACATCTTTCTAATACAATTCTGCAAAAAGCTAGCCTATACAGAAATGAAACGTAGGAAATAAACTAGTCTATAGGGGTGTCTTATACGTTGCTCAGCTGTGTTACATGAGTGCGGGTGCGGGTATCGTATCGGGTGCGGTGCGGGTGCGGCGATACGGCAATTTTGAAAAATCTTGGATACGGGTGCGGCTATATATAATAAATTATATAACTAATATATAAATAAATATTATAGTAATAGATTTATAAAAAAAAATACATTTCCTTAATATCGTTATATATTTATGTGGAACGGTATAATATCACTAATGAATTAGTGGTCCTGCGCTGGTTTAATGGTTCAAAGAACCCGAGTTCGAGTCCCGTCCCCAGCAGATTATTATTTTCCAGCTATTCCATGCGGCTGCGCGTGTAGCATACAAGATTTGTTACCAGTACGAATCAGAAACGCACCCGAGCCGAACTGCAGACGTATCGGGACGAATCGGCGACCGAACCGGCCGGTCAAACTTAATATAATAATCCGACACGCCACGTGGCGTACCGGGTACGCACCCGCACCCGATACACACCTGATACGGATTCTTCTGGGTATATGAAGTATCGGGGTAGCATAGTTGCTCAGGGTAGGAAGGGCTGAAGCGTTCCTGACTCGTCGCAAATACAAAAGTGATATGTTTCACATTAACTTTAGTATTTCATTTTGATTGGATCGTGTTTCACATTAACTTTATAACTTTATATATATATGATTTTTATTTTGGTATCTCCTTAACATTTTGTTGTTACAAAAATTTGGTATGGGACAAAAATACGATATGTATGCTAGAAAATCTCTACCTCTTTTTTTTTTTTTTGTTTTTCTTTGTGAGATAAAATTGGGTGAAAGACAAAGTTTGCTTTGGTAAAACGGCCCGTAGTCCCGTAGGCATAAAGCCATAAACAGAAACTAGAAGTTCATACATAACATAAACAAAAACTAGTTATATCATATAATTAAGACTTGAGAGTCTGCAAATTAATTCTCGTCATCCAAAGGGATCGAAACGTCTGATCAATTTTATCCTGGCACATTACAAAATAGAGCATCCAAGATAACCATACTGCCTTCACAAAGTACACTCCATATTTGACTGAAGTTATTTAGAGACTACAATGCTGCAGAATATTAACCTGATCTATAGCTCCAGAAATTTAATACAAGAGGGACTAAATAGTTAATACATTCATTGCACACAACATATCCGAGTTATGGTAGAAATATCTGCCAAGCCATATGGATGATATATGTAATCGCCTAATCGGGAAGACTAAATCCGTCGATATGTTACCTCGGGAGCTGCTTTAAACTTGATATCTGTTATAAGTAAATGAACTAACTGTGATTAATATTTTCAAGAAAACTTCATCAAAAAAATAGTTTTCAGACAAAAGAGAACAAATTTTTGATGAGTTTCAAATGATAATTTCTTTAATATGAGAGGCCACTAGACTTATACGAGAGGTTTTCATAGACATTTAAGTTTGAATGGTTTGACTCTCATCATTATTGTAAAAAAGTAAAAACACAAAATTTTCAAAAACCTCTTTCAGCTTCTCTTGCAGCAGTAGCGGGGTCCATGTATTGGAGCAATTGGATTTCGTTTAGACTGAGTCGATGGTCTACTATTGGGAATGCCATTGATAGGTGATCCTGTATTCATGCACAATTACAAAATTAGCACTTATATGAAAATTATCATTCAAACAATATTTTGAACCTTTTATCAAAATAAAGATACGAATAAGTAATCTTGTTTGTAGGATTTAATAAATTTTCTAAAGTGTACTTTAGAAATAAATTTGAGGATTAATGAAAATCATCAAATGATTACCGCTCGCCATAATAAGGAAGAAAGAATATCATCAAATGATATAATAAGGAAGAAAGGCAGAAAGCATATAATTACCGCTCGCCATTGCAGCGAGAAGCAGAAACAAGCATAGCATCATCATGAATATGCTCTTCATCATCGGTCTTCTTACTCTGTTTCTCATTTCTGAACTCTCTGTTTCTACCTCTAATATATATATCTCGCCTTCTTCATCCGTTTAATTAATACTAGTAAAGTGCCTACCTTTGCTTTGGATAAAGGGCTGAGAGCAGAGACATCAGTAGTACGTCTAATATATATATCTCGCCTTCTTCATCCTTGTAAAGAAACTGATATGGGCCTTAAATTTTAATTGGCAGAGACATTAAAGTACGTCAACAGTGGTGATCAATCTAAGTAAACAATAAATAGCTGAGATTGTTTCTTTGAGGAAGATAGAACTTTCATGTCAAAAATTCTAATCTCTTTTTATTAGTAGTAAAGATGTATACTGGCAAGTGGCAACTCCAACAAAAATAATTGACATTTATATTGCAACGCAGCTGATATAATGAAACTAAAATCAATACCATCTATATGTTATTATTCATATTAAATAACTTGATATTTACGATAACTCATTTGGATGGTGTAAGGATTAGTGCAAGAGTTGTGATATTTGGGTTAGTGGTTGAGAGTAGTGTGAGGTTAGTGGCTACTTGAGAAATGTGAAAGTAGAGCTAACTTTTGTTATTTGGGTTAGTAAAATTGTTGTTTGGATGGTATCTTGAGAGTAGTGTGAGTTTTCTTCTACTCAGGATATACAACTCATGCTTAACCAACATTTCTTTTAGTAAAGTAGCACTACCTTGAAGCTAACCACAATTTGTATTTTATGTTTGGATTGGACTACTTTAAGGTTAGTGAGCTACTCCAAAAGTAGCACTAATCTTACATCATCCAAACACATCCTTATTAATAGTGTGCAACTTATTTATGTAGTATAGAAAGTATATTGTACAAAATAATTAATATAGGGTGAGGCTACGGTACTATTAATAATACAAAGCGGTCCATACTACAGCTCCATATTATCATTTTTAAAGTTCAATGTGATTTCCATATGTTAATGTAGTTCTAAACCATATTTTATATTCTTTAAAATTTTTTAACTATATATTTTAATATATAAAACATAATATTTTTGAATGGTTTATAATGTTTACATCAAGTCATTTTCTAATTATCTAAATAAATAGTAAAAAAGTACCAAAAATTATAAAATTTGGTCTACAATGACATTCATATATGGAGATCACATTGAGTGGTTTGGATCGATCAATTAAACCTTAAAAATGATAATATATAGCCATAATACGAGCCATTTTGTACTATTAATAGTACCGTAGCCTTACTCATTGATATAATAAAACTATCAATGTAAATAACAACTCTTTTAATATAAATATATATACAGAAGATATCGATTTTGGAGTCTCCTTACATTTTTTCTATTTGTAAACAACCTTTTCTTCCTTTTGGGCTTTTTTTTTTTTTTTTTCTTCTTCTTCTTCTTCTTCTTCTTTCTTCTTCTTCTTCTTCTTCTTCTTCTTCTTCTTATGTAGCAGGCGAAATGTCTACTATAATTTTGATTAATCAAAAAATAAAAAGAGTTTACAGATACTGATTAGTAGAAGATAAGAAAAAAGAAAACCAAGTACAAGCAAATCCCTAAAATAATAAAAATAAAAAATGAACTAAGATAAGGGTGCATCTATCCCCAGCTACCTGGAAATAAATCGTCCTAAATAGTAATTATGATCACTAGAGCTGTAACTCGGGCTTCGCCCCGAAAAGTAGTATCAAATAAATAATTAAGAATTTTATAAAATTTTACAGATTTATATTAAACAAAAATTATAAAAAAAATTGTAATTTCTTTATGTAAATAAATAATAATAATGATAATAATAATACAATAATTTATAAATAATAACATATATAAATGTTGGAGCACTTTAAGAATTAAAATTTGTTTTAGACATGTCACATTCATCTTATTTAATAAGGAGAGGAAAAAAATACAAGCCACTGGATCAAAGTAGATGGAGAGTTTCAAACAAAATCAATGGTTAATAATAGTGATGATGTGGCATAGTTGAGGTGCTTGGAAATCTACCCCTCTTTATGGAGTATAGATTTGCTGTCAACGCTATCTGGTCTTTGCAACAGACTGATATAGTTCGAAAGATGACTTCTGTAAATTATTGAGGCATGCTAACTGTTCCCAAGAGAAATTTCCTTAAATGTTTCTCGCCTGTACACCTTCTTTTACATAAGGTATGAACACACAAATATAATAGATATGAGCACCCGACAATATATTGTATGAACACTCAAGTTAGGGCGGATGGTCAACAGAATCATTCACCACAACTTGGAATCTTGGATGGTCCACACAAAATTTTCGATCTGCACGTATGAACATCAAGTACATCAACTATGAACAACTCATCGTGAGAAATATGAACACCCCAAGAATAAATATAAACACCAGATATGCGCAGAAATTTATTTACCATAGCTCTATGATATAATAGATCTGACCATTAAGTGGTGGGATCTGACTTTTAGAGTCAAAATGATGTGCAATTAGTGAGAATCTGAATCTTAAACTAGAATCTTGATGGAATCTTGATGAGGAACATTTAAGGGGATGAAAGAAGGGGTACAAAAAGATTTTCTCAAATTATTTTTATTCGAACTAGTTCATATATCGAGAAAATTTTGACGAACAAAGATAACAATATATATGAAATTCAATAACTTGAATAAAACATTTAGGACCTGGGGGAACATAAAGTATAATTTAATTTTTATTTTATTTCTATTATATGTAGACCAGGCGCAATTTTCATATTCATTTACTATTCTAATAGCCAAATTGGACATAGAATTCCGAATTCTTATAATCCATAACTGAACTCATGTTAAATTTCCATTTCTTTTTTTACTTTGACTTTATTTTATAGACAAATTAATTACTGAAAATTTTCTCATAAATAAGAGCTAATTGAAGATTTGGAGCACCTTTAGTATGTGCAAATATCTATATATCGAGTTATTACGAATCAAATCAAGAAAAAATCGAGCCGAGCTAAAACAAACTCAAGCTAAATAGAACTCGAACTCAGGCCGAATTGTACTCAAGCGAATTACGAACTACGAATTTTTTGGTTAGCCCTACTAGTACCTATAGAGGGAAGTAAAAATATATGAATAGCTAGGGAGTAGACCGATAAACAAGTTTTAGAACATACAAACTCGAGAGCATAGTTATTATATTATGCATGTTATTAATTGGTGCATAGTATTTTATATCTTCGATCAATCGTTTTAAAAAAATTAATATTGGATTAGAGTACTGCTCGATAATAATATTCATATATATACAAAGTTACTTTAACCAGATTTCTCTTTTATAAGAATTTTAATAATATTCGGTCAAGGTCATATATGAGTTAAAAATGTAATTAATTTAGTTGGGTTGATTTGTAGATTTTATGGACCCTCAATCCCTTGACTATCGTTTTCACCATAGAATTCCATTACCACACCCACAGACACACACAACATGGTTCTCAATCTCCATTCAAATTGTCAAGGTGCGAATACTAGCTAGAGGTGACATGGAGAATGGTAGTTTCTTTCTTCTTTGGCCCTGCCCATGGTCTCAGATATTCCACAAAACAATTAGAGACATCCACGCTATATATAATAAGAACGAGTGTCGAGTGTATTTTGTAACAAATCTCACTGCGAGAAGTGAACAAGTCCCTACTACATTTGAGCCACTATTGTAATCGCAACAATGCCACCACCAAACACTGCGCCATTCATTCCACTTTTTCTTGCTCCATTTCTCCTTCTCTTTTCTCAACCGATTTCCGCTGCCACCAATTTCACCGATCGTGATACCCTTCTTCGATTCAAATCACAGCTCACCGACTCGCTCGGAGCTCTATCCTCATGGAGTAACACATCACTCGACTTCTGCAAATGGCGTGGAGTCACATGCAGCCCGGATAACCAGTCTCGTGTCGTAGCACTAGATCTCGATTCTCTCGGCCTCTCTGGTCCGCTGCCTCTAGAGGTTGCTAACCTCACTTTCCTTAATCGGTTAAATGTTCCGAACAATTCCTTTGCCGGAAAAATTCCTTCTGAGCTCGGCCTTCTTCACCATCTCCAATACCTTAATCTGAGCATAAATTCTTTTCAAGGGGAGATTCCACCAAATCTGAGTCAGTGCAAGAATCTTACTACTATTTCTCTCTCTAGCAATGAAATCACGGGGAATATACCAGAAGAATTTGGCACTCTCAAGAACCTCACAGATATATTCTTTGACGGTAACAAGATTACCGGTACCATTCCTTGGAATTTGGCTGTGAGCTCTCCTCTTCATTATGTTTTCCTTGCAAACAATAGCCTTACTGGTGAAATTCCAGCTTCTCTTACCAATTGCTCATCATTGATTGCTTTATATCTCTCAGACAATGAACTTAGTGGAGAGATCCCTCCGACTCTCTTTAACAATCAAAATCTTGCTCAGATTGAGCTCATGAACAATGATTTTTCTGGTCATATCCCACCAATCTCATTAAATCCCTCACCAATTAGTTATCTTGCTCTGTCTTCAAATAATCTTACTGGAACTATCCCATCCTCAATAGGAAACTTGCCTTTTCTTGACACCCTCCTTTTGGCCAACAATTTCTTGGAAGGGAGCATTCCTCAAGAATTACAAATGGTCCCCAATTTAACAGTACTGGATTTATCCATAAATCACTTGTCTGGACCAATTCCCCAATTTATCTATAACATTTCGTCTCTAGTTTATTTGGGCTTAGGAAACAACTTTTTCTCTGGAGAACTACCACAAGAAATAGGTTATACACTACCAAATCTTGAGACCTTGATCATGTCAGGAAACAAACTAAAAGGCCCAATCCCGAGTTCACTGCCTAAAATTTCTGGACTTCAAACACTTTATCTCGGTGGAAATGCTTTCAGTGGAGTGGTGCCAAACTTGGGAACACTAATTGGCCTTCAAGACCTAAATTTGGCTTGGAATCAACTTGAAGGTAACATTACAACTTTCCTCGACTCCTTAACAAGTTGCACTGAGTTGGTAAATCTATATCTGCAGTACAACAATTTTGATGGAACCTTACCTCGATCAATAGGTAAGCTCTCTCAAAACCTGCAGTTGATGATGTTAAGTGCAAACAAAATTTCTGGAACCATTCCTGATGAACTTGGTAACCTGACGAGCCTCAATACCATTCTTATGGATCAGAATTTGCTTACAGATAGCATACCTGCTTCTCTAGGCAATTTAAACCAATTGATCGTTCTCAGCTTGTCCTGTCCTATTCCATTATCTCTTGGAAATTTGAACCAGTTAAATGAAATTTACCTAGATGCAAATCAATTGAATGGTATCATACCCAGGAGTTTGGGAAATTGTGTTGATCTGTTCAAGGCAAACTTCTCCACTAACAACCTTCAAGGTCAAATTCCGGTGGAACTTGTTAGTATTTTTTCATTCACACAATTCTTAGACATGTCACATAATTCCTTAACGGGACCGATACCTACAGAAGTGGGGAATTTGAATAATATTGGTGCTCTAAATATTTCATATAATCATTTCTATGGTAGCATTCCATCTAGCCTAGGCAATTGCCTTCTCTTGGAATATCTTCACATGGAAGGAAACCTCCTTGAAGGAAGTATTCCGAGCTCATTTTCTGCCTTGAAAGGCCTCCAGGGGATTGATCTTTCTTCCAACAATTTATCTGGACAAATTCCAGAATTTTTCGAGTCATTTTGTTCCTTAAATTTTCTAAATCTCTCTTTTAACAATTTTGATGGCTCGATACCTTCTGGTGGAATATTTAGTAACCAAAGTGCAATATTTATTCAAGGAAACAAAAATCTTTGTTCAAATGACTCCAATCTTTTTCCGGAAGTACCATCATGCTATGCATCTACCTCCACAAAATCGAACTCCCATTCATTGATGCTAGTGTTGCTAGTTGTTGGAACAATTATTATTCTATCCTTGATTGCAACATTACTATTTTTTCGGAGGAAAGCCCATAAAGCACAACTACCGGCAGATCCGTTAAAGAAGAAATTCAGAAGAATCACCTATGCTGATCTAGACAAAGCAACCAATGGATTTTCACCGGTCAACTTGGTTGGAAGTGGGCGTTTTGGTTCGGTGTACAAAGGAAAGTTGGAATCTGAAGTTAATCCCGTTGCTATAAAAGTTTTTAACCTTGATATTCATGGAGGACTGAAGAGCTTCACTAGGGAGTGCGATGCTCTGAGAAACCTTCGGCACAGGAATCTAGTTCAAGTTGTTACCTCTTGTTCAAGCATAAATCATTTAGGCAATGCCTTTAAAGCAGTTGTCTTTGAGTATATGTCGAATGGTAGCTTAGAAGAATGGTTGCATCCAAAATCAGCTAGTAAGTCGCTGACTCTGGCTCAGCGGATATGTATATCAATGGATGTGGCTGCTGCTCTAGATTATCTTCATGATGGATGCGGGCTTCATATTGTTCACTGCGACGTGAAACCAAGCAATGTTCTACTGGATCATGCTATGACCGCTCATGTGGGTGATTTTGGTATAGCCCAGTTTGTTGCTCGTGCCACGACAAAGACAAAGAATACATCAAGCTTATCTGGGTTAAGAGGTTCTATTGGCTACATAGCACCTGGTACTATTTGACATAAAATTTATTATTGATACAATATTTGCCTTCGCAATTTCATTTAAGTTTGGCTCATTTGTTAATTTATGGCTAATCATACATTTTTCTTTTTTCCATGTGATTCATGTGGAAAAAATGCAGAGTATGGGATGGGTGGCAAAGCCTCGCCTGCCGGAGATGTTTATAGTTTCGGAGTACTGTTGCTTGAGATGCTTACAGGCAAAAAACCTACTGATGAGATCTTCAAAGAAGGTTTTAGTTTGCCATCGTTTGTGAATGAAGCATTCCCTGATCGAATCATCGAGATTGTGGACAATGCAATCTGGCAACGGGAGAGTGATGTCAATTCAGAGCTGTCAGAGCAGAAGGCTACGGAGTGTGTTTTACAGTTGATCAAGGTTGCACTGTTGTGCACAGCCCAGTCACCGAACCATCGGATTACGATGCAACAAGTAGTTGCAGAGATTGATTCTATTTGGCATGCTCTTTCAAATTGAAGGGGAAAAGAAGAAGAAGAAGATGTTTCTTTGTTTGAAACAACTATCTAGTAAAATGCTTGTGCTCAACGATTTTGATTTAGTTGATTAATAAATTGTCATATATTTGTTCGTCGTGAACTTATTTTGTAATCATCACTTATATATAGGAGCAGATCAAAGATGCTATGTATACAAAAAGAAACCAAATTGTGCTTATTTATAATCACTATTTTTCATGCAGTATAAATGTGTTCTTCTTAATCAGAGCAGGTGTTCCAAAGTATATAACATAAGATATATAGGAGATGGCAATTGGTTATTAGAAACAAAAACTGCTGCAGTTAATTAAACAAACTTGATCACCTTGGAACTAAAAAAATAAAATACAAAAAGTTCATTCAGTGCAATAAAATGTGGCATCAATCAGGCCTGGCCTGGTTCGAAATGTCTTCACTGGACAAGAAATTAAAGACGATGAAAATAATTCTAAAAAAATTTCAACTAGAAAATATTGGTGGATAGATAAAGAGATTTTTTAGGGATAATTATCATCTCCTTTTCTTAATTTCTTCTATTAAGAAGTATTTATAGACGAGAACCTTGTCTGTGTTTGTGGGTGTGGAATTCTACGGTTGAAACGACAGTCAAGGATTTCAGTCCGGGGGTCAATAAAATCTGCTAACCAACCCAACTTAATTAGCCTATTCACTCGTATATTAAAATTCTTATAAAAGATAAAATTGGTTTAGAAGTAACTTTGATATGAAAATTATTATCGAGCAGTCTATTCCACTGTCAATTTTTTTGAAACGATCGAAGATATATGAAATTGTACTATGCACCATTAGGACAACTAGAGCTGTAACTCGGGCTTCGCCCCGAAAAGTGGTATCAAATAAATAACTAAGAATTTATAAAATTTTTAATATTTATATTAAACAAAACTTAAAAAAAAATGTAGATTTTTTATGTAAGTAAATAATAATAATAATACAATAATTTATAAATAAGAACATATATAAATGTTGTACCATTTTAAGAGTTAAAATTTGTTTTAGACATATCACATATTCACATTCATCTTATTTAATGATGAGAGAAAAATACAAGCCATTGGATCAAAGTAGATGAAGAGTTTCAAATAGAATCAATGGTTGATAATAGTGATAATGTGGCATAGTTGAGGTGCTTGGAAATCTACCCCTCTTTATGGAGTATAGATTTGTCTCCAAATAACAACCCAGAAGGAATAAATGCTTATTTGCAAATGGAAAAATGTTACGGAGACACTAAAATCAATATATACAGAGTATTTGTATTAAATGAAATGTTATTTAATTAATAGCTTTATTATACTAATTATTCTGTACAATATACTTTTGTACTATACCAGTAAGTTGCATACTAAATAGGTTAATATTAGTATCAACTTATTCAATATGAATAATAACATAGATGGTATTGATTTTTAAATTCAATATATCAGCTCCCTTGCAAATATATAAATAACACAGGGAGTATTTTGCACAAGTCAATTAATATATATAAGAGAAAATCTTTCTATCCCCTTCTTGTATCCTCCATAAATGTACTCCTCCAATATTTTATTCTAAAATTCAGTTTCTAACAACTTAATCAATTATTTGAACTTCAAAAGTTGGGTCCACCATAGAATATACTGCATCATGATGGATAACTGACCAAATAGTGTTCATATCTTGTGTTCATACCTCCCACGATGAGTTGTTTATAGTTGATGAATTTGGTGTTTAAACCTACCCATCAAAGATTCTACTTGGGTTGTCCAAAATTCTACGTTCTGGTAAATGATTCCATTAGGGCCGGTCCTAGATTCCACGTTCTGGTGAATAACCGTCCGCCCTAACTTGTGTGTTCATATCTTATTCAGTCGGATGTTCATATATGTTGTATCAGGGTGTTCATACATGATGTATTAGAGGTATGCAGGCGGAGTACTTTTATAAGGCATTTTTGTTGGGGGTACAATTAGCTTTTCTCCATATATTAAATGGATGAAGGCAATATATTAGAGGTAGAAACAGAGAGTTCAGAAACAAGAAACAGAGTAGAAGAAGATCGATGATGAGGAGCAAATTCATGATGATGCTATGCTTGTTTCTGCTTCTCATTGCAATGGCGATGCAAGTAGCAGTTGCTGGCTTAAAAGGTAATTAAATGCTCTCTGCATTTCTCCCTCTCGAATCACTTGACATTCTTTTTTCCCTTCAAGATATAATTAAGTATGTTCATTAATCCAGAAATTTGTTTCTAAAGCACATATTAGAAAATTTATATCCATGAACAAGATAATTTATTCGTATCTTTGTATTGATAAAAAGTTCAAAATATTATTTGAATTATAATTTTTATATGAGTGCTAATTTTGTATTTGTACATGAATACATGACCACCTGGAGGATATGAGCCATCTCCCGTGAATCCATTTCCTCCGATATATAAACGCCGGATCCCTTATTGCTGCGTTTACAGATGAAAGAGGTTTATGAAAATTTTATATGTTTTTTTAAGGTAACGATCAGAGTCAAATCATTCAAACTTAAATGTCTGCAAAATCTCTCAGATCTATGTCCGAGGAAATTATCATTTGCCATCAGTCAAAGATTTGTTCTCTTTTTCTGAAAACTATTAACAACAGGTAATTGACTAAGTTTGATTTACTTATATAAAATAGATATCAAGTTTGAAGAAGCTCCCGAGGTAACATCAATGGAGTATGGATCTACTTTTCCCGATTACATATATCGTCCATTTTGGCTTGGCAGATATTTCTACCATAATTCGGATATGTTGTGTGCAATAAATGTATTAACTATTGAATCTCTTGTATTAAATTTCTGGAGCTATAGATCAGATTAATATTGTGCAGCATTGTAGTCTCTAAATAATTTCAGTCAAATATGGAGTGTACTTTGTGAAGGCAGTATGGTTATCTTGGATGCTCTGTTTTGTTATTTGTCAGGATAAAATTGATCAGACGTTTCTCTTTGGATGACGAGTATTAATTAGACTCTTAAGTCTTAATTATATGATATAATTAGTTTCTGTTTATGTTACTAGCAAGAAACCCGTCCATTGTGCGGGCCATTTTAATTTGATCACCGCAAAATAAAACTAATTAATCTACTCCTTTCAATTCTTTTAATGTTAAAACTTGATTAAAAAACACTAAACTATCTTAACAAAATGATAGAAATATATGAAGGATAGAATTACATAACTGGAGTGCAGACTACTCGCAATTTCAAAGTGAAACCTTCAAACATCAAACTATCTTTGAGATTTGTGTGCAGTTATTTACCCCTCATCGTGTAAACTCTTAAAAGTTAAAAACATTAAACTATCTTGCAATTAATTTGTCATTTTGTATGCATTTATATATTATATATCTACCGTTGTTGGTAATAGCCAAACCAATCAAATTCCTTTTCAATTAATGCCCGTTAATGCGGCCAAAAAAAGGTAAGCTGAGACACGCGAATTAAGCGAATGTAATGGAGAGGAAATGGTACAATTGGACACAATTTTAGCCTTTGGATCAATAAAAAGGGTAAGATGGGAATTAAAAAAGTCTGAAAACACTAAAAAAATAAATGGACTGTGCAATACTTACGTGCTTTTTAATATAGTATAGATATAGATGTATGAACTTCTAGTTTGTATTTATGGCTTTATGCCTATGGGGCTACGGGCCGTATTCAGTGGCGGAGCCAGAAAATTTTCAAATGGCGTTCAAGTTGTCGTATCAAATATCAATATAGATATAGCAGTTATATAAAACTTAAAAATTATAATTATGGGGGCCAATAATATAATAATTCTTATATTTTATGGGGTTCAAATATACATTTTTTTAAGAATATACTTGTGTATTATTAAAATTACTATATAAAAATTTTTATTTGGGAAAAATATGGGGGACATTGTCCCCCATTCTCTCAACTTTGTCTATGACCCACTTTTATCTCAAAAAGGGAAAAAAAAAGAGGTAGAGATTTTCCAATTCATATCTTCTACTGCATACTCCAATCATTGGATCTGCTTTGAGATTCGTGCAACTCAATCCCAAATAAACCCCTAAAATCCACATCGTTGGTTCGCTGTGTAGTATTTTCTAGCATACATACCGTATTTTTGTCCCATACCAAAATAAATATCATATATAAAGTTAATCTGAAACACAATCCAAACAAAATGAAATAATAAAGTTAAAGTGAAACATGATGAAACACGCGTCCGCATCTGCTGATATCGTACACGATCTCAGGAACCTACGATCCTTCAATCCACTCCGTCCAGCACAAACAACGCTCTAGATTCTCTTACTTAAAATTTCGCTACGTATGACTATTTGACAAAAGAAATGCTCTAGAGTATGTACGATTATGTTGCCGCTTTAATTGATTTGTGTAAGTTCTTATCATCCATCATCACATAGTATGACTTTAATTGATTGATATTCACTAATTAAATGGATTGCAAAACGGAGTTGACAAATGGAATATTGAAATTTTGCTCTGCCAATTTCCTTCTAAATACTCCTTGATTTTGAAAAAGGGGTGGGATAGGATGAGAACCAAATTTGGTGACAACCGCGACAACGGATGCTCAAATAAATATAAATAAAATCTGTAAAATAGAAAATTTTGAACGAATATATTGTGAAACTCATAAATTGATTGTGTTTCAAATTTTGACCAATTTAAAAGTCGTTTGATACTATATCAAAACTCAACATGTTTTGAACTATTAGGAATATTAAGAAATTTTGATGAATCCCAATGGAGTATCAACCGTCTTTCAAATTGGTCGAAATTTGAAACACAAATAATCTATGAGTCTCACAATATATTTGCACAAAATTTTCTATGTAAGGTATTTTATTTATATTTATTGGAGGATCTGTTGTCGCGGTTGCCACCCGATCTCCACACTAAAAAAATTATAATATGATTTCATAATCCCTTCACATGCAACAAAACTAAAAGGATAGACAGAGATGATTTTCAACGAGACAAAAGATAGTGAGAGAGAATGAATTCCATGAGGAGAAATAATATCGGAAAGTTTTTTGCTCTCTCCCAGTGATCTCCTATAATATATAAAAAAATAAAATAAAATAATACATTTGAACCAGTGCTCTTATCAGATGAGCATATATAGGCTACACTCCAGAGGAAATTAATTAAAAGTTGAACGTAATCTGGAGCGTTATTTTATCACGATGAAACACAAAAGATATCAATTTCGCTTTTGTTGCTCTTTCCTTCTTGCTCTCAAGAGCAAACAAACTTAATGTTTATGTGATTTGATACTGATTCAAATAGATAATTTAATTTGAGTGATGCTATTGTGATTTGCAAAACGCAGTGAAGTAGTACGTTTCGACCTGTTATCTCAAAATTGTAGCTTAAATGACTTATCCAAGCTGCTCACCGTAAACTTAATATTGAAACTAAGTTGCATACCAAAATTTTCTATTTTTAGAGGTTTCGAACTATTTTTTTCGATTTTTTAAATTTGTATAGAAAATGCACAAAATTTTGTATATAAAATGAGTCATTTTTAAAAATTCAAAACAATAGTTAGAAAACTCTAAAAATAGAAAATTTTGGTATGCAACTAGGTTTCAATATTAAGTTTACCGTGAGCAATATGGATTAGTCATTTGAGTTACGGTTTTAAGATAACGGGCCGAAGTGTACTACCTCACTGCGTTTTGCAAAGCGCAATAGCCTCACTCATTTAATTTTATAATTTGTATTATTCAATTTAATACTATAGTATTTCACATTAGTACTGTTCATATTTCAAATTAATTTGTTAGTGTTTCAGTTTAGATATATTTTATATTATAACTTGGTATTTGTTTTGGTATCTACTTACTATCTACGTATCTAGATGCTCTTTTACATTTGTCTCAAAAAAAAAAAAAAAAATAGATGCTCTTTTACATACTCTTTGATATACACAACACTGAATTTAACTGTTGACATACAAATCACGTATGCCTACGAGCGTTTGGTTTGCAACTTTGCCCTTTTGACAAGGGATACCGGTCATTGATATTAAAGAACAAGTAAAAGTATCTCTTCCCATTGTACTCCAATCTCCTTATTATCCTACAATATGTAACACTCTTTTTAGAAACTAATCTAGCGCATCTCCATTTAATATTTTTCCGATTTTGTAACTTTCTTCTTCAAAATTTGAAATACACTCCGGCGATCTATTTCATCCCTTTGTCTCTCCGATGATCTCTCCAACAATATGTCTTGTCTCTCACCGTCTTCGATGCTCCACCTCTCTGCTAAATCTTCCACCTGCCCCGCCCCCCTCCAGCTCCTCTACCTATTCTCTTTTGTTACCACCATCCCCTCCCTCCACCCTCTCCTCCTCTATGACAATCACTGTCTTCTGGCGATATGTTTTGTCTCTTTCAAGATTTATTTTATCTATACAAATATTTTATCCAACAATATTTATTATTCTCATCTAAATACTTTTGTATGAAATCGAAACACTATAGCAAGCAATATAAACATATATATTTCTTTTTCTAAAAACTTTTGTAAAAGATCTAAACACTTTTACAAGCAATATAAACACTTACTTATTTTCATCTAAACATTTCTATTATAAACCTAGACACCTAATATATTTGCCTAAACATTTGTGTGACATCTATTTGAACACCTTGACAACTTATCTAACTTTTTAATTCACCTACCTAAAAACTTTTTACATTTTATCAAAATAATTAAGTTATCTATCCAAGCACTTATATAACATATCTCAACATTTATGGTCCTGAAGAGTGATTTAAATTGAGCACGTAGAGAATAAACAGATATGCAAAAAGTCGTGAACTTAACATTTTTAGCGGCATCTTCAAAACCTTTTGACGTAACCAAAAGAGAAATTAGTTATGATGGTTTTAAGGGGGATTTTTTATGGAGGACATTTAATCACATTATTAAAAAAATTTGCATTAGCGTGTTTGCTTCGAATGGGATGGATTGGGTATGGTAATTAAATGTTTACCAGTACTGGATTGACATTACATATTATCGTTGACCCCACTGTGCCTACGAAATCGATATGTGGTTTTTGTTCTTTACCATGGTAGTTGCTATAAATGGTAATCATTTTTTTTATATTCCATATGATGCGTAATCTATTCCCTAATTTAATGTTTATAACTTGTAAAAATCGTTTTGTTAAGAAATCATCGCAATTTTTGTAAGAAGCTTTTTCTTGGGGCACAATTAGTATTCCACTTCTCATTATTAAAACCTCTTTGTCTAAAAGTCTGTAACTAGTATTCTCAAAGGTTTTTTTAGAGATGGCCTCATTCTCACTGATGATTATGTGTTCACATCTATCTACGATTTTTGATAAAGTTTCCAAATGCACATGCTTCAATACTCCAATGTCCATATGGATTTACTAGTAAGAAGAGAAGATGCTTTAATTACTAGAGATCAATACATTGTTGTTATATATGGCCAACTTCTGGTAAGTAAAATAAGAAAGTATGATGTTTTATTGAAATAATTATGGATTCTTTGTTTCCTGATTTGCTTTTAATAAATGTATTTGGGACACAAATTGTCTATATACTTGTTTAATTAAATCATCAATATTTGTTTAATTAAATCAATTAATTGCTAGCTCCAAGCGTTGTGCTTATTTACTTATTTTAATAGTAGTATATAGTACTCTGCAAGACGGACGTATTTAGGTCATAATAGTCTTTTCTTACAAAAAAAAAATTAATTGAAATTTCTTGTCACTCTTCCAAATACTGGTTTCACCAAAAACAATAATTGGATTTCGTTTTAAATTTTTGCAAATGGAAGGTTGTTGCATCACTCGCCCAGTCTTCTTTCTTTTTTGTAGCAAGAAGAGAAGAAGGCGACCATGGTCATAGGTCAAAGCAGCAAATCAAGGCCTCAAGGCGCGTGCGTTGGCGGGTTGACTCGGTTGAGCATCTTACTAGAGAGGACACAGAATTAAAGGAAGGTTCCCACTGATGGTATACTTAGTGTAAGCGAGCTCTAATATCACATCTTTTGAATAAAATCTAGTAAGAAAAGGAAATCCAATAAGAGCTAGTCTGTGGATGACTGTGGACTGTGGACTTAATTCAATAATCGTCAATTTCGTCTCTGTTCCATCATAGGCGCGTGCGTTGGCGGGTTGAGCATGTTACTAGAGAGGACATAGAAACCAAATTTACCGCTGATGGTATACTTAGTGTAAACGAGCTCTAAGATCACATCTTATGAATAAAATTCAGTAAAAAAAGGAAATCCAATAAGAACTAGTCTGTGGACGACTGTGGTCTGTGGACTGTGGAGTCATGTGGACTGTGGAGTCATGTAAACTGTGGACTTAATTCCATAATCGTCAATTTCATACGTAGCCGACAAAGCGCTTGGATTTTTCTGTAGAAAAAAATGACTAAAGGCCAAACTAAAACTTTGACTCCTGATATCACTTCTCTGGTTGCTCAATTAATTTATTAACCAGAGAACAATAACTATCAATTTATGAATAGCGGCACTAATCGGACGTGACTCTAGCTTGGTAATGAGTGCCAAAACGAAGTGTCCACTTCACAACATCGTGCCTTTGAATTTATGCTGTGAGATTTGAACACCATATGATATCTCACTCTGATTATTGGCTTGTTGATTTGTCACAGGTTAATCTTGGAAATTAATTTTAGTTTCGCCAAACACCATCTCACTCTGATTATATAAAGAGGAGAGATCCATTGACAATGCTTAATTTGACAATTTGGACAATTTGAACTTTCAAAAAGTTTTAAAAATTCTCAAAAACTCTTAAAAATAAAAAATGGTTTGTGGATGTATTATTTAACTTATAAATTGATAGTGTTTCAAATTTCAATCAATTTGAACATCGTTTAATTGCTTATCAAAATTTTGTGTGCTTTTAAACGGTTGTAAATTAATGGATCTTTGAAGAGCTATCAAATGTTGCTTAAATTAAATATAATTGGAAACATAATCAATCTATAAGTTAACAAAACTCTAAAATAGAAAATTTTGGTATGCAACTAGGTTTCAATATTAAAATTATGGTGATCAATTTGGATTGGTCAATCGAGCTATGGTTAAGGAGATATGAGGCGAAGGGCACCAGCCACTGCGCTTTGCAAAGTGCAATAGCCTCACTCTACTTTATATAATTAAATAAGTTAATATTTATGAACATAAATTCATTTTGTACAAACGTACTTTATATACTATTCAAAATAAGTTGTACATTAAATAAATTAATGTGAATATCAATTCATCCAATACAATTAAATACTAATATAGATGATATTGATTTTGATATTATTTTTTTAATATGTCCTCCCTTTTGCAAAATCTCAATGCACAATATTGAATCGTCTTGAATAAGTTGTACAGTCCGCCGACACAGGAATTTTGATATTATTATTTTGGGGAAATGACTCTACACGCCCAAACTTTTCCCTAGTGACAAGTTGCCCCCAAACTACCTAATTGTGACAAACACACCCGCAACATCTAATTAACCCTCTAATACTCAATGATGGAGTGTGAAAAGACCAAAATGACCTTGTATGTATATGTCATAATAATTGAAGTATTAGTGTTTCATAAAATCTAATTTAGAAAAAAAATAATTATTGATATAAATATTTATAATTAATTGAATATCTATATCATAAAATGTTTATTAACCTATATTTGTAATTTGATTTTAAATGTTATTCTATGTTATAGAATATATTTCATGATAATATATATATTAAAAAAATATTTTTTTAATTTCAGTTATAAAAAAATTAAAAGTTTATAATTTCATTAGTTTGTCTATTTATATTTAAGTAAGCAAATTTATTCCGGTTATATATCATGCAACAATATTTTTTTATAATAATTTTATGAAGTGCTAATACTTTAAATATTATGAGATATACATACAAGGGTATTTTAGTCTTTTTGTACTCCATAATTGAATATTAGAGGGTTAATTGGATGTTGGGGGTGTGTTTGTCACAACTAGGTAGTTGGGGGGGTGTTTGTCAAAAAAAAAAAAGTTTGGGGGACAACTTGTCACAAGGGAAAAATTTAGGAGGGTGTAGAGTCATTTCCCCTATTATTTTTATCTGTCAACTTCCACCTTTTTTTTTTTTTTTGAATAAAGCCCGTAGGCAAACCCCCACTTATCGCCTGCCTAGTCCCTGCTGGGACTTGATCTTGGGTCTCCACGGCGAGAGCCTATGCCACTACCACTAGGCTGTAGCCAGCTCGGTGACAAACTTCCACCTTTCAGCTCGGCTTTGACATCAGATACTTATTTATTTAATTTTTTTTTTTTGAGGAAAGACTTCAGATACTCATCGCTTGCTCTTTCCCATAAAACACTATAATTTGATTGGAAGTACTTAAATTGAAAGTTACGGAATTAATCACATTAGCGTTTTCCATTCTATATTTGATTAGTTGTTTAACGAATGTCATTCCAAAAAACTTTATTCCCGGTCATATGATATATCAGTGTTTCGTTTGAATGGCTAAGGCATAAAACTATGGGGGTTGATAACTGCGGCCTTAAGAAACCACTTAACCGCACCCTAATATATTTTTACTTAAAAATTTTTTTTCAAATACATCATTTTTAACGGTTGCAATTCACATCCTCAATCGAACAAAACACTTATATCTATACAATAGAAAGATCAATAATAAAAAAAATTCACTCAAAATTTATGAGAGTATGAGAAAGAAAGAGAAAATATTACTAATTTAGTTTGGAGATAGATAAAGGGTGTAGTTAAGAGGGGCAATGATAATTTCTTTAAAACTATGTCATCAATGTAGAGTTATCAAGTATATTAAAAGTATATTTCTTTTATTCTTCTGTGGGTCCTAAAAAAATTGCGATGATTTCTTAATCAAATAAGGTAAACTACCTAAAAGTATCAATTTTTGTACAAATTCAAACGTTTACACTTCAGAGTGAATTTTAATGGCTCAAATCATATTTTATCATATCCGAAATTTTGATTTATGGTTCTCATTAAATTCATTATATAAAAATACTTGGGAATGCAAAAATTTTCTATTTTTGGACCTTTTTAAGTAATTGTTTTGGTTTTTTCAAAATGACTCTAAAATTTAATAAAATAATGCTTGTTTGTATATGAATTTTAAAAAGTCCGAAATAAATACTTAAAAAACTTTAAAAACGGAAAATTTTTGTATTCTTAAGTATTTTCATATAATAAATTTAATGAGAACCATAAATCAAATTTTTGGGCATGATAAAATAATATTTGAACAGTTAGCATTTTAATCCAAAATGTTAACGTTTGTACGATAGTTCTACTCTATATAACCTATTTAAACACTTATGATTCTTCAATTCTGGCGCTGGAGCATATTAAATTAAGCACATGGGGAGTAAGTACATCAGCGAAAAATCTTGAATTTGTCAATTTTGACAACATTCTCAGTACGTTTTTTTATGGAAAAGAGAAAGTTAGTTAGGGAATTTGATTTGGAGAACTAATAGTTGGACTAATAGTTGGAAATTGATGTCATTTATATATGTTTCATTTCACTATCCTACTTCAGATTAACTTTAGTGCTTCATTTATATGACCTAAACTAGAAAACAAGCTAGCTATATCATATAATTATGAAGTCTAAAGATACACGTCATCCAAAGGAGGGCTCACCCCCTAACTTACTGCATTGTGCAGTTCACAACATCAGCCATTGGATTGTCTCGAGATCTGTGCTGGCATGAATATCGAGACAATCCAACAGTTGACGTTGTGAACTGCACAATGCAGTACAGCAGAGTTATGAATTCCATCCAAAGAGCAACATCTAATCAATCATATCCTGATACATACGCCATAACAAAATAGAGCATCCAAAATAACCATACTGCCTTCACAAATTATACTCCATATTTGACTGAAGTAGTAAATTCATTTAGAGACCACAATGCTACAGAATATATATATATATATAGAATTTTGCTACTGTGAGTTGCAACTCACGGGCTGCTCCGTGAGTCAAGGTCAAAAAAAATATCAAATCACCTCCAAATTTCGATTTATATGGCTCAATAAATTCTTCATATCAAAATCTTATAGCACACAAAAAAATTTCATTTTTGGAGATTTTTAAGTATTTGTTTGAGATTTTATAAAATGACTATACAATATTAATAAAATAATCAATATTTTATGTATCATTTTAAAAAATCTCAAAAAAATACTTAAAAATATCCAAAAATGAAAAATTTTTGTGCACTATAAGATTTTGATTTGAAGAATTTATTGAGCCATATAAATCGAAATTTGGAGGTAATTTGATATGTTTTTGGACCCTGACTCACGGAGCAGCCTGTGAGTTGCAACTCACCGTAGCTAGACTCTATATATATATTATAGAGCTAGACTATTATACTAACGTTAGCATTTCGGACCGAAATGCTAATGCCCCAAAATTGTTGTTATCGTATCCGAAATCACAATTTATGGTACTCAATAAATTCTTTATATGAAAATATTGGGGAATACAAAAATTTTCCATTTAAAAATTTTTTAAAGTATTTGTTTTGCATTTTTAAAAATAGCATGTACAAACATCAATATTTTATTAATATTTATGAGCTATTTTCTAAAATTCAAAACAAATACTTAGAAAATTTGAAAAATGGAAAATTTTTGTATTCCTCAATATTTCCATATAAAGAATTTATTGAGCACCATAAATCGTGATTTCAGACACGATAACAACAATTTTGAGCAGTTAGCATTTCGGTCTGAAATGCTAACGTTAGTATAATAGTCAAACTCTATATGTATATATATTTTTGAGATATAATGCTACAGAATATTAAACTGATGTAGTAGCTCCAGAAATTTAATACAAGAGATTTAATATTTAATACATTCATTAGCAAATAACATATCAGATCGAATTATGGTTGAAATTCCTGCCAAGCCAAAATGGACCATATATGTAATTGCCTAATCGAGAATACTAAATCCGTAGATATCCTCGGTAGCTGCTTCAAACATGATATCTGTTATAAATAAATCAAACTTAATCAAATGAGAGATTTTTATTGACATTTAATTAAGTTTAAATGGTTTAACTCTCATAGTTACCTCAAAAAACACATACAATTTTCAGAATCCTCTTTCAGTCGCAGCAGTTGTGGCGGCGTTCATGTATCGGAGAAATTGGATTGTTGGTACCTGGACCACCACCACCTGGTGATGATGGTTGTATAATCGTGCACAATTACAAAATTAGCACTTATATGAAAATTATAATTCAAATAATATTTTGAACTTTTTATCAAAATAAAGATACGGATAACTTATCTTGTTTGTAGGGTTAAATTTTCTAAGATGCACTTTAGAAATAAATTTGAGGATTAATGAAAATCCTTATATCTTAAAGGGAAAAACAGATATCGAGTGATTCGAAAGGAAGAAAGGCAGGGTGGACTTAGTTACCGGTGTTGGGAGCGGGAGCAATTCTGGGGGGGTAATTTGTTGAGTTTAATGCTTGAATCGCCATTGCAGCGTGAAGCAGAAACAACAAGCATAGGATCATCATGAATTTGCTCCTCATCATCGATCTTCTTCTACTCTGTTTCTTGTTTCTGAACTCTCTGTTTCTACCTCTAATATATATATATCTCGCCTTCATCCATTTAATAGATACCGAAAAACTAATTGTACCCCAACAAAAATACTCTAAAAAAGTACTCCGCCTGCATACCTCTAATACATCATGTATGAACACCCTGATACAACATATATTAACACCCGACTGAATAAGGTATGAACACATAAGTTACAACGGACGGTCATTCACTAGAATGTGGAATCTAGGACCCGCCTAACGAAATCATTCACCAGAACATAGAATCTTGGACGGCCCAAGCAGAATCTTTGATGTGTAGATATAAATACCAAATACATCGACTATAAACACCTCATCATGGAAGGTATGAACACAAGATATGAACACCATTTGGTCACTGACAGTTATCCATCATGATGCAGTATATTTAATGGTGGACTCAACTTTTAAATTTCAAATAATTGATTAAGTTGTTAGAAACTGAATTTTAGAATGAAATAATGGAGTACATTTATGGAAGATAAAAGAAGGGAATAGAAAGATTTCCTCTTACATATAATATACTGGCAACTCCAAAAAAATAATTGACTTGTGCAAAATGCTCCCCCCTGTTATTGTATTTGCAAGGGAACTGATCATATATAGAAACTAAAATCTATATCATTTATAGGTTATTATTCATATTAAATAAGTTAATATTCACATTGATCATGTAGTGTGCAACTTATTAGTATAATATAGAAAGTATATTGTAAAAGATAATTAGTATAACAAAGCTATCAATGTAAATAATAACTCTTTTAATATTTTATATAAAAGATATTAATTTTGGGGTTGTTCACTCGAAAGTGCACTACTTTTAAATCCCAACTATACTGCAATTCAATTGCAAGCGTACAATCAAGCTGTGGTATAGTATGAGGCCGAATCCACAGAGACAATTGGAATAACCGGATTAGACTTTGGTTATTTCTAAAACTAAGGGGTTTGTTCTTCAACAGGGGGTGTTTTGTAATTTTTCTAAATTAAACAACAAAACAAATAAAGACTAATGCAATAAGATTAAGGCGTTTCTAGGATTTCGGAGGACAATTTTTATATATAAAAAATAAAAAATCTTATTTTTAATTTTCGAAAATAAAAGAACTTATTTTGAAAAATAGTAAATCCGGGTTTCTGGAACCCGGCCTACCAAAAGTAGGCCGGCTCCTGGGGACCCGACCTGAGAAAACGAGGCCGACTTTGGGGGACCCGGCCTGAGAAAACGAGGCCGGGTTTGGGGGAAACGGCCTACCAAAAGTACGTCGGGTTTGGGGGAGCCGGCCTACCTAAAGCAGCCCAGGTTTCGGGGACCCGGCCTAGATCCAATAATTGGATCCGACCCCTTTCTTTCTTTCCTTCTTCCCTTCCCCCGCTCCCTTTCTCTGCCTCTCCTCTGTCTCCTCTCCATCCGCGCGGCGCCGCCCAAAACCCTGCCCCCCACCCCCAAAAAAAGCACACCCCTCTCCTCTCCTCTCTCCCCTCACCCTCTAGACCCGATTTTTTGCTCCTATCTCGCTTTGTGGCGCCGGCATTTCGAGGTTTCATGATTTTCGACGCGGCTACCGGACAATCTCTTCTACTTAGGTGCGTAGTGTCTCTCTAGCAAATGTATTGCAACTATTTTTGTGAAACTTATATTAGGATTGATAATTTTAGAATTAGAGTAAATCTAGGGTTTGTGTTGTAATAGTTAGTAGATGAGGGTTAATTATGTAAATTTGTTGAAATTGAATAAATGTTGGTTAATTATGTAAATTTGTGTAGAATAGTTGCGTTAGGATTGATAATTTTAGAATTAGAGTAAATCTAGGGTTTGTGTTGTAATAGTTAGTAGATGAGGGTTAATTATGTAAATTTGTTGAAATTGAATAAATGTTGGTTAATTATGTAAATTTGTGTAGAATAGTTGCGTTAATAATCTGGGTACAGATCGAGTACAGAAATAACCAAATGCATAATATGAAAAGAAAAGAAAAGAAAGAAAAGAAAAGGTTACTAAATACTGGAAAAATAATAATGGGCTAATTTTTATATATAACAATTTATTATAAATGTGTTGTTATCATAAAAAAAATTTCGAATTATAAATGTGTTGTAATTGTGATGACATTGTAGTGCTTCACGATGTCGTCCGGCGAGGGACCATCAGCAAACCCTGAAGATTTACTTTTGCGGGTCCCAGATGAGGACCATCAGTTGTGGAATGTCACCGACCCGGTAATTCTATACACTTTTATTTCAATCTCCTTTGATGTTGTGTTGATTTATGGAATTCTTATAATCTTTATGAAATTTCAGAATGCGGTGCCTCTGTCGATGCAAGGTCACAAGAGATATGTCAAATATTATGAGAACATGCGGGATGTTCTCGTGGCAATGGGGTTGTGGCAAGTAAGTCAAATAGATGCTCACGACAAGCTAGACCACGCTCTGATCACCGCTTTGTTAGAGCGGTGGAGGCCAGAAACTCACACATTTCACATGGCCACCGGTGAGATCACAGTGACCTTGCAAGATGTGGCTGTCATCTGGGGCCTACCTGTCAGCGGTCCGCCGGTGACTGGGTACAGTGATGTGGATCTGGTTGAACACCTGACCAACTCTTTCGATGTCCAACTACCAACAAGTGCTTTTAAGAACAAAAAGGTTGGAACGAAAAAGGATGGTTCAGATAGTAGGAGGCTTTCGTATTACTCCCTGAGGTACCTGATTTTCTTATGTAGTAAAATATTTTAATATATCTTAAAAGTTTGGTTAATATAAACTGATTTAGTTTTGTTTGTTCTCATGTTGACTACAGGCTCGCGTTCTTAAAAGAACGGTTCGGTAATGAAAATTACGATCATGACGACGAGACTGAAATGCAGTCCCACACGGCAGCTTTCATCATGGAGATGATCGGGACACTCATTGTCCCGGACAGTTCAAAGGACTGTGTGTCGAGCATGTACGCACAATTCATAAGCTTTGAGCAACCGCGGCGGTACAGCTGGGCCTCCGCCCTGCTAGCATGTCTGTACCGGAACTTGTGCAATGCCAGCCGTCGTGCTACTAGATCCATTGCGGGCCCCTTGTATTTTCTGCAGGTACCATACATATTATCCTTTTCATTTTACTTTTTATGACTTGTGCGGTTTGTGGATGAATTAACGTGAATTGATATGACTTGTGCGGTTTGTGCAGATATGGTCATGGGAGCACTTCGCAGTGGCTCGTCCGGTCGTGAGAGCTGGGCATCCTCACGAAGCGTTCGGTGGTCCTGACGTCCATGTGAGGCACGCATACGGGATCAAGTGGAGTGGTCCAAAGAGGTTTTTGGACCAAGCCAAGGGATGTTTAAGTATCCTCCGTAAGCAATTGCAGGAACTGATGGAGGGTGACATCATTTGGGAGCCGTACGAGGCTTTCTTGAGGGAGGACCTTAACCTTGCACCCCAGACGATCATTGCCGAGCGGCACCTTTGGTGCGTCCGAATCCAGATGATCCATTTCTGGATAGTCGAGTTCCACTATCCAGATCGGGTTATAAGACAATTTGGCCGGAAGCAGCTTGTGCCGCCCCCATTACCGAAGCCCTGGGAGGGCCACGAGGCATACATGCTGTACGAACACAACAAGGACTCCAATAAAAAAAGACCGAACTGGCCAGCTATTCATTCAAGCCATATTCAGGTTATTCAATTGTCCTTATTCCACAAAAAATATTTAGGTTGATATCATAGACCATTACGTAATAAAAATAAATGTATTTCAGGAATGGGGTCAGATTGAGCAGAGGTCGGTCGACCCTTGGGAGTTCTGGGACCCTAACTGCATGGGCGAGTACAGCCTCTGGTATGGCATCTACGGCAAGCCAATGATCCTGCCCCGGACCCGGGTCGTGCAGGCACTGGCGGTGGACATGCCAAGACCATCGCAAGCAGAATTATCCACCATGTCGTATCCTCCGAGACACGAGCAGAGGCCCCGCTTGGTACGTCGCTAACTTTATTAAAATGTTATATTATTACATTTGTACATGCACTGACCTGGAAGGAATTTTGCAGGTCAAGCGGATTCTAGCTCAGGCGGCCTACGGCATTAAACTAATTGGTCGCAAGGCAGGCAAAAAGATCGGAAAATGGATGTTGCGGAACAGCCGAGCACAACTGAAGGATGTGGGCGAGGTGCACCGCATAGACGATCTATATGATCGGTACAAGGTACCCGCGACCGTAGAGACCGAGCCCGATAGCCCGGATGACGAGACCGGCGATGAGATGCCCGCCGGTCCGAGCGTGGAGGATTACGGGGACTACTGGGCTGGCTACTTACTATCAGGGAGTTCTCAGGGGTATGAGTACATGCAAAGTCAGATTACCCAGGCGGACCCGCCACCAGAAGAGGCCGGTACATCCTCGGCATATGCCGCCAAGAGGAGAAGAGGTATGAGACCAGGTCGAGTAGAGCCACGTCCGAGGTACAGTCCTTGTTGATGTGTGAACTGGTATTTGATGTGATTTGTGTTATGATTGTAATGATAAAAATTATGTTATGTTTGTTGTGATTTGTGTTATGTTTGTTGATATGTGAACTGCTTGTTCGTTTGTTTGTTGTGATTTGTGTTATGTTTAAGTTATGTATGTTTGTGTTATGTTTAGGGTTTATATGTTTGTGTGTTTAAAATGGGGCTGGTACCCAGTCTGTACCAGGTTTGACACCACATCAGCAAGGAGAAAAAAAAAAAAAAAAAAAAGGCCGGCTCCCTGGCACCCGGCCTAGAAAGGCAGGCCGGGTGCCAGGGAGCCGGCCTGTTTTTTTTTTTTTTTTCCTTGCTGATTTGGTGTCAAACCTGTTAATTTTTTTTTAATTAACCAGATTATTTCTGTTGTTTGTTTTAAAAATTATCCAGATTGTTTATGTTGTTTGTTTTTATAACGCATATTTGATTTAAATATAATGTCAAGCCATGCTAGAAAGCAAATCAAACAAGATAAAATGGTACGACATAGCATGGAAACAAAACGAAATTTCAATTTCCGCGGCTTGACGACCCTTTAAAGATGCTCTTCAACTTCGATCCGATTGATTTCTTTTTCCTCGCGGAGTTCACTGGTTCCGGTCTGGGTACCGGCCTTGGTACCCCGCTAACTGAATGGCGCTGAGATGAAAATTTTTGCTGAGCACTCGGTTGATCTGACAAAAGAAACCTAACATTAGCAAGTCTTAGAGATATACGTGATAGATTAATCGTTGTCAATAACCTCTAACCTGGAAGGAATTCGTTGAGGATGCGCGCATTTGAAGCCGTGCTGCTGAATGAATGTCTACCAGCTTGAGTACCCTCCGCGTACTCAAACGGCACACGACATTTGTTTTTTGTATGTCCCTGTTCGCCACAACGAGAACACCTGTATGAATGTTTTTTCTTCTTCTCCTTACCCATCTGATCCATGGTCATTGGTAACCGAAGATGCTTCCGTCGTCCTCTCGTAACCTTTGTAGGATCCGGCACATACCTCGGCCCCCCCATATCTGGGTAATCTTCGACAGTACTGAATGGCATAAGCAGCGGCGCCTATGTATTGAACAGGTACTCTGCACTGTAGTAGCACGACACAAATTCGGCGGTACTGTAGCGTCGCTTACTGAGAACAGCAATTACATGTGCGCAAGGTAAGCCTGTCAGATCGGGTTTCTGACAGTCGCATGATGAGCGATGGAGGCTAGGAAAAAGCTTCACGTTATACTTGAATCGCTTCTCTTGACCGGGTTTTCCCTCCTTTCCAGTTACTAGAAACATCAGTTCGTCGAGCTTCACCGTGTTCACCTTGTGAGATTGGGATTTGCGGGTCCGTCGTTGGATTTTATCAACAACCTTGGGCGCCCACTGTTTACCGGATGCAAGATTTACTCTTGCAAGCTCTCTCCGGTCGGCAAACCACTCCAGTGTCTTTGAAAATGTTTCATCTACCAGAGCAGTAACAGGCAGGGCGCGAGCATCCTTGTAGACCTTGTTTAGAGACTCCGGACCGTTGGTTGTCATGATACCCCACTGGTCTATGCCGCCATCATGACTACATGCCCACAAATCTTTCCGTGGATTTGCCAACGCCCTCTCATATCTATTACCTCTTTTTCCGATGTCGTACACATAGCACCATGCACGCTTATTGTGTTCCTTCAGCAGGTCAAATGCATCGTGGTGTCTTTGGATCCCTTTGGTATACGCCGTGCCCTCGAATAATTCGCTCGACCGTTTGTCAAAAGATTTCTTCACGTTTTCGCTGATATGACGTACACAGAAACAGTGAAGTGCCTCCGACCTGGCCTCACAGTAACCCTTGTCAGTCCTCAGAAAAACATTTCGGATGCTAGCATGTCTGTCCGATATAACGGTGAAGCGTACGTCAGGTGCGATCACATTACGACGCAGCCACCCCATCCACTAAGGCCACGATTCATCGTCCTCTGCATCCACCAAGCCGTATGCGAAGGGAAGCAATTTATTATTTGCATCATATGCTGTGGCAACCAAAAGTTTACCTTTGTACCGCCCGGTGAGAAAGGTGGCGTCAACACCAAATACCAGTCGGCAATGTCTGAAACCTTCTCGACATGCACCCTAAGACCATGCGGCCCTAATGAAAAGGTGTTCGGTCGGTGAAATTCGGTCACCTTGCACAACATACCTTGTTCCCGGATTCTTTCGAGCATACGCTTCCAATTGGTTGGGAAGGAGAGAGTAGGCCTCAGACCAGCTACCGAAGGCTACCGCAATTGCCTTCTCCTTAGCACGCCATAGCTTATTGTAACTGGGTTTTTGGTCAAACTTCACTTCCACAACAGAACTAAGGTCGCGCATAGATATACCAGGATTTGCAGCAACGGCGTTATACAGTACCTTCACCAAAAATTTAGCGGTTAGCTGCCTATGATCTCGTCGACCAATGATTGCTTCGCATGAATGTTTGTACGGATTGGTTTTGATGGTGAATGATTTCTTGTCCTTCCAAACGGCGTACAGACGCCACTTACACAGCGGTGCGTGCTCGCACTCGGCAACATACATCGTTTTACTACTGTTAGTGGTTTTGTACGGTCTGTTCTCGGTAATATGATATTCTTGAACAACCTGTACAAGTGCCTCTTTATCAGCGAATTTTCTACCTACGGCTAAGGGATGGTCAAACACCTTCTTTACGCCGTAGGTGATAGAATCTGCTTCTACTTCTTCTGTCGCACTGGAGTGGAAAAAGCGAAATGGTTGCTCATTGTCTCTGTTTAGAAAGGGTTGTGGCACTTGCCTCGACGGCCCGCCGCCTGTGGGAAATGGAGTGCTGTCGTCGTCACTACTCGAACTGCTGTGATCTCCTCCTTCGTCTTCCTCTACCATTCTCTCTTCTTCTTCATCATCAGTATCGTAAAGTGGTGACTCGTTCTCACTGTCGTATAAATCTTCTCCAGGATCGACGTCATCTTCGGCAGCACCAGGAACAGTAGGTTCATTTGCATTAGGCTCGGCCCTTCTTTCTTGCGGAATGCTAACCTCAGGTATGTTTGGTGGCGGTTGTGCCGAGCAGTGTGGCGGGGTATCATAATATGAATAGTCTGGTTGGGCCTGACATTCATACTGCGGTACGTTCGGTGGCGGGTACTGTGGAGCGTTCCAAGTAGTTTGATAATAAGGGTTTGCTGGTTGAGGTTCGTACCCTGGTGGGTACTGCGGTTCAGCCTGTTATTCGTATTGTGGTATGTTATGGGGTTGGTATTGTGGTACGTTCCAGCTGGCTTGGTTGCTGCTGCCGGGTAAATTGTCGGTAGTTGGAACATATGATGTACTGGAAATATGTGGAAAAATATCGACATAAAGTTCGAGCATTAATTGGTTTTGGCCTAGAGCAAGCGACAGTCTGTCGTCATCAGATACCGGGAGAAGACTGTAGAAAGCACTATCAATACCTCCAACATTAAATTTCGCACGGATATCTAGTCTGCACTGGCTTTCGAGCAATCCTAGATGCTGATATATTAATCTCCTCAGAAAATCAAACGTTATATTTACGTCGGATGTAAAAATGTTTCTGGGAGGCAGATTGTAAGCGGCACCCATAGGACCATTAATTACCATACCACCAATATATATTGCGATGGATACCATTGTATTTGTGAGGAAGAATGAGAAAGACAGGAATAACGAATGATAAAGAAAGAGAATGAGAAAGAATGACAATGATAATACTTATTCTGCTGGGCTACCTATTTATAGCCAAAATTTCCTGGCCAAATCCCTGAAACCCGGCCTACACATCAAATCAATTTTTTTTCGCGTGAACGACAAATGTGACAGCACAAACCGGCCTAGGACCTAAGAAAAAAATGTCAGATCTAGGCCGGCTCCCCCAAACCCGGCCTACTTTTGGAGGCCGGGTCCCCCAAACCCGGCCTACTTTTGGAGGCCGGGTCCCCCAAACCCGGCCTACTTTTGGAGGCCGGGTCCCCCAAACCCGGCCTGTTTTGGTAGGTCGGGTCCCCCAAACCCGGCCTGCTTTTGGTAGGCCGGCTCCCCCAAACCCAGCCTGCTTTTGGTAGGCCGTTTCCCCCAAACCCGGCCTCATTTTCTCAGGCCGGGTCCCCAGGAGCCGGCCTACTTTTGGTAGGCCGGGTTCCAGGAACCTAGATTTATTATTTTTCAAAATAAGTTCTTTTATTTTCAAAAATTAAAAATAAGATTCTTTTATTTTTTATATATAAAAATTGTCCGATTTCGGACTAGTCGTCACTTGGCCTCCGGCCACTCTAACTGTATCTGTCACGTACAATTCACACAAAAATTGAACCGCGCTCTCGCATCTGTCAGATAGGAGTGTAACAGTCGTCGCTCTCGCGTACGACTGGTGCGCAACACAAGTAAACCGGTATTTATGAATTCTTGGTATTAACACGTTTAGTTCTGGTATCAAACAGTATCAAGGACCAAACCTCAGCTCTCACTTGTTGGCTTAATTCCTAACACACTTCTAACTAACAAAGGTACAGACCGCAGCTCTCGCTTGTAAGCCCAACCTAAGTCCCGGTACCAGTGTCCCAAAGTGTACCTCCCTCTCGGGTAGCGTAAGACTCAGCTCCTGCGTTTTGTCTGGTTGCCCTCTCGAATCTCTAACCCACTCTGAATGCAAACTAGACCCAGTCACATGCGTACTAAGGCTTAAAACTTAGGGTATGGCCAATACCTACTGGTTACCTGTTCGAGCACACAACCCAAGCATAGATGCAGTTTCAATTATAAACAATACACAAGGAATTAAAATAAAAAATAACCAAGTAATCGCATAAATACCAAAAACCAAGTCAAGACATCATCCTAATCCTAAAAACTACGAGTTTAGCCGGACATGACTATAACAGATACAAACAAGCAAGTACAACAAACAGAACAAGTCATCATGCGATACAAGAAACACGAATCAATCACAAACAAACAGTAAAAGAGAAAACAGTTGTGAAGTTCGGCTCCCAGCAGTGCACGTGCGTGTCCATCGCTCGTCGGCTCGCCGGCTCGTCCCTGTCGCGTCCCGACCAATTCGACTTGGCTTCCTCTCCAAGAAAACCCTCTTCCTCTCAAAGGCTGCTCTGAATTCTCGTGTAAAGCTTGCCAAATCCGCGGCTCCAATCTCCCATTTATACTCAAAAATCTAGAACTCTTGCCATATTTGCTTTTGCTCTCGGCTGCAACCCTTACGGACCGTAAAGGGTGGCTTCAGGCCCGAATTTATCCAAATGCTCCGCGTTCTTTGCTCCTTGCTCCATCGGGACCTAAAACAACAAAAAGCAAAGCAGTAACTGAAACACAAGAGAATGCATGTAAATGGGTGCATATGCCAGTGAATTGGATTAATTATGTAGGTATTTTCCTAAGTAAAAGTGTGTATTTTTGGGTGCGATCAAGGGTCTCCATAACATTTTTCTATTTGCAATTAACTTTTTCTTTCTTTTGGGCTGTTATTTGGAAAAAAATCGTCCTAATTAGTAATTATGATCTTTTGCTGTCAATGCTATTTGGTCTTTGCAATAGACTGATATATTTCTAAAGATGACTCCTGTAAATTATTTTTGTTCAAACCAATAATTCATATATCGACAAAATTTTGACGAGCAAAGATAACAATATGAAATTTAATAAGTTGAATTATAGTTACGAGCTGGAGGAACATAAACTATAATTTAATTTTTGTTTTATTTCTATTATATGCAGACGGCGCAATTTTCATATCTATTTACTATTTTAATAACCAAAATTGGACAAAGAATTTCGAATTCTTGTAATCCATGACTGAACTCATATTAAATTTCCATTAAAATTTTACTTGCCTTAATTAATTTTATAGACAAATTAATTACTGAAAGTTTCTCATAAATATGAGCTAATTGAAGATTTGGAGCACCTTTACTCTGTTATTTTATCTACTACAACCATGAAAAGTGACTAGTACCTATAGAGGGAGGGAAGTAAAGTATATAAATAGGGAGTAAAAGACTGATAAACAAATTTTAGAACATATAGTGCGTTTGGATTGAGCAAGGATCAGTGAAAGAATTGTAGAATAGAGAATAGTAGATGAGATTAGTAAAAAAATAGTGATTTTTGGATTAGCTAAAGAATAGTAAAAATAGGGTACTATTCGAAATAGTAAAAATGTTGTTTGGATTGTTTGTTTAGAATAGTGGTGAATTGTTAAAAAAAATAGTAGCTAATCCATATTTCATATAGAATAGCGGATTAGCAACTATTCTTACTAATCCGGATTAGTGGTTATATGTTTGGATTATGTTTGGATCATACAAAAATTAGAAATAGCTTGCTAATCCGATAAAAGTGCTATTTTTTGACAATCCAAATGCACCAATTTGGTATTATACTATGCATAGTATTATTGAAGCATAGTATTTTATATCCTCGATCAATCGTTTTAAAAAAAATAATATTGGATTAGACTGCTCGATAATAATATTCATATACAAAGTTACTTTTCAACCAAATTTATCTTTTATAAGAAATTTATTAATATTTGGTCAAGGTCATATACGAGTGAAAAGTGTAATTAATTTAGTTGGGTTGATAAGTAGATTTTATCGACCCGAGACTCAATTCCTTGACTATCGTTTCACAAATTTTTTTAAAAATCGAAAATGGAAAGTTAATTTTTCGGAAAAGAGTAAGATGATCCCATTTTTTACACCTGTAGATAGGACCGAAGGAACCCTTCAGTAGGGCTTTTTTTTTTTTTTTCTCCGCCACATTCTGATCCCGGTTTTTAAAAAAAAAAAAAAAATTTCCTTTCAGCGAATGGTTAATTCGGTCCCTTTAGAAGGGACCGAATTAAGCATTCGGTATGAGCCATTTCATTTTTTTAAATGGCCGGCCACCCCTTCTTCCTATCTCCCTTTCTTCCTCTCTTCTTCCTCTCTCCCTTTCTTCCTCTCTTCTTGCTCTTTCTTTTCCCCATTGCAGCCGCCACAGTTAGGGTTTTGAAGGTCGGCACGTCGAAGTTGTCATTTTAACAGATCAACGTCATATTTGCGTTCGTCGTGTTCTTCTCATCTCGCTGGTACCTTTTTTTTTTCCCGATCTGTTTTTTTTCTGTAGAAAATTAGATTATATTTTTTACTAGGTTGTTCATGTACTTCTCGTAGGAAAAATGAGTATGATACTCATCAATGTATTCCACAGAGGTCAGATCCTCAATACACCTACTGGAGTTAATTACGACATTTCCCCTGCGTGTACTATCCCTGTCAATGACTGGATAACCCTGGAGGAGTTGCGGAGGCAAATCCATACCACTCTGAACTTGCTCCCTAGCCATTTCAACCTGAAAATCAGAGCACGGATCAACACTGCACAACCAGGCTCTGGTAACTACTTTTTCACTCTTTTTTGGGTTCACTGCGAGCAGACTTGGGAGATGATTAAGTTGGCCGCGTGTCCAGTTGTTGGTTTTAGAGCTATGGAATTAGTTGTTGAATCTGAACCAAACCCCAACCCCCATGGTGGTTATGACCCATGTCCAAATAGTATTCCCGGCAGTAGCAATCGAGTTCCGACCGAGGAAACAACACACACCTCAACCCGAGAAGACCTAATACCAGCCGATACCAATGAGGGGGATGTTGAGAACTGGCACTTGGATGAGGAAGATACCGATGTGAATTCTGATGATGGGGAGGGTTTGACCATGGAGGATATCGAGGATGAGATAGACATCCAGATTATAGTAAAAGAGTGGCAATCATCCATCCCTTTCATAAACCGGGGGTTGCAACATCCCTGCCTTCAGTTTAGAGATACTGAGCCCATGCCAATTGCCAACGAGCCATTCTACCGCAAACCCCCCAGAATTGATGGCGAATTTAGTCCTGGCCAGCAATTTGCCTCCAAAAAGCAACTCAAGGAAAAACTTGCTGAGATTCACTTAGAGAAAAACATTACACTTGAGACCGTAAATAACAACAAAGTCATGTACGTTGTTAAGTGTAAGGATGAAAATTGTTGATGGAGGTTGTATGCAAGGGTAAATGATACCGGTACATAGCAAATTGGAACACTGGGGGAAGAGCATGCATGTTACGGAAGTGCCACCAGATTAGATCACGAGCAAATGACTGCCAGACTGGTTGCTGACACAATCAGGGATCAGTTGAGGGATAACATGGAGATGTCAGTGACTGAAGCCAGGGGCCTAGTAAAACTAAGGTTTCCCACTGTCCATCCATCATACAACAAGATATGGAGAGGTCGGGAGTTAGCAATTGCCGATCTTTTTGGTAGCTGGGAGAAGTCATACGAGATGCTCCCATCGTTGTTGAATGCCATACAAGCAACCACACTGGGTACCTGTAGACACCCCAAAATTAACGACTTGGATGACCCCCAAATACCGAATCTAGTACTCAGATAAGTATTCACTCAATCCAGCCTTAATTTATTTCTTAGTTGCATGGCATCATCATGTTGAATCTTTCAAAATATTAGTTAACATTTCCTTAATAATATGCACCCGTGCATCTCATTAGCATATGCATGCTTCTTTATTTTAAGTCTATATAAGTCATTCACAATAAAACATTAAAATAATAATAATAGTAATAAATAAATTATCAAATATAAAATATAAAAACAAGCATCCTTATCAGACAAATAAAAAGAAGCAAGAGAGACACCTTTGCGTGTTGTTCCCTAAAATAATAATATCTTTAACCCGAATTTTAGCATAAATAGACAAAATTCTAAAAAAGTGGAAGACAAATATTCGCATATATTGGTTATGGAAAGTAGCGCTTCAATCCTTAATGCATATGTAAAACAAAGGACCATAAATTAAAGGGTTAAAAAGTAATTATAATGAGAATAGTAACAATAACAGTAAAATATTTTCTTAATCACCAATATAATATGTCCCTTAGTTATGAAATTTACAAAGAATGATAAATCTTAATCTTCAACACATCTCGGTAACAAATTAACAAAAAATGTTTGAACAAATTGTCTTGGCACCAATATATCAGAAAATTAATACGAACTAATTAGACAAACTCCAAGATGCAAAGGATATTTTAGTTGCAATAGCAAAATCAAATTAATGCCTTGAATTATATTCTCATGCTCACGGAATCTCTCATATAAAATAATCAAATGAACTTTCAATTAAATATGTACTAATTAAATAGATTAAAATATGGAACTATTTTGTATGGTACTTGCTTTGGAGTTTGCATTTGTAATTTTCTTGAGACATAAATGAGATATTTTCATCCAAGTTTCTAGACAATGACCTCACTTTTGTCTCTTTATCATGTAAAAATAATAATAATGAAATAATGAAAGAAGAAAAAAATAATTTCGGCAAATGGATATCCATCACTCACATAAAATAAAATTTCAAGCTCACGGATAAATATAATTGTTTAATTCGAATATGCTTATGGAAAATTTAAGGAAAATCGAATATCAATTGATATGCATGGGCTAACTTTTGCATAAGAATTATATCAACTTTTACGTAAAATTTAATAAACGCCATGAGGATTTGCAGCCATATATCATACATGAAGTCCTGGTTTAAATCAATGTGACCAAAGGAAAGGTTAAATTATCAACATACATGTATAAGATATTTTATCATGAATAGATCAAATTAGTACGGACACACTTCTCCAATCTTCCATGCGAAGACTCCTCAGGTGTCTCTTTTCTATGATTCATGACCAAATGTATTTTAATAAAAGTTGCACCGACTCATTTTCATAAAGGACTAGGAAGTATGTACGTATTTACTATAGCATATACATAAACATGAGTAGTCAAGTAAATATATCAAAGATCTGAAGAAACGACAATTACTTTGATCAATATCAAAGCACATGTCACGAAATTAAAGTTTACAAGAAGTATATACATGGCATGATTCATACTTCATGAAAGTATACTATTTTGGTGATTAAAATGAAAGTCCTTGCATTTCAAGTAAAATCTAGAGTATTCCTAGGAAACAATTAACAAATGTAATTCCATAATGTACCCTAATTGGTGCGCATTTCATATGCCCATATGATCAAATAGAGACATGTTTTCATGATACAAATTTTAAGAATCAAATGAAAACAAACCATGACACAAATTTTAGAGATCAAATAGAGACACATTTCCATGATACAAATTTTAAGAATCAAATGAAAACAAGCCATGACACAAATTTTAAAGATCAAATAAATACATGTGTTCATGATACAAATTTCAAAGATCAAATAAATACATGTGTTCATGATACAAATTTCAAAGATCAAATAAATATATGTGTTCATGATACAAATTTCAAAGATCAAGTAAAGACATGAATTCATGACACAAATTTTAAGAATCAAATAAGAACATTTTATGATACAAATTTTAAGGGACAAGTAAGAACATTTCATAAATCTATGTGCATGATACAATTTTTAAGATCAAATATAAACATTTCATATGGAGATATTTCATAAATCTATGTGCATGATACAATTTTTAAGATCAAATATGAACATTTCATATGGAGACATTTCATAAATCTATGTGCATGATAAAATTTTTAAGATCAAATATAAACATTTCATATGAAGACATTTCATAAATAAATGTGCATGACACAAATTTTAAAGACCACATACAAACATATGATACAAATTTCAAAGGATCAAATGAAGTCAAATTTAAGGACTATAAGGTACTTCACACAAATTTCAATGAAAAAAATCTTAACCAAGATACAAACTTGCACCATTATCAAGCATGGCATACTTAGGCAAAATATATTTATCATTTGGCATTTTCATGCATGTGTATTTTTATGTGTGCATTAGGACCCACATTCATTGTCCAATTGCATGGCCATCTCACCTATAAATACCCCTCCCCATTTTGCATCTTCTCCATGGCTAGTAGAGTGAGTGTAATGCACAAGTGAGAGTGAAATCTATCCCATACTTGTGAGAAAGAGAGTTCCACAATAAAATCTTGTTCATCTCCTAAGTAGTGAGCAAGATAATAATATGAGTGAAACATAGAAGGATAGGTGTAGCTAAGCTCCCTCGTCGGCGTCGAAATCCCGTCGAACCTTCGATTGCCAAAGTCTAGTCATCCAAGTCGTTAAGCACTTCCAACCAAATGCCTAGATGATGCTCGGTCGAGGAGGCTTTTCCCGACTTGACAACATTTTCAATAACTTTTAAACTTCTCTTTATCTACTTCTTTCTTTTTATTTGCTATTTTTGTCGTTGTTATTGTTATTTCTTTAATCGTATTTTTAATTTCCATCTCTTATTTATAAAAAAAAAAAGATAAATAAATTTTCTTTGTTGTAATATTTTCCTAAGGCCAGATTAGTAGAGACCGAAAGTTTTTTTTCGGGTGAGTGTGGTGCCTAACACCTTCCACATTCATAATCAATGCACGAATCCACCTTATCCTTGGGCTAAAAATAAAATTTTACTTGTATCTTTCCCGGTAAAAATCGGGTGGCGACTCCATAAAAACAGACTTAAATTAGCACTGTTACCGGTCGGGTGTCGGGTCGGTTTAGCGGGTAGCTACAGTACCAAATTCAGGTTGGAGCATGTGCCATCCGATAGGTTTGGCATTCACATTTTCACAAGGGTTGCGTGGGCATTTGGTCGTGTATTCAAGCTTGGCCGTACCTTCGACCTGTCATCACTGTCGATGCCGGGTTTCTGTCCGGAAGGTACAGGGGTAAGTTGTTCATGGCTTGTGCATATGATGCAGAACAACGGCTGGTACCACTTGCATTTGGAGTAGCTGAGGAGGAGACCGCGCACAATTGGGGATGGTTCATGAATTGGTTGCGTCTAGAGGTTGTTGGTCCTGGAAAGATCACAGTAATTTCCGACCAGCATGGCGCTATCAGAAATGTCTTTGAGCAGCCACACCTTGGGTGGTGTGAAGCAGCTGGAGAAGCCGTCCACCGCTTCTGTACCCAACACATTGCGTCAAATGTGTACAAAACGTGCTTCAACAAGAGAATTAAATCTCTATTTAGAGTGGCTGCCAAGCACAAAAAACCATGGAGATGTTTGGAGCTGCTGGAGAAGATTAAAAACTAGAAACAGGAGGCATACGACTACATAATGAAGGCGGGTAGTAGAGAATCACTGAACAATGTATTCAGGCTTGCTAGACAACTCCCCATATGTGCTTAGTAGAGAAGACATTTTTTTAAATGTGTTGAGTGGTTCATTCAAAGTAGAGGAGTTGCAGCACAGTGGGAGGCCACAGGATTGGAGTTTGCTCAGAAAATAACAGATTTGTTGAAGCATCGGGGAGACAAAGGAAGAAGACTGGAGGTGGTTCCCCTGACTTGGCGTACAAACTTCTACGAGGTTTTTTCTGAAAGGAATATCACAAAACCTTGTACATGAAAAATGATCGGGACATCATGATCTATCCGAATATAAATTTTAAAAAATACGCTGTGAAGACGGATCGATCGCAGTTTTCGATTCTTTCCAGCTGAAAGTTACAGAAAACCAGAAAACCAGAAAAAAACTGTGCAGGTTGCTGTTTTGTGAATTTTGTAGGAATTTTTCTGAAAGGAATCTCACAAAACCTTGTACATGAAAAATGATCGGGACATCATGATCTATCCGAATATAAATTTTAAAAAATATGCTGTGAAGACGGATCGATTGCAGTTTTCGATTCTTTCCAGCTGAAAGTCACAGAAAACCAGAAACCCTAAAAAAATGCAAAACCCTAAAAAACCAGAAAAAAATGCTGTTTTGCGAATTTTGTTCGAATTTTTCTATAAGGAATCTTACAAAACTTTCTATATGAAAATTGATCAGCAAGTCGTGATCTAGCCGGATATAAATTTTAAAAAATGCACTGTGAAGACATATTGTGCGCTATTTGAAAGTTTTTGCGCAAAGGGCAAAACTGGAAATAACTGTAATTAATGTTGTCATTTTCGTATAAAATTTAAGTAAAGAAGCGTACCGCACGCGAGCTGGACTGTGCGTGTGACACGTAAGCAAGGCTTTCAACCGGTTCATCCATTGGCGACATTGGTTGGCTAAGGGCTTCAGGATGGTTGTCTGTGAAGTAGAGCTTTGGCATCCCTCTCTTGTACAGCCATGTCTGGTAATATGCCTCGGCTCCTGGGGAAGAGTCGTATGGCCTATGTTCAATGACTGGAATAGGCGCCTGCTCAATGTAGTATTGATGAACTGTTGTCCAATCCTTTTTTTTCATTGGCCCCACGACCTGAGCTGTGCACGGTTTTCCTCAACATCTTCAACTCTTCGTAGTCTATAGGATCCGGAGGGGGGGTTGTCTGGTACGACCCGAACTGGCGCATCACCCTGTCAGGGTGATGATACTTGACAACCCACATGTGTACCAGGTATGTACGACACATCCAGCAACCGAAATCGTCATATACACACTGGGGGAGGAGACCATAATAAGGTTGGTATGGTGTCCAGTTCACATACATACCATCCAGCTTGTCAAGCTGCTCTCGGTAGTGCACCACTCCACAGCCATGGGGGTTCTTGGTGAAATCATGTTCCCCTGTCCACTTTATACCGAGGGGGGTCTCCGCCTAGGATCGTCACCCCCCAGTTCCTCGTCACCGGCTGGTACTGGACGACCTACCGATATATGGTTCCATGACCAAAACTGCAAAAACACTAGCGAGCCACCTATCGACGCGACCTTCTTGATTGATGCCCTAGTCAAGTTACTATACAGGTAGGCAAGAACCGCCTCTCCCCAGTTCCATCGAGGTGGCTTCCGGAGCTCCTCCAGAAATTGCAGGAAAAATGCCGGTACTGA
This sequence comes from Cyperus esculentus, assembly GCA_030179965.1. Classification (NCBI taxonomy): domain Eukaryota; kingdom Viridiplantae; phylum Streptophyta; class Magnoliopsida; order Poales; family Cyperaceae; genus Cyperus; species Cyperus esculentus. The sequence continues at coordinate 3,678,436 of JASGLE010000013.1, read as the reverse complement.
TTTTTCGCTAAGATCCGGAAGTAGCACTGACCCGAATAAATCTAGGCAAAATGCACGAGTGTACCGATCTATATCCGCTTGATCGGCATTTTCTTCATCAAATTCACTAAAAGTATCGTGCAACCACTTCAGCCGAATTGCATACTTCGAGAAGTGCAAACGCTCCTGTAGTGTATTTCTCTTTTCCAGTCGCCTCGGCCATGGACACGAAGCAGGATCATCAAAATTCGGGTCTGCATCACCCCCCAGTAACAACTCTACCATGCCGCTCCAGTCATCGTCACTGTCCCCGCATACTTTTTGCCCTACAATTAGATTTGAATGATTTAATTATTTAACACACAATTCTCTAAAACGGTGACAAGTACAAAAAAAAAATAGTCCATGTTTATTTACCGGTAATTGGTAAGCCGAGCAGGCAGCTGACATCCTCTAGCGTTGGAGTCATCTCCCCACAATGTAGGTGAAACGTGTTCGTCTCGAGTCACCACCTCTCAACGAGCGCGGTGATCAAATACCTATCAACATTGCAGTTCCCGAGCTGCGCAGCCTGAAATAGCCCCAACGCTAAGAGGTTATCTTCTATGCATTCTCTTACTTTTAGTACGGCGCAATGGGAGCAGACGCGCAAAGTGTTTTCAGGCTGCGACAAAACCAAACAAAAGTTATTAGTACACATAAACAGTTAAAAAAAAAACATACTGTGGGCAAAGATTAATATTTCAAATGCATGCATAGAGAAAATTACCTCAGTATGGGCAATCGAGGATCGGTGGTAACGCTCAAACAGTAGTTGCGGAAATTCGTCCATCTGCAGGTTACAAAATATCATGTTAATTTACAATAAGTGCAATTTTTTTTAAAAGTCCTTAAAATCACAGCTAAAATTTTCCTACCATAATATCTATAAATTAGGCTAAATTATTTTATTTTTTTTCCTAAATTTCGGTTTTTTTTTTATTTTGGTTTCGGTTTTTTTTTTTTTAAATGCTACAAATCCGGTACCGAATCAAATTTTCGGTTATTTATACTACAAGAATAGTTTCGGTTTTAGTATTACCAATCAACCAACAACCCTTACAATAACATACAAATATACTCAAAATTTATTAAACAAAAAATATACATTACAACTCTACAAAACTAACAACAAATATCTTCTAAATTTCTTTACGATTACCATATCGACAAACAAAGTAAATTAAATTTCGGATTAAATAGGTAAAAAAATTATATCTTCAAATGTTCGTCAAAATATAAGATCGTGGGGTGTTTCGGATTCTACTCTTCAAAAAAATTAAAAACTTGGCTTCCAACAATGGAGGAAGGGAGAAGAGAAGAGAGGAGAAGGGGCGCGGGTGGGGGGAGGAGAAGAAGAGAAGAGAGGAGAAGGAAGAGAGGAGAAGAAGAGAGGGGGGCCGGGCAAAACAAACCCAATATTCCCTACTGAAGGGCTAATTCGGTCCCTTTGGAAGGGACCGAACGGTTCCTTCGGTAGGGATTTTTTGTGGCCGGGATAGGGGGCACGGGTGAAAAAGAAAAAAAAAAAAAAAAAAGAGCCCTACCGAAGGAACTCTTCGGTCCTATCTACTGGTGTAAAAATTAGGATCATCTTACTCTTTTCCGAAAAATTAACTTTCCATTTTTTATTTTTAAAAAAATTTGATCGTTTCACCGTAGAATTCCATTACCACACGGTCCACACCCATAGACACAAACAACAAGGTTCTCGTATCTAAATACTTTTCAAAAGGAGCAACCTACCGTCCACAGAAATATGTATCATACATCCATCGAATGAGGTGTCATATGCTGTATTGGAATTCATGTCACCCGTCTTTATCCACATCGGTACTACTTCGCACAAATTTATAAACTACCCCACTTTTTCAAATCATCAAACAAAATACCCCTCCTCCAAAATTATTAACAAAATACCCTTGTAGGACCATAAATCACTCACATTTTACTCTATTTTCCCTCCTTCCCTTTTACTTTCAATTATTAAAATTAAATATTTATGAAAATGTTCTTCATTTTGTTACTTTTATTTTATATTATACATATGTGATATTAGAAAATTCTTATATAGATAAAGAAATTAATATACAATTTTTCTGACCAATACGAGTATAATTATTTGATTTTTAAAATATATAAACATAAATATATATTTTGCTTGTTGAGTACTATGTTATTGTACGTGTCAACAAATACATAAGAAAACAATGTTTAGCACATATGACAATTCACAAGTAAATTGTATTGTCATATTAATTTTATATGAATTTTACAAATTAATATATAAGTAATGTTTAATAATTTCAAAGAATTTTAGTAAGTAAATCTGGAAATAGTTGGAGGGAAAAGGAAGGGAGGGAAAAGAGAGTAAAATGTGAGTGATTTATAGTCCCACAAAGATATTTTTTTAATAAATTTGGAGGAAGAGTATTTTGTTTGATGATTTAAAAAATGAGGGTATTTGGTAAAATTGTCCTACCACTTCACATAGATCGTAGCAGCACATTTTTTTTTCTTTTAAAACAACAAAAACTGTCAAATCACAAGTAACCTTTCCACCCGTTGTTGTTTTGCCCCCCCTCTCTCTGTTTTGAATCCAACGTCTCGTCTAATCCTCTCCAAATCCTTGCACAGCATACTTCATCATTTAGTTATATATATAGCATTTTTAATTAATGACAATTACTAAATGATAACATTTTCAATAAATGTTATTCTATATTTAAAAATTGTTACATTACGGTGAAAAAATATTATCTGCAACTTGACATTTTTCAAACAAAAAAATGATATAAATTATTTATATAAATTATTTGCTTGAAACTTTATAGAAGTGATTACTCCATTTTTCATAAATGTTACTCTATATTTGACAATTGTTACATTATGATAAATAAATGGTACTCTATATTTGACAATTGTTACATTATAGTGAACAAATATTACTCTATATTTGACAATTGCTACATTATGGTAAACAAATATTACTCTATATTTGACAATTTTTACATTATGGTGAACAAATGTTACTTCAACTTGACATTTTTGAACAAAAAATGATACTAATCTTAATTTATGTGCCATCTTCTAGTAATTTTTTTATTAAAAAAATATTGAATTACTAATCTTTGTACTTTGTGACAAACATCTGTAAATCATGTAGTATTTTTATTTACTTATTACTAATAAATGTTACTTTATGTTTTACAATTGTTACATTACGATAAACAAATGTTACTTCAATTTAATTACTCAAAAAAGAAATATACAAAAATTCTTAAATTACGATAACCCAAAAATAATAGCATCTAAATAGATTGTACTCCACCAGTGGACTAGCGGATGACTATAACATTAGAGTAGAAGTGGCAAAATCTGACTCGACCCGAAAAATCCGTCCGACCCGCCTCGAGTTTCAGGGAAATTCAAACTGACCCAAAACCGACCCGACCCGTGTTCCAGGGAAAGTGAGACTGACCCAAACCCGACCCAGGTTCTAGGGAAAGTCAGACTGACCCGAACCCGACCCAGGGGAATAGAGGTGCAAAAGCTGACGAAAAACAAAAAACCCGCCCGACCCGAACTCGACCCGACCATAAAAAATGTCGATAGATGTCAACCCAATACCTGACCCGACCCGAAAAAATGCCGGCAGCCATCAACCCGATACCCGACCCGATATTTCCAGTTGGTCAAACTGACCCGACCCGACCCGGGAATTTGCCACCTCTACATAGTGATTTAAATTCTTAAGCTTGTCTCGTTAAAAATATTAAAATAATAATAATAATAATAATAATAATAATGGTAATAATAACAACAATAATAACAGTAACAATAATAATAACAACAACAATAATAATAATAACAGTAACACTAATAATAACAACAATAATAACAGTAACAATAATAACAACAATAATAACTGTAGTAATAATAATAATAATAACAACAACAACAACAACAGTAATAACAGTAATAACAACAACAACAACAGTAATAACAATAATAATAATAATAATAACAACAGTAATAACAATAATAATAATAATAATAACACTAATAATAATAAGAATAACACTAATAATAATAATAATAATAATAATAATAATAATAATAATAATAATAATAACAACAACAACAAGAACATAACAACAGTAATAACAGTAATAAAAATAATAAGAGTAACACTAATAGTAATAGTAATAGTAATAGTAGGTGAGTGCTTTACAAAACATGGTATTCCAGTGTGAGGGTAACTTGTCAAATTAGTCACGACTAGCTAGGCTAGTCAAATCAGTCACAACTCACGGGGAGCTGAAGAGGGTATTCCAGCTTGGCACTTTGGAGAGAATTTTTTTGCCGACATGGTGGCATGAATATCTGCTGCTTTTCCGAGAAGAAAAGCAGGGTGTGATTTTCCAATCGAATGGTCGGAATCAGTTGTTGCACCGATCTCAATGTACTTCGGTTTTTGTTGCACTGATCTTAATGTACTTCGGTGTTTCTTAACCATCGGATCAAAAAAAGCAAACCCTGCTTTTCTAAAAAGAAAAGCAGCTGATACCGATCCGACATGGTGCTCCATGTGAGATCAATAGATCTATGGATAATTAAATCAATGGACGCATGATGTTTCCGTTTTCAAAATATAATAAAGGGGTAATGCTGATGCATCCAGCATCACCGACCTCCCATCCCGAACTTATAGTTACAATTAGAATATTATTAGATACTTAATATGTACCGTTTACCGAATAATATGCTAAATTGGCTCACTATAATGACCTGAATAATCTTTTGTATCCCTAGGAAGCCCAGGATATATACATGAAGTCTGGTGTTTTATAATTTTTCAGATACTTCTACTATTATTTATTTTTTCATATTTATTGTTTTAAAATTTATTTTCGTATATATTTTATATTTTTTAATTTATTTTTATATTTTTATGAATAAAAATCCACCACCATTAACATCAGAGGTACGCATAGATGTACTGTGGACAGTTCAAATATAAACACTTGTAACGTGTACGTACGGTTGGATACACGTTATATTTTAATTTAGGGGATTAATCATTAATGGGCAGACATTGTACGTAGACGAAAGCTTAATTAATCAATTGAAAGTCGAAACTCAATTCCAATTTCAGGCTAAATCCAAACCTCAAATAACTCGAATTTGACACTCATTTGAACATACACAGAATCATGTTGGGTAGACACATGTAACTGTTTAACCTATTTACAACATTGTTTGATTAAAAAAACTGCTATACTTGAATTATTAATCAGTTGTACTAAGGAATATAATTTTCCATCCAATTAGGAAGGTGTGTACATACACTGCATCGACACACACACACAAAAAGAATTGCACATAAGGCACGGAGAATGGTCCTATTTTTGCTTTTTGGGCTATGGTCTTAAATTTTTGATTTACAAGATATCTATGGAGACATCCACTCTATATAGGATAAGAATTTGACAGTTCAACCTAATTCCTACCGGACTTAATTGTTTATACGCCCTTCTACCTGTGTTACCCGGATTCGGCAAAAAACCTGCCGCTCCCGTATTCAGTGCGTATCCGATACAGATTCGCGTACGATACAGATTCGCGTACGATACGAGGGCAGTGCGTACCAGATACGCCACCTAGCCACCAATTAAATTATATTAAGTTGACTAACCGATACGGTCAACAGTTCGGCAGGATACGCGTATCCTCGTCTGTGATGGGCTACCAACGAGTCGGCCGCTCACGCCATACTCTTGTTGCTGGGCATTTGAACTCACTTAATTGAGGATGGCTCCTTATATATTCACTTCAGCGCTCCAACAAAAGTTAAATCTTCGAGTTGGGACTATGTTTGCGCATGTATCCGGATCTCAGAAGAGCCTTATTTTTTATAATTTTGTTTATCTGAGCTGAGGGTGTGTGGGACACGTAGGCATGGTTGGGTTTAGACTTTCACCTGTCCATACTTTGAAATGGAGAGGCAATTATTGATGGCTCAGACCACATCCTCCAACGAAAAAACGGATATTCCAATTCAATGTGTATACATGTGTCCCAATTTTTCATATACAAGCTTTTAGCAATATTATCAAATTTAAAATATATTTATCTTTTATCAAAATATATATATAGCCGCACCCGTATCCGAGATTTTTGAAAATTATCGTATCGCCGCACCAGCACCGTGTCGGATACGATACCCGCACCCGTATCCATGCAACATAGCCTTCTACTCTATAACGTTTTCTTATCAACATTCAATATATCTTATTTACCCATTAAGTCTTTTAAGTATTTCTTATTTTTCTTTTAATTGAATCAAAATAGATATTTGACATTTAAATTTGATAATTCCTATTTTACCCCTCTTCTTTTTCTTGGCATATATGGAATTCTCGAGTCATGCATATACCAGGGAATGATTGGTATCTGCTTTTATTGGATCTGACGGTTGAAAGACACCGAAGTATTTTGAGATCCGTACAGTAAAAACTGAAGTACTTTGAGATCAGTGCAGCACCAGATCCCAACCATCCGATCAGAAAAGCAGGGTCTGAGAAAAGCAGCAGATACCGATCCACCAGGGACTAGAAGAGTGGGTATCCTCTAAGTTACTGCATATTTTGCAGTAGCTGATTGCAAATCTCAACCGTAGGTTTGAGATCACGGTCAAAACAAACTAAGACGGTCAGTGTATTGGATGCACGGAGTAGGTATTAAAGGAAGTGTGCGGGCAAACGTAAATATTGCGGTAACTCAGAGGATCCGAATTCGGACTAGAAACGGACCAGTTGCAATTAAAATCAGAGCACGGTATGATTCATTAAACTTCTTTCAGCTGGCGCCCCTCGTATGCACCCAGCACATAGCCAAAATAATTAATGCGCATCATTATGGTTTTTATTATGCGTCTGATATAGTATCATTTTGTTATTGATTTTTTATTTCATTTCTCCGATTTAATAAAAATAAGTAATTACCTTCCCAGTTGGGGTTAAATATTGTAGCTTATTTTTGCCTCCTTCTTTTAGAGATGGCAAAATCTGACCCGACCCGAGAAACTCGCCTGACCTGAAACCCGACCCGAGTTTCAGGGAAAGTCAAGTTGACCCGAATCCGACCCGAACAACTCGAAACCCGAGCTGACCCGGGAAAAGAGATGCAAAATATGACCAAACCCGAAAAACCTGCCCAACCCGAACCCGAACCGACCTGAAAAATTCCTAGCAAACGTCAACCCGATACCCAACCCGAAAAAATGTCAGCAGCCGTCAACCCGATACCCGACCCGACCCGAAAAAACGCCGACAGCCGTTAACCTAATACCTGACCCTACCCGATATTTCCATTCGGTCAAACTGACTCGACCCTGAACCCGACCCGACAATCTGCCACCTCTACTTCTTTGAATAACTTTTCGTGTAACAGAATTTCTTTTGCTAAGGTAGTGTCCAATGACGACTTCGAAGAATTAAATCAAATAACATATTAATAGAACAAGTTCATTCACCATATGAAGGTGGAAAGGATGCCCAATACTAAATGTAACTGACTAATGAATTCTGCTATTAGTTATTAGATCACGGTTGGGAAAAAAATGAAAAAGCTGATATTGAAAAGGAGGATAAAAGAAAAGAGGAGAGATCCATTGACAATATTTATTTTAACAATTTTAACAATTGTAACTTTCAAAAATTTATAAAAATTCATAAGAAATCTTAAAAATAGAAAAATGTTTATGGAAGTTATTCTTAACTTATAGATTGATTATGTTTCCGATTATATTCAATTTAGGCGATATTTGATAACTCTTTAAAGATCTTTTAATTACAACCGTTAAAAAATGTACAAAATTTTGATAAAGCATCAAAATATATTCAAATTGATTGAAAATTGAAACACTATCAATTTATAAGTTAAATAATGCATCGATAAAACTTTTTTCCATTTTTAAGATTTTTTATGAATTTTTACAAATTTTTAAAGATAACCATTGTCAAGATTGTCAAAATAAGCATTGTCAATGTATCCTCCTCAAAAGAAAATGATGAGAGATCCGGTGCCAACGCTCCAACGGTGCCAACAGTGTCAACGGGCAGATTTTCATATCTAAATTTTGATTTATATGGCTCAATAAATTCTTTATATCAAAATCTTATAGCATCCAAAAAAATTTCATTTTTGGAGATTTTTAATTATTTATTTCGGATTTTCTAATAGCAAATTATACAATATTAATAAAATAATCAATGTTTCATATATAACTTTTGGAAAATCTGAAATAAATACTTAAAAATCTCTAAAAATGGAAAATTTTTCATGGCACATGATTTTAATATAAAGAATTTATTGAGCCATATAAATCAAAATTTGGATATAAAAATCTGACCGTTGGCACCGTTGGCACCGTTGGAATGTTGGCACCGGATCCCTCCTCAAAGAAAATATGGGCACGTTCGTCTATTCATTTCAGAAATTGATATTAAAATGTCAATTCAATGAGTAACATGAAACAAAATTAATGTGAAGGATAAATAAGAAAAACTGAAAGAGTTAATAGGTAAATATGATATGAGGAGGGTTCCAATGCCTTCATTTTTTGTGCCTCCATCATGCCTCCACTTTTTAAATTTCAAATAACTCAAATTTTAAACTCATTTTTCAAAACAAAACAATTAGATATAATCTATATCCTTTCATTTATGTATATGTAAAAAATTATCAAATTTGAATATTATTTTGTTTGACATCAATGGCTTCAAAAAAATGTACTAATTTGAGCAATTTCTAGACGTTGATTTTTATAACTCATTGATTTATATAAAATAAAACAAAAAATAAAAAAAAAGTTGTTATATGCACGTAGAGAATATCATATTGATCAAATCTAACGGTTTTGTTTTGAAAAATGAGTTTTAAATTTTGAGTTATTTGAAATTTAAAAAGTGGAGGCATGATGGAGGCACAAAAAATGAAGGCATAGGAACCCTCCTCATATGATATATATATTGATCAAGTGTTGAGGGAGAAATAAAAAAAATGAGGTAGAGTTGAGGGTATACAAGAAATTAAGCCTTCCTAGAATATCGTTTTACTAAGAAAGAGTTATTAATTGCTGTACTCAAATCAATAATCAATGGAAACCAAGTAGCTAGTTCTACGTACATTCAAATTGTGAAGGTGCGAACGCTGGATTTTCTTCTTTGGCCCATTGTCTTACATATTCCACAAAACATTTAGAGACATCCACACTATATATATGTAACAAATTAATCACACAATTGAGAAGTGCACAAGTCCCTTCTACATTTGAGCCACTACTTGTAATCCCGCGCGCAACAATGCCTCCACCAAACAATGCGCCATTCACTCCACTTTTTCTTGCTTCATTTCTCCTTCTCTTTTCTCAACCGATTTCCAGTGCCACCAATTTCACGGATCGCAATACCCTTCTTCGGTTCAAATCGCAGCTCACCGACTCGCTCGGAGCTCTATCCTCATGGAGCAACACATCACTCGACATCTGCAAATGGCGTGGAGTCACATGCAGCCCGAATAACCAGTCTCGTGTCGTAGCACTAGATCTCGACTCTCTTGGCCTCTCTGGTCCGCTGCCTCCAGAGGTTGCTAACCTCACTTTCCTTAACCGGTTAAATGTTCCGAACAATTCCTTTGCCAGAAAAATTCCTTCTGAGCTCGGCCTTCTCCGCCAGCTCCAGTACCTTAATCTGAGCATGAATTCTTTTCAAGGGGAGATTCCACCAAATCTGAGTCAGTGCAAGAACCTTACTACTATTGCTCTCTCTAGCAACGAAATCACGGGGACTATACCGGAAGAATTTGGCACTCTCAAGAACCTCACAGAAATATTCTTTGACGGTAACAAGATTACCGGTACCATTCCTTGGAAGTTGGCTGTGAGCTCTCCTCTTCGTTATGTTGTCCTTACAAACAATAGCCTTACTGGTGAAATTCCAGCTTCTCTTGCCAATTGCTCGTCATTGATTGCTTTATATCTCTCATACAATGAACTTAGTGGAGAGATCCCTCCCACTCTCTTTAACAATCAAAATCTTACTCAGATTGAGCTCATGAGCAATGATTTTTCTGGTCATATCCCACCGATCTCATTAAATCCCTCACCAATTACTTATCTTGCTCTGTCTTCAAATAATCTTACTGGAACTATCCCATCCTCAATAGGAAACTTGCCTTTTCTTGACACCCTCCTTTTGGCCAACAATTTCTTGGAAGGGAGCATTCCTCAAGAATTACAAATGGTCCCCAATTTAACAGTACTGGATTTATCCATAAATCACTTGTCTGGACCAATTCCCCAATTTATCTATAACATTTCGTCTCTAGTTTATTTGGGCTTAGGAAACAACTTTTTCTCTGGAGAACTACCACAAGAAATAGGTTATACACTACCAAATCTTGAGACCTTGATCATGTCAGGAAACAAACTAAAAGGCCCAATCCCGAGTTCACTGCCTAAAATTTCTGGACTTCAAACACTTTATCTCGGTGGAAATGCTTTCAGTGGAGTGGTGCCAAACTTGGGAACACTAATTGGCCTTCAAGACCTAAATTTGGCTTGGAATCAACTTGAAGGTAACATTACAACTTTCCTCGACTCCTTAACAAGTTGCACTGAGTTGGTAAATCTATATCTGCAGTACAACAATTTTGATGGAACCTTACCTCGATCAATAGGTAAGCTCTCTCAAAACCTGCAGTTGATGATGTTAAGTGCAAACAAAATTTCTGGAACCATTCCTGATGAACTTGGTAACCTGACGAGCCTCAATACCCTTTTTATGGAACAAAATTTGCTTGTAGGTAGCATACCTGCTACTCTACGAGATTTAAACCAATTGATCATTCTTAGATTGTCTTCTAATAATCTCTCAGGTCCTATTCCATTATCTCTTGGAAATTTGAACCAGTTAAATGAAATTTACCTAGATGCAAATCAATTGAATGGTAGCATACCCAGGAGTTTGGGAAATTGTATCCATCTGTCCAAGGCAAACTTCTCCACTAACAATCTTCAAGGTCAAATTCCGGTGGAACTTGTTAGCATTTCTTCATTCACACAATTCTTAGATTTGTCACATAATTCCTTAACGGGACCGATACCTACAGAAGTGGGGAATTTGAATAATATTGGTGCTCTAAATATTTCATACAATAGTTTCTATGGTGGAATTCCATCTAGCCTAGGCAATTGCCTTCCCTTGGAATATCTTCGCATGGAAGGAAACCTCTTTGAAGGAAGTATTCCGAGCTCATTTTCGGCCTTGAAAGGCCTCCAGGGGATTGATCTTTCTTCCAACAATTTATCTGGACAAATTCCAGAATTTTTCGAGTCATTTGGTTCCTTAAATTATCTAAATCTCTCTTTTAACAATTTTGATGGCTCGATACCTACTGGTGGAATATTTAGTAACCAAAGTGCAACATTTATTCAAGGAAACAAAAATCTTTGCTCAAATGACTCCAATCTTTTTCCGGAAGTACCATCATGCTATGCATCTACCTCCACAAAATCGAACTCCCATTCATTGATGGTAGTGTTGGTAATTATTGGAGTAATTGTTATTCTATCCTTGATTGCAACGTTACTATTTTTTCGGAGGAAAGCCCATAAAGCACAACTTCCGGCAGATCCGTTAAAGAAGAAATTCAGAAGAATCACTTATTCTGATCTAGACAAAGCAACCAATGGATTTTCACCAGTCAACTTGGTTGGAAGTGGGCGTTTTGGTTCAGTGTACAAAGGAAAGGTGGAATTTGAAGTTAATCCTGTTGCTATAAAAGTTTTTAATCTTGATATTCATGGAGGACTGAAGAGTTTCACTAGGGAGTGCGATGCTCTGAGAAACCTTCGGCACAGGAATCTTGTTCAAGTTGTTACCTCTTGTTCAAGCATAAATCATTTAGGCAATGCCTTTAGAGCAGTTGTCTTTGAGTATATGTCGAATGGTAGCTTAGAAGAATGGCTGCATCCAAAATCAGTTAGTAAGTTGCTGACTCTGGCTCAGCGGATATGTATATCAATGGATGTGGCTGCTGCTCTAGATTATCTTCATGATGGATGCGGGCTTCATATTGTTCACTGCGACGTGAAACCAAGCAATATTCTACTGGATCATGCTATGACCGCTCATGTGGGTGATTTTGGTATAGCCCAGTTTGTGGCTCATGCCACGACAAAGACAAATAATACATCAAGCTTATCTGGGTTAAGAGGTTCTATTGGCTACATAGCACCTGGTACTATTTGACATAAAATTTATTATGGATACAATATTTGCCTTCGCAATTTCATTTAAGTTTGGCTCATTTGTTAATTTATGGCTAATCATACATTTTTCTTTTTTCCATGTGATTCATGTGGTAAAAATGCAGAGTATGGGATGGGCGGCAAAGCCTCGCCTGCCGGAGATGTTTATAGTTTTGGAGTACTGTTGCTTGAGATGCTTACAGGAAAAAAACCTACTGATGATATCTTCAAAGAAGGTTTAAGTTTGCCATCCTTTGTTAATGAAGCATTCCCAGATCGAATCATCGAGATTGTGGACAATGCAATCTGGCAACAGGAGAGTGATGTCAATTCAGGGCTGTCAGAGCATAAGACTATGGAGTGTGTTTTACAGTTGATCAAGGTTGCACTGTTGTGCACGGCCCACTCGCCGAACCATCGGATTACGATGCAACAAGTAGTTGCAGAGATTGATTCTATTTGGCAAGTTTTTTCAAATTGAAGGGAAGAAGAAGATGTTTTTTTTGTTTGAAACAACTATCTATTAAAATGCTTGTGCTTGCAACTACTTCGATTTAGTTGATAAATAAATTGTCATGTATTTGTTCGTCATGAACTTATTTTGTCATCATCACTTATAGGAGCTGATCAAAGATGCTATGTATACAAAAAGAAACCAAATTGTGCTTGCTTATAATCACTATTTTTCATGCAGTATATATATGTGTTCTTCTTAATTTAGAGCCGGTGTTCCAGAGTATAACATAAGGTATATAGGAGATGGCATTTGGTTATTACAAACAAAAACTTCTGCAGTTTAAATTAACAAACTTGAACCTTGCAAGTTGGCACTAAAAAAATACAATACAAAAAGTTCATTCAGTGCAATAAAAGGTGGCATCAATCAGACCTAGCCTGGTTTGAAATGAGCAAAAAGTTCTAGGAATATTTACTAAAAATTTATTGTGTATATAACAGTTGTGTACTAAATTTTGTATTGTATTTTATACTGAATCATACTTAAATTTTGGGTACTCAATATTCAAAAGGCCATAATTATCATGCACTGAATTTAAATTATTTCTTTACACCTTTTTTCTAATATTATTTATAATATTTAATATTTATTTGTAGAGTTTTATAAATAATTATTAATTTATCATGCTTGAATTTCGTTCTGAATTTTATACTTAATCTTATCCTATCTTCCAGGCACTCAACATTCAAATAGGCATAAATTTTGATAGGAAACTCCGATCGGAGCAAACTTCACTGATGCACCGCATTTATATCTGCATTTTACCAGACTTGCATCTTTATTTTGACCAAAAATTCCTAAGTTCATGTGTATTTAGTTAGTTAATTGTCTATAATCCAGTTACTGCTTTATCTTGGTCCTATTTTGATGAAAATGGAGCTTTTGGAGCTATTTGGACAAGATTTGAAGCAAGGAGCAAAAATAGGTGCTGGAATGCATTCCTTGCGGGCTGCAGACAAGGCCTTGCTGGCCGCAAGCACTTCAAAACCGCCATTTCTATTTCTTGCCGGCTCGCAACCGCCAATGCTATCTCAAGCAAACGCGCAAAGTGCTAATTCAAGCAACCGACGTGCTATTTCTAGCACTTGCGGGCCGCAGGACCTCTCTTGCGGGCCACAAATAGGTCAAAACCGACTGGAACTTCTATTTTATAGCGCACTCGCTTCTTTTAGGCGATCTCTCCCTAATTTCGCCCAAAGAAACCATAAGTCGGTTGTTTATTTCTGGGAACATCCTCGCCTATATAAGCATCATCTTTGAGGGTTCTAAACATCAAGTTTTCATGATCATAGAGAGTTGAGTTGTGTTAGAGTTAAGTTAGTTCATTAGAGTTTAAGTTGAGTAGTTGCCAAGTAGAGAGTCAAGAGAAGGTGGGAACGTCGCTCAAGCCAAGAAGACGGTTACTCGCGCCTTCTTAATCTTCATCGGTGTTTTCTTTTTTCTCTTACTTGTTGTTTATGTTTACTTTAGTCATGTCTAAGTAGTTTAGTAGTTCTTAGGGTTTAGGATGATGTTTGTTTGTATGGATTGATTGCTTACTTGTTTAGACTTAAAGTTATTTTCAATTTACTTTGCGCTTTCATTAAAATGGTGCTTATATTGTTTCTTGCTTGTTTGGTAAACCCGTGGATTAGGCCAAATCTAGTGTGGTTAATAATATCATCTGACCAAGAATTGATATCTGTACTAATTGGGTACATAACTTGTTGTCCAAAAGTACCCGAGAGGAGAAACTGCGGTTTGACGAGAGTTGAATCGGACCCTAGAACAAAAGTGAATTGAATATAGGTTTAGAGATAATCCTATAAATTTCTATTGAACTAAAAGTGTTAGAAGAACCAACACAAGAGAGTTGAGGAACTTGTAATTGCTTTGGTTTGATTAGGAATTGATAACTTGAGTCAAAACACCAAAACCAGAACATAACAGCCGTATGTCAGCTCTTGCAGACCGCAAGAGACGTCTTGCGGGCCGCAAGCATCTGTAAAATAGAGGTGCAGTGTTACTTGCTACGCAAGAGACATCTTACGGCCAGCAAGCATCGGCTATCCTCCGACCATAACCCCTTGCGACCCGCAAGAGACATCTTGCAGGCCGCAAGCAGTTAATCCAAACAGCAAACTGATTCTAAAACCCTAGGAACGCCTGTTTAGTATCTGTTTTAAGTCTTTAATTACTATTATTTACTTTTTAGCATCTGTTAATTGTTAGGAAACCAATCAACAACAAACCCCCACCCCCCCAACTTTTATACCAAAAACACCAAAAATATTCTCTTTAGGACTTAGAATAGATTTCAAAGTCTAGTTTAGAATTAATTTCCTTCCCTGCGGATTCGACCCCGACTATACTGCATTAGATCGTACGCTTGCGATCGAGGCATATTTAGGATTTTAAAAGCCTATACACTTCACGCGTACCATTCACGGTTACGGAAAGCTAACAACAGAGCTATCTGAAAAAAATATTAAAAATAATAATAATAATTAAGGCCGGTTACCAGGACCCGGCCTAGTCTGGTTCCCAGAACCCGATTTTAATACCTATGTAAATAAGATTTTTTTTTAAAATAATACGCCCCTTGTTTGTGTTTGTGTGTGGAATTCTACAGTGGAAACGACAGTCAAGATTTCAGTCTCGGGGTCAATAAAATCTGCTATAACCAACCCAACTTAATTGGACTTTTCATATATTAAAATTCTTATGAAAGATAAAATTGGTTTAAAAGTAACTTTCCATATGAAAATTATATCGAGCAGTCTAATCCACTATTAAATTTCTTTTTTTTTAAAACGATCGAAGATATATGAAATTGTATTATGCACCATTAGGACAATTTGTCTCCAAATAACAACCCAAAAGGAATAAAAGCTTATTTGCAAATGGAAAAAAAAAATAAAAAATTAGAGGTGGCAAAATTTGATCCGACCCGAAAAATCTGTCCGACCCAACCCGACCCGACCCATGTTCCAGGGAAAGGGCAGACAGACCCGAACCCGACCCGTGTTTCAGGGAAAGGCAGACAGACCCGAACCCGACCCGTGTTCCAGGGAAAGACAGGTAGACCCGAACCCGACCCGACCCGGGAATAGAGATGCAAAACCTGACCAAACCCGCCCGACCTGACCCGAACCCGACCAGCTTGAAAAAATGCCGGCAGCCGTCAACCCGATACTCGACCCGACCCGAAAAAATGCCGACAGCCGTCAACCCAATACCCGATATCCAATCCGACCCGACATTTTCCATTTAGTCAAACTGATCTGACCTGACTCGAACCCGACCCGACAATCTGCCACCTCTAAGAAAAATGTTACGGAGACACCAAAATCGATATCATCAGTATGAGTATTCATATTAAATGAATTGTAATTCAATCAATAGCTTTATTATACTAATTATGCTGTGTTGTATACTTGTGTACTATACCAATAAGTTGCATACTAAATAGGTTAATATTAATATCAAGAGTCCAGCTATGGTGCTATGCATAGCACACTTTGGCTGTGCTAAGCGGTCCGTATCCTCATTTCCAGAATAGTCGATCCGAACCGCTCAACGTAATATTTACATCAAAATAGGCTAGCAAACCAAATTTTATTATTTTTAGAATTTTTTTGCTATTTTTAATGAGGGGAGAATTATTATTTTGTATGAACCAGATCCCTTGGTTTTAGTCATTTTCTCTTCATCATTAAAAATCGACTATTTGGATACCGAAAACAAAGATACAGATCGCATAGCACAACCAAAGTGTACTATGCATAGCACCGTAGCCAGACTCTTAATATCAACTTATTTAATATTATTAATAACATGGTATTCATTTTAGTTTCTATATATCAGCTCCCTTTCGAATATAAATAACAGAGGGAGTATTTCGCACAAGTCAATTATTTTTGTTAGAGCCGCCAGTATCTCTCTATATTAAAAGCACGCAAGGAATTGAGATTTCCATTACGGTCTCGCGAAAAATGGTTAACTAAGATTTTGTCATTATATTGTTAGCATTAGTGAAAATTAAATTGTCCACAGCATAGTGCAGGTACGCTGCTAGTATATACATATATATATTAAATGGATGAAGAAATTGAGGTAGAAACAGAGAGTTGAGAAACAGAGTAGAAGAAGATCGATGATGAGGAGCAAATTCATGATGATCCTATGCTTGTTGTTTCTGCTTCTCGCTGCAATGGCGATGCAAGTAGCAGTTGCTCCCCGGAGCGGTAATTAAATGCTCTCTGCCTTTCTTCCAAGTCACTTTAAAATATAAGGATTTTAATTAATCCTCAAATTTATTTCTAAAGTACATCTTAGAAAATTTGTTAAATCCTAAAAACAAGATAATTTATTCGTATCTTTATATTGATAAAAAGTCCAAAATATTGTTTGAATTATAATTTTCATATAAGTGCTGATTTTGTAATTGTGCACAAACACATGACAATTTCATGGATCAGGAACATATGGACCGTCTGGCGCAAATCCAACTTCTCCGATACATGGATCCCGCCGTTGCTGCGGCTGAAAGAGGTTTCTGAATTCTGAGAATTGTTGACACCCAAAAAAAAAAAAAAAAAAAAGTTAAATAGATTAACAAAATAAATTGATTATGGAGGGTGAATCCACGGCCAATGTCTTATGATTTATGATCAACACATGTAATTATAACTCCCCAATTAGTTATGATCAACTTCTCCGATACATGTACAATTAGTTCTTATGATTGGGGAGTAATGAGCATCAGTTAGTATCTTGAGCATAACTGTTGCATGCTGACTCGGATTCAAGTGAAACAAAATTCATATGAAAAATTTGTTCTCTTTTGTCAATTAATAATATGGATTAGATTTTGTGAAGGAAGTGTGGTCATCTTAGATGTGCCATTTGATGTCATATTTTGAGAGATCTGATTTGAGAGGGACGTGTGCGCTTTGGAAACGAGCTCCGAACACAGTTCGTTGCAATATCGCATGCATGTCGGTCATGTAGAACATTTAGAAGGAGCGAAACAGACACATTTTTCAGCATAATCCCAAATTGATTCCCGTCCTAAGGGATGACATAAGGCCGAGGTTAAGGATTGGCAAAAATATTCTTAGGGCTACCTTAACCAGTTAGGAAAAATCAGAGTCTCCCATGTATAAGAATATGGAGCACTACTGCTTCCCCATTTTCTTAAGCTTCTTCTTTCTTTTTTTCTTTTTTTCCTTTGTACAGATAAATTTTTATCAATGAATCAAGTAGGTGATTTGCCCGCTTCTTCAAAAGGAAAAAAAAAAAAGAAAAGAAACTGTCCATATATACATCCGGAGAGTACACATTTTGTAACATTTACTCTCAATTTTGTAATAGAATATTTAACATCTATGGACAACTTGTACCAACTGGTATTGAGTCTTATCGATGTGCCGCAAGAATATTAATTTCCAATGGATTGAGACAGAATCGGTACCAAAAGAGATTAGAGAGATTGTTCTGCTGGTGTCTTTTGTGGTTTGGAGAGAGCGCTGTTCTAGAATTTTTAAAGAAACCTCCAAACCACCAGAACAGATGGCGCTGGAGGTCCTTCATGAATGGAAGATGATACACTAGTTTAGTATTCTAATTCTTCTTGCATAATAACAGCTTAACTCTTTCTTTTTTTTGTTATTTTTGTAAGGTTTAGGCTAGCTCATTAACACAAAAAAAAAAAAGAAGAAGAAGCGACATGAGGCCCAGTTATATATCATTTGATTTGATAGGGTCGTCGGTAGTTGGTCTTGGTAAATCAACTGGGCTGCCATATTCATACCCTAGATAGAAATACCCTAGATAGAAAGAGGGAAGCATTCAAGTTTTTTAGTTATGCAACATCATTATTAATCTCAACAATTAATTTTTTTTCTCTCTTCTTTGTCTCAAGCAAATTGCTCAAATTAATTTTTTTTCTTTTTTCATTAAAGAGATAATATAATTGTCTAAAGAATAGAAACTCATTGTATTCTTTTATATGAATTGATATGTAGCTATAAAAATATATTGTATAAAAAATATTTTAAGTTCAATATTTATTTAATAAAATATATTTATGAAAACTATATATTTATTTTCAATATCTATTAATTTATGTAATATTATTTTTTCTTTCGCCCCCCGATTCACAGCTCTAGTATATATATAGAGGAGGGATCCATTGACAAATCCCATCTTGACAATCTTGACAATTTCATATTTCAAAAATTTATAAAAAATCATATAAATTCTCAAAAATAGAAAAAAGTTTACGGAAGTATTTCTTAAACTATAAATTGATTATGTTTCCGATTATATTCAATTTAAGTTATATTTGATAGCTTTTCAAAGATCCGTTAAATTAGAACCGTTAAAAATTACACAAAATTTTGATAAGCCATCAAACGATGTTCAAATTGATTGAAATTTGAAACACCATCAATCTATGAGTTAACTAATACATCCATAAATCATTTTTCATTTTTAAGATTTTTTATAAATTTTTATAAAATTTTAAAATGTTCTATTGTCAAGGTTGTCAAGATAAGCATTGTCAATGGATCCCTCCTCGTGTGTATATATATATATATATGCTGTTCACAGCAAGTTCAGATCCTCTGTTAATCATGTTTCCACAGTATTTTCTGAGAAGGTTGGAAGGCCCATATACTGTTGGGTCCAAAAGCCCGTATCTCATCTTCACAAGGACAAGGCCCAAAGGTGGTTAGGGAAGTTTTGCTCGTTGTGGTTGTTCTGAAATCTGAACTGGATGTGCATATGCTCTCTTTGCATGCAGGGCCCCCAAATATTGCATTTGCATGAGAATAATGAATTTATTTGAACCAGACGGGTTTTCTTATGTTGTTCTTTTTTAAAAAAGAACAGTTTTCATTTTGGACCCTGCTGACAAGTGACAACAATTTTCAGATGATTTTACAGGCAGCTGCACCTATTTATTTAATGATGGTTTGATAATGTATTACGCTTTTTGTTGGATGCTCAATACAGTATATATATCATGATAAAGAAATGCTGTTTTAATTGCATCCAGTACGGTCCGCTTGAAGCAATTCTGTCACGTACGTAGCTTGGTGCTTAAATTGATACCAGTTTTAGTGGGTCATGTTTATTCTGATAATAATGTTCCACTTCCATATCTAGAAAAGAAAAAAGAGAGCACAATAGGGTTAATGCTAAAAAAGAGCGGGTTGCAGTCAATATGCTCGATCATTATGAAAGCAGCTTCTTTTCAATTTGTAACATTTGTTGGGTTTTATAAATAATAAAGTAGGCTTTTGTCCTACTTACCAAAAAAAATGTAGGTTCTTTTTTCGTCTTGTGATACAATTAATTAAGTTATAGCTGTTGTTATACCTGAGCTAAAATTAATTGAAGCCAATGGCTTAGTATCCACTATCCACTGCCTCAAAATGGAGGAAAATAAGGCTGGAAGTATATGCAATTAATTAAGCCCATTTTTATTATATATACTAGTATATATAATATGTATTTTCCTCCACTAAGTTGGAACCCCTGAGATGCTCCATTACTGGCTCAAGTAAGAAGTTTATGCTGTCTATGATTAGTTGATTTCAGTGGGTATATCTTTTGTTGTCTTTGACTAATAGAAAAGTATACGCTGGGTAAATTATCCATGATTTATTAATTATCATCTGGTACCAACTACATACACCCAAATTGTTAAAGAATATTTAAATAGGTACATTATATGTAAAAGTTTCAGTTTTTCTTACAAATGCAGCTCCCTGCTGCCATGTCCAAGGTCCCAATAAGGAAGAATTAGTTTCAGTACTAGTGTATTCCTGGCAAGAGAGATCACACTGAAAAGGAGCTGTTATCATCATAACATATAATCAAGCAAAGGAAGCAAGAGGTGTTCTTTACTGTGAAGTTCAAGCTGAAATGGAAGATAAACAAGCGTACGCAGTTATGATCTTGTACCAAATAATACTTGCTGGTAGTAACATCCTTTGTAAAGATGTTTTGAATGGTGGAATGCCTACAACAATTTACTCGTTTTATCGATTGTTTGTGGGTACTTTAGTCTATGTCCCACTTGCCGTCGTTCTTGGGAGGTATGTATGTTATACGAGCCCTCGAACATTCTTGATTTCATTTCATTTCTTCTTGATGCTTTGAACTTGAAAAGTTGAGGCGGCAAAAGTGTCGATCGAGTCCATAGTTTTTCTATATAAAAATTTGTTTCATTGTGATTTTCCTTTCTGAAAGGAACTTTCATATCGTCACGGTTAAGACTTTGGTGTGTATATCTTTTGCCTCTTTTGAACAGAAAAAATGCACCAGAGCTGTCATGGAAAACTGCCATCAAGATCTTCTTTGCAGCCATGTTTGGGTAAACATACATCAAATTTTATATGTTTCTAAAATTTCAAATTAATTAAGATTTTGTGTACCAATACAATTTCAACTGGATTTCAGGTCCACATTTATTATCAACATACTTGCAATTGGAGTTAAGTACACATCCTCTACTGTGACAGCGGCCGTCTCCAATGCAATTCCAGTGGTTACTTTTACATTAGCTGTATTACTACGGTAATTTTAATTTTGTTTTTACTGGCTTTTTTTTTTTTTTTTTTTTTTGAACTTTCAGAGCTAATTTAAAGGTAAAGAACAATTGTTCTTTGAAAAAAAAGAGGCCAAAGGAAGAACACATATCCACTCGCTTTGGCAAGCATGAATCTCGGGAGCTGGTTTGGGTAGCATTCAATTTACTTAAAACAACCTTTTTCTTCTGTACCAGAAAAAAATGCCCTCTGATCATTCGGTTGAACTGCAATTTTTACATATATAGAACAATCATACAAAGTACATAAAAAAGAAAATATAAGCTCCAGAAGCTATAGGATGCTGTGAGCAGAGGAGAGCACGGTGAACATTACTCCGAAAGCTATGAGAACATGAAGGGAAAGAAAAGAGAACATGACAGATGAAAAAAAGAGAGAATTGAATTATGGATTGAATGATGATTGCAGAAGCATATGAGATTAAAGAAGAAAAAAAAAGCGATAAAACAGTGTTTCGATGCTTCTGTTTGTGTTGGTTGACTCGAGTACTCGACAACTTCAATAGGCAGAGGGTAGCTTTGGCATCTGAAACTGACGGACAAATCCTCATAGACAACTTCAGATATTCAAACATTTTCTTTACGTATCGAGCACTGTCCTTACAGACGGCTTTAGAAATTTTCCTAATTCCTCCGTCAATGCTGAATTTCTGATCAGAACCATTGTTTCCGATTCTTGTACATTATGAACTCTCTGAAGAATGGCTTACATGACTTCATTTTTGAAGTTCAATTATATATAAAAAAAAAAAAAACTCAATATGCTCTGAGTTTATGTATCATTCTAATGTCACTTAATTGAGTTGTCAATCTAATTTTCTGTGTATCTTTTTCTTGAAAATTGTAGGATGGAAAGTGTAGCACTTAAGAAACTATCAGGAACTGCAAAAATTCTGGGAGTAGTGCTTTGTTCGGCGGGAGTCCTCGTACTTGCCTTCTACGAAGGACCTAAATTGAAATCTATAAATCATCATCGCCCTTTTCTTCACGCGAGCGACCATATACAACAGCCACATTCGAAGGCAGAGTGGATCATCGGCACTTCCCTTTTGATATGTTTTGCAATTGCTTGGTCATCCTGGACCATATTGCAGGTAAGCAGAAAGGAATTAATTTTTTTTTGCTATTGACTACAAATTAATAATTACCTTTAAATAAACTGTTTATTCTTTTTGGGTAATTGAAGAAGTTGATATTTGTGTGACTTCTAAGAGATGTGTTAGCTTTGTTCCTTGGTTGTTATTGTACAAAAGAAGCCTATATATATTGTGAATCGGTATATTTTCAAAATTGCACACAGAAATACAAGTAGTTGAAGATATTTGAGCTGATCTTTATTTGTTATGACTATCATTCATTTCTAAATTGAGTCTGTAAATTAATATGAACAGGGACCTCTTTTGAAGGAATACCCCTCAAAGATTCTACTTAGCGCGCTATGCACAGTATTTGGAGCAGTACAATCATTTTTGGTTGCTTTGATCACTGAGAGAGACTTCGACAAATGGAAGCTGCACTTTGATGATTCTCTCCTTGCAGTGATTTACACTGTACTCTTCAAAAACATTTATTTGTTTGCAAATTCATATTGTTTTATTGTTTTTTAAAAGATAGTCCTTTATTTACCCTATAAAAGCTCACAAATCATTAAATCAGGGAAATTCATAATTGGAAGGGTTCACACAGGATCTATATGAACATTTTGGTAAAAAACATATTTTTGCATTTCATAACTTCATTCCTTCAAGTTCCTGTGAATTAACTTTTAGCAGTTACAAAATTAAATGATCAGAAAGATGATAATCAAGTTGACATGTTTCAGAAATATCTTTAGTAAAAGATGGGTTACTCTTTCAAGGTCAGCATCCTCCAATACCAAAACCAATTTGCAACTACAGTTATTATTTCTGAAATTAATGACAAACATTATATATGCATTCCAGAATTAACATCCATGTTCCAATTTACACTCTTCAGGTAGCATGCATTATAGTATTCTACTAACAAGAACAATGAAAACTGTAGGGAGCAATTGTTTCTGGTCTGGCGTTTTACTTGCAACTGTGGTGCATAGAGAAGAAAGGCCCTGTTTTCACTGCAATTTGGCAACCCTTGTCCCTTCTAATCACTCTAGCTTGCTCCTCTTTCTTTCTCGGCGAAATGATCAACTTAGGAAGGTACATATTGTGCTATTTACTGTGGAACTTCAAAATTGTCCATATATATATATATATATATAACATATAAGTCATACCTGGCGTCCATAGATTACAAATTTGATATATATATTACAAAATTGGATATATCTGTTATATTCTTTGTATATTTATAGACGTATATACCAATGGACGCAAGATGTTTCTCAACATAAAATTAACTACTCAGAAAGCCATTTTTTTGCTGCAGTGATAGTAGATTTTGTTTTTCAACGTCTGTTAAAACCTTTGTTGGATTAGTAATAATGCTCTTCTTCCATGATTTTGTTTTTCATGTATGAAGCAGCTTATTTTGCACTCTAAAGTCTAAACTGATAGGTTTATTACTCTGGTAACTTTTTATTTCAGTGTTTCGGGAGGGTTGTTAATGGTTGGAGGTCTATACAGTGTTTTATGGGGAAAACTACGTGATAATTCGGAGACAAAGCCGAGCACAAAGGCGGAAGTCAATTGCCAAGAGCTCCCTGTTTCGAAGAACTGTACAAATCAGGCTGATTTAATATCGTAACAAGAGATTTTACAAAAATAGATTTGTCTTGATTGACATACATATTATTATGTAATTGCGGTAGTTCAATGGCAGCAGTCAAGTTCAGGGCTTTACAATTCTAAATCAACTATCCCCGAAACACGCATACACACGCATAGGCGCAAACATACACATACAGGCACACGAGAAATGGAAAAGGAAAAAAAAATTTACAATTCATCGTGTGCTGCATCCGCTTTCTTCAGGTCAGACAAGTTATTCCTAAATTCAGATAAATAATTGAAGGCCAGAGAAGCATGTAATGCTGCTCCATACGGTAAAGCTCCCTCGTCAATGGTGTAGAAAGGGGAGTGGGCCATAGCAGAGACTTCCGCAAACTCGTTCTCCGCTCCGACAAAATAGTAATATGTGGCTGGCACAGCTTCAGAGTAGAATGCAAAGTCTTCAGCCCCCATGACTGGTGGTTTTTCTATGACATTTGCAGGGCCCACCATATCGGAGGCCACCTTCTGGAAGTGTGTGTGGAGGGATGGATTGTTGATAGTAGGAGGGAACAAGGGGTGTGCATCATCTAGGAAGTTTACTGTGGCATTACACCTTTGTACTGACGCTTGCCCGATAATCACCTGTAAAAATATTGCTAAATTAAGAAAATTACCAATGCAGACAGTAATTTCCAAGGTCTCATTTTAGTCAAGTTAGACACTGTACATAAAGTCAGTGGCACAGCGATTCTTATTGCCTTTTCATTTCATAAGACAAGTACATATTTCGACCCACTGAAATAATCTGTCATAAAAGGAAACACTCTGGGTAGATGATTAGTTGTTCAGAACCTCACAGGTAGAGACCATCAGAGGCGGACCTCTGTTGATGCCACCCGGGGCAGTTTTCCCCCCTTAATATTTAAAATTTTGTAAAAAGCTAATGAATTATTACCCAATAATCAGAGTTTGCCCCCCCTAAAATTAGTTATTACATGTAAATTATTGAAATTTGTTGATTAAAGTATCTTGTAGACTCAACTAAATTTGATTGGCCCCCTCCTTAATTTCGGCTCAAGGTCCGCCACTGGAGACCATAGTACTGTAACATGCTTGTATCATGCTTGGCTGGTTCGATGCAAAATACACAACCTAATCGTTCCTAAATATCAAGTTGTAAACTGCTTATCTAATTCTGAAGGTCCAAGTCAAACTAACAGTAAAGCAGTATTACCTCCTCAATGCGTTGTTTGAGCTGTGAAAAACTTTCTTTAGAGAAGGCTCTAAAAGTGCCACCTATTGTCACTGAATCTGGTATTACATTAAATGCACCTCCACCTTGAAACTTTGCAACTGTTACAACCTGAACCATAAACATGAACATGGAATCAACTGCATCTCCAGTCACAAAAGGACTGTGAATAGGATTATGATATTTTTTAGTTCTTAGCAACCTATGTTCAGGTCAGATTTTGAAACCACAAAAATAAGAAATTTTAGCTGTCATTTTTTCATGCAATATGGAAGAGTAAAAGGTTACAATGGAATGTAGAAATATGCTGTTCTGCCCCTAGAAGATTGCAATACATCTGATGATCTACATGCCCCTCTCTTAGACTTACCATTTTTATTTTATTTTTTTCCAACAATTGATAAAAGCTAAACTTATGTATGATCATTTTGGTTTATGGAAACAAAGGAGAATTTTTGCAAAGGATAGAGAGGTCAAGACTCAAGAGATGTGCACAGACATCGTTTACCTGGGAATCCAAGGGATCAGCCTCCCGCGAAATGAGGTGCTGTAAGCTGACAATAACATTAGATGCAGCTATGATGGGGTCGATTGTATGTTGTGGTATGGCTGCATGGCCACCTTTCCCAGTGATAACTGCCTCAAAGAACCCACTTCCAGCCATTATTGGGCCTGGTCTAGAAGCAACTGTACCAACAGGGTACTCTGTTGCAATGTGACAGGCAAACATAGCATCAATATTTTGCACTGCACCTTCATCTATCATTCTCTTGGCCCCTCCTCCTCCTTCCTCGGCAGGTTGGAAAATAAGTACAACTGTGCCCTGTTTAAGTCGAAACCCACATTATTAGTGGCAACTATTTTCTGTGCAAATTCTTTCTGTTAGATTAGCAACAAGAATAATCATTGCACATTTCCATTTTGGTCCTCACCCATGACAGACATGTATGTTTCTGGTTATCATCATAATACTTTTCAGTTTTCTTTCAGATATTAGTACCAATTGTAATTCCAAACACAGAGATCAAAATAGGAAATGAGTGCAACTTTTCTTTGTTATCAAAATATTGATTTATGAGGTCTACTTCTCTATATCAAACTTTCAATGTATTTCTTTGTTTAATTAATAGTAATTAATTTCCATTTGGGTATGGTACCCTGATTGTTCAAGATGATTTTGAATAAAATAATGATTCATTTATTCATATTGAAATGTCTTTGTCAACTTGGCTTACATCCTATTATTCAAAAAACTTGAACTAGAAAAAACTATACAAAGGGGGTCAAAAGAATGCTTTAAACAATCTTAATTTGAACAAATCTACACTACCGATCTTTTGTTTAAATTTTCTGAAGTGCATAGAAAAAAATTCTGTGTACGGCACTGGGACATTTTTTTCTGATTGGCACTAATTGCTAACATAAATTTCAAATTCAAAATCTAGAAGAACAGAAAATTGGTGAAAACATCCAGTAGTTGGGCTATATCACTGCATTTCAGAAAACAATACAATGACATAATAAGAAGTAATGAATTTGGGATGCAAAATTTATTTCAGGAATTGACACAATGATCTGTGGGCATTGAATTCCTTGTCGTAGTTCAAGCATGGTGAGTTTAAAAAATTCAATAGAACATATTCCCATTACTCGAGCAAAGATGAACAAGTTTAGGGAAAAGGGGAATAAATTGCTTTACGTGGCAATATATTATGCTAGTCTCATATTCCCTATTAAAGTGAATGTAAAGAGAAGTTGGACAAGGTAAACAAGAATCGCAAACCTGTATCTCACTCGCCCGTTCTTGGAGAATCTTGGCTGCACCTAGTAACATGGCAACATGGGTATCATGTCCACAAGCATGCATCTTTCCTGGAACTTTGCTTTTGTGCGCCCATTCTACACTCTCCTGTATAAACAAGATTCCAGAATATAATGGTAAGCTAGGATACTAATTGGAAGAAGCTTTTCAGTAAATTGACATTTTATTATCACTCTGTACATGTGACATTTACAAATTGATCAAAGCATATCTGATGGGCAGATGCAGACTATGGGCACAGAATTGAGAAGTAAAAACTTACAAACATTATTTTAATTGCATTTATCCTTTTGCAACTATGAAACTCAATTATGGAAATAAATCCATGATTACATTCTTGAACCCCACCCGCACTCCCACCCCCACTGAAATTGTTTAGCAGATTAGAAAGAAACAATAACATAATTCCACCTCAAAATATGGCATTATATAACGTGTATAACTTTTATTCCTGCCAAAAACTTTCCATAAACAGTCACAAGAAGTAATCCGAGGAAAAAAAAAAAAAAAAAAGAAGCCCTAGGAGATAATTAGACACATATTCCGAGTAACAACATTGTGAAACCAGACGGTTACAGAATAAATTGGACAAGGACTGTAGGCTATGGGTGTGTGGGGACACTACAGAATAATTAAACGGGCTAGACATTATCAGGAACTGTAGTAGGCATTTTGACTTCTATTCAAAAAATGAAAGACCATCTAGTGGACCACATTTTATTACAAATGCGGGGGAAGTTCATGAATAGATTCCAAAACAAAAAAAAGAAAAGAAAAGAAAAGAAAAGAAAAAAAAAAAGTACAGCCTACTGGACCTGTCACGAAGTACAGTACAGTTGCAGGTTTATGAATAGATTTTCCACCAAAGAATCATATTTTATCAATAGTGAGTTGCATATACATATGATAGCATATTGTTAAACCACCCCACTGTGATTCTATTTCTGTATTGCATAAACAAAACCTTAAAGAGGGAGAAGCAAATGCACACATTTTTCTTTCAAACTATTGTCTACGTATGTATATAACTATAAACAACATGCATACCCTAATTATCATAATCCTAGGCATTTAAAATTCATCAGAATATAGTAATTGCTGAGGCACTATTGAATTATCAACAATGAACTCAATAATTGCCATATGAGAAAATTCCAAGCTACTCTATAATTGTAGGCTACAAATAAAATAACAAATAAGTCCAAATTATCAACAACCACTTCTTTGTCAAGTACACCATCAGGAACAAAAACAAGGCTAATTCTGCTATGGACCAGATGAAATATATACCATTCATTTTTTATAATCAGATGGTCACAGTATGTCTTTTAGGTACAATTAAAGAGAAATATTCGGTGACCGTCTGTCTTTTAGGTACAATTAAAGAGAAATATTCAATAAGAACCGCTCGATTTTAAATAAAAGGTTGCTAAGTCGATCCACAATGAAAGATTGCTAAGTCGATCCACAGAATAACAACTCCAAAACAAGCAATTGAGTCCAAATCACATACCCAACAAATTAATTCCACTAATTTCGGTTATTTACAGTAACCTCACATGAGTAAAAAGAATCCCAAAACTATAACAAAGAGGGGAGCTTTGTTACTTTAACACCTGAATTGGGAGGGCATCCATGTCGGCTCTGACCGCGACAAACGGGGGTTTCCCGGAGCCAACGAACCCCACGACCCCGGTCACGGCGTACGGATGCTTGTACTTAATCCCCAGCGAATCGAGCTCGGTCCTTATGAGCTCGCTGGTCTTGAACTCCTCGTACCCCAGCTCGGGGTTCTCGTGCAGCCGCCGCCGTATCCCGACCATCCAGTCCGCGACGTCCGGCTCCTTCGCCCGCTCCAGCAGCCCTCCGTCAGGACGGCCGTGGAGGAGCAACGGCAGGGCCGTGAAGAGCAGGAGGAGGTACAAAGAGAGGTTCTTCTTCTTCATGGCGGGCGGAGTGTGTCACAAATGGAGAGAAGTCGGGGAGAGTTAGAGAGTGAACTGGGACATTTATATTGCTGGAGTGCTCATCCTCTGTAGCGCTGCATTGTGTAGCGCAGCATGTGAACCGTTAGATCATCTCAAGATTCGTGATGGCACAAATCTCGAGATGATCTAATGGTTGACATTCTGCGCTACACAATGCAGCGCTACAGAGGATGTGGAATCATATTGCTGCGGGTGGGATCTTTCTTCTCCAGTTGAACTGAACTGGGGTTCGCCAGTTTATGAAAGGAGGACTGGGTTCTGCGGGGACTTGTGAATGGGGGACGTGTCCGTTGGGGAGGGACTGGAGGGGAGGGGGGATGGACTGAAAAAGCTGCTGCGTCACGTGCAGGGCACGTGAGGCAAGATGATAATGATGAATGATGATAAAGCCAACTTGAATGAAATAATAATATGAATTCGATCACGTTTTTCGGAACACAGAATGATTCAACTTTTACGATCAATCGTTGTCCGACTTTTTTTTTTAAAACTATTGTTACCAGATGATACCAATCCATACTCAAAACAAAAACAAAAAAAAAAAAAAAAAAAAAAGATACCAATCCATTTAACAATATTCGGACAAAAATTTGACTGTTTTGCAGTCAGGACTCAGCACGGCGAGTCCGGATTCTAAACGGCTGTTAATAATTGTTATGCTCACGTCATAACATAACAGCGACCTATCATTATTCATTACAAATATAATCACCTGTGTTTTCCCTGAAAAAACAAACAAAATTATGAATTGAATTTCAATCGTTAGATTAAAAAACTACAAGCAAACAAAATAGAAGTGTACCATAAATATTCAGCTATCTCTATTTGAAAAGAAAAGGAAAAAAAAAAACAAAAGAAAAAAGACAACGATGTTAAGAAGTAGAAAGGTTGTTATTATTTTTTTTTTAATGAGAACAGAGTTATTATTTATTTATTTTTAATATGGGAACAGAGTTATTATTTATTTTTTCAATTTGAAAACAGAGTTATTGTAATTGTTGTTGAATTCATTTAAAAATAATTTTAAAAAAGATTCGTAACTCCAGCTCTTTTTTTTTTTAACGCACATTGATGGGATTTTCTTTGTACCCTTTCCCCCCTTAATTTTGCGCAATGACATGTTGTAATGCGTAACGATTTAGGAAGCAAAACACTACAAACCAGGACATATATTAGGTTGTTTTTTAGCTTTTGCTTTTATTTCTTATATATATATATATATTCGTCTTGCATTTTCTTTAATAATGACCGAAAACAAATGATTGCATAGTACTATATGTCTATGTCTATACCCCACTAAGAAATCTATCCTTCATTGTAAAAAAAAATAAAAATAAAAAATAAAAAATGGAAGAGAAGAACTAGTTGGCCACTTTGGATTGTCGGGGAAAAAACAAAATTAGAAAGATACATCATGGAATTAGGGAAATAAAAATGTCTATTATGATAGAGATTTAATTCAAAATATTTAATGAATTTATAGTATTTTTTGCTCATGTTATTTTTATATTATTTACGATTAATGATTTTATCATGCTACTTATTTTATATAGTATTTCATTATGCTACATAAATAAGTAGGAGCTATTGCTATAGGGTATGTTTGGATGGATAAAGAATAGTAACTTTTTGGGTTAGTAGCTATTCTATTTACTATTCTATGTTTGAATGAAAGAATAATGTTTCAAAAGAATGGGGTTAGTAGGAGTTATAGCTATTCTACTATAAGCTAACAAAAAGCTGGTTTAGCTATTCTTTCAAATCTTAGGTTAATGGCTATTCTTACTAACCCATCAATTCATCCAAACACACCCTAGAAAACGGGCAACATTGTAAGGCCATTAACATGAATAATAAACAAACTAACAACTCATGATAAAAATGACTTTGTGATCTTTAATTATAAAAATAAATATATCTATTATAATTTTCTTTCTACCTAATGTGTGATGCATGGGCTTTTGCATTAATTAATGGGCGCTTATAAAATCTGGGCAAAATGCCAATTGCTACACTATAATCTACAGACAATTTGGTAATAATCAAGTTTATCCAAAAAGCATTCATCTAATAGTACAATTAGTGGTGGTTGGCACAAGAGACTTGTCAAATTCTCACTTGTAGAGATAAAATGCGCATATTTATCACGAGCAGAGCAGAGCAAATTGCAGAAGAGTGTTCATCCTATGTAACGCAGCATTGTGTAGCGCAAGATGTAAACTGTTAGATCATCTTGAGATTCGAGTCAGCACGGATCTCGAGATGATCTAACGATTCACATCCTGCGCTACACAATGCAGCGCTACAGACCCGGATGCTTTCTACTATTTATAACTTTTTTTAAGACCACATGATTCATCACTTATCGCATTTACGCATTACTATCATGACATTATCATCATGCCAATTAATGTTTTATTTAAATCCTAAAGACAATTTTATGGCATCTATCGTGGCATGGTTCGAAACTATGGCACTAGCCTTTTTTTTTTCTTAATTTTAGTTCAGACTTCAATTAAGGTTATTGTAGATTTTTTTTTTTATCGCAAAGCTTCAATAAATATATTTTAACATAATTAACTCATTAGAATATTTAACTTATTTATATGATATATCTAATCTACTGTATATAATAAGTTGGATATTAAAACCAATAATCTGATTTATCTATTTAATATAAATACAAAGTGATATCAATTTTGTATCTTTATAACATTTTCCTAAATTTTGTATCTTTGTAAAGTGAATTATCTATTTACCAGGAGCATTTAATTTAACAAAACAAGAGGTCACATGTAGAGGTGGCAAAACCCTACCCGACCAGAAAAACTCGCCTGACCCGATCCAACATTTTCAGAAAGTCAAACCGACCGACCCGACCCGACTCGACCCAAACCCCAACCCGACTTGATATCAAACATCATGCAATCCAGCTCAAATCAACATACGATAAAAAAAAAAACTTGATATTAAAATTGACCCGACCCGATCCGAAATCTTCTTAAAAGTCAAACCGACCCGACCCGAACCCCAACTAACCCGCCCAATTTGCCACCTCTGGTCACTCGTCTCAATTCGGGACTTCCATTTGTTGGAGGGCCAGATATACAATTCGATCATTTCAGGGTTCCGCTCGAACTTTCTCAAAAGTTCTCGTCCATTTTCCGTCGAGACTTTTATTATGTGTTGTTCTTGTTCGTTCCTCTTCTCGTTGTTGTTGGCTTGTTGCTTCTCCAACAAATTCACATAAAACCGCCCCTTCTTCTTCCATATTTCTCCAAAAAGGGAGAGCTCCATCCGTCCGTCCGTCCGTCCGTCTCCCTTTTCTCCCTTCTCTTGACGGCAATCGCTTGCTTGAGCGATAATGAGCGAGGTGTTCCAGGGCTACGAGCGCCAGTACTGCGAGATCTCCGCGTCCCTCTCCCGCAGATGCACCGCCGCCGCTGCTCTCGACGGAGGTATTCGACCACTTTCTATCTCCGTTAAAGATCCCTTCTTTCTTTTTCTCTCCGTGCGAATTCGTACTGATTGATTCTGATGTTTGCTTTGATACATTGCACAGAGCAGAAGAAACAGAAGGTCAATGAGATCAAATCCGGGCTCGATGACGCCGAATCATTGGTAATTACACCTTTTAGTAGCATCAATTTCAACATGCTATCTTAATTTATTAGTATAATTTGATTAGTTAGGAGTAAGACCAGTCATATGCCATTAGCGTCCATTGATGGATGGTCCATAGAGTTTAAATGTTACAAATAAGGTGTAACTGTTACAAAATTGGATGTATCTGTTGCAAAATTTATACACTATGGACGTATGGACAGTTATTCAATGGACACTAAATGTTTCCGTTTGTTGTGGTACTAGTCTCAATAGTTATTTGCTTGAATCTTATCATGCTTTATTGGTGTATTTTATTAATACAACTGTTATATTAGGACTAGTCGTATTGTATTTTTCATACCTTCAAGAGTTTTGTTCAATCTCAACATTAAATCCGACATTCCCACTGGGCATTATATTATCCTTACATCTGTTTTGTACAATACAGATCAGGAAAATGGACTTGGAGGCAAGAAGCCTCCAACCGAGCGTAAGGGCTGGGCTACTGGCAAAGCTCAGAGAGTACAAATCAGACCTTAACAATTTGAAGGGTGAGCTTAAACGCATCTCTGCCGTCGTCCCCAAGCCAGGCGCCAGAGAGGATCTCTTGGAGTCTGGAATGTCGAATACCTTGGCGGTAAATTACTCAGCCCCTTGTTTAAAATGGCATTTTTGTTTTTGTTATTCTTTTAGTCCTCAAATATCTGTTGTTTTATCTAAAGGAAGCCAAAACAGAAAATTTGTTTTCAGTGAGATGTTGCTAGTACTCTTAGATAAGAGAGTATGTTTGGAAAATGTAAATTTTTTTCGGGATTTTGCATGTACTCACTTCCACTTCTTCCGTACCAACTCAAATAATATTTACCCTTAAACCACCATCATGACATGCCATTGCCACCCCCCATTTCCCCACCACCAACCCTCCCAAGACCCTACGAACCCATTAGCCCCACCCT
Source organism: Cyperus esculentus (assembly GCA_030179965.1). Classification (NCBI taxonomy): domain Eukaryota; kingdom Viridiplantae; phylum Streptophyta; class Magnoliopsida; order Poales; family Cyperaceae; genus Cyperus; species Cyperus esculentus. Next base: position 3,644,669 of record JASGLE010000013.1, on the reverse strand, counting down.
TGAAATAGCAGCTTCATTGTATCTGGCTCAAAATGATATATAAAACCATATTGCTACACGAGCATCATGCCTTTCAACCCCAACCTTTCCGATTCCTTTTTCTTTTTGTTGGGTACTCTGGTTGTCGACAACGGATATGGTTCCAGCCACATGGTACCACTTGAGCACTAATATGGAGGAAGGTTTAGCTCAATAAGACTGCAGATTGTCTCTCTCAATCTTGCTTCTGGGTCTTCTACCCACCCTTTGCCAGAAGGGCTGCTGTAAATTTTCAGATCCGACCCTTGTGTTATGCCATTGATGAGTTATGTGACTTTGGGTGAAATTATTTACTGGAGGGTGCTTCCTTTCATTTCAAAGGGCTGCTGTAATTTCTTAGATTAATGAACTCTTACATTTATATTCCTCCTCCCCAAAAAGTAGGAACCCACTGGTCTCATTATACAACCAGAAGAGTCGTTCTATGGTACCAATATTTCCTTTCTAAATACTTCTCTTTCTTGTAATTTCGTTTCATATACTTGATGGTGAAAATATTGCAGCATTTTTCAAGCTACCTAGAAGAAAAGGGTTAAAATGTATTATGAATAGCCCAACATTTTGAAAAATAAATCACATGCCCAACATCATATAACCAGTGAAAAGTTTGATGGATGGTGATTAATCAGTAGATTAAGTGTAGTTTCTGCAATGGAATGAAAAAATGTAGGCATCTCAAGATCAGAGGTCAAGGCTTTTAATGACAACAGAGAGATTGGGGCAGTCGACAGATAGAATAAGAGAGAGTCGAAGAACAATGCTTGAGACCGAGGAGCTTGGGGTGTCTATCCTTCAAGATCTCCACCAACAGCGGCAGTCTCTCCTTCATGCACACAATAATGTATGCCTTCTCACTCTTCACCTCTCACTTTAATGAACTGATTTTTTTCCCCTTCTATTTCCTTAATTTTGTGTTCTATGTGCCTTATAGTAGTAGTTCTAAAGATTGTTTAATTATAGACATCTAATCAGCCTGTGGTAGAACCGAGAAATATCCCCTTCTGGACCTGGATTTTTCCAAACTTGCATCTCATTTTCTCAATGTCGAAAGTAACCTTGGTTCCTTACTGAATAATGACTAACTGATGGCTAATGCTAATGTTTGTAGCTTCATGGAGTTGACGATAACATAGGAAAAGGCAAGAGGATACTCGCAGCAATGTCAAAGAGAATGGATAAGAACAAATGGATTATTGGTAGCATCATTGCTGCTCTCATTATAGCCATTTTAATTATCCTCTATTTCAAGTTCTTCCACTGAGGTAAAAAATGTGGTTTGTTTTGATGTTGCGGACTTCTCCCATTTTTATCCGAGTTGAAAGAATGCTGTGTATATTTCCCATGTTGTCTTTTTTTTGTTCTATAAATTGAATTATTTAAATACTTTCTCTGTGAATGTAACTAAAACCTGAGGGGATCATATTTAGGAACAAGCATGTTGAAAGAAATATTGTGTATCAAGCTGCTCAAATAATTGCCCTTGCTCTTTCGATGACAAACTTTGAATAACTCTTCATATTACCCTCAATTGGTAACATTCTCCAATGAGAGAAACATGCAAACATAAAATTATACCAAGAACAAAATTGTGAACAAAATTGTGCAGACAGACAATCCGAGTACTGAAATAGCTGAACCAGCTTCAGTACCTGTTCCTGAATAATCACAAAAATTTCAAAAGAACAAAAATAGTGCACGTAGAGCATATAAACTCGGAACATAGAATGTGGCTATGTAATTAATAAACCTTAAATTGCCAAATGCTGTTATAGAATTAGAAACATCTCATTACGGATTAACAATTTGAGTCACATTTAAAAAGCTGTACAAAAGGAAAAAAAAATTATACAATGTTATAGAACTTATAATTTATTATGTTTTTAAATTTAAAGCAACTTGAGTTATATTCGGTAGTGCATCAAAGATTAAATGTTTATATCAGAACCATTGAATTTTATACAAACTTTTGATGATTTATAAATTGCCCTTCAATTTAAATAAAATTTAAATAAACACTATTAATATGTAACTTCGTAAATGCAACTTTATTCTTGATTTCTACTTGAACTTATTGAATTTAATTGCTGCTAATAACACCTCCCCTCCCCCCCAAAAGAAGGTACAAACAAAAACTTTGGTCGATATTGGAACGAAAAATTTAACCTTTTTTTTTTAATCACTAACCTTAAGCTCACTTGTTTTGGAGCGCCTTTCAAATTATTCATATAATAATATATGTAATGCACCACTCAATTTTAATAATATTAAGTAACTAAAAAAAAAGAAATTAGCTGATTATCAATTTTAAAACTATTGAAATAGTTACGAATATTGTAAGCTGAGTTTATTATAACTTGGTATTTAAAGGTTCATAGAAAATATATATCGTTCAACTAGCTATTAATATAGATCAATATATGATAAATAGGGTTTTGGTACTCAATATATGCTTGATCAGTAACTATACCCTCAATTTCTTAAACATTAATTATTTTCTATCAGACAATCTGCTAAATTAAGAAGCATAAACACAAGTAGGATTCTATATTTTTGATATATTGTCTTAGAAGTTGAACACTAATTTTTATTTTTATTTTCGGGACTTATATAGTTCATATTAAATTAAGTGCGGCTCCTCGTTGCCCTTATAAATATATTCTCAGTTTTTTCATAACTCTTGTCGGGTACATGCATGATTCTCAAGAATAAATTGCCTGGTACGTATTTTTTATTTTTTTTTTAATAAAGAAGTTTATTTAGTAAATATTTGAACGCATTTTTTTTCTGTGATTTAGTCTGTTATCTTGAAAGTAATTATCTGAGTTTTAATTGGGTTATGTTTGACATACTTTTATCAATTTTCCCCCAAAGTTGTGCTTGCTAAAAAATAGTCTTATTAATTATTAGCATCATAGAAAAATCTTCGCACCAAGAAAGAACGGGGGTGGGCTTGTAGATTTTGTTAAAGATCATCAAAATAAAACTCCTACAGTAAAGCTTCTTTGAACTTTTGTTCACAGAACCTGAGCACACCTCTAAAAATATTTGAAATCATACTTTAAATTTTTGTTTATTAGTGCATGACAAGAACTACCTACTGAAATATGTTTTTTCTAGTGCATGCATGACAAGAACTACTTACATAAATAAGATTTTTTTTTTTTAGTTTTATCCTTGATTTCTGAAACATTGCCAGCAACTTTGCCAGAACCAAGCAGAATATATGGCGCTTGCCAAGGTAAATTCCGACTGGTCGGAGCTTGTACCGGATTTGCTTGAGGTCATAACTCGCCACCTTTCTTTCAGTAATGTCAATTGTTTCTCAGCTGTATGTAAACAGTGGAGGTTCGTTGTTAAAGAGAGCAGATATGCTTCAATCCCTCAACTCCTATGGCTAGTACTTAATGAAAATCCTTTAAGTGGAAAAAGAAAGTTGTTCAACATGTCGGAGAAAAAACACTACCATATTGACATCCCAGAGTTGCGTGGAGGGTATTGCGTCGGAGCATCGTTTGGTTTTCTTTTCATTGTCACAACCAATTTAGAGGGATACCTTGTAAATCCCTTCAATAGAGCTCATAAATATAATCGCCGTTTTCCTCCTCTTCCGCCCTACATTGAGGATTTGGAACTTGGTAATGTTGATGAAATTACATACAAAAAAGATGGCGAACTAAACACCTGTCCACTTGATGAGCTTCAAAAGAAGACTATAAGGAAGGCTATACTATCCGATGATCCAAACAAGTGCAAAGACGATTTCATCACAGTTATTATTTTCGGAGGACAACTTAAGATGGCTTTTTGTAGACCCGACGATGTAAAATGGACTATTGTGCGTAATAGCAATGGTTACTATGTTGATGATGTGATATGGTACAAAGGAAGTATTTATGCTATGGGGGCATTCATGTCTCTCTATGAAGTTCATCTAGGCACGCAACCTCGATTGAAGAGGATCAAACCTAGGATTGCAAATCTTAATTATTGGAATGATTCTAGGTACTTGGTGGATTTCTTTGGCAAACATCTTTTATTGGTGCACAGGGAGATAGACTATGGTGGTTCTGATTCGGAAGACTATGACGACGACAACGACGACAATGACAGTGACGACAATGACAATGACGGCGACGACAATGATTTGGTTGGCCAGCATGATCACTTAGATGAAGGAGATGTACCGGAGGAAAACGACTTGGACCTTGTTGACAATGTACATGAGGAATATCACCCCTTGACTAGCAAATTCGTTGTTTTCGAGTTTGATTTCGAGAAGAAAACATGGCAACAGTGGAAAGATTTGGGCGGCAATGCGTTGTTTCTGGGTTCAAATCGAGCCATCGCCATGCGCCCATCGGAATACCCAGATTGCAAGGCTGATTGCATCTATTTCACTCCTGATTCATCTAATCAAGAATTTATTGGTATTGATTATGGATACGATGATCTTGGCGTGTACAATCTCATTGATGGTAGGATTGAAAGGTTTTATGAGGACTATATCCCAACCTCATCAATGCCTGTTTGGTTGGTTCCCAATCCTTAATTAGTATATAGCCTATGACATTAATTTTTTTTGTTTTTTTGACTGTTTTGGTACTGTTAGTTATGCAATTTTGCTTGCTAATTAGAAAAAATAATATTTTATGTATGGTTTTTATACTTTTAATCTATGTCGTGACATTGCAACTATTCTGTTCTTGATCATTGCTTTTTTCCTCCCGTGTCACTGACATTTTGATCCTCTTTGTTATCAAACTTTTGTTGGTTTCATAACATATATACGTTATCTGTTTTGAGACAGTGTTGATGAGTTAAACGTCTTACGTTTATGTAAAGATATGTTAAGTAAATTTAAGACCGACGTTGAGTAGTTGGGCCGAGTCGATCGGAAAGGAAAACCAGCGGAGTCTGAGGATTTGTGGGCGAAAAAACTGGTGGAACTGCGGTGCTAAACCGGAGAACCAGGGCCAACTTTTGTGCAGAATATATAGAAGTAAACTGTAAACGTCTATCTGTTGGCTTCTTGGCTCATGATTTTCGCATTGCTTCCAGCGGATGAATGTCGGTGGGCTGCGGGTTGATCTGGGTGGACTGGAAGAAATTAAGGGATTTAGAGCTAGTTTCTTGGATAGACTGACATTGTATCATGATTCTCAGTTAGTCAATTTGAGTATTGTTAACACTTGCAGACAGCATTGCTATCTGCATCCATGCAAGTATGCAACCACGAAATTAATCTGTTATTCATTCAATATAGGACAATATAGTATTTCTGATCACAACAAATCTTCATTTTGATAAATAATTATTGGTAGTACCATAAAATATTTAATAATACTAAATAGTAATTTCTTAAGATATCTTTCACATAGTATCAAATGAGGCTCAAATCACATAAAAGTTGAAACGACCAGTGTAATATGTTTGTAAAATTTTTTTTCTCTATTTATTTTAACCAACGAGTGACAATGAACCAAGGATCGCCGCACTTGAGGAGCCAGGGGAACTTGGGCGGGGACTCAGCGAGGGAGTCAATTAAGGTTGCTCCATCCGGTGCACACAGGGCGGAAGCGAACGTACTCCTGGAGGTCGTGCGGAAGCCGGGTGTAGATGATATGGAGCGTGTCGGTCATGAAACCGGCCCAGTTTTTCGTCTCTTCTTCCGCATTCGTGGCTGGTGCAATCCTCTTTCTCTTCTTCTTTTCTTTCCTTCTGTCCATGATGACGGAATCAAGATAGCGGCACGCTGGCACACCGGTTCTTGATCAGTTAATTTACCACAGAGAATAAAGAGAAGGAGGATCAAAAGAGAGTAGTGAGGAATTGGGTGGCGTTTGATTGAATAGGTAGAATCAATGTCAGGAAATAGGTATATATATGGAGTAGAGTAATATCTAGCGTCCAAAGAAAAACCATCCACAGCGTCCATTGGTTACATTTCGGGATATATCTGTTACATTTCAGAATGTATTTGTTACATTCCGTACACGTCTATGGATGTATGGACGGTTTTTCAATGGACGCAAGATGTTTCTCTATGGAGTATATATAAGTGAAGATATTTACATATATAGAGGATTAATAATCAAGATTCAAGAATCAACAGTTACATTCTGGTCAATCACTATATGTATGTAAAAATCAACTGATGAATGAGCATGATTTTTTATGTGCCATGATCAACATATGCATCGTTGTAATTAATAAAGATTATTGTCAGGCACTGTCAGTATAGAGAAACATCTTGTGTCCATTGAAAGACTGTCTATACGTCCATAAACATAAACATGTACGAGAATTTAGAATGTAGAATGTAACAGATACATCCTAAAATATAACCTATGAACGAGAATGTAACGAATACATCTTGAAATGTAACATATGAACGCTATAAACGATTTTTATACAGACGCTAGGTATTATTCATCAGTATATTATGTACTCCTTGTGGCAAAAATTTGAAGATGTCACAGTAACGTGCATATATCACACGTTAATTTAGTTGTCATTTTCTTCCATTCTTATGTATTTCACTTCTAGTTTTTATTGGAATTTCATTAGCTGACAATCCTGTTAATTGTTATACCGCAAGCTACTGCTTACCTTTGTAAACATCAATTATAGGCCAAAAGCCCATTAATATTATTCCACCCACCTTGAAACTTGGGTAGGATCATACGATCGAGACAGACAACTAAAATTGAAAAGGAACTAAGATATATACATACTAAAATCATATAAATGATACCAAAACTATATTAATGTTCATATTAAATATTTCGATATTTTTTATTTAAAAAATAAGATTCTACTCCTAAATTTTATATATCTATAAAATATTAATTAGATCACTAGCGAGTGATCTGCTGCACTACAAATTTAAATGGTTCCAATAAAATAAACGAAAAGAAAATAGAAAAAAATAAAAGTAAAACATTCTAATAAAAGAGGAAAAAGAAAAGTTCCTACACTAGAAACAAATTATGTGATCTGCAAGCTAACCTGGAAACCTTTCCTTGCTGCATTGATGTCTTGACTTCATCCCAAAAAACTAGAGCATATTTTTCAATAATATCTAAATGATTATAGTATCTAAATTATAGTATCTAACTTATTTGTATAATATCTTAGTATACTAAGTATGTTGTCAAGTGAAACCAATAATTTGAATATATATCTATTTAATATTACTAATACAGTCTGTATCGATGTTGGTATCATTTTTGGTATATCTCTATGATATTTTTCAATTGAAAAACAACTAATTGAATCTACAGCTGCTAGTTTCCTTGGTCGTATATAATTAATTGTAGCTAAGATTGATAATGATTTGTGTAAATAAAAAGAATCTGCGTGCAAAGGATGTGAAATTAGCATGCTTTTATAGTTTTATTCCATCAATACATAGATTCTTCCTTTTTTTGCTCCGTCTAAATTTCATGTCATTTTAAAAAAAAAAAAAGCAAAATCTATAATAATAATAATGAAGTGAAAATATGTTTCACATATGATCCTGTTTTCGAGAAGACCAAATCAAACAAAAAGGACTCCATGGCCCAATGGATAAGGCGCTGGTCTACGGAACCAGAGATTCTGGGTTCGATCCCCAGTGGAGTCGAATATTGTAATCAGCTTTTTTGTCATGGGCTTCAAATTTTTTGGGCCGTTCGCGCTTGACAAACATAAAATTGGATCGAGTTTTAAAATCATTGATTAATCAAATGTTTTTTTAAAAAAAAAAAAAATCTTTATCTTTCCATTTTGCATACATTTCGTTATATGATTCAGGAATATGATACTTAAATCCAGGAATAAAAATTTACTTAAGAAAGAAATGAACTTGCGAATAAATTAGCTTCTTAATCACGAACAAGCACACAAATCTCGTTTCTGTAAATCTATGATCAATATTAAGGGCAGATACCATGTGGGTATATCATGATGCACGAAGACCTGCAGACAGTTTCCTGCCCGGAAAATGACCACATGCAAACGTGTTTTGGTTTGTACGATTTGTACATGCCATGTGTTTCACTTTGCCACCGTTTCCTCAAAGTGCCCATTTCAATCCGTCGGTTCATTAATCAATGGATTAATTGCGTTGACAACGACATATCTATATAGATATAGATGGATATAATAGATTGCAACTTGGAAGCATTTGTCCTCCTTTCCTCTCCAAAATTTAATTATATATAATCGAGTGCTTATCCTCTGCACAGCAAATCAACGATGAAGATTATATGGAGGCCTTTTTTAGATTGAGTTGCACGAATCTCAAAGCAGATCCAACCGTTCAAAACGCTGCATAGTAACTTACTGTGCAGTAAAGTAAAGGATATGAATTGATATATAATCCATAATTAGTGGATTAGGTGCATGTGACCATGTCATTCCTTCGAGCTGGCTGCCCCTCCCTTTATATATATATCTCTGTATAATTTATGATTATTGAATGTGAGCACAATTTTAATGCTCCAAATTAATCCTGTCCCAAGTGTATATAATTGGATTATTCTAATAAGTCATTATAATATAGAAAATGATGATATATTATAACTTTATTGTTCTTCTAATTTTAATAACAGAACTTATTCATCACAAAAGTTAAAATGTTATGTTCCAAGAATATTACGTGAATTAGTCCATGATCAGTTCCTACTAAACATAATATATATATAGTTAAAACAAATACTTGACTTCCATTTAAAAATAATATATTCATAATTTTCCCTAAAAAAAAAAAGATATGGTGCCATATGCCATCAAATGATCAAATCAAATTAATCACGCATTATTACTTTCCTAACATCACAAACACGTTCATCCATCCATCCATCAAAAATTCAAAATCGGGTGCGTATCAGCTACGATCCAAATCCCGATCGGAGGGCCCTCCAATCGTGATCCGACGGTTGTGGTTTGATCGGGATTGGATTGTCCTCCGATCGGATAATAACAACCGTCAGATCGCGATTGGAGGGTCCTCCGATCGGGATTGGATCGTAGCCGATACCAATCCATTCAAAATCAGCAAACCAAACCAAAAGACACATTCAACGAGTGCCATTCATTATTACCATTCAGTGTACGCATTAATTGGAGACCCGAAGCAATTCCTCTCCCCCACTGACTGCTCGCCACGTTCCCCCACCCAGTGGGCTCCATTGCTTCGGATCCCCCTTTAAATGCCCCACTAAATTTGGGGGCCTCCTCCTCACCTATTCACCTTCACCTTCTCCACTACTCTCTGTTTATCTTAGAATTCCTGCTGATCCGGTCGAGAAGATCAAGATCAAGAGCAATGGCGACTCTCTGCGTTCCCCCGTCCGTGCCGTCCCCGCAGGAGGACTGCGAGCAGCTTCACAAGGCCTTCGAAGGTGATCGATCATATGTTATACATACATACTTCTCTTGTTAATTAATTGGTTTGATATAATTTGATTTGATCAGTGATCAATGATCTAGATAAAGTTCTGAACTTTTGACACCGTTTCGACTGATTGATCTGTGCTTGCATCTGATGATCGGACCATTGATCTTAATTTCTTTTAACGACTGATCGATCGATCGTATATATATTCTGTGTAAATGAGTTGATTAAACCCTCCTATGATTGAACATGAACATCAGTTTGTCGGATATGTGTGAAATTCTCCTCTTTTTTGCATCTAGTTTGCTAGAGATAAAATAAAATGAAATTGCTTATTGCTTGCTGGTAATTCTAGAATTTGTCAACTCATACCAGTTCCTTTTTAGGTATGTCATTCTCATACATTACCTACAATTCATTTTTATTTATTTGTTACCTGGTTTCAAGATCAGGTCAACATATATAAGATCTTTGTTTCATCATATTTAGATCAGATCATTTCTTTGATTGCCCTTTAGGATTGCAAATTTTCAATCTTTCTGGGTTTTTTGGGATGACAAAAAATGTTGTTCCTGTTTCTTTTTTCTTGCATATCGGTTTATCCTGCTGTTCATGGGGTCAGATCTGATATCTGGCACAAAAAATTGGTACAGTGGCCTTTTGGGATTATTATTTTACACTTCTTATTTTTCTATTGTATAATTAGTATAATAAAAAGATCATCACGAGCACACATTTTGCACAAATCAAAATGAAAAGAATAATTATGTAGAAGAATATATTATGGAAGCGAATATGGGAATGTAAATTGATAATAAGAATGTCGCAGAATGCAAAATCAATGTACATTGATGAAGGATGTATGAAATATTGATTGCAGGGTGGGGAACAAACGAGAATTTGATAATCTCAGTGCTTGCTCACCGTAACGCGGCACAAAGGGCTGCCATACGCCAGGCTTATCAGGCAACCTACGGCAAGGACCTCCTCGAATCTCTTCTTCATGAGACCCATGGCGATTTTGAGGTCTCTCTTTCTTTTTCTTTGTGATATGCATTTTCAGTTATGAGGGTTCATTGTTGGCCCGAGTTGAAAGACTGGAACACACATCGATAATTACATCCTGATCAATGCACTATAATTTAACATCAAAATGCCCCAGATTTAATAAGCATCTTGTGGTACATTTGATTAAGATTAAGTCATGCTGCTAGTTAATTTGGTACCATTGTCTGTGGCTGCAGCAATCTCAAATTAAATTAAATTAAATTAGATCAGCATTTAACATGACAATTTACTCTTTTGAACAGAAAATAGTGCTCTTGTGGACACTGACGCCTAGTGAGAGGGACGCACTGCTGGCCAACGAGGCCGCCACCAAGTGGCACCCGGTGAACCGTGTTCTTATTGAGATTGCATGCGCGAGGTCATCAGAGGACCTGTTCGTTGTAAGGCGTGCCTACCACAAGCAGTACAAGCGCTCTCTTGAGGAGGATGTGGCTGCTCACACCAAGGGTGACTTCCGCAAGGTAAGACGACTAATCAGACTGATGACAGTGCATCAATACTGATCAGTGTATTTTTTAGTTGTCCAATTATTGGCTTTAGTTGGGATCTCGAAAAACTGATCAGTGTATTTTTTTTTTTATTATTTCAGCTCTTGGTACCACTTGTCAGTGCATATAGGTACGAAGGGGAGGATGTGAACATGCATGTCGCAAAATCAGAGGCCAAATTGCTGCACGACAAGATCTCTGACAAGGCTTACAGTGATGAGGAGGTGATTAGGATTCTGACTACCAGGAGCAAGCCTCAGCTCATCGCCACATTCAACCACTACAACAATGAGTTTGGAAATCCGATCAACAAGGTAAGTTCAGGATACGTATATTGTTGCATTGTTAGATTGTATTGAACTTCTCGAACATAGGTTACATGAATTTACTATTGTTAGATTGTATTGCTTTCAAATCGACCGAATTATCATCGGGGTTGCAATACTGAAACATGTGAATATTGCAACAAATTTATTATTTTTTTTTTCCTTTTTCAAATTACCTTATGCAAATTTAACATTCACACGCAAACTCTTCACTGCAGGATCTGAAAGCTGACCCAAAGGATGACTTCCTGGCAGCTCTCAGAGCAGTCATTCGTTTGATCTGCTGCCCTGAGAAGTACTTTGAGAAGGTGATCAGGCTTTCCATCAACAAGCTTGGAACTGACGAAACTGCCCTGACCCGCGTCGTGGCCACACGTGCAGAGGTCGACCTTAGCGTAATCAAGGATGTGTACAAAAGCCGCAACAGTGTGTCCCTTGTGCAGGCAGTGAAGCGTGACACCCACCGTCACTATGAGGATATGCTTCTGGCATTGCTCGGCTCTGAATAGAACTGATCGAACGAAGTTGCTTGTTTACGGTTCGGTTTGCTTTGTGGAGCTTTTATGGGATATGCGGAACAATGTAGTTTCTTTATGTGTGTGTTTACTCAGTAAATGCTCGATATGTGCTTTATGCCTGTTTTTGTATTAGATTTACTTGCTCTAAAACTGGTGATGATGAATAAAAGTTGTTTCTTTTTGAGAAAAGATGATTGCAAATCTACAAAAGTGTAATGCTTATTTGCTGCACTTTGGTTTTACCATAAAAACCTGAAAATGACCTGAGAACCTTGCCAGAGTTTTAAATAAATAAAAAGTAATTATGCTTAATTACTTTCAGCTAATTAAAGTGATTAGGTTCTCATTATAATGGTGCCTGATTTTCCGAAGTTAATAAAATTGGACAAGCTGATAGTGATCACCTCTGTGCATCCGTTTTTCTTTTCTTTATTAATAAAAATGGATTATGACATGAATTGATGTATGATATTGACAGGTATTCTAAAGGCAAAGAAATTTTTTTTTTTTTTTTGAGAAAATAAAGGCAAAGAAAAGTTGAACTGAAAAAATAAATTTCGTCCATTCTTTTTTTAAAAAAATATTCAGTGTCATATTAGTGCATCTTTATCCCCGGTAGAAAGTAGTCTAATAAAAATCTTTTTTTTTTTCTTAATTCAGAAGTCCAGATTAATCTGATGTGTGAGCTGATTCCACAATTTTTGCATCTCAAGAGTTATGCAATTACAAGATTGAAAAACGAATAAATGTGAATGTGTATATATTCGTTGTTACGGTAAGTTGGTAACATAAATTTTGGTTCTAGGGAACTTGTTCATGCTTAATTTATACTATCTTTCATTCAAGTACTTGACTCTAAACTACTAGGATCCGTTTGGCACTCCTATTCCATTTTAGAATAATAAAAATAGACCATTATTCTAAAAAAATTGTGTCAAACATATATTAGCAAAACGAATAGCTATTAGATTAGACTATTCGGGTATTCCAATACTTCAGTGGAAGCAGATTAGCTATCTCATGTGACATGTAGAATAGTCTCGAGTTTTGGCAAACAATATTTTCACTATCCAAATAACTCTAAAATCAATATTTTTTTTACTCTTCCAACAATCACTAATCCATTTTTACTAATCGGATAGCAATATTCTAATGGTATTCCTTGATTTGCCAAACGGACCCCTAAATACTAACCCAAATATTGTTTGGTTCTTTTAAACTCAATTGACACCCCCGCAACCAAATTCAAATTGGTTTACTGATAAATCAAATCAACTAATTACTTTGATTCTTGACATGTCAACCTCAAAAGTCAAAAGTTTGAACATTAACTTTTTAAAAAACACAACTTCAAGGGCTTGTCACCAAGCTGAATTAATTAACTTGGGGGTCTTAAATGTAAGTAAAGTAAATAACTAGACTATAAGAGATAGTAAACAGCTGGTACGGTATAGTCCATTAGTTGGCAACTGAAATCTGGTACACAATGTCTTAGAGAATAGATATAGTGCATATAACATAAGATACATGATGCATTGAAGCCATCAAAAACCTCCCGGTAGTAAAGTAACCTTGCGAACGCAACAAGGAAGCCCGAGGGTTACGAGCCATGCCCCTCTTCCGACTTCTAGCGATAAATGCAACAACAACACTCATTTTTTCAGAGAAACATAGGGAGCAATTTTCTTAATTAGGCGAGGAAAAAGAAACAAATTAAAAAGTTCAGCATTGATGTCGGTTAAACCGCAAGCATTGCCGCTGTTTCCGTCTAAATAAGAGCAATGCTGCTCTGGCCACCTGGGGGCTGGCGTGGCCCGCCATAATAGTCCCTTGCGGCGGGTTGTTTTGCCTGCCCGGGCCCGTCAGAGAAGATATTGCTGCCACTCATCTCCCGCCGTTTGGCCTCACTCAGTGTTCTCTCTGGCGAACTTTTCTCCGAAGGAACGGCCTCCTTGAAAATACCGTTCCCTGTCAATTCTTGGAATTTCTGCTCATTGATCTTCCTGTATGTCTTCACCACGGGCTCTTCGCTGAATGTAATGCTGCTAGCACCTCCAGCAGGCTGTTAACATCAAAAAAAATATATATTTTTACTGATTAGTTAACCAAATATAAGTCAAAAAGAACAATAAAAAAGTGACGGGTATTCAAGCTTACATTTGAGACTTTTACAGAAGTATGAATAGTCCTTGGCTTTGGGTGTGTAAAATCGACATCGCCCTTCAAGTCCTCGTTACGAGCGGCACGGGGTCGAGCAGGCACCTCTGGTGGAGGGCCAAAAATGTCACTTCCGGTGAGTTCCTTGATCTTTGTCTCGGAGACCTCCTTTGTTGTCTTCATGGAGGCCGGTTCTCTCACAAGATTACCACTTAGCTCTCTTTGTTTAGCCACCTCAGTAAGAGAGGTTGGTTTTTTTGGAGACAGGGTTTCTTGCGAGGCAAATGATATTTGGCTGATACCAGCCATGGTTTGCTGGTACAGAACAGATAAAAAAAACTCAACTAAGTTTCTCTTCGATAAAGCTAATTTGTAAAAACTAATACCTAATTATACCAGAACAGAAAGTACACATGTATTGGATGTCATGAAAACCATACCTGAGAAATTTTGACGGAGGTTTTGATTGTTGAGCCAGGAGGGGAAGGCTCTGATTCGCTGTTTCCATTTTTGCCAGCGAAAATTCCACTGCCTGTTATTTCTTTTAGCTTTGAATCTGAACAAAATTTCCTGATAAATGACATAGCAGTTATCAGAACATTAGAAATACATAGGCATGACCTCCTGATTACTCGGCCCAAATAAAACTAAGATCTTTCTACTATTTTGAACTACAAACGTCATTTTATCAAAATTCAAGGCAACTTCTGGAATGTACACAATGGCTACATCTGCCAGCATGATGTGACAATGATGAAATTGCTAAAGAGTATATTTTGTCAGAACACATAATAACACAATCACATACTGACTAGCTTGTTCTTGTATGTACAAGAAATTTATCAGACTTCAAAATTATGATCTGTAAGAATCAAAATACGTTAGCTCAGGTCAGACAGAAGATTTCTAACTGGTACAAGAACTGAAATCATTTGTTTACCATATTAATGGAGTCTAAATTTCGTATTGGAGCAATCATACCAGTCAGAAATTCAATGAACTTAATTTAGTTAGTATCATTAGAATATTTGGGGCATTACTGGTATAATTAGATGGCACATTAAGCACCATTTTATAAATGTACAGAACATGGATCGACCAAAACACAATCCATGAAATTGATGCTACCTTCTGTTCAAGTCCTCAGCTTCCTCTTTGCTCATAGGTGCGCCAAACATGCTTGCGCTGATCTTATCAGCAGGCTGTACATACACAGAAAAAAAGAAAAAACAAAACAAAATATTTTAAGGAAACTTTACATTGGATTCCACATACACCACAATACATAATATCACCTGCTAAAGGCGGTATAAAGATTC